>PVHT021183666.1:11214015-11254762 GCA_004024745.2 Catagonus wagneri
TGGTTTAAAACTTTTAATAGATGAGTTCAATCTAATCTAGATAGAAAGGGCATCATGGTGACACAACTGGCACACAGTTTTCCTTGAAGGAAATTAAAGATATCTTAGGATGTTTTAAACATGGGGTGGTGGGGGTGGGGGGCAGTGCTTAGAGATTATGTTTGTTACCTTGTATAAGATTTAACTGATAAACTTTTCTTACAGAAAAATTATCTACCTCCCTCAACTGTTTATTTCCAGGTTGAGCCTACTCACTTATTTCATTTTAGTTTGTTTTTGGTTTTCTCAACAAGGTGTGGTCCCTTTACCACCTATAGTAGAAATATCATATTCTGAAACTGGAGACCCAGGAATCTGCATATTTCATATGGTTGTTATGAACATTCAAGTTGGAGAGCCATTGTCTAGTCCTAATTGAAAGATTTTTTTTTTAATTTGTGTGAAAATGTTTTATTTAGGTTATTGAGTTAGGTAAGCATGTTGTTACTATGTGCCATACATTCTATTTGTACATCAGACAGGTGTGAGATGGTTACAGCTGATGTGAATAAAGGTCTAAATGAATGCAATGTAGCTGAAGTAATATTATATTTGGTTTCAAAGACAATGTTTTTCCCTGAGCAGGTGGTTTCTACTTTTGTGACCTTGAGAAGTTAGTCAACAATGTACTGAGTGCTTACTGTGTGGGAACAAAACAGAAATAAAATGTTCTATTCTGTTTAGGATTAGTTTACCATTGGGTGAAGGGGTCAAGAAAGAAAGAAAACAGTATAATATCATCAACAAAGTCTATGTAATATTGGAAGCAGATTAACTGAATACAGTTATGTATGGGACAGGCAGGTGATGCATGAAAATGGATGCATGAATATTTGCATATGTTTTGTGAAGTGCAGTTATTTACACTTTCTCCTAAGGCTTCTACTTCCTTTAAAGGGCAGACATTTTCAGTTCAGAGATGTACTTATCCTTATCTAAGTCATCTTTGATTCAAAACTAAACTACCTAAACTGGCAATACTTGGCCATTACTTCTCTTACAAAGGTATCGACTGTACTAATAATGTTTAAATGTTTTTCACACTTTGTGGTTCCCTCTAATACAAAGATTATAAAAAAAACCTTAGAATATTTTGCAAAATGTTTGTCTTTTCACTATGTAAAGATACTTGAGCAAAAGAAAAAATGATTAAGACCATAGACTGGGGTTTCTGTTTTCTTTTTAAGTTTATTCTTTTACTTTAGAAAATATTTTTCCAAGGATAATAAAAACAAATTAAATTCAATTTTTTTGAGAATTTGCTCTTGATCCTTTTCAAAAATAAGCTCTTTATCTAAAGTCAAACAACTCTACTGTCTTCCTTAGGCATTTAGGTTCTGTCCATTTCTAGACACAAATAGATTACAGCATGTGACAGTGGGAGAGTATGCATGTATATGTTGCGTTGGTGCAGGTTATTTGTTTTTATTGCTGTCACAAAAAATTACCACAGACATGGTAGATTAAACAATACAAATTAATTATCTTAATGGTTCTGCAAGTCAGAAGGTTAACATGGGTCTCACTAGACTAAAATCACGATGTTGACGGAACTCTCTTCCTTTCCAGTGGTTCTAGAAAAAAATATTTCCTTGACTTCTCTGGCTTCTGGAGGTCTTCCATATTCCTGGGCTCATGCTCCCCTTCCACCATTTTCAAAGACAGCAAGGGTAAGTGGAATCTTTCTGATGCTGCCATCTCTTTGATCATGACCAGAATGACTCTGCTTTTTAAGAATTTGTGGAATTAAATTGAGCCCATCTGAATAATACAGGACAATCTCCTGATGTTAAGGTCTTAAATCTTGATTATATCTGTCAACTCTCTTTTGCCTTGGAAGGCAACATTTTCACAGGTCCTGAGGATTAGCACACAGACATCTATGGGGTAGGACCTCCAAAGTACTGAGGGTAAGTATTCAGAGTGCTCCTAACTCCTTTTGATTTTGCACTGACCAATCCAAATCATGCTTGTTTAAATAAACTCTTGAAAATTTTAATATGCCTCAGTTTATCTTTGCACAGTTCTAGTGTCAAAGCACATCCAAAGGAGTCTCTGTATGAACCTAAGAGCAACCAGCAACCAGGCTTAGGTACCTGTTGAGTCCACTGCACTGTGCCTGAGGGTTGCAAGTAAGTTTGTCTCAGATCCAAGCTTCACAGAGAGTCATGAATGCTCTGATTTTATTTGAGCTTTTCTTTTTCTGGGGTTAGACTAAGTCTGACTAAAATTAGATTGAGTCCAGTGTGAGGTCTCTGGTTAGTAAAATTTTGTTTTAAGACAAAGAAGAAAATGGTTTCATCCAGGTCCAAAGAGCCTGAGATGCCTCCATCTGGGACTTTAGTTAAAGGTATATGTAAAAATTATAGATCCAGGAGTTCCCACTGTGGTACAGCATGTTAAGAATCTGACAAGTATTCATGAGGATGTGGGTTCAATCCCTGGCCTCTATCAGTGGTTAAGGATCTGGCGTTGCCACGAGCTGTGGCATAGGTCACAGACAAGGCTTGGATCTGGCATTGATGTGGCTATGACATAGGCTGTCAGCTGCAGCTCCCAGTTGATCCCTAGCCTGGGAACTTACACATGCTGCAGGCATTGCCCTAAAAAAATGACAGATCCATAAATAGAAATTTCTCTAAAGAAGACATACAGATGGCCAGTAGGTGTATGAAAAATGCTCAACATCACTGAGTATTAGAGAAGTGCAAATGCAGACTACAATGAGATACCACCTCACACCAGTCAGAATGGTAATTATTAATAAGTCTACAAATAACAAACGCTGAAGAAGTTCTGGCGAAAAGAGAACCCTCCTATACTACTGGTGAGAATGTAATTGGTACAACCACTATGGAAAACAGTATGGAAATTCTTCAGAAAATTAAATATGATCCAGCAATCCTAGTCCTGGGCATATATCTGGACAAAACTACAATTCAAAATATATATGTACCCATATATTCATAGCAATAGTGATTCATAATAGCCAAGACTTGGAAGTGACCTAAATGTCCATTGACAGAAGGATTAAGTGGTACATATATACAATGGAATACTACTTGGCCATAAAAAGAATGAAATAATGCCATTCACAGCAACATGGATGCAACTAGAAATTCTCATACTAAATGAAGTAAGTCAGAAAGAGAAAGGCAAAGACCATATGATATCACTTATATGTGGAAGCTAAAATACGGCACAAATAAACCTATCTACAAAATAGAAAAAGACTCAGAGACATAGAGAAAAGACTTTTGGTTGCCAAGAGGGAGAGGGGAGAGAGTGGGATGGACTAGAAGTTTGGAGTTACCACATGCAAATTTTTATGTTCAGAATGGATAAACAATGAGGTCCTCCTATATAGCACAGGGAACTATATCCAGTCTCTTGGGAAGAATATGATGGAAGATAATATAAGAAAGGGAATGTTTTGTGTGTGTGTGTGTGTGTGTGTGTGTATACATATACATATACATATACATATACATATACATATACATATACATATACATATATATATATATATATATATGTCACTTTGCTGTCCAGCAGAAGTCAGCACAGCATTGTAGATCAACTATATTTTAAGAAAATTTTTTAAAAATTAAAAAAAAAACAATATTCAGAACCTGTGTTTGTCTGAACAAGTGGGTTAGGCTTACCAAAGACCATCTTGAATTATAGCGGCTACTCCAGA
Source organism: Catagonus wagneri (assembly GCA_004024745.2). Lineage (NCBI taxonomy): Eukaryota > Metazoa > Chordata > Mammalia > Artiodactyla > Tayassuidae > Catagonus > Catagonus wagneri. Next base: position 11,217,755 of record PVHT021183666.1, read on the forward strand.
TGAGTTTATCCATTTATAAGGTGCCTCAAAGAAATATATGTCACAAACTTCCCCAAAACAATGGGATGCAGTTTTTGATTGGTATGCAGCAGCTTCTAATGAATCAAAAATTACCTCTTAGGATTCCTTACAAAAATCAAATGAAAACACACTGAAAGTCTTTGCTACAGATGTTACTAAAAAGCTTTAGCCAAGTTAGTGGGAAATCTAAATTTGTCACCATTGCTAGAATTATAATTTGAATTAACTGCTCTTTTTGTAAAACAGTGAGTTTTGAGTTACAGTACCTGTATTATGGCTAAAAATTTTTAAACTAAAGCTATACAATTTCTGTTTTTATATGTCTGTATGTTTCTGTATATAAATAAGCATGTTATAGACGTGTGATTTTTTTTTTCTTCTAGATGGCATTGCCAAAATTAATTTGTAAAAGAGCTCTATCTATTGGTTTAAAGAAAAGTAAGCCCTTATATAAATTATACATTCTCTCTGAAATATAGAAACTAACCCAAAAGATTTCAAGTTCACATGAAACTTTAATCCTTTCATATATGAAAAGGACCAAGTTTTCCTGAGCTATTTTTAAGAGTTTTGTCATTTACAAAGTTGTTTTACTCTGATACTCTTGCAAAATTACTTTGTCTTCAAAGAGATTCAAGGAGAGCACTCTAACAAATATAGGTTTCTGATAACTTTGCAATCATACCACTGTATTAGGTAAGAACTTTTAGAATTTTAATGGAAAAAGTGAATTTATAAAACTCCTAGTCCAAGATAAAGCAGAATAAGAATTAATTATCTGGGACTGAATGAACCCATGGGGATAATTATAATTTTTATGACTTTTTGTTTGAAACATTGCTGGTTCTTTAAAGTTTTCCTTTCCCAGTTTAAGGAAATTTTTTTTTCTTTTAAAGTTATCTCTAATGTACAGCAATTTGATGTCATATCTTTGTAAAAAAAAAATTGAAACATTTATTTCTTTCTTCCTATCTGACCCCTCCAGAATTCAGGAAATTCTTGTATGTTTATATTCATGGCAATATGACTGGTTATTTGCATAATTTCAGCAAGAATCTGCTTTCTTTGTAACAGGACACAATTGGGGACATTGGTTGTATTACAAGGTTTTGACTGGAATTCCATATTTGAGAGAGATGTGCATAGAATCAGAAATGACTAGACAGTCATAAGGACAGAAGGTTGAATTTGTGGAGCCGAGAGATCCTTGGAAAAATAATCTGGTACCTCGCTTACAGGATTCCTGACAACCATAACAGTTGAGTAATGAAGGTTACTTCCTCCATGCCCAGAAAACTCAGGATATTTGAGGAACATTAGGAAGAGAGCAATTCACTCAAATCTATAGGTATTTTAGGTAAAGTCTGATGGCAAATTCTTTGCTGGCTTCTTAACCTCCAAAGGCTTTAAAAAATCTATTCTGAGATTCCTTATGACAAGTCCAGCAGACTCAACTTACAGAAGAGTTTATATACTCAATCATTCTTCTTGCTGTACTTGCTGCCAGGATACGTTTTTGTCTGTGGTGGTAATGGTTATAAACATTCCTGGTTCAGCCTGCCCCAATGGTTGGCCAATGCCTCCTAATGTGACTTAGGAATTTTAGCAGCACCACTGCCACTGCAAAACAAATCAGAAACCCACCAATGGTCCATTCCTCTAAACTGGCATTATCAATCCAAAAGAGGTTTACTTGCAGATGTTAATCCCCTCTGGATGCACATCATTGGCAGAATACCATTCTTCTTGGCCTGGTGTAAGTGCAAATGAAAACATGATTAGAAACTTGTCCTTAACTGTGGCAACTATTGCTTGGTCTACCCCAAAGGCCATAGTGGTACAACGGAAGTCCCTGTGCTCTCTTGCTAGGGTGGTTCTGGATAATAGAATTATTTTGGATTACTCATTAACAAAGAGTCTGTGCCATAGCAAATATCTTCTGCTATACTAGGATCAACATATTTTGTATTGTAGAAACTCAAATAAAAGAAATTAATAAACAAGTCACTTGACTAAAGCATATTGATGCCTCCTTAGGTACATTCTTTACTTTTTTTTTTTTCTTGAAACCAACTGGTTTGGTTAATGGGAGCTCTGGGTTAGAAACATACTTCAGTCTCTTGATACTGTCCTCCTGAGAGTCATCATTGTGGACTCCCCAGTGCACTGTGTTCTCTCAAGTGTCCATGGCCATAAGCAGTACATGAGATATTTTCAATGCCCTTGAAGAAATAGAAACAAGGATAATGAGATCAACATCAACAAAACTTCCCATACACTTAACATTATAACCTACGTATATCACAGTGAGGTAAGAATAACCTCGTGCAGATGATGACTGAGAATGGCATGAATGCCAAATCTTTGTCCAGTCTCTCTCGTATGAGAGGATCACCAAAAGGGGGGATTGATAACACAATTAAAGAAGGAGCTCATTAGACTGAGGTGGCTGTAATGCCTTGGTAGCTTACCCAAGGAAACTTGAAACCTAAGTCAAGTCAATTGTAAATTCACTTGTGTCCATGAAAATAAAATTTAATAACAACCACTCACAACCAACCAACTAGGCTTTCCCAAATAAGGCAACTGCTGAAGCTATAGCCAATCAAATAACATCTCTGCTTTGCTTCTATGCCTGCTCCATAAACCCTTTCCTTAAGCTTCTATCCATGGAGTACTCCTAACCACTTTGAGTTTGCCATTGCCATACTGGAATCAACATTTGTTCAAACTCTTAAAATATTTAATGTACATCAGTTTATCTAACATAATTCAGTTCAAAATTATCTTTTTTCCTTTCCAAGAAATATTTAAACGGGAAAATTTCAAAGTGAAATATTTAGAATAACATAGCACAGGGATATAGTTACACCATTAATCTTCCCAAATGCTTGGGTCATTACTAATGCTTTAGTCTTAGAGTTTAGTACAGAATTGTATTCAAACAAGATCTTTATTTACATTTGTATTTCTTTTCATTTATAAATGTCAGCTTTCACCTCCTTTCAATAATGCCTCTTGGAAACTCACAAGGAAGTTTTCTGGCATTAGGATGTACTCCTATTTTTTTAGGTTTATTTTAGCATATTTTTGTTTAGGTAGCATGACAAATTGTGGAAAGACATAGAATTTAAATGTTTAAATAATTTCTATGGCTAGTTCTTAAATCTTGTGTTAGAGACCTTTTTTTTTTCCTTTTCCCATTTTCTCTATTCCAGATCTTCATTCCCGAGAATAGTTTTTCATAAACTGTTGAAAAGAAATCTGTTAGAAGATAATTCAGGTTTATGATTTTCTGGGCAACAGGTATAAAGTTTTCAAAAGGAGAAAATTCAATATATCAGAATTATATGTTGATAAAGAAACTAAAACTAGTCCCAGGAAAACAGGCAAGTGGGGATCTATTTCAAGTATATCTACCATAAACCAGAAGATTTTATGCAAAAGTTCTAGAGCCACCCCTTAGAGCCTCTCATCTTCCTTGGTATTTCCAAATCACTTCCTTTCCTCTGTCTTCCCTCTTTCTCCTTCCCTCTTTCTCCTTCCCTCTGTCTTCCCTTCTTTCTTCATTTCTTTTAACTTCTTTTTTTATGAGTGCAAAAAAAGCAGCTATTGTTCTACCTAAAATACAGACATATTGAAATTACCCTGGAAATAGCAAAGTGTATGCTTCTGAAAATTAAAATTGAAGATGACTATTTATGTCAGTAGTAGGTCCCATATATTTGAAGAAAAGGTTTGCTTTTAGTTAATCTATCCAGGGCAAGATTTCAGAGAATTATAATCTGTATATAGGTCTTTTGTTTTTTAGCTGCTGAAATAATAAGAAAAACTTGGAAAAATACTAAAATTATTTAATAATTTCTGTTTTTTCTTCTGATCTACATTTCTCTTTTCCATAGAAAATAATGTCTTACTAAAACCTCCTGTGTTCAAATACCATGCAAATTGTTTGCTATTTTTAAATTACGTTTTTGTTAAAATTTGATAGTTGCCATATATTGACTGCCTGAGCTGGGATCTTGTTCATGGAAGTAGAGGATCATGCATTTGAAAAAACTGAAAAAGAAAAGAAGTTAAATTCTCTATCTGTATCAAACAAGTGGCTTACTTAATCCAGGAATCCTAGCTTGCTGTAAAATCTTGACCCATATATCAGTCGGTAGATAAAGTGTGATACAGCAAGCCAGAGTAATAATAAAAATTGCATTAAATTTTATCCTATTCCACTGAATTATTTTGTTCTTTTCCACTCAATCTATCAATGGGAATCTGTATCACATTTTCTTCAGTTATTTTCTGAAAATATTGAGTCAAAGATTATTTAGAGGAAAATATTTTAAGGTACTTAATATTCTAAAGATTATAAGCATTCTTGCCTATATTAGGTATGTACCAAAAAGAGCATACTGCATGGAATAATCAGAAGGAAAATCCTGCAGAAACAAAAGCAATTTTTCAACATGTTATTCATTTAAAAACTTTTTTTCTGACTCACTTTTTTATACTCACATATAAGGGATATACATAGTTCTCCTATGCCACATCAGGAAAATTGGACAATTTTTTATTGAAAAAATAAAGACAGGAGTTCCCATTGTGGCTCGGTGGGTTAAAAACCTGATATAGGCTCTGTGGGGATGCGGGTGGGATTCCTGTCCTCGCTCATCAGGTTAAGGATTCCAAGTTGCCACAAGCTGTTGCATAGGTCACAGATGTGGCTCAGATGTGGTGTTGCTGTGTCTGTGGTGTAGGCTGGCAGCAACAGCTCCGATTAGACCCTTAGCCATGCAACTTCCATATGCTGCAGGTGTAGCTTTAAAAAAAATAAAGAAAAAAGAAGAAAGAAAGGTAGTACGTGGTTAAGTGAGAAAACTAGGACTCATTCTTAAAATCTAGTGATTAGCTTTAAAAAACTCATAAAAGTTTTATGGCACAAAAGGTTATTATCAAGAAACCTCTAATATGTATAATGTCTAACTTGACTGAAAAAAATACACTATTTTGATAAAGCAATTCCAACTTTCTAAATTCCTTAAATCTGTTCCAATATGGATAGTAAGCTGGTAACCAGTCCTTCAACTGTAGAAAGCCACAGGGTGACATTGAAGTAAACTGCTTTATTGAAAGTGGTTTATATTTATAATTTTTCCTCTGTAAGACTGATTGCAATAACCATAAACCAATCCACAGTTTAGGTCAGCTATTCTGAAGTAAGAGGATGCTTTAGAAGCACGTGAAGATGCTTGATAAAAAAGCAGTGTATGGCCTTAGATAATAATGAGTGTCTATAACAATATTCTAATTCAACACCATACTAGCAGTTGGGAAACTAGACCACCTAGTGAATACTATTTTGAACAAGAAACAACAATAGAACAAACGACAAGAGTTTTTTCTTTAAAACATTTATTCATGGAATGATAACTATTAAAAAAAAATTCTGAAAGGAACTTTTCCTTTGAGGGACTTGTAAATTTGGAGGCATATTTAAAACCGTATGTTTCAAACACCATTGCTAATAATAATATGATGAGACTCATTTGTAGATATCTGATAAAAGTCCAATATTAAATTTTGAAGACTGGGAAAATTTTGCCTTGAAAGGAGAATGACTAGAAATAATTTGACATCTTGGAAAGGTTACTTTGCTAGATATTTTAAGCTCACAAATTAAAAAAACTAAAATTAGAGCCTGAAAGAATGAAAAGAATTTTCTAACATGAGGTGTAGAAGGTAAAATTTTTTGGAACATCCTCCTGTAATACCCTGCTAAAATTATTAGCAGATTAAACATTCATTCATATAGTCTCATTTCCCAAGGTCTCAATGTGGTCAAAGTTCATAACATTTAATAGATATACTTCTTTTCAAAATTATAGAGGTAAAAAATGTAGGTTGTTTTGGACCTTTGTATCGTTCTAGGAAATTATTTTCACATCTTGCTCCCCAGAGCCCCAATGTGGACAATTACATGTCAAGTTGCTCAGGGTCTGCTGCTAAAGAAAGGAGGTGAGGAGCAGGAAGCATGGCAAGAAAAGACTTGTTTGGGAGGCAACCTGGCCTCCAAATTTGGATTCAATCAGAATTTTTCTGTTACTACATTTTGGTAGCATTTGTTTTTCCATGTGAAATTCCATTTGAAGATTTCCTGAGGTTGAATGTATGTGTGAGCGTGTGTGTGTGTGTGTGTGTGTGTGTACACGTAACTCTTTGTGGAAAGGAGTAAAAAGAATTATTCATTTGGATGGTAAAACAACAGTTTCCTGTCATGTTTTCCTTGGAAAAACATACATAATGGTTTGTATGGGTCAAAATCAAGTACAAGACAATTCTGAGATACGAACCTTTCAATGAAGCCTGTGCTAAGGGGATTAATGTCTAGAATGTACTAAATTATCCTAAAGATGTTATAGAAATGCCATCTCAAGGTGCATTTCTCCAGAAAGTGTGGAATATCTAATCTATGACATGAAAGCAGCGGAAAGCCGAGCTCTGCACAGAGAAACTGAATAGAACAGTCATAACTGAGAACAGCTTCTGGCTGATCCCTAAATCAAGAAGCAAGAGACTGGGTAATCAATTTCTTAGTGTCTCTGACTTGAAATCCACCTTTTTCATCCATAAAAGACTGTGGTCAGATTCACTGGTTTTCACAGCTGCCTCTTCCCTGTCTTTCAGATAGTCCCACAATCACTATCTTCTAAAAGGCTTCCTCAGGGTATATTATTCAAATGGGCTTCTTCCCAGAATTTGATCTCATCTTGTGTATTTCTTCTAATTTTATTGCAATCTGCAACTCTCTGGTTGGTGGATTAGTTAAGTGGCTTGTTTATGTATTGGCATTGTTAATCGTCAGCAGTTTCCATAAAATACCAGGACCAGGAGGGCAATTTCAGTAACTGCTTTGTTTACCAGCCTCATCCACAGAATGTGCCCATAGCAAGCATACAATACATAACTGTTGACTAACTGAAGAAACGATTATTTTTTAAGTCATACCAATAAGCTAACATGTGGAGGAGATAAACTGCATCTTATCCAAAATAACAATATAAACTTCTGTTTAGTTGCTTGAAAGGCTGCCTTCTTTGGCCTGAATTTTGTTTCTTTTTTTTTAATTTTTAATTTTAATTTTTATTTTTAGGGCTGAACCCACTGGCATATAGAAGTTCCCAGGCTAGGGGTTGAATCGGAGCTGCAGCTGCTGGCCTACACCACAGCCACAGTAACGCCAGACCTGAGCTGTGTCTGCAACCTCCATGACAGCTTGGCAACACCAGATCCTTAACCCACTGAGTGAGGTCAGGGATTGAACCTATGTCCTCAAGGATACTAGCTGGGTTTGATACCGCTGAGCCATAGTGGGAACTCTCTGGCCTGTGTTTCTTAAACTGGAATATGACTTACCAGCCCAGGAAGATGCATGTAACCAAATGATAAGCAATGATACTTTTTGAGCAGCTATTTTATTTCTCAAAAGACTGGAGGGAAAATTAAGTAAAACTATTTAAAACATAATTTTAAAATTGATTGTGGATCGAACTGAATGCAAATTCACTTGAATCTTTAAGACACATTTAAGAGAATTTCTCGCTAAGTGGCCAGATCCCAGGAAAGTTATATATTCCCTCTTTTCTCACTAGAAGAGAAGTGGGTAAAGCACTCTGAGAAGTATTTTTCGGGTATTCTGTTTTCTCTGATACATTAATTAGAACTTCTTGTAAGACATAAAATTTCATTCTCTTGGAAAATTAACCAAGTTTATTCTTAAGATGATGTATTAAATGCATAGGAATTTCAAATGGCACAAGTTATACTGTTTCTGTTTTTTTTTTTTAAATAGAAAAATCTAAAAGTTAACTGATGAATGCAAACTAACATGTTATTCATGCATGCTGTCTTAAAGGGGCTAGATTTCTCATTGTTAACCTGCACTTTAAATGGCCTTCGCTAGAAATGCAGGAATTGACCTTAAGAATGTTATCAATATAAAAACATCATTGTGCTTACCACTGCAGGAAATCTTTTTTGTTCCTGTCAGCTTCTAGTTTTCCTTTATGAAGTTGCTTGGCCAATTTGAAATGTTTTGCTCAGAGATGACCAGGGTAAGACTCTGAATGCCTTTTTCTATGGAGAAATCATCAAACACCACCGAAGACAAATTTTTCTGAATAGGAAATCCTTATTAAGTATTTCCAGTCATATTCCAGTTCTGTTTGTGAAGCCTGATAATCACAGAGGAGAGGAAAAGCAAAGATAGTTAAGAATAAAAAGAGACAATATATTTATGCTACATAAAGAAGACAGATGGGAATATGGAAAAAGGGGGAGCAGATGAGAAGAAATGAGAAAGGAAAATCAGGTGATTAAATAAGCAACATTGAATGAAGACACGCAAAGGAATGCCAAAGCCATCATTTCAAACTTTTTTTGAAAGAAGATTTATTTTTATTTTTGAGAGAAAGATCATTTTAGCCTTAATATTCTGATAAATGCACTAATTACTATGTGATGAAATCATACTTCTGAAATCCTTTTAAAAACCTTCTGTCATTTCAGACTTTCACAACAAGGACAACATACATAGTTTTGTAAAATAAATGAATGTTTCATTTAAAGAAATGAATAAGAAATAGGTGTTATATTCCAAACTAAGGACATTGGTAGTAATTTGAACTTTGGCCAAGCAGAGAGCCTGGCTGCTCTCCTAAAATGAATTCTCCTCATAGTCTACTGAAAGTTGAAATGGACTCTGCTTTGCATACCTTATCAGGACTTTAATGCCATGTGCAGGCAGCATTGGTTGACTCAGTCTCTGAGTCTACAGGAATATCCACGAATACCTTCCCATTTTCTGCACTAAAACTCTACTTGCAGAAGCATTTTCCAAACCATATGGAAATATAAGAGTGGACTGGATCATTTCAATGTGATCAAAACAATCAAATCGTCTGTTTAAAGCTCTTAGAATAAAACATGGGATGCATGTCCTTTTCTCCTAGAATTATCTGCAAGTGTGCATAGGTAGCAGCAACCACTCTCCACAGTTATAATAGGTGTGTGTGCGGGGGCACTATTATTGTTGGATTCCATATGCTTATTTATGACATTAACTTTTACTGAAGATAAAAATTATTAGGGGAGGATTTGATTGGTTTCTCTAAATTATATGCTAACAACATCACTGGGGTGGGAAGCTTAATGATGGGCTCACCTAGGTTGTTCACAGAGGTACAGCTGAAATTCCCCGAAGAGAATCATGCTGTCCTTTCAAGCAGATGAGGAAATAGGTTCTGGGACACTAAAAATCAGTGTAGTAAGAAAATAACATGCTTCAGTATGGAGGAATCTTAACCATACAAGTCCCATGATGGTTTAGAACCAGAGAATTCAAGGTTCAAATTCAGGCTCTGACACAGTCAATTTATGATATGGGGCAAACAAACATACATTACTGTGTCAAAGTCTTCTTTCCTATTAAATTAAGGAAAATAACTTACAACATTGACAGGAAGAACGAGAGAGAAAACTTGGCTGTCATTCATTCTAGAAACATTTATTAAAATTCTGTACGCTCAAGACTCGTTTTCATATGCCAGTGGATAGATTTTATTTTATTTTTTTTCCACTATAAGGGTTAAGAAGCATTTCTCTCTTAGTATAGATGCTACTGTGCACAGGCAGAATTAAGCATACTCACACATCACAGAAACTCTTCTTTGGTCACACTGAGACACAGCACTATAGGTGAGAACTTGCTATTAAAATTCATTTCTGATAATTAAACCCAAAGGAAAAAGCTGTGATGCCAAATTTTAGCATAAAATTCTCTGGGGATTTAGAACTTTTTGTATATTATTGTGTAATAAGAAGTTATCCGTATCTAAATATTATATAAAATATAGTGAATTTATATCTTAAAAATTGTCAGTAAAAATGAGAGGTAACAGGTATTGAGGGTTTAGTATGCTGGGCAGAAACTGCTTTAGGTATATTATCTAATTTGACCTTCTTTAGAATCCTATGGTTTAGATGTTTTATTTCCCACATCTTCAAATGAGAAAATTATGGTCAATTAACTTTCTCAAGGTTAGATGTCTAATATTTAGATACTTTATTTTTTTCTTTTGTTATACAAATGAGGAAAGAAGGCACTGTGAAGCCAATTCAACGTTCACAAAGCCACATGGCCAGTACTAAGAGAAATGGGACTTGAACCCTGGCAACAATATGTAAAGCAATCTATGCTCAGCCATCAGACTATCTTGTTAATGTCAGACTCAGAAGAAGTATAATGTATGCTTATAACCAGGAATTTGGAAAACATATACAAGCAGATAGAATGACGTTATATATTCCAGAGATGCCACTGATAATACTTTGTTGTATTTACTCCCTATTGTCATTATACTTTTGTTACATATTTTTAAAAAATAATTAGTGGAAATGTATAAATGTGTAGCTTACTATATATATAGCTATAAATATATATAGCTATAAAATATAGATGTATACATGCTATATTATATTTTTATTATAGCAGATATTCCTTAGGAATGATAATGACTACGTAGGATTCTATCATCATGATTATCCAGCTCTTTATTACCTTCAGTGACTTGATGTGTTTGTTGTATGGCTGGAGCTAAACGAATTCACTGAATAAATTGATTATTTCTCATTTATTATCATTTAACGAAGATAATCTTCTTTTCCTAGTTTCTAGTTTTGTGAAAAGTGTAGCCAACCTCTCCCTATTTCTCTTACATTGATTTTTATTTATTATTTAAGGTCAATTTCAAAAGAATAATTATTGGGTGACATGCACTTCCTATTTTTGCATAGTTTTGTGTAATGTAGCATTTGTATCTTGCTCCCTTTAATCTTCCCTGCCATTAGTCCCTATAAAAGGGTGGAGTCACATCCAAACTCAATGTTTCATTGGTTTAGCAGCCATCAAGTTGAGTTTAGTGCAAAGAATGCTCTGTAGATGTTCTGATCACTAAACTTTAGCCCAAGCAGCATATCCTTGAAAAGCCAGGAGATTACCCTACTTACAGTCAACATCCTTAGAAGCTATCCATGATCAGTTTCATTAATATTTGATCTGAATATTGTACTGACACACTAATATTAACCTCATGTTAATAAACCCAACATCATGTTTTATCTTATATACCACTAGGTCTTTGTAGATGAAAACTGACTTATGATATCAAGTTGAGCCCTATTTATATCCAGAGATTAGGCATTTAGTTCTAATTTTGAAAATGAGAATCCTTTAAAAGAAGATCTTCAAGTTGCTAAAGGAGTGAAACCACCTAGTTTTTTTCATCCTGTTTTAGAGTACTTTGGGAAAGGAGCCAAATTCTTATTTTCCCAGGTTTTACTGTTCTACAAAATATAACAATTATCATGGTGACAGTATCTTGTGTCTTTTACAAAAGATCCAAAATCACTTGACAATTAAATATATTTATGTATTTAAACTGAGACGCTGGTGGAATTTAGAAACTTGCTTCCCCAACTTGGTTTTTAAATATAAGAAGTAATATAGCCCCACATTAGTTCAGTTGGATTTGGCATTTTGGCTTCATTGATCTGAACTTTGATTTATTTTAGTAGATTAGAAAAATGGTCATCTTATAAAGGTTATTGTATTTCATGTAAAAGTTTGAAATATTTAGGAGAGGCTAGATTGGTGAAACATGACTATAAAGAACGTGGGGGTGTTAATGAAAGAAACATAGTTCACTTAGAAATTAGTTTGTTAGGAATAATCAATATAAAATGCTATAAATTGAGCAATCTAACATCTGTTTCCCTTGGCAGAACTTTCTCCTCTGCGATTAAGTGTTCATTGCTCAAAGGTGCTAGATAAATATTTATTATAAGATGTAATTGGTGCTAAGGCTTAAGGAAGACTGCTCATGATGCATGACTCACACTCCTTGCTTAAGTCACAGATAAGTTGAAAGAAGGACAAGCCTTCTGAGAGGCTAGGTTGCACTTATTATGCCACCCCCCCAACCCCATCCCCAGGATCTGCTAGGCCAAGTGGTGACTAAAGCTGACCTCATTCACTCTTCACACACCTAGATCTCTACGCTACGCTGGCGAGTATAAGGAATTGACATTTATCTAAAAATTGCCAAGACTTCTAAGTGACCAATATTGGCATCAACACAGGGCGAATATTAAAGTTCTGAATCTGATTAGTGGACAAACAGTGAAAATCTAGAGGCTGTAACTCAGCATGGCCAAATCATTCGTTTTAATGAAGTGGTGTTTGGGTTGTAAAAACAGACTCATAAGAAAAGAGTAAAAAATGTATCCCAAACCACTTTTTCCCCTTTTTCAGTTGTATTTAGTATCTTTTTCTCCTGTATTAGTACAAAAAAAACTTTCCCCCCCTACATTGTTACTGTGCTATCGAAAGACATAAAATTGAAAAAGAGAAAAGAAAGACTATTTATGGAGAAAACAATCATCTAAGCTGTGGCCATTTCTGTGTTGCCTCAACAGCACCCAGCCAATATTGCTTAAATCTGCCCAAGGAAAATGCTATAGGGTGTTAAAGGAAGTATTAGACATGAGCCTCGTTTTATCTTTTATTCACCATGAAGTCCTGCAAGCCCAGGGTAGCAGGGACTTTGGAGACCTTGGATGAATGATTCATGCCACATCAGTGACCTGAGGTCCATGGAGAGGTGGTACTTTTTGATTGCTATGTACCAAGGCGGTCTCCCACAAAGAGACCTTGACTAGGGTGACTTCTTGCTCATCAAAAATCTCCCACTAAATCCCCTCTGACATTAAAAATGCTGTGTCCTACCTTTGCTGAGTTTTCAAAACTGCAGATCCGGCACCTTCTAGTAAATAGCTATTCCACTATTTGCAGTAAAAAAAAAAAAAATAATAATAATAATTCAACTGTATTTTTACCAAGTGTGAAGTTTAGATTTTCTTCTGGGCTTGGTGTATAAATCACATTTTATAAATACAGTTTACATAGTCTTGCTGAGCTCTTCCTTGCCATTGAGTACCTGAACCTACTGTAACAGCACTTGAAATGTTTTGCTTCTTAGCAGAAAATGATTTATTCAGTAATGTTATAGCCATCCTCCATTTAAGTGTGGACGGTATTGAAGTGACTTATGTGAGAATCTCCATTTTGCGGCACCAGTGTCCTTATTAGAGTTATTCATGGACAAATCAAAAATCTAAAAATACTTTGCTTTCATTCATTCAAGATTTTTCTCCCCCTCTTCACACTTCTGTGATGATGGCAAAACTCTTTTTCCCCAACCAAAGGAATGGATTTGGATAATACGGCTGCCATCTAAGCTGTGCGATGTTTATCCAGAAGATGATATAAAGTCAGAAGAGTATTCTGAACAGTCAGAGAAAAGCCCAGCTTACTGATTCTCCTCCCTCATTTCAAGCCACTACTGTACATAACCTTACTGTGACATCAGCAGTCTTATATTTTAGTGGTTGCTGTTGCTCTTATTTTCTTTGCATCCAGGCAACCCATCTCTATTCTTAACTTGCATCCTGGAAGGCTTATCTCAAGTAACTAGGACACAGCAGAACACTGAGCAAAGCAATTTTACTAAAAATCCTCCATCAGTTCAAAGGCTTTCTCTGTTTTCACTAAGGTTTTAATTGACATACACATTTAGAAATTCAAATTATTGATTTTCAGCAGTCCTCACTTAACTGGCTGCCCACTTAGCTATGCTCAGAATTAAAATTCAAAAGGAAAAGTTTTTATTTATTTGGCAAATATAATACATTACCTATTACTGATACTATTAGTTTGTTAAGTATGGCTGTAACTGCATGTTTCTGCTGGGTAAGCTGAAGTAGGTGAGATAGTTTCTTGCTAACCAAAGAAGCACTGCAAATACAATCTTTCTGGAAAAACTGTTATGTGTAAAATTAGCTTTGTTTAAAATTCACATCCAAATAAAATGTGAGTCTATTTATCACATCATTTTCCTTTTCCACATCTAGAAGTCATATAACACTCTAAAGCAGTCATTCTCTTTATCTTCATTTTATAAGCAACTGCTTAATTTGCATTAGAAAGCTAAAAAAATCACCACTTTACAGAAATGGAAGCATTTACAACGAAAATATCTGCAGTCCAACTATTCACAAATGGAGTATTTTTGAAGATAGCTATAGAGTAAAAAAAGACAAACACCTTTGCAAGTGATAAAACTCTTCACTCCCTGAAATAATTCCTAGTTTTCTTTTCTAATCATTTTTTTACCTATCGCAATGTAAGAAAGAACCCCAGTTCTCAGTGGCTCAAAACAATCACTTTATTTTCTTCATAAATTTGAAGGTATGGCATTTCAGAACTCACCCGGGGCATTTGTCTCTAACCTATGTAGTGTCGGCTGGAGTGATTAGAGGTATAAGTACCATATGGCTTCTTCACTACATGACAGGACATTTAGCCTTTTTGGTCTCTCTCTCAATTTATGAAGTATCTCTTCATTCAGGGTATCTCTTCATGGCTTGAGCATCTCTTCTCACAATGTGGAGGTCTCAAAACAGTTTTATTTCTTATCTGGCAACTGATTTCCAAGAGCAAGTATGCAAAAAACAAAGTGAAAGCTTCCAAAACTTTATTGATTATACCTGAAAACTGGTACATCATCACTTCCAACTTATTCTATTTGTCAAAACACAGAGAAAGTCCTTACAGAAATCAGGGGCAGAGAAATAGATGCCACCTCTCAGTGGGACAAATATCAAAAATGTGGCTGTCACTATCCCATCGCAACAGTCTTCTCTTGCTTGTTTCTACTGTCCCGTAGAAGCATTCTAAATGAGACCTGATGAACTGTAGTTAGAAGACTTCTCTTCCAACTTTCTACTTTAAGAAAAACTTGAAGCTTCTGATGCTCATAATCAGCTATGACAAACCCACCTCTGCAGTTATACTCTAAAAATCATGAGAATTCTCCAAAGAATTGGCTCTTGAGAAATTCGGTCATCTTTTTTCCTCCAAAGTGTAGAGAGGCAACTTGCCAATGGCTGAACTCTCTCTTTTTCCTGTCCTTTTGCTTTCATGTATTTTTCCTTTCTACATAATTACCCAGAAGAGAAGCAGTCTCCAACTCAATGATCACATCTACTCCTAAACTCCACAGTATACATACCCCTCTCTCAAAAACTCCCTACTACAGAATGACACTGATCCCCCATGATTACACAGTTCAGTCCAGACCAGAGAGCAAAGTGTTTCCCTTTTTGATAAACAGTTGTCATGAAGAGGAGGAAACTCTTTTCTATTCAACATGGAGGAGGGCATGTCTCTTGTGCCTGCAACTGGTAACTCAGTCTTTCCTTCTTCAATTATCCCCTTCTTTAAATAGAGTCTGACAATAGGTAATAGGAGTTTTGGCTTCAAGATACTATTTAGCATATCTTTACAATACTGAGAGGTATATTTCCTACTTTTCTTAACTTTGGAGCTTCAACAAAATTCTGAGATAATGTCCTGTTATATCAGCCTGGAACTCAGAGGATTTTGGTCTAAAAGTTCAGATTATTTCTAAATGGAATTTAAGGACATTATAAAGACAAAAATCACTTAGAAACGTGATGTAGAGAGAAAAAAAAAAAAGGACCTATAAGCACATAGTAGGAAATGCCAGCATTTATACCTCCAGTGAAGGAAGAAAACCAGATTTGAAACGAGACCAAATGTGACTATAGTTTTAAGAAAACATTCAAGAGAGTGTGGCATCATGGAAACTGTTGGAATTCCCAAATGAAGATAAATAAATTTCCTCTAACTTGTTTGAGCCAAAAGGGATTTACTAAAAATATTAGTTGGTTTACAATATCTTTCGGAAGATAACAGAATTGAGCTTCGATGTATAACAGCCCTGAAGAGACTAACCAGAGAAAATACCCAAACTCAACTTGATAGCTGTCACCTCACTCAATATGGTATCTATGGCATTAACATGAGAAAACCAAGAACTCTACTACACTTGCCCAGAGAAATCCTGTGTATCCACTACCATACTTATCTGAATATCCAATATTTTCCTCAACACCTGACCTTGAAATCCTAGAGGTGATCAGTAAAATGAAGAGCCATTTCATCTTACTGGTTGGAACAGAAACTACTCTGCAGTCTGTTAAGAGGTAAACAGGATATAAGACTGTGAATAAAGTTTACGTAAAAAAAGTCCTGAAAGCTTTGAGACTGAAAGAGAGTGGAAAAATGGAATTATAACTGGAAGTAGGCATTTACTAAATAGATTTTTTCATTTGTTTTTCTTTAGGATAACAGACATTAGCATACATCTATGTACTGATTAAAAACCACTTAAAAGAATAGATTAATAAGGTAGAGATTAATTTAAGATTAAAAATCCTTAAAAAGTCAGGAAGTAATAGGATAAAGATTATATACTAAGCAACTGGCCTTTTATTGAAAAAACTCTAGCTTGGAAATAAAAGGATGGATAAAAGTGAAAGTATGCACAGTTAAATTTTTAGAGGAGACTAGAAAAATAGAAATGTGTCTGTTATATATTTTAACTTCCTTAAAATATAAATGTTATCTTCAGATGATATAGTGATAGCAAATGGAAAGTGAAGTAATTTGGGGAAAGGAAATAAGGAATTTCTTAAGAAAAACGGTACAAGGATTACCAAGCTGTGTTTAGAGTCCATCTGACACAAAGAATTATGATTTTAATGTGAAACTAGTCTGCTAGGTTATATGATTGGGTGTGAATAAAATGATGGATCATAGACTAACTTGGATAAAATGGAACGTGAAGACAGGAGTTGTTGATAGTAAGAGATTCATGACATGAATAAAGTGAAGGTCATTATATGTTCAAAAATATTTAAGCATAAATATTGAGTAGAGAGGAAGGATAGGGAATTTGAGTGCTAGAATGGAATGCATGCTTTTGGAATTTTGCCATTATTTAGGATTTGGTGGTACTAAATTCTGTCACCTTGGAGTGTCTGAAAGAGAATGTACTGGGGAGAGAGAATGTCCATGATGGCTGATGTTAGGGAAGTGCATATACTGAGAGTAGAATAATGGCTGAATCATTTACAAAAATACATATGGCTCCAGGAAGAATTACTGGAGTTCATAGAGAAAGATAAACTGTAAACCAGTTTTATAACTATTAAAGTTTTCATTGAATCAGTAGGAACATTTGTTGAAATCAAGGGGTGAGACAAGGAAGACCACAGATGAAAAGAAGAGCTTGATATCTTTGTTGGGAATATCAGGCAAGCAAGGATTTTCTGCAAGAAGGTAGGTTAGCATTTTGAAATATGAGTGGTGAGCAAGAAATACACTTACCATACCAATTTTTGTAAACAAACAAACAAGAAAACTAGCACTTGAGGAGGTGGTCTAGAAGGCAGTGGTCCCCAGCCACTGTCACATTTCTCTAAAAGAGATGATGGGAATATTATGAGGTGCAGCTGAGATGCAACAGGGTGGCATAATGATGTTTTTGGGATCCAAAGGGCAGACTGTAAGGATTTACAAGGTAGAGAATATACAGGTGAATTAATGAGTCACCTTAAGAGAAGAAAACAGAATGAAGACAATTAAATAAAGAAGAAAGTTACTTTTCCAGCAATAATTAGAGTAAGCAATTCTGGGAAGCATGGTAGACTAAAGTCTGATAGTCTTTTAGAAGTTACTTGCATCTGTCTAAATCCTCCGAGAAGCACTAGGACAGAATTTAGATGTGAAAGAGAATTTGTTATGGTCATGCCTGTACATGATAAAAAAAAAAAAAGAAGAAATGCAGGAGATTAAAGGTAAGGAGAATTTTCAGACCTTGATGTGGACCTGACCTGTGAAACAAAGTGGGAAGTTTTTGTTAAAAGAGCCACAGGCAATAGCAAAATCTTGGACATAACGATTGGTAGTTCCAAAGCAAAGACTTCCCATTAGAGAAGCCCTGTGTTGAACAGTTCTAGACCCTGCCATGCTCAGTAAACGGCTGGAAACACACCGTCAATGCTCGGAAGGTACAAAGGAATCTCAGCCTCCAGTTAAGTCCTTGCAGAAGCATCTCTCTATATCCCCATTACTGTCATAAGTAAATGTTTAGTTCTAGTATTATTGGACTGAATAACTCAATTTCAGGGCAACCTGCTTTGAAAATATTCACTAGGATAGAACTGTGCCTTCCCACCACCCCAAATGAACCATATTATAAACTTTTTAAAGTTTCTCTTAGACTCACAGTTCAGTGGAAAGGATAGGAGAAAAAAAAGAAGAGTCAAAAAGTAAATAATACAATTACGCAATATGGTAAGTTCTATAAAGTTTCCTTATGAAGTCTTTGAAGAAAAGATGAAGATAAATGATTTTGCTGTAGTGTAAATTGATTAATTTACAACTTTTTGAATAGTCTTGCTCCCAAATATTGAATTATTGATCAGTGTTAGCACAGAGAAATGTTTTAGTGACATTGTAAGACCTGGTCCTTAACTGTATCTTATTCAACTTGTTTTTTTAAATCAATGACTCGAACATATGAAAAGGCATCAGTAGGTGGTAGGAAGGTGATGGGGGACAATGACTATTTTGTCGTGAGGGATGAAAGAATCAGAATCTGAAACAATCTCAAGTGCCTGGTCTGGCAAACTAGAAGAGATTAAGTAACAAGATTGATCTCACAGTTCTAACACTGTAAGTGCAAGATAGTGAGAATCACATTCTGTTCTGCTATGTCCAGAAAGAGGACTGGTAGGATTGCATTCAGATTTAGATGTCATGTCATAGTCTTTTTTCTTTTTTCCTTTTTCAGCTGCACCCATGACATATGGAAGTTCTCTGGCAGCCAGGGATCAAATTTGAGTTGCAGCTGTGACCTATGAAGTAGCTGCGGCAACACAGGATCCTTAACCCACTCTGTTGGGCTGGGATTGAGAATCAGGGACAAGGCAGGACCCTTAACCCTCTGTGTCACAGCAGGAACTATTAGATGTCATATTCTTAAAAGATCATGGACACTGGCAGGAGTTTCATAGGCAGGTGACATAAAAACATGTCACATACTGAATGCCAATCAATAGAGGATGGCATCCCATTGGTCTTAGAATTAAATCTTAAACTTCTGAGAATCTTCCACAAAGCCTTCTATCTGATTTTTGAGGGCACCGAGCACCTTGCATCATGAACTTTAAACTTACTCCTCTCTCTTGCTGAACACTTCACTTCCTCTAACACTAGCATCAGTACAACCAGTCAGCTCAGTGTTCCAGAGAAGGTGTAAAGGTACATATTAGCACCTGGATGGGTATAGACACACACACACACACACACACACACACACACACACACACACACAACACACACCAAAGTTTACTTTCCAAGTGTCTAACGTGATACCTGTCATATACAACCCATCCAATAAGTACTTATTTAAGAATTGATCTGAGGAATATTTTTAAAAAGTAAATATGCTTGGCCTGAAAGTAAACTCTTGGTATAAGTATGCCAGTCATACTGCATTAAGGGCCCACACTATATCAGCTAATTATCTCTGCAACCACCCTACTTTCAGATGAGATAATTTTCTGAGGTAGTGGGGTTTAGAACTTCAAAGTATCTTTTTAGAGGACACAATTTAACTCAGAACATTTAAAAATTAACAAAATAATGTTATTTTCCATATTGATTAGCTAAAACTCTCAGAAATATATCTTTAGTTTCACAATATTTTAAACGCAATTTCTTGTACATACCTTTTAATCCATGCTATTAGAAAAAATTCTGTTTTGTGGTTACAAGATGTCTAAATCATTTGTTTTGGGTTTTAAATAAACACTTGTAAATGTAAAGAATGCTTTTTTAGGAGTCCCCATCGTGGCTCAGCAAATTAATACCCTGACTAGCCATATGATGCAGGTTTGATCCCTGGCCTTGCTCAGTGGGTTAAGGATCTGGTGTTGCTGCAAGCTGCAGTATAGGTTATGGATGCAGCTCGGATCTGGCATTGCTGTGGCTGTGGTGTGGGCTTCAGTTGCAGCTCCACTTTGACCTTTAGCCTGGGAACTTCCACATGCCACAGGTGCAGTCCTAAAAAAAAGAGAAGAAAAAAAGAATGTTATTTTAACAGAAAGTCTGACATGTTGACTTTGTTATATGGATCACTGTCCCTATTAGGAAGAAATGAGACCATTTCTTAGATTCTGAAGTGTTAATATTTAATTAAACATTAATTATTAATGAAACAAGATACTCATATCATCTAGTCTGTTAAAAACTAAACTTTTAAAATAGATAATTCAAGACATTTGAGAGATACATGAATTTTTCATAATCATCTTTTAACCTAATAATAAGTTGACAACATAATGTGGCTATCAGTATACTCTGGTTTAAACCAACTGTTTTCAAAGAGTAAGTTGTGCACCTTGTGTCCACATATATTCCCAGTTATGACTGTTTAAATAACTAGAACTCCTGTTTAAAATGTGTCTTCCTTCCCTAATAAATTGATTTAATTTTTCAATGTTTTTCATAGTAAGTGCCATGACTAATATAACAAAATATGTGAATCTTTCTTACAATATTTGGCATTTTAATTGAAAGTATATATAGTATGTGTGCGTGTGTGTAATACCATTTTTGATTACTGATTCTACCTATAATAAGAATGAAAAAGAGCATTTCATTCAAAAATGAATTTAGGATAGTTTTATTTTCATGGTTGAGGCACCACAAATTTCCCTTCCAGTAGACCTATCACAATTCAAAGTGTACTAGCATCTAATTGGAACACACCATCTGTTAACTAGAAATCAAATGGCTTGTGTCACATCTATCAATTCATTTGTCAGGTCCGGGATGAAGAAAAAGTGACAGTGTGACTCTAAATACTCTTCCATGGTAATATCCAATGTAACTCATAGCAACACTCTAAGAAGCCTCCTATGTCTTAGGCTTGTTTCCTGCCATCTTTTAAGGCCCAAATCCCCTCCTACTACAGAAAAATAAGAGGGAGTTTCTGCCCATGAAAGATGAGACAAGAGCTGGTGTGGGAAAGCCCTAATGATTTTAAAATAATTATTGAATTATGATAACGGAATCTTAAAAGATTTTAAAAGATTTATCCAAAAGGAATGCCGTCTTGGGATCCTGGGGAGAGGCAAATATCTAGTCTTATCTTCAAGCTCCTGCAGAGTGGGAAGAACTTTCAATAAACTAAAAACAAAACTGGCAACACTTTCTCCAAGTTCCTGTTGTGAAGAACTAAGGGGCCAAAATCTTTCTGTTCAAGGTCCAATGACTTCAGCCGCTCCAATGTACCTCTATTAACCTGGCATTAAATAAGTAAAGCAAAGTGTACTTTTTTCCATCCAGAAATAAAGAAGCTAGGAACATTCATTAATAATCTATCTTATACACTGCAGAATACTGAATGCATTCTGATTAATACTTGTATGAGAAATACCTTTTCTCTGTGAACTGTTAAGATAGGCCCTCATAAATCACTGGGTTTCCTTGGAAAACAGCAGATAAATTAAATATTAATATACCCTTTGTTTATTTTCTTGAGCTATACTTATTTAAGTTCATCAAAAATATCAGAAGCTAAATTTTCACTATTCATGGGCACAACTAAGAGAATAAGATATACTGTTAGTAAATATCACCAAAGAGAGCATATGGCAAAGATACAGTCTCTTCTGTGGATCTGTAAGGCAAGAATGTGAATTGATGGGGAGGATTTATGAGCAAAAAATAGGCTTAATAAAAGTAAGGATGTTCTATCTGGCCATTTAATAGGGGAAGAATTGTTTCCAGAGAGTGCATTCCTAAAAGTAGACTTTTCTGATTATATTCCCTGCATTAGTTTCCTTTTTTCCTTTCCCCATCCAAGCTTCTGAAGTTTCTGTTCTGTGCATGGTGGTGAGAGGGGTCTATGTGGTTACTGGGGAGCCAACTTTATCCTCCAGAGATAAAACACGTGACCAAGGTTAAGCCAATCATTGGATTCTAGTCTAGGTCACAGTGACTGGCTCATGTTTGTATGTGACATAAACTAATCCCAACACAGTGAGTCTCAGGATCTTTTCCAGGAGGGAGGGGACCAGTGTGCATCCTCTTTGATCAACGTTTATGGTGGCCACGAATGTGGAGTGTGAAGCTAGTGTAAACATTTTTGCTACATAGTTTGAGGAGGAGGAAATCTGAGGATAAAATGGACACAGGGAAGAGGAAAGACAAGAAAGAACAGCATACAAAAGAAGCCAGGCCCCTGATGCCATGAGGTACCTCTGGATCAAATCATACCTGAAGGAAGCCATGTCTCTTGATTTAGTGACTATATGAAAAGTGAATTTTCTGTTTTTATTTATGTTGCTTTAAGTTTTATATTACTTTGAACCGAAAGCAAACTTATATAACATGCCACTGGAATAGCAGAAATATAGAACAGAAGAGAATTTTAATATCATGACAGGCTGTTGGGGGAATTTGCTACTATTATAGTTTGAGTTACTAAAATTTGGAAGGGTTTCCATTTAAAATAAGGACAAATATAGGTTTTTTAAACAGTGACGTCACTATCATTTGACTGGGAGTAAAAGAAGCATTTTAATAACAACCATGGGAAGAACTGCATGTAACTCGTGCATTTTTTGTCATTGTCTCAGCTCTTAGGTCCATGTGTATTTACTTTTACTGTGCATATCATTCATCATGTATTATGGCGAGAAAGAGAGCAGCTGAAGATGAGTGATCTAGAAGCCTATTTCTGGAGAATGTTTCTAAGGGAATGAGACAATGAACTAAAAACAGTAGCACTGAACTAGCAACCTAAAGATCTGAAAACCTTGAGATTTGTGATTCTCTGACACCTGTGTTTGCAAATTAAATCCTAGAAACTGGAATCCTCTTTTTGCTCTTTTGTTTGCATTTATAACAAAGCATTTAATTTATTTTCATTTTCAGTCTTTCTACACTGCCAATAAGTGTGATTATTAAAAAATTTCTGAAGATAGTCATTGTTGCGCAAAAGATTCACTTCTCTTTTCCTGGCCTGTCAAAAGAACTCAGTGTTTTCACCTATAACAACAACAAAAAAGGTTCAGTTCATTTTAATATGATAGGTCTGACATTTGGGCAAATTAAGCTTATTGTGACTCAGCTTTCTCAATGTAAGTGGGAATCATGATAGAAATGAAAGTGACATATAACTTAGGTGGCTTGTGGTAGGGCTTCAAATTTTCTAAGTCTTTTTTTTCCAACTTTTAGTTACCATTTTATTTTTAACATCACTCTCAATATCCATAAATAAAATGCAGTTTCATATCTTAAAGATGGTATAAAATACTGCACTTTTGGTATAAAATTAAAATATAAAATATTTTATAATTTAAATATTTTATTTGTATATTTAAAATATTTTGGTATAAAATATAAAATAAACTGCATTTATGGTATAAAAGGAAAATGACATTGCATTTTATTTATTTTTTTATTTTTATCTCTATTTTTTAATTCAGTGAATTTCATAATATTTATAGTTGTACAACCATCAATACAACCTAATTTTAGAACATTTTCAAAGTTATATTGAGACTGCACAAGAAAAACATATAATATTTATATATTCAGACTCTAAAACATTTTGTCATATATCTTTGTTATTCTGCATAGAAATGAGTTTAGCATCATTATTTCCACTGTACAGATAAGGGAATGGAGGCTCAGAGAAGTTGAAGTGATTGCACACAAACAGAACATTGAACGCTCAGAATTCAAATCCAGGTGTTCTGACCCTTGGTCTGGTAATCTTCCTGCTATGATCTTACTTCATTTAGCCATCATGTCTCTTAGGTAAAAGAGCTCAGAAAACATCTGCATAAAATTAATATGTGTACAGATAAAGAGAGGAAGCTTGAACAACCTGGAAATTAGTAGAAAACCTATCTCTGATAAATTGTCAAAGGTCAATAAGAATATGTCTAAGCAATTCCAATGAGTATAATGTATCTGCTTTCATCATGTCCTAAAAATAAGAAGCTCTGAAAAACTGGGGCAGTTTTAGCCTATTCATAGACCTGGATTAAATAAAATCTAGAGATTAAATATGATTATAATTAATCATACTTTGCATTAGGATAATACTTTAATTTTTCACAACCATTTTATATATGTTTTCTCATTTTTTTACTTGTAGAATCACTCTATAGTACAGTCGGAAAAAAATCTTTAAGTGTAAAATGGTAAAAAAGTATAGTTTTTCGATTAAGCAATATGAAAAAAATCTCACTTAATATTTCTTGAGAAACTGGATAAAACTACTTTACTTAAAAATTTGCAGACTTGCATTAGAATGTAGTTTGGTGTGGGGAAGTGTCAAATCACTAAGAATAAGCCATAGAGCTGTATTTTGGAGCTATATAGTTTTGGTTTGTAGGAATGGGTATGTTCAAGTGAGAACAAGTATAGTGTACAGTAAAACATTTGAAAAAGATAGTCCAAATACTATTGCAATGATTAACTTTTCTTTCCTACTTACAAAGTCTAGGCAAGAGTCTAGAAGTCACTGGAATAGACAATACAGTGTTTTAAAAAAATAATCAACTCAATGCTTGGTACCACTGTTGAAGAAGGTGGAGATGAATTTGTGTAAAATTTTTATTTTCAGTTTGGGGAAGAAACAGTGCATGAGACCTGGAGCATTTTTTGCTATTGTGAATGCCAAGCTTTAAGCTGATGGTATTATTTATCCAACTGATCATTTGCTTATTCACTTATTTACTCATTATTGACATAGTATAGTGGCTCTGACTGAAAACATCAAGTCTGACCAGTTGGTCAGCAGTGGTCTCTCTTTGCCAGTTTGGCCTCATACACAGGGTCCCATGGAAGCTGGCCAGATGACAGAGAAATCAATATAGGCAGTTGCTAGGGAGCGAGGCCTCCAGCTAGAAAGAGGGGAGAGTTTAAGGATCTGAAGGAGGTGGTGAATAAACTGAAGATGGAGCCAGTCTAAGCATTAAGAGTTACATATATCATGCTAAAGAGATTAAGATTTTTCTGAGGTGATATAGGGAGCAATCACAATATTCACGCTTTGAAAAGGTTGTTAATAAAGACTTGTATTGTCACAGCCAATTTAAGACTGGGTGAGTTAGTCCACTGGACTGACTGAATGCTAATATATTTTGTAATGTCCTTATGGATCAATAACCAAACCGACAGGATATAATGGCAAGAATTTTGACATTTCTAATTCCATTTATTAAACCTACTTTAGGAGCTGTATTTACTATTTAAATTTATTATACAATAAATGCAATAAATGCCTCTTTTTTTGGTTCTTAAATTTCCAGTTATTTTGTTAAACACACCCAGACTCTCTCCTAAACCTCCCTAAGGACTACTCAAGGAGACATCAGTAGCAACTTTCATTTAATCCCTCAAATATTGAAAGTATCTGAAAGCTCTTTTCTTCACTTACCGAGAGCTGCTGCTGTTCAGCCCTGGCAGCACAGATGTTTTCCCTCTCCATGTTGTCATAATTAGAAAACTTCAGCACTTCTGTGAGGGAGCACAAATGATAAGGAATCCTTTAGTCAGTAAATTGCTTTATGAGTGTGTATAATAGGGAATTATGCCAATGAGAATGCTATTAAAAACAAAGGCTTTGGGGGGAAAAGGAAAAAGAAAATACAAAGTTGATAGTTAAATAGAACACTTTGTGGTGTTTTATACCCTAGAGACAAAATTGCACTCACATTTTTTTCTAAGGCTTTTTAGTGTAGATTTCTGCTTTTGTATCTTGTTAAATTATCTTCTAGGCCATTGCACAAACTGTTGCCACCTGCCCTAGGGTAATTTAACCCTGTCCTCCTCTCTCTCTCTGACTTTTTTTTTTTTTTGGAGAGAGAAACAGTAGCTACCAAAAATCTCTGAGTTGTATAAGGTTCAGCTCTACTCTTACCCCAGACCTCCAACTAAAATGTAAGCCTTGCAAACAAATTTTCTCCCTCAAACAGATGTTTATGAGACAAATATTTATTAGTAGCTGTTGGGTGAAGTCCCTGCACTTTGTCCTTTCAGGAGCTCCATTCTCACAATAAAAATTTACACGTGGCAGATACAACAAATTTCCACAGATAAGGTTTTGTGCCTTACAGTTAACATCTAGTATCGAGCTAGACACCAGAACTGTTTAGGGATCTAACCTTGCGATGACAGTAAAGCATATAGGTTTTGGAGTTGTCTCCAAAATATTTTCAGCAGATGCAAAATACATAACCAGAATATCTCTAGTTTTACCAGGGATATCTCAATAGTAACATTCCTCATACAATACAACAGAGTACTATCTTTAATGATAAAGACTATTTTTTTTTTTTTTTTTGGCCACACCTGCAACATACGATAATTCCCAGGCCTGGGACTGAACCCATGCCACAGCAGAGACCTGAGCTACTGCTATGGTAACACTGGATCCTTAGCCCCTGAACCATAAGAGAAATCCCAAGACCCATTTTTGAGCACTTACTATGCTCATCAGCAAAGCACTGGATTCTAATGGAGAAATGGATAACAGATTGCCTGTGTATTGTTCTTTCTTTATGGCACATTAGCTGACCTGGATTATTCCTTAACCTAAATTGCACACATGTAACATTTCAGTAGGAAGTGAGTCATGTTTTTAAAAATAAATTATAGACACTGCAAAACACTTCCCCAATTTTAAACAGAGTGAATGTGATTTATGGTGATAAGGCCAAAATAAAAAGGCTTATTAGCTAGTTGCAATATATCAAAGACTAAGAAGCCTGAATTATAAAACTCTGTGCTAATTCATGATCTCTTTTACAGTTTATGAAGCAATGTAATATAGCTATCTTGTTATCAGTGGCAGATTGTTTCCAGGATACTCTGTGGATACCAAAATCCACAAATGCTCACGTCCTTGTATAAAATTCACTAGCATTTTCACATAACCTATATATATCCTCCTGTATATCTTAAATCATCTACAGTTTATTTATATATTTAATACATTGTAAATGCTATGAAAATAGTTGTATGTATAATACAAATGCTATGTAAATTTACCAATGCATGACAAATTCAAGTTTTGCTTACTGAAACTTTCTGGAATTTTTTTCCCCCAAATATTTTCAATCCATGATTGGCTGAATCCCTGATTGGTTGAGCCCTTGAATGTGGAACTGATGGATATAGAGGGCCAAATATATTGTTAAAAACATAAGAACTCTGGAATCAACAAGATCACGGAATAACCTAGGGGAATAACTCTGGGAATGTCAGTGTCTCCTAGGTTGTTTTCTCACTTGTTAAGAGTCCAAATTCTCACCTTGTGAAACAGTTGTGAGACAGATATCAACAGGATGGCATTTAATGCATTGCTTGGCCCCAAAGTACGCTGTTTGCTTTCCTTCCCACTGACAAAACTGAAACAATAAGTGAAAATTCAGAATACAAAAAAAGTGTTGCAAAGTACCTACAGAGTAAGATGTGATTCCAAGAAATTTTTCAGGTGAATGTAAGAAAATATTAATTTAGAAAATCTGTTTAGTTGAGTAGAATTCGATCTTTGAAATCTGGGACTATCACAAGAAATAGAGCAAACTGGACATGAGAGCTGCATGTTTCCATGAATTCTAGAGGGTAAGTAATACATTGCTTTTAAGTCTGAAGGGCTTTGAACCACAGTGAATCAGTATGGTTCTTCTTTATAAAATGGCTTAAACCTACCCTGCTGACAATTTTATTTTTGATAATTGTATTTTGTTATGTATTCTATTATCCTAAAATTACTTGTGTAACAAAAGAAAATTATTTCCCTTTAGTTCCTTCTTTCCTTTTCCATTTTTAAAATTTAATGGGGCTTGAAGAACCCTCTCACTGATTGTTAATAATTGACAAGCAAATGTTTGCACCTGTGTCTCTGAATTGATACATACAAAATGTGAATGATACTGCTGAAAATAACAATCATTAGAATACTTGCATAATTCTTAATTCTAAAGACATTCCTTCAACCACATGGGAAAACAACTCAAACATCAGTACTTTATGAAATACTCTCTTAAAAACTATCCACTTTTTTGAAGAAATCTTTAAAGTCCAAAGAGTAACTTCTATTAAAGATATGCAGGGGGTCACCTGGACCTGCCTAGAGAGTTTTGAAATTTTCTCCGGGAGTTTAGGTTTGTTTGAATATGGCATGTAACTTTTTACATTACATAATTATTAAATAAAATTACATACTTTTAACCAACAGATCAATAAAAATTAAGAATTCTGCTTCAACCTTGTATATAACATTTGTGTGTGTGTGTGTGTGTGTGTGTGTGTGTGTGTGTGTGAGAAAAACATAGAAGGTTAAAATTAACCACAGTTTTACAAGAATATTTAGCATGTCATTTGACATAAAGATTATTGCCTAGAATTTTGGGGGGCTCAAACATATTCTGCCTTTGTTCGTCACAGTATGATAAACCTATAAGCTAGATTATAAATGATACAAATAACCAACAATTATTGAGCATTTACTAAGTGTCAAGCACTCTTCTGAGATGTTTGTTTGCATTACCTCATTCAATAACAATATTTGATTTAGCTAAGGAATATTGTAATTGAGAATTTTTTGTTATTTTTACTATATGTTACTTTTAATTGACAATGACTTGAAAACTTGACACAAATTTTTTTACATTTCTTTGTGTTCTTTAGTCATAGACGATACCTTGTCTCACAGCTTTTTCAAATAATTCCCCAAACCTAGATTCTTAAAATCTTCTTCAAATTCTATTTCTGCCTTCAACTGTATTTCACATTTCAGTCTTGATATTTGATTTTTTTTCTCTTGGTTTTTTCCTTCCTTTTATTTTCCACGTCTTATTTATCTTCTTCCCTTTCCACCTCTTCTCTCTTCTTTATATCCATGTCATTCTTTGTCTTTTTCTCTTCTTTTCTTCTATATTCCTAAAGTGTATTCTCCCTAAATTACTCTTAGTTCCTGTTTATTTTGCAGGTTTTTTCCTCTCTCAAATCTTTCTTGGCCATCAGCATGTAACTGATCTATTGATGCTTCTTAGTCATTCTTAAATATTTTGTCTCATATTCATGTTTCCTCTATTTCAAGGAACATTTCATTAATCAAAAATAGGTGATGGCAATCCCAAGTTCCATTCAGTTTAGGAAGTGCTTATTAAAAGGAAACAAGATGCATTTGTAGTCGTGGGCAGACATGTTCAAAACACTGGCTTCTATTTTTTTGTAGCAAAATGACAGTAAATAAGAAAGAAAAGCACATAACTTAAGAGGTGGGAATTCTCTTCCAATTTTAGAAAATTCCTGACTATGACACAAATACTATCACAGCAGAATTTTTCTTTGGCTGTTTTGATTCTATCAATGTTGAGAATTAAAAAAACAGAGAATAAAGGAAATTTTACACATTGATATTTTATTTTATTTGTGTCTTTTTAGTTATTTACCCTCCCATGCTTCCATGCTTTGAGAAATCTGTTTGATTAACCTGAACACTGCAGGTAAGAATACTACCTAGATTCAATCTCCAAAGGCTGAAAGGTTTGATTCCATTCATCTTTGAGCCTTTTCTGCCTCAATGTACAATAGGAAGATTGATAGTTTGTCTGTGTAAGGCCATTGGCTGTCTCCTGATGTTTGGTACATATCCAATCTACCTTATTCAGTAGTAACCTGATAAAGAGATGCTTAAAGACTGACATAATTCAATAAATTAACTTGCTAGATTTCCACCTCCAATAATTTGAGTGCCAATGATTTGTAATTTAACTGAAATGCTTATTATTAGATTAATATTGAGGTTGTAGAGGGAGTGTGAGTGTGAATTAGAGATAGCATTCAGCCAAGTCTCAATGGCAAATTATTTTGTGATGTATTATATTTCAATATTTAGGAATGATCCTTCAATTTTTCATTTCTTACATTGGTTTATATTGATCAAGTGCACTTGTATTTCACTTAATTGATATTGTCCCTAGAAAATAACACAGATGAGGATTTAATGAAAACTTATTACACAAGCCCTTTTTGCTGATTAAATTTGTACAGAAATTATAATACCAATGCTCACCATATTATTATTATAACATGTTGACATTTGCCTCTAAAGAAACATATGGTGTTATCTGAGTCAGGCATAAGCAACTAATAATAAAAAGCATTTTGATTTTTTCTGTTTTTTACTTGGATATAGAAAGTTAAATAGAATAAAGATTTGTGGAAGCTTGTAATATACATATATATATATTTTTTTGTCTTTTTGCCTTATCTAGGGCCGTACCCACAGCATATGGAGGTTCCCAGGCTAGCGGTCTAACAGGAGCTGTAGCCACTGGCCTTCGCCACAGCCACAGGAACGCGGGATCCAAGCCGCGTCTGCAGCCTACACCACAGCTCATGGTAAGGCCAGATCCTCAACCCACTGAGCAAGGCCATGGATTGAACCTGCAACCTCGTGGTTCCTAGTCGGATTCATTAACCACTGAGCCACGACGGGAACTCCTGTAATATTTTTTAAATTGAATAATTTCCATAATTAATTACAAGTGATTTTCTTAGTCATAGTTTGTTTTGTGCTCTTTCTGTTCCTGGGTCATTGTAGCTTTGTACCATCCAGCTAATCTCATATAGTCACACCTATCTAATCTCTGGAAGCTAACTAGTTAATCAGAACTGGTTGTCAACTTGTCAGCAATCACACTGAGTATATAGAGGTGATGTGTAAATTGTCTCCATTAACAGATATTCTTCCTTTTCTTTTTTTGGTAGTTATAACTATAAGAAGTTATCTTGCTTGATTTTCCCTGCACACTCTATTGCAGTCTTTGTTGTTGTTGTTGTTGTTGTTTGTTTTAGGCTACTGCCTTGGACTTAGGCCACCCATCTTACTGTACCCTTCTCGATCCTACTTTATCTTGTTTCACTCTGGCCTGGTCATAACCTTATTCTCTGAACACTCCCTAATTATGGTTTGCCTGCCTCCCTTTAACTTTAAGCATATGGGAGTTCCTTAGGGGCTAGGTGACAATGAACCTGACTAGTACCCATGGTGATGTGGATTTGATCCCTGGCCTGTGGGCTAAGGATCCAGTATTGCCATGAGCTGTGGTGTAGGTCGCAGACAAGGCTTGGATCTATGTTGCTGTGGCTCTGTGTAGGCTGGCAGCTATAGCTCCCGTTTGACCCCCAGCCTGGGAACTTCCATATGCCGGGGATACAGCCCTAAAAAAAACAAACGAAAAACTTTAGGCATACAGATTCACTTCTCGTTGTCCTCCTCAGCTACTTTTAGAACATTAGTTTGGACCCATTCTTTTTATTCTCAAGCATGGGCTTGAATTAATATTTAAATAAACTGAATATATGAACCATAATAATTGTGCCTACTAATTATGTCCTTCAAATGCTGGGTCTTATCTACTTGTTCCTTAAGTCTAAACCCAAGACTATC
Source organism: Catagonus wagneri (assembly GCA_004024745.2). Taxonomy (NCBI): domain Eukaryota; kingdom Metazoa; phylum Chordata; class Mammalia; order Artiodactyla; family Tayassuidae; genus Catagonus; species Catagonus wagneri. The sequence goes on from PVHT021183666.1 coordinate 11,249,308, forward strand.
CACTCTCTTTAAATGGGCGGAAATAATAGTAGTGCCTTTATGTCATATTAAGTGAAACAGAGAAAACATCACTAAAATTGACTTTTGACTCAGATCTCTTGACACACTGAATCAACTTCCATTTATTTTATACTCAATAAATATAAAAATTGTTTTCGTTCTTGTTTTCTACCTCTTTGCTGCTTGTCTTTCATAAAGGATAATTTAATACCAGTTCTATTAAAGTTTGCCATGGTAGCTTAGGACTTTGCAATGAACACAAATGCCACAAAGTATTGACTCTTCCTTCAGACTGTAGCTGTAGGACGATGATCTTGTTAAAAACTAGAGGCAAGTGACTATCAGTCAGCTTTTCCCAATGAGCATCTGAGCCTTGCGATCTCCAGGTCAAGAATTGGAACAATCTGAGGTAGATTTAACATAAGTTAAATAGCTCATTTTCATTGACTTTTCAGTGAGTTTAATATATGAGTACCTTAAATTCCCTTTAGGTAGGACCATCAACTACAGTGGCACAAGAATCTCAAGATTTACCACAATAAAACAAAATTTCCTCTTGAACTGACATCTACCAGTTGCATTAATATGTTAAGTGCTTTACATGACTTCTCTCCTTTAACTCCAAAACTTTATGAGGCACTTGTTCTTAACTGCATTTATAAATACGATACTTAAATAAGGTAAGTAAATGTCCCTAGAAGTCTTAGATAAAAGTGATAAAGCCAGAATTGAAACTCATATGTTCCTGGCATCAGAGCAGCTACTCTTAACTGCAATGTTGGACTACTTAGCAAGGCACTCTTTACCTGCAGGAGTCAATATCCAACACCCCATATAGATCAAGAAGCTCATTTATTAAGTGTATTTTTAGAGGAAAGTCTTATAAGTTACTTGGGAAGTAGAACCCGGAACTGTTTAGAATCTAAGGTGAATGTGTAGGGTTAGTAAGGAAATGGCTGGAGAATGAATGAGCGACCCTGAGTATGTTGCAAAGTCTGACCAGTGTGGGGTGTAAACATAATGTTATATAATTTTTGAGGATTTTTTTCCTATAACTGATCAGAAAACTAAATGTGCTGTTATTTCTATGGTTTGCATAAGTACATACACAGATGTAGCTTTGCCACCTTGCCATTCACTATGTGGCAGCCAATCTTGCTTGTGGAACATGGAACTAAAGCCATCAATAAATGCTAACAATGTGCTAAACCTTATGAAGGGGAAATTTTAGTAACCCTTAATCACTCACTTGGTACATTACTAGCAAATAACCTGCAGTTCAAGCCTCAAAATCTATGGAGCTATTTGTTAGCAAACAGTAAGAGCCCCCTGGGAGGCTCAGTTTGCAGCCCACTTTGATGTCCCTTCACCTCCATGGGACTTTATGTCATATTTGAGATTCAATTCTTTAGGCAATACACTTGAGAGGATAATAATTAAACACAGTTTCAAAACTATTAAAAAGAACAGTAATTCCCTCAATGCTTACTTTTGAATGACTCATTATTTTATTCCTGTTTGTGCAAGGGTATTTATCACTTCCCACCATTTTGCCACTATCTGATCCTTATCTAACTAGGTAAAATTTATCTTTTTGACTCACATCTCAGAACTGTTGTGGCTGAAGATACACAGAGTAACCTGAGAGAGGAAAAATATTCAGTTGATCCACATAGTTTATATATGTTAGAAGGAAATCTTCCATGCTAATTCAAAGGTATTCAAGCCCTCCACAACTCTGAGTTATGTAGCCATTATTAGTTAAATTGCTTTAAGACAGAATACAGTGGATTCAAACAGCACAGCCTGGCTTGCTTCTCCTAATACTCTGCACTCCTATTGTCTCCACTAAGGAATCTAGGACCAAGTCCTGGGGCATTTTGTTTGGCTTCCTCTGCTTATCCCATGAAATCACATGTACCCGTATTTCCACGCCCTTCTTTTTCATGAGTTCAATTAAACAGTGAAAAGGACTGGCTTGAGTTTGAACCCCAGCTATGTGATCTTGAACGACAAGTCAAATTCTTCAATACTTGCTTTTATCGTTTATGAAATAGGAATAATACTCTTAGGATCACTGTTATGGTTTTTCACAAAATGTTCCTTTCCAAACAGTAGCCTCCTCCCTACCCCCCAATATTCCTGGAAAAGAAAGATTCTAGATATAACAAATTTGGAAAATTCTAACTATTATACCTTAATTTTTAAGTATCAAAATTACACTATTACATTAATGATTCTGAGAAGTACTAAAGTAAGAAAACCTATTTACGTAAACTCAACATTTTCCCAAAATTTCGACTACAGAAGCTATGTGTTCAGTACCTCTTAACCAGATACAGAACTACAGGTTTATAGAATGCACTTCAGAAAATGCTCTTTTAAGGTTTAAACAATCTCTAGCCTAGATCACTGTGCTAAATTCTTGTCTTCAACTGCATATTTGATATTATCATTTAATTGTCAAGACCACAATCTGTTCAAAACTGAAATCCTGGAGTTCCTGGTGTGGCTCAGTGGAAATGAACCTGACTAGTAACCATGAGGATGGGGGTTTGATCCCTGGCCCCACTCAGTGGATAAAGGAACTGGTGTTGCTGTGAGCTGCAGAGTTGCTGTGTAGTATAGGTAGCAGACATGGCTTAGATCCTATGTTGCTGTGGCTGTGGTGTAGGCCAGCAGCTGTAGCTCTGATTCGACTCCTAGCCTGGGAACTTCCATAAATCACACCTGCAGTCCTAAAAAGAAAGAAAGAAGGAAAAAAACAAAAACCTGAAATCAGGATCTCCTAAACCTACATATTATGGAACTATTCTTGGCTCAGTAGACTTCAAATCCATCCTTTGGCTCTGGTCAGACACTGAAAGTATTCTTGGTTTCTCTCTGTCTCCTACCCCTCATGATGTTCCTTAAAAACCTTACTAAAAATGAACATAAAATATGACTAGCTGCCATCTCCACCATTATCACCCTAGCTCAAGCCATTATCTTTCCACACAGATTAAACCATGACCTTTGTATTGATTTTCACATTCCTCTCCTAGTTTTGTACAGTTTTTCATAACATGTAAGTCGCATCGTGTTCTACCCCTGCTCGAAATTCCCTAATACTTTTAAAACTTACCCAGAGAAAAAGCCAAAGTCTCTGTTAATCCCCTTGAAACTACTTTAGGATCTGCCACATTCCCTGAATTCTCAGTCCTCATTTCCTACTACTATCTCCTTCACTCACTCTCTTTGAGCCACAGTGACTTTTTAGTGATTTTTAAATATATGTGGCAACTAGTCCTACCTCAAGATTCTTGCACATTCTATTCCCTCTGACTCAAATGATGTTCCCCCAGAAATCTACATAGATCTTCCCCTTGCCTTGATTCTCATGTATGAAAGAACTGCCTATTGCAATGCATTTAAGAGGATGCTTTCACAGTACATGTTAATCTGAAAACCTTCCATGAACTTATAGATCTTTCCAACTCATGGACAGAGACCGTTCATGAACACCCTACTTTATAATACAGTTAAAAACAACTCCCTCAATTCCCGCAATGTCTTTTCTTATTTTTAAATTTATTTTTTATAAAGTACTTAGCTGATATATTACACATTTTACTTATTATTTTCCATCTCTCTAATGGAATGTAAGCAATACAAAGATCCAATATTTCATCTATTCAATAAATAGTGTATTATTTAGTAAGTATTTTATATAGAAACGATGTAACTGTATTGCTATTAGTGTTGATATAGTGATAATATTATTTTCATTACTCTTCCAAGTGTCTTCTAATTGCTAACCCAATGTTTCACAAAAACACCTAATATTTAAATTTGACAGACTAAATATCTCTTCTTAACTTTACACAACAGATATCTCAAAATTTGCAATGCCTATAACTAACCATAGATCAGTATTAAGAACAATTTAAAGTACTACCAAAAGAAAAAAGAATAACGGCATGTAAGTAAAAGACAAACCACCCAATTAGAAAATGTCACTGGACATGAAGAACAAATTTAATATACTTATCCAGTCACTGTGGTTAAGTAAATTGGGATAGCGATGTTGGAGAAAAATACAATAGTATCTAATCAATGTGTATATTAATATATTCAATTCAGTAATTCCACTTTGTTTATTTACTAAGGTGCCACATATATTAATGTGCATTTGCATTACTGAAAAACTATAGAAAAATTTCAATCCTTATCAAGAAGAGAACAGCTCAATAACATCAGGAATTTTCTTTCAATGATACATCTTAAAATTATATGCTTTGATATGGACAAATACTAACAATTCATTGCTTAAAAAAAGGTAATTTGTAAAATTTTATGTATCTGTAGAAGAATATATGCATATATAAAATTCCACGCCATTTAAAAATAACATTAAAACATTCAAAACCAGGTAAGAAAATTATAAACATACTCATGTAATAATTAGCACTGAATTCAAGACTGTGAATTTCTCTTGGAGAAGGAAGTAATGAAGGAAACATATAGTGAGGATTTAATGGTCTTGGGGAAGATATAAGATACATATTACATTATTTTAAATATTCATAATGTTAGCTGTTAAGAGGAAATGTAACTGGATGAAAGGAAAATCTTATCGATTTTTAATATTTGTGGGAAAAATGGTCTAACTAGAGTGGGGCATACTAAAAAATATTAGAGAAACCATCATTTTAAATGTCGCCCAGATTTAAGGATCATAATGCAGAGACAGATAGCTGTGTTGCCACTAGGCGACCCTTTCCTAACTGCTTTGTAACTAGCTGTTATAAAAATTCTTAAAATACTTACTTTATTCCTTTGGCATTGATCCTTTCTATATGGTATTTTGTAAAACACTTATTTACATATTGCAGTTATTCTCTAGGGGCTAATATTATGATCTTCAGAACAAAATTAAATATGTTCAAAGATTATGTAAGCTCAAATGTTATATTTAAATGATCAAGAGCCACTAAAGTAAAATGACAGCAGGATACTGACAAAACTTTGCTAAGAAACTAGTTCCCTATAAAAGAAAATACAGCCCCAGACCCATATTCCATTAAAATGTAAATAGATAAACATCCCAACATGTTTCTTCCAAACTTTTCTCCTACAAAGTGAGCTGTACTTTATGCATGGAGCTGTAGCTAAAATTGTCTTGTTTCACATCTGCATGATGCTTACTAGAGGTTTTTCGCATTTGATGCCAGAAAAGATGAAACTCATATCCAGAAATCCATCTGGAGAAAAGAGAGGGTAAATTTTTATTCCCTGTATTATGTGTTATGGATTACTGGATCAGATCCAGAAAGTTTACATTAGTTTAAACCAACTTGGAAAACCTATTTTTTAATAAGGGGACAGATTATTTAGTTAACGTGAGACGCTTTAGATGTAGTAGGTAATGCTTACATATTCTAAAGTCTCTTTATACCTGAAAGACACTTCATTA
>PVHT021183666.1:11255762-11275904 GCA_004024745.2 Catagonus wagneri
AGGGTAAATTTTTATTCCCTGTATTATGTGTTATGGATTACTGGATCAGATCCAGAAAGTTTACATTAGTTTAAACCAACTTGGAAAACCTATTTTTTAATAAGGGGACAGATTATTTAGTTAACGTGAGACGCTTTAGATGTAGTAGGTAATGCTTACATATTCTAAAGTCTCTTTATACCTGAAAGACACTTCATTATAACGAAGCATCTGCATATATTTACCAATTTTTTTTTCTCTAGTCAGATAGCACTATGTTCTCTGAGAGCTGAGAATGTGAAGGTTTAGAACAGCAGCTTGGGAGTAATATAGTCTGGCATCAAATCTGTGCTCATCATTTATACACCACATGCATGATCAAAAAATAAGTTCCCTAAGCTCTCAGGGTTCATTTCCATCATCTGAAGTGTTAATAATAAGCACATCTACCTGGTGATGCTTTTGCACAGATCAGATGACATAACGTTCCTAGGATGATATCTTTGACATGCTAAGGTGATTTCATAAAGGAACGTACACACATATATATACATAGAGGAACATTAAAACTGTCTTGAGTTTATTTCTGCAGGACATATTTAAAAGGTAAATAGAGGGTTCTGTTGAGGGTAGATTGACGAGGACAATTTTTTAGAAGGCATGTAAGTATTTTTCTTCTTAGAATTTGTTTAAAAATTACTAAATAGGGACCACTTCAAGTACAATAGAGTCTGTTTGCAAAAACTTTTCTTTTGTTGTATAACCAAGAAAGTTAAATCATGTACCATGTATTATGTAATTGATAATATCACAGTGGGGTTATTTAGGAGCTGATGTCAAAAAAAGGGGGGAAGTAATAAAAATAACCTAGATCAAGCTCTTTTTTCCCCCTAGATCCTCTATTTGTTTAAGTTTTATATGGATGAGTACATATTTGCTAAAGATAAGAGATTGTTTTGCATTTCACTTAGCTTCCAAACATCTGGACAAAGTTGTGACCCATGAGTGATGATATTTAATGAAAGATGAGCTATGGATTTTATACTAATTTGGATCTCACCAATGCCAAGGTCAGCTCCTCAGGGTCACGGTGCCAGATGATACATCATGTTTGTCTTCACGGGTGGCCTTGTTCTCTGATGAGAATCTGCAGTCTGCAGTTCAGTGGACACTGCTCATGACTGAAGGGCTCAAACTGAATCAAATGACAGGGATCATTTGGCTTCACGTCTATGTACGAAAAATATTCCCTGCAGAGAAACAAAATCAAAGAAGTGAAGAAACTCTTACACATCCTTCTTTGCAAATTTTTCTAAATTCCAGTTAGGTCCAAACATGACATGCTATTAAATTATGAAATTTAGTCTCAGTAGGATGAATCTGAAAAATATATTCTTGGAAACTTCTTTTTGAATTATGGATCCATTACTCTCAGTATTTCTAAACTAGAATTCATTTAGGAAAAAATTACTTCACATGATGCTTTGGGAAGAAAGTTTTTGACCACTCTAGACACTATATTCTAATGGAGAATACACTATAATAATGGATGTCATGCTAAAAATTATGCCCTGACTACAAAAGGAAGAAAATTTGAAAACATCCTAAAACATATATTATTTAAGCAATTTTTTTTATCTTAAGATAGATTTGAATACATGAGAATTTAAACAGATTTTCACAGAAGTATTTACATTTCTCACACTAATATTCTACATTGAAAACTAGAATAAGCTCAGATTTCATGTTTTAATATCCGTAATTACAATGTCAAGAGCAGCTATTATAAAATTTTAAATAAAATTATACTGTTTCAAAGTTAAAACTGATTATCACAGAGCTGTTTAACTTCAAGTAAGCCATTTAAGTTTTGGGAACTTCTGTTTACTAATCTCTAAAATGAATATGGAGTTCCCATCATGGCTTAGTGGTTAACGAACCCGACTAGTATCCATGAGGATGTGGGTTTGAGCCCCAGCCTTGCTCAGTGGGTTAAGGATCTGGCATTGCCATGAGCTGTGGTGCAGGTAGCAGAAGAGGCTCGGATCCCGAGTTGCTATGGCTGTGGTGTAGGCCGGCAGCTACAGCTCTGATTCAGCCCCTAGCCTGGGAACCTTCACACGCCGCGGGAGGTGCCCTAAAAAGACAAATAAATAAACAAATAAATAAAACATGTATCACAGAGTCTATTACAGAGAAAATACTCAAAAAAATAAATAAAATGAATATAAAATGTCTCAACCTACAAAGTGATGTCATTCGCAGATTTTCCCAACCCTGCCTGAGTCCACAGCAACAACAGATGCCTGTGTCAGGGCAGTATTGCCCAATCAACGAGGCACTAGGGTCCAAGGCTAGTGGTGGCACATTCAGAACCAATTCCTGAGTAGCAGACAGTGTCTGGAATTAGTCTGAGAGAGATTTCTTATATCATATAGCACAGAGACAACCGTCTTTTTTTATTATAACATATGAGATATTTTCATTCAAAAGTCTTTTTTATAAATCAACTCAAATTATTTGATAGAAATAATTATGCTGATTAAAATCTTTCAGTGTAGCTATATTCCAAGCCAGAAAGCTCATATCCTATTCTATAATACCATACATATTTTAAATGACACAGAATATATTATTACAGTAGATAAAACAGGTAGAATTGAATTTCAAATACTCACTCCCCAAAATATATGGTAAAACTGATAGGACTGGAATGTGTGAAAATATCTACCCTTATTTTATATTCCTTCCCATGAATGGTGTTTTTGCATATTTCCAGGAGTTGTGTAAGTGAAACAGAAGGTTTGCTTTATTGGCTCTCTGATGCAAGCCCTCCATATATTAGAATTTATACACTAATGTTATTAACTTTAACTTTGGGGCCAGATTCATATACGTAATTTCAGCCTTGCCTTACTCTAATGTGGTTGTAGGATAATAAAAATGTGACACGTTCACTCTAAAGAATGAAAGGTTAAGAAGAGTCTTCTTTCTCTCTGTTACTCTCATATTTTCTCCTAGGTTTTTAGGTGATAGCATTCTTTGGTGTCAAGTGGATAATATAAAACTATGCCTACAATAGGCCTTTAAAATTTAAAGTCTTCTTTCAATTTATAATTAATATCCAGATGGAGTTTCATGACTAAATAGTTTTAAATTCTTATCTACGTTTTCTGTAAGTCTTAGCTATTTAACCTCCATATTCTATTTTCCATACATACGTATAAGTAGCCCCTAATTGTGTTACATTGCCCCAATAGTTTCCTAGTGTTTTTAAATTCACATGTCCTATTCTCTGATTTATTGAATTTAGTGTATAAGTAACCTACTGAAATTTTAAGCATATTCAAACCTTTCAGACTCAGTTAATTCTTTGGATCTTTGAGTTATAAAAGGTGTTTACCAGTCCTTTCCTCTCTAGTGTATTTCTAATTTCTCTTAGCAAATTAAGAATTAATTTTCCAATAATATGACTGTACATTCTGCTGCTGAAGGAATTCCATTTCTACTTTAGAACCAGAGGGGGAGTAAAGATTAATTTTGCACCCTAACAGCCTGAATGTTATGTTCTATAACTGTCCTTACCGACTGGGAAAATTTGGCAATCCCTTTGTGCTTCAAATTTCTTCCAGTAAAAAAGGAGAAAATGATACCTACCTGTTGTGATGGAAAGTATAAATTATTCACTCACTAAGGCACTGAAAATTGTCTTAGCATTGTTTGGAAGTTTATCTTTCTGTCTGTCTGTCTATCTATCTATGGATTGATGTGGTTAAAAATATTTATCCTTAATAACCTTCCTCCATATATAAATTCTTCCTTCTGAAAGCACGTTTCTTGTGGTTACCGTGGGGATCACATTATATATATATATATATAGTTTTTGTTTTTTTGATTGTTGTTTCTATGCTGAGGATCAGGCTGTGGTAATGTCTTCTTAGGTCTTTACCTGTGAATTCACTTTCTAATGTTCCCTTTATATGCAATTGTTTTTGAATATCCTACTCCTTAATTTCTAGGTTACAAAAGGCGAGAAAGCTTAACAACTAAGGGGCAATAAAAGGATGCTGATTCTTTATATCCCCTGGAAGTTGATGCATCGTGACCGGGAGGGACTTGCCTACCTATCTGTCTGTACCTCTGGGATCAGAAGTAGCACTCAGGAATCAGAGAACAAATCCTTAGTATTTTGAGGACCCACACCAATTTACACTATGTGCAAGGAGCTCCAGGAACTTATACACAGCTGCTTACCAGGTGGATGAGGGTGGTGGATAGGTAGTTGTTATTGTTCTAGGAGTTGAAACTGAACAAAATTAACCACAATTCACTTTCCAAGTATTCCACTGTATGTTGCAAGCATTCTACAGATTTTAGAGTTCTAAAAATGATATAAGATAGATTCTGCCACTGCAATTGTCTAGATGAGGAACATAGATTCCTGCTGCTCCCTGATCCTCCATCTCCTCCAAATCATCTCCAGAGTTACTTTTAAAAAATGTGTTTTGAAGTGACTACAGCATAGCAATAGAACTAATTTCAAGCAGGAAGTTGATTGTAGAACGTGGACTAATCACTTCTCTGAGGTTCCTTATTTTTAAGATTGTATAGTCTTGAGGACAAGCGATTCCTTTAAAAAACAGGAAAGATAAAAGACACTCCTAAACACAAGAAGATCAACTTCTAGACTATGGTTTCTCAAGAAAGCAATGTTAGGCACAACTGTCTGTAATACTGATGTGGCTTTAAACCATACACTCAGAAATTAAAATGGGCAGCATACAATTAGGATACAATAGGTATGTTAATCAAAGTAGGAAAAAGCTATCAGTCTTTGGGGACTTATCAGAGTTTAGGGGTCCTTGCTTTTTCTCCACACTCATTTACCAACATGCAGTTAAGTCCCTGTGCTGTCTTCCTTTAGTCCTCTAGGAGAGCTGCCAGCCACTGGTTTCTCTTTGATAAATAGAAAGCAGCTGGTGTCTCAAGGATGGCTATTAATCTCCTCACAGGATGAAAGTCAGTGGAGAAAAACTGAGCAATGAGTTGTAATTAGTAATTCATGTACTCCTTACCTAGGAATAAAAGATCTTTGAAGTTTTTCCCTGGAAGATGGATATGTTTTAATTGCTGTGTAGTTACTTTAAAAAAACAGGATACACCAAATGGAGTAAAACTTAAAACTTCTTATTTGGGGTGACTGTCACCTTAATATATTTGTTTGATTGAAGTTCTTATTGTCTTGGATTATAGAAAAGAAAAAAAACAACATGATTTATTCTAGAATGTGCCAACTAACAAGAGTTTTTCTTCTTTATAATTGTTTAACTTAGTTTATGTCATCTACTTAGCTATACTTTGAGGTGAAAGCTGCAACACAATAGTTTAGGTTTTTGAAAATGCATTTTTTTGAAAGAATAGCATATCTACCCCAAGCTCTATATTAACCATTGGAAAAATCTTAGCACTTTTCAATATTTTATACGTGAGAATCACTTTTTGTTGTCATGCATATTGTTTAATATAATTTATATTATCTCAATATCCATCAAAAGGAAAAATAAGGATCAAAAAAATTCTATGAAAGTATAGTTAAAAGAATATATATTTTACTAATCAAAATATTCATCTCATCTAAGTGAAAGTAACTATGTAACCATGTAGTAATTCACATTAAATACTAGGGCTCAATAAGTATATTTTTCATCATTTTATCCTTAAAAATAGTAAGAGAAGTAAAATCACATTTGGTCCACAGCTTTTACATATGAATTCATTAATGCTTTGCAGTAATTCATTAGCCTTCTCACCAAATCCAGATTCAGAAACCCAGGGCCTTACAAAACAGAAGCTGTAAGGACCAAGTATATAAATGTGTAAATCAAGAAAATAGTTCCTCTGAGAATTCCAAAGTATTCTCTAAATCTGTGTAGATGGGAATCACACAGAGGAATTTGGAATGCGTTCATGTCCTTGGGATTATATCACCTGTTTCTTTAGGTTAGCCAACCGAGACTATAACAAAACTATTGATTACTTAAATCCCAGAAATGTTTAAAAAACACTGCTTTGTGTAAAGGTCAAAGGTATTATTATTATATTCATGGAGTTTTCAATCAAATGGAGGAAGATAGAGTCTGAAATAATTAATTATTAAAAACGATTTTAAAATAATCCAATGGGAATGCAAGTAAAGGGGAGGTTAATTCATACTGGTTCATTAAATTATTGGTATAACTGACCAATCAATAAATAATTGCTAATTTCATGGATTTTGATGACTAGATATCATTCTGGTGCTTTAACTTCCAACAAGTTTCAAACAAAAAAGTGGGACCACAAAATTAAAGAAAAGAAAAAAAAAGGAAAATAAATCACTAGAAAGCACAAATAAAACCTCAGGAACTGAGAGTTTTGTCTTTCTTTAAAAAAGTTTAATAAAGTGCTTTGGCATCAAACCTAAAAAAAATTTTTTTTAAAGACAGGTGATTTGATCATTTCAGCACAACTCTAACTTGGAGTTAGAATTATTTGTTTCTCAACTAAGAAAAACGCAAAATTTTCAATAATTTGTGGAAAAATATTCAGTTTTTGTTCTTAAGTGTTTTTTGGTCTTTTTGGCCCTAAATACTTTTTATCCAGTATTTTAACAGTTTTTTTTACAATATTTCTGATTTTAGAAAATATGCCCCGAAGTATACTAAAAAGTTCCACTTAAGGAGTTCCTGTCGTGGCACAGGGGTTAACGAATCTGACTAGGAACCATGAGGTTGTGGGTTCGATTCCTGGCCTGGCTAAGTAGGTTAAGGATCCAGCGGTGCCATGAGCTGTGTTGCAGACATGGCTCGTATCCTGCATTGCTGTGGCTGTAGCACAGGCCAGCAGCTACAGCTCTGATTAGACCCCTAGCCTGGGAATCTCCGTATACCGTGGTGTAGCCTTAAAATGACCAAAAAAAAAAAAAAGGTTCCACTTAAAATTTCTTATATAAGCCAAAAGATAATGTTAGTTGAGTATTCTGAATGTAAGAATATCTTTTTTCTTTTATTGTAATACAGAATTTTATATTTTGTCTTATAAAATTATATATTTTACTGACTGCCAGTATATATTCTTTATGTGTACTGTTGTATTAGCTCACTGATTATATGATTCACTTTTTTTCTGCCCATTTTGACTGGTTGATAAAGTGTTACAAATTCACTTGACATAGAAGAAGGAAATAGTGCCTCTGCACTAGCATTTATGATTTCTGTACAGAACCACTTTCATTTACTCTAGTTACGAAAGTTGGCAGGGATTTCAGCTTAATACTTTGGGATTCTTAGTATCAATCTATTGATCAAGAATATTTTTTAATTCAATAAACTTATGTTTCTCATATAAATGTTCTAATATTTCATACCTCTAAATGATATGGTGATTATCAAAGTAGAAAGTGATTTGAAAGTAACCCTAAATATATAGTGGTTTTGGTCATTTTACATTTTCCATGTTAAAGTATACTGAAATATCTGTGTATACATATGGAAAGCTGTGAATGTTTCATAGTAAACAGATCTTAACTACGAAAAGCCTGGCATAATGACCCAAGTTTTTTTCTCCTAGTGCCATTCCTCAAGCCCTCATGCAGTGTTTGTTTATGAGGGAAAAAGGAGGAGAGACAGACTCATTCTTCATTCACTAGAATGTTCTGATCAGCTCTTAAACTGCCAAGTCTGACACACCAATTAAAATTTTTCTGTAGGAAGTGGACAATGATTTCTTATGAAGCTGCAGAACTCTAATTACAGCCTTGTCAACAAGCTATCTTACTACAAGCAAACAGAGAGTTGTGTTGCCATATGCTTTTGAAAGTCACGGAAGATGCATTCTAGATCTTCTAATCAGGGCTACTCTCAACCTTTTTAATGCAATTTTACAATATGTATACATCCTATTTGTACTGATTTTTTAGGATTGCCATAATTAAACCTCAAAGCCTTGCCTGCTGCAACTGTCATCAAATTCTCCTGCTTTTGTCTTGAAACTTAGTTGCACAGACTGAATTAGTCACAATTATATATTAACAGGCATTATTGTTATTGGAACATGCATGATACTCTTTTAAGGTCCACTTATTAACTCATTTATATAAAGATAACTTTTGAATGAATCGACATGCAAACTAAAAGCTACAGTATTACAAATAACTTATATTTGCATATCAGAACAACTCCTGTCCCACTGCCTCCTATAGAATGATTTACTGCTGTGAATTTCTTTTTTTGCTTAATTTTTCTTGTTTCAAATTTTATAAACTAGGTAGTGCTCTGGCATTATCTCCAACTTTCTCTTTTAAACAGTCATTTATTTTACCAGTGACTAATGCCATCTCCACCATATATCAACATTCTAAGTGTGCACTAGTCTATTAGAGGCACTCTGTTCTGTTCCGTTGGTCAACTGGTTTATCCATCTACAAAAAACCACTTAGTAAATTAAAAATTGACCTTTTGCTTATACTTATTCTAGAAAATACTTCAGGTCCCTCAATCTATTCAGAAGAAAAAAGGTTAGAGTTGCAGATAATGTGTTCCACAAAAACAGAAACAATATTCTTTCTAAAAGTCACTTTCATATACTACATAACCAGCTAGCATTTGAGAGAAAATCAGAGGAAAACTATTTCTTTTATACATTAATGGTGAAATATCAGTACTTAAATTTATTTATTTTTTTTTTCGGGAATATTGTATCTAGAGAAACTTCCCCCCTCCCTTCCTTTCTTCCTCCCTCCCTCTTTCCTTTCTTTTCTTTCTTTCTTTTTGTCTGTCTGTCTGTCCTTCTTTCTTTCTGTCATTTTTCTGTCTTTTCCAGGGCTACACTTATTGTATGTGGAAGTTCCCAGGCTAGGGGTCAAATGTGAGTTGCAACTTCTGGCCTACACCACAGACAGAGCAACATGGGATCTGAGCCACATCTGTTATCTATATGCCACAGCTCACAGCAATGCTGGACCCTTAACCCACTGAGTGAGGCCAGGGATCAAACCCACATCCTCATGGATACTAGTTGGGTTCATAACCTGCTGAGCCACAATGGGAACTCTGAGGAATTTCTTTAATTCCATGTAGAGATCCTCAGGATTTCTTCTGCTTGCTAGGTTGGTATAGCTTTATCTGAAAACATTTTTTTCTGTAAAGGAAGAAAAGTTGGGGAATATAGAAAAGAAAACAAAAAGTAAAGTAAAAATGCATTTGGAGGTAGTGAGCGTTCCTAAGGCATCCAAGGCAAGAGGTGCCATAACCCCTGAAAGAGGAAAAGTATATTTAGGTGAAGTCAATGATCTGATCCATCTCATTTTTCTTTTTGGAGCCCTTTCCAAGCATTAAGTGGCACAAAGTGAGAGGTTAAAAAGCTTAACAGAGGACAATCAATGTGATGCAGAGAACCTGCAGAGATTCAGCAATTCCATAGAAAGAGGGAGAAGAGAAATGAAATTTGATCCTGGCAAACTCAACAGACAAAGACTGTGTAGCCAAGATCCTGGAGAGAAGAGATGTGCAGAGAAGGCTGAACATGACATTATGACTGGTTTTCTCCTCACTTTACTACTCAAATCTTAATACGCACTGGAAAAGATGCTAAGAATTCTAGTGGAAAATAGTTTAAATATTTAGTGGGGTTTTTGATAGTTTTACAGTGAATATTAAGCTTTCCTAAAAATAAATTGGAGTTCAGGACCTGGCAAGTTTGAAGGAGGTACACCTAAAACAGATCAAAGAGCAGACTACAGTCAGCTTAGTTGCTTATAGGTTAAGGTGATCTTCCTCTATTCTAGAAGTTTGAGGCAGGATTGGGTAAATATTCTCTGGATGAAGATAACACCACCCAAAGCCTCTATCATGTTTTATAACACAATGCCTGACACACAGTGAAACATCATCAGGCATTCTAAAAGGAATGACTAAGAAAAAAAAAGTAATAACAGAAACAGTTTTGAGGTGGCCAAGATCCTGATTTTTGGATATAAACTTTAATATAACTGTGATTAGTATATCAAGGGAAATGAATAACATGATGAGGAATTTCACCAGATTACTGGAATATACATTTAAAAAAGATCAAATGGGAATTTTAGAACAGAATAGATGAATACAGTGAAATTAAAAATAAATAGATGGGTTTAGGAGAATACTGGAAAACTGAAGAGCTGACTATTGAACTGGGATGGAATAACAGATACTATCTAAACTGAAACACAGAGAAGAGGAATAGGAATGAGAAGAAGAAAAATGAGAGAGAGAGAGGAAGGAAGGAGGGAGGGAGGGAGGGAGGGAGGGAGGAAGGAAGGAAGGAAGGAAGGAAGGAAAGAAAGAAAGAAAGAAAGAAAGAAAGAAAGAAAGAAAAGGGAAGGAAGGAAGATGGAAGGGAGGGAGGAAGGAAGAGAGAAAGAGAAGGGGAAGAGAAGAAGAAGAAGAAGAAAGAAAGTAAATGCAAGAGACATGGGATAATGTAAAAATATATAACTTAAAAGAATTATCAGAAGCAGTGAAGAGAAAGATGGGAAATAACTGATATTTAAAAAGACAATAGCTCAGAATTTTCCAAAGTGGATGAAAGATATCAAGCTACATATTCAAGAAGCACAAGAAACTCCATTTAGGATAAATACAAAGACAATTAAACCTATGCACATCATAGTAAAACTGCTAAAAATCAAAACCAAAAATAGTACCTTAAAGTTTGACAGTGAGAAAAAAAGATGTATCATCTTCAAATAACTAACAGCATAAGAGTTTACTAATCTCATCAAAACTGAAAAAATACATCTTTGAAAAGCTGATCTAAAATAACTACTTATCTAGAATTTTATTCCCAATGAAATTATTTTTCATAAAGACAAATAGAAATATTTCTAGTCAACAAAAATGAAGAAATAAAGTTCATTATCATTAATCATGCATTAAAATAATATTAAAGAGTTTTTTCTGAAATAAAAAAAAATTAATACCATGCTGACCCATGGAAATGTAGAAAGGAAGAGAAAGTAATGATACCTATGGTAAATCCAATGATAACTAAGGGCAATTAACAGTACATTTAAGTAAATTTTAAGTGTAGAAAACAATAATCATAGTGAGCTATGGTGCAAAATGCACGACGATTGTAACATTAAAGTCAAGAGGAAGTGAAAAGAGATATGTCCCAAGGTCATAAAATTGAGAAGTAATAATAATATGTATGTATGTATGTATGTATGTATGTATGTATGTATGTATTGTCTTTTTTTAGGGCTGCACCTGGGGCATATGGAGGTTCCCAGGCTAGGGGGTCCAATCAGAGCTGTAGCTGCTGGCCTACACTACAGCCCCAACAATGCCAGATCTGAGCTGTGGCTGAGACCTACATCACAGCTCATGGCAACGCCGGATTCTTAACGCACTAAGTGAGGTCAGGGATCAAACCTGTCTGCGTCCTCATGGATGCTAGTCAGATTCATTTCCACTGAGCCATGATGGGAACTCCCAATAGTTCTTATTTATATTAGAAGTTTACAAGTTGGGATTGCATGCCAATACATTCCTAAAATTACCATTAAACAAACAGTACAATACAATATTTCCTAGTAAACAAACTTATAGATGAGAAAATGAAAAAATAATGATACTTTTAAAATGTGAAAAAGAATAGAACATGTGGAAAAATAAAACAAAAATACATCAATTATAAATCAAAATTTTAAAATCTACATCCAATGTAAATGGACTAAACATTCCATTTTAAAGTTACTGATAAGATAAAGCATATACTCTGTGAAAGAAAGATATTTTTTATCAATGGAAATAATGATGTTGAAAATAAAAGCAAAGAACAAAATCTGTCATGCAAAGATTAAAAAAAAAAACTCTAGTGGAGCTATGAAAATATCAAGCAAACTAGACCATTAGGCACGAATTCTTTTTAAAGATAGAAATACTTCATAATAGTACAGGGGTCAATCAATAAACTAGGGAAATATAACAATCATAAATTTGTATGAAATTAATAGCACAGTATCATAATTAAAGCAAGTACTATTAGAAGCTACAAATACATATTTTAAATGGAGAATTAAGTATACCTTTCAGCAAACTGAGTTAGCAGACAAAAAATTAGAAAGGACAAAAAGAGATCTGAACAACTCAATTTGCTAAATTAACCTCAGCAGCATATACAGAACTTACCACACACCTGCATAATATACATTCATTTTAACTGCTCAAGAAACATTTAATAAAATTGCACACTGAATCCGAATTATGTAGCAGTAATCTTATATGCCATAATTCATTGCCCTAAAGGCACAGGACTTAGGTATCTATTATTGCAAAACAGACCATATCCAAATGTCATGGCTTTCAACCAAAAATACTTTTATTTATTTTCTTCTGTCTCTGGTTTCAATAGGATTACCTACTCAGTTTTTTCTTGGGCTTTCTTGGGCAGGTATAGTCACTGTTGGCTAAGATTGCAGTTATATTTGGCCTCTAAGTGGATATCACTGGGTGTGGACAGTTGGCTGGGATCTCATCTGTTCTGTAGAACAAAGCATTTTAATTCTCCTTTAAGTGATTGCGCCCCAGGATTTGATGTTCTTACAGTATAGCAGCTAGATTTTGAAAACAAGAATTCTGAGACTCATTGTGGTGCCAGATCTTAAGGTAATTTTGTCAAACCATTATATCAGTAATAATGTCATTCTCACTTATAAGTTCAATAAATCACAACAAACCCTTTTTTTTTTAACTTTACAAAATACTGAGATCAAGAACTACAGTGATATAGATAAATACTAGATCTACTACAATCAATGTCATAATGCAGAGAAACAAAACCAGATAATCCACATTGTGTTTAGGTTCAGATATGGCACTAGAAAGAAATATCTTCTTATCAGGGAAGAGAGAACAGTGTCCTTCTTAGAATAGGCTTCCTTGTGTTTCAGAACAAATAGTACATATAAATCTATAGAATTAATCTACTTTGCCCTAATGCACTGAAATTCCTCACTTTACCTCCAGATTTTAGGGACATTAAGAGAACTAAATTAGCTTGTGTAATATAACACTTGATGAACTTTGAAGGAACGGTTTGCTTTATTTAGTGGATGTTGAAGGGTTTGAGACAGGTTGTGGTGAAGCAGATTTTTTAAAAAGGCATAATATGAATAGGGATATTTATTTCTTTATTTGTTTATAAATAAGGCAAACTTTTCTTTGAATGTGTTCAAGTTCTTAGTATCTTTATTTGCCTACCTTCTAATACTTTAGATAAATACCAGGGACTTTTAAATTTTTTTAATCACTTCTCTTTTTGTAGATTCTCCTTTAAGTTCTATATTAATTTACTGTTTCCTCTATCTATATATTTTTTTTCTCACTGGGAATCTTCCTATACTTTCCACTTGTATTTTTAAAATTCTAATTTATTTTCCCTTCTTTCACAAAGTCACTTCCTATGGCAAATTCATGTTTAATTTGTTACAGAATCTTCCTCACATTCAAAATTTTCTAGGTTGTCAAATTTGTTGGTGTACAGTTAGGCATAGTAGTGTCTCAGGATTCTTTGGGCTTCTGTGGTATCAGTTGTAATATCTCCTCTTTCGTTACTGAATTCAAAAATCAGAATTTTATTTCTGAAATCAGAAATGAAAGAGATTTTTACTTTTTTTGTTTTGTTTTGTTTTGTTTTTAGGGCAGCACACACGGCATATGGAGGTTCCCAGGCCAGGGGTCCAATCAGAGCTATAGCTGCCGGCCTACACCACAGCCACAGCAACACAGATTCAAACTGTGTCTGCGACCTGCACTATAGCTCACGGCAACGCCAGATCCTTAACTCACTGAGCAACTCCTGGGACCAAACCTACGTCCTCATGGATGCTAGTTGGGTTCGTTAACTGCTGAGCCATGATGGGATCTCCTTATTTACTTTTTAATGTGGGTACTGCAAAAAAAATTGACATACCATTTGTTCCTCTTAGATAAAGAGGAGACTGAAGTATTAGCCTTGAAGGGAAAAAGATTATCTCAATAAATCTGCCTAATGTAGTGCTCTAAGATATAAAGTCTCAGATTGCTCTATTATGAGTTTCTTTTCCATCCCTATTATTAATTATCTGCCTCAATTTATTTTTCCTAGAAGAAAGTTGAAGGGAAGAGGTTCTGATTATACCAAGAGCACAACTGTTAGGAAGTTTGTGTTTTTTAACTCAGTGAAGATGAAAACTGGTGTTTGTCTACCTTTGACTACCTTAGACAAGGATAGAATGTGAAGTTCTAACCTTTAGGTTTTCAGCATGTATTTTAAATTCATTTTAAACTATCACCAGAAATATTTTAACTTCTGGAGGTGACACTGTACTTTATTCAATATGATGTCTAATCTAAACAAAATATAGGTAAAGTAACAGGGTTTCCTTTTCTTGAAATCAGATTTTCATTATAAAGTTGACCTTTAAACGCCCCATTTTGTTAGGCAAACAACATTATTTGAAATTAGTCACAAGTTTCTTGTTCTGTGCAAGCCAAGCTTGATTACAAGGCTTTCTATAAAGCTTCTCTTCAATTTAATAATTCATTCTTCTCTCTTATCAGCTTTAGAATTCTAAAGGAGGCATTTACCTATAAATCTTTCCCACTGCTGCATTTTATTTTAATTCACAGCAACAGAACACTAACATAATTGGTGCAATCTGTTATTTACAGATATGTGGTGAGATGCAGGTGGCAAACTCTTTTTTAGCGTTGTAAGGAAAAGTAAGACCTTCCTCTCAACTTGAGTAATGTGAATAAAAATTGTGGCTGGGTGAGGATAGCAGCCACTGCCACTACGGGTGCTCTATAATTTCTGCAGTAAATCATTCCCATATGGAATCCTCTTCAATTCTACTCTATACCAGAATGCTTATTTTCTGTTATGAACATTTATATTCTAAAAAGTGGCCCCATAAAAAAATATTGTTGGGTTTTATATGTATAATCCTAAACAAATGTCCAGAATAAATTGGCTTATAATTTTGTTCTAAAATTTTTTCCTTAATACTTTCTGAAATTTAAAATATATACCATGCTTTTAAATTTAAAAACATCAAAAGTAAAGCTCAGTTACTTCACTGTCCAGAAAAAAAAACTTTTACATGTTGGAATATGACAGAATTTTTTTTTTTTTTTGGCTACCCCTGTGGTGCGAGGAAGTTCCTAGGCCAGAGATCTAACCTGTGCCACAGCAGCATCCTGAGCCACAACAGTGACAACACTGGATGGATCCTTAACCTGCTAAGCCATCAAGGAACTCTAGGGTGGAAAATTTTTAATGAATATTCTAATAAACTACTTTTGAAAAACAACTGTCTAATAAATGCACTCAGTGGGAAGACAGGATAGTACAAGCCCACATTGAATTAACTGCAACATTTGGGGCCAGATATAATTTGGAATTCACAATCTATTACAATTTCAAAGATAAAATGGACATCTGCTGCACACTATGCACAACTCTAGCACCCTTTGTTTCTAGGATAAACAGTTACACAAACAGACTTATTTTAGTTCTATCATGCTTTTCATCATTTTTCCATTTTTCAAGATTTGGGGTTAGGAAACTGTAGGCAAGTGATTATTTAATGTGTATGTACTTGCTGATACTCCAGCAAAGCAATTTTTTGGGGGTCATTTTGATGTTATTATTCCTTATTGACCTATTATTAAGAACAATGAATGGAAGATATAAATATTCAGATATAAATAAATGAATTGAATGGACATTTGGGGAATTTTGATTTATTCAATTAACTATCATTTGTTCAGTTAAAAGCAATACCCAGAGATCCAGGGATCTGAAGTTATATGATAATATAATATAGTAAAAATGTAAAACAATAAAAGTTAACATTTCCTAAAATTTACATTGTGCTGATGCTTTTGTCTTGTGGAATTCTCAAAATAAGTTTGGAATATGCTTACCACTAAATTATTATTTTGGATATATGAAACCTGAAGCTTATAAACGAAAAGACACTTGTCAAAATTGTCATAAATAATAATATCAAAACCAGAGGTTATACCCAGGCAATTTACCTTGGATTGCATAGAATTATGGATCCAGATATTGTGAACATGTTAGCAAAGAGATAATAAAATGCCATATGTAGTAAGAATAAGAAACTAATAAAGAACTACTGGGGGGAAAACGTTTTCACATACTAGATTATAATGACTGGAATAATGAAAGAAGAGCTCACTGAATGGCAAGGAAATCTGAGTCTTAGTGGATATACGTAGGATTTAGAGAATGTGTGATATTGAGAGAAATTACTAGATAGACACAAAATTCAAAATGACCTATTTCTAAGAATGCTACGCAGGTAGATCAGCAAGAAAATCCTATATTCATGGTACTGATCATCCCAATGTTAGAAAAAATATATAATCATCCAAAACCAAACACCTTTCTTGACTCTACATCCACTGTATAGTTTCACTTATATATTTTCCATGGATAAAACAATGAACTATTTAATATTTTCTGTATCTCTTTCATCAACTCGTACTTGGTTCTATCTACCCAAGAATATTGTTATCTGCACTCATTACTGTGAAGGTCATCAATAATAACCATTTCTCAAACTCAGTGATCAAAATCTCAGTCCTTATTGTTATCTCCAGCAGTATTCAATAAATTTGGTGATATTCTTAAAATTTTTTTTCATTGACTTTATTATACATATTTCTCTGATGTGTTTTTCTCCCTCTTCCTTTGCTATTCCTTCTCATATTTGTTTTTACAGTCTTCTTATTCCTAAATTCTGGGGTGATACTGCTTAGTTCTCCAACCACTCTCCTTCACTATTTATATTTTCCTTCTACATGATTTCATTCAGTCTTATTAGATACATAGTTCATTCTCAAATTTATACACTAATGTGCTCTAGATTCCTACAACTAACAACTTTATCACTAAGTAACTGTTAAAACTTCTACTAAATGAGTTTATCATGTCCAATACATAACTCTACTTTCTAGTATAAATGACCTTTAGGCTTCCCCATATCAGCAATCATCATATATCCAATTGCTCAAACCTAGAAGTCATCTTGGAGATTTGTTTTGTTTCGCTGCACCTGCAGCATGTGGAAGTTCCCCAGCCAGGGATGGAACTGGCACCACAGCAGAGACCTGAGCTACTGCAGTGACAACAGATCCTTAACCTGCTGAGCCACACAAGAACTCCCTGTATTCTTTCTGTTTTCATTATCTTCTTGAACATTGTCTTTAAAAATCAATTCTCAGGATATACTGAATTCAACCTTTTGTTTTCATTGTTACTACTAGTGCACTGGTCCAAGTTGCCATCACATCGCCTCTGTGACCTACTTCAGTGACCACATTAGTGATTTGATTATTTCTAGTCTGGGCTAGTCTACATGTAGCCCTCAGAGTCATCTTTTAAAATCTTAGGAAAGACCATATACCTCCCATACTCAAAACTGATGATTTACATCACACTTAGAAAAGAATTCAACTTCCTGACTCTGATTCGAAGTCTCAGGTGATTTAATTTCCAACCTAGATTCCTTCCTGCTTCAGCTATGCTTACTCTGCCTTGATCACACTGATCTTCCTCCAGTTCCTAAAAACACAGCTAATCCTTTCCTGTATCAAAGACTTTCACTTGTGTTTCCTACACCAGAATGTTCTTCTTCCTTCTAATATGACTCACTTCCCTTTGTCTCCTCATCTAGGGCTCTTCCTAAATATCACCTCCTCAGAGATAGGGCTTCCCTGATCACCTTAGACAAAATAGAAAACCCAACAAAATTCTGCCACTCTTTATGCCCTTACTTTGCTTTGCTTTTTCTTCATGTGACTTATTACTTTAATGTAGTTGCATATGTCTCCTGATATATTGATTCACATAGAAATGCCTGCTTTCATAAGGGAGCCCATCATAAGGGACCCTATCATAAGGGAGCCTTAAGAGACAAAAATGTTCTGAAAAATGCTTTGGAATATTTATTATTAAAAATATCATATCAGTGATATGAAGGGCCTTGTCAATACATAATATGGCATAAGTTTCTAGAACATATCTACTTTAGTAACAATATGTTGACTAATATATATGTATGTATACACATATACGAGGTAACATAATAAAAAGGTTTAGTGTTTCAAATAATTTTACCATTGTGCATAAATTAACTAATTGTGGTTTATTGATTTTATTTTAATAGACACTGCACACCTCAAATGTGTCAAACAAGGGAATGGCTCTTAGAAGAAAAAGATGGGCCCCTTGCCCTGGGGTGCTCTTAAGGTAACAGAAGTAACATATTTGAATACAATAGACAACTAATGATATGAGAAGAGTAACAAGAGAACATATATACATATATGAAAACTTAATAAAAACTGTGATTGTGGAGATCTCAGTGATTAGGTATAAGGAGAACTCTTAATTGCAGGCTTAAAAAGGACCTAATGTTTTTAAAAAATGAGACTCGATTTAGAATTTAAGTTAGAACCTAATTTATATAATTCATCAGTTAATGATATGTGAATTTTTATTTTGGAAACATATCAGTTATAGTACAATTTTACAATAGCAGCCCAAGAAAAATTATCACGATCTATCTGCCATGAAAGAGCTGCTTATTTTTGGATTCAGAAAATCTCGGAACAATTGCTTCAGTTCCAAACCAGAAAGTATCTTCAACTATTTGTTGCAAGTTGGCATCTTTGCTGCTGACTATATAGTAAAGAAAAATGAATAAGATACTAACAACAGGCAATAAATATTCCCTTGTTCTGTATAATTCTCAGAAGAAAATACATTATTTCTCTTTGAACCCATTTTTAAAAAATGTGTTATTTCATTTAAGGTGCTATTATAGGAACAGTTGTGACCATAACAAATGACATCTTAGGGTTTTGCTATTATTCTCACACAAAGATTTCTCAGAGGACTCTGATTTCTTTTTCTAGCACTTTCAAAAGCAAACTGTATCTGAGCAGCATGTCTGTATTTCTTCTGTTGTTACTTCTGTGTCCACAAGGATTGAACAGAATCCCCCCCTTTCTCTAAAAAAATTAAATAACGAAAGGTTTCAGAAAGGCTAACATTCTGAGGAACTGAAGCTTATGCTTTTACTCACCAAATTATTTTAGAAATAGTCTGAAAGGGTAACATTTAATATAAATATGTATCATAATTACAATTTGATCTTTTCACTCGATCTTTTTGATCTCTTCACTTTGTCCTGTGGCTATGGCACAGGACAGGAGCCATAGCTCTGATTCGACCCCTAGCCTGGGAACCTCTATATCCCATGGGTACAGCCCTAAAAAGACAATATAATAAAATAAAATAATAAATATAAGGATAAAGTCAAAAACAAGTAAAACAATGATAATTGTAGCTATTTATTAAGTACTTACCATTTGCTAGGCACTGGATAAGTGCTTTATACATATTTTTTCCCATTTAATCCTCATAACAACTGATTGCATATATTTCACATTTGTTGCTTTTTGATAGGTTAGGAAACTGAGGCACGGAAAGATTATTTAACTACTCATCTAACATATAAGGTAATTAATTGGTATTCAAATCCATACAAGTTGACCCAAGTGCCTATGTCTTAACATCTACCACTCTTGCTAAATTCTCATTCATTCATTCACTGTTTCCTTCTCTTAAGAATATAATTAAGACCATGCTCTTGCTTTCAAATTATCAATATATAATTGCCCACCCTGCTTCATATTAGCTGTGTCATCTTGAACAGATTACTTCCTCTCTGGCTTAGTTTCTTCATCCACAAAATGGAAACAGTGAATGCAACATACAACATAGGACTGTTAAATAAGCTAACAGATGATAGTGCATGGCATGGAGAATTACTTGGTAAATGTAGGATCATATTTTCCATTTAAGAAATGTTTTCAGGGGAGTTCTCATCGTGGCACAGTGGCTAACAAATCTGACTAGGAACCATGAGGTTGTGGGTTCGATTCCTGGCCTTGCTCAGTGGGTTAACGATCCGGCGTTGCCCTGAGTTGTGGTGTAGGTTGCAGACACGGCTTGGATCTGGCATTGCTGTGGCTGTGGTACAGGCCAGCAGCTGCAGCTCCAATT
>PVHT021183666.1:11276904-11531108 GCA_004024745.2 Catagonus wagneri
AAAAAAAAAAAAAAAAAAGGAAAGAAATGTTTTCAGGCATTTTGCTTAGCCCTAGGCAGGATAAGCTCTCCTGTCTCTCTCCTGCTAAAATCACTGCTATGAATCAGGAACATACTCTCTTTCTACACATGTCAATGATTCTGTCTATCTGTACTTATCATTTATTCAACAAACACCTCCTGAGCTACCACTTAATATGTGCTACTTGCTAGGGTTTGAAAAATCAGAAATCATAGTCCAACCTACTATGAAGACATATCTAGACTTGTCTGAAAAACTGGTTGAGTAAATCTGATTCACATCAATTTATACGAGCTGAGAACACAACTCAAAGGAAGAATAGTAACTAAAACTATCGAGTATTTAATAATGCCAGCTTTATTTAAATGCTACTGATAGACACATGCTAGACAATCCCACAGACTCAATGATACAATGGTATTGATTTTGTGTATATGGAATGTGAGGCCCACGGAAATCAAATAAGTTGCCAAAGATCACTTAACAATTATCTTATGTAGTCAGTGTCCAAATACAATCAATAAGGTTGAGAACCTGCATTCTTAAGTACAATACCAAACAAGTCTGGGCCAGAAGCTTGATATGATGATCCATGGTTGGAAAAAAATTCTCTGTATAGCATGGTGCTATACAATTTGTGTTTGCCGTCAAATTCACCTTCACCTAACCCCTATAGGATTAGGGTTAGGGTTAGGGTTAGATCACCTACAATACCCTACAGATTTCTGCTAAGTTTTAGTGAAAGAACAGTATGTATAAATTAAGAACTTCCTCTTTTTTCTGAAAACTTTATAGTACTGGGATTCAAGAAGCAACTTCATGTTGCCTGTTTAATGAAATACATAAACTAAATCGAAGGTGCATTATACTTCAACAGTGCCACAAATAATCACTCAAACGTGACACCTAAAAGGCTTTTAAGACTATGGCGTCTGCCGGAGAGTGCAGTACCTGCAAAACAAAACAACAGTGTCTGACGTAGAGTCATGGAGGTTTTCAGCCAATGTGTAGACAGTACCCAGGATGGGGGCAATACTGCCCAGAGAGAGCAGCACTGGTGTCAGAGACGTCAGTAACCAGCCTGAACAAAATTTATCTAATATACTTATTTTGTCTGTAAGGCATTTCACAGCCTTCTTGCTTTTAGGAACACTACATGGCATTTCAGTGAATTGGCTAACGTCACACAGTCAGAGGCGATTAGCCATAAACCCAGTATCTTGACTTCAGGACTTCTGCTCATGCATATAATATAACAATTACTCTATTTTGTTTATATCACTGCTATCAAGGTCACAATATCGGGGCATGTTCTTGTGGCTTCAGTGAACGATTAAAATTCTTTGCATGTTAAAAGCCTACTCAAGAAGAACTCAATTTTACTCTTATGCATGGATACTGAGTGTAAATTATTTTACCTTCATCTATAATTCACTGTATTTATCTTGTTTATCAAATCCTTTTTAACAGACAACTGTTAAATCAAAGGAAATTTAGCATACTGAAATTCATTTGTGGGGAAATAGGCCCTCCATTTCCCCACATAAAAAAAAGGGGAGATAAAATATTCACAAATAAAAGGAAATCTCATCTTTAACCTCAGGCTTACTAAGTAAAACCTTACAAGGACAAAACACTTGACTTGATATTAATCAAGAACCAGCCTCCCTAGGCAGGAGAGACCTGAGCAGGTTGGACTCATGACACGATGCTTGTGAAATGCCTGGAAATACTGTCTCCCCTGCTGAGATTCCTGATGCTGCCACTTCTAATGCCAAACCCGCTGTACCTCCATGTTACTCTCTTGTTCACACCGCTTTATGCTCATGTCCAATGAGCCAAGGAACACATTCAAAATTTACCTGTTCTAGGGAAATAAAAGCATTTTTAGCAATCAGACTATGAAATGCTGGGGCTAGAGATCAGTAAACAGGATTGGTTATACTCTAGATCTCACATCTGGAAAGGGGAATCCAATAAAAACAGAAAGCTCTGAGTCTGGAACTAAAATAAAATCTTTCTCTAACTCATTAGAAAAATTTAAGCTATCTATATAATACTGAAGACGCATAATAATTTAATGGTGGTCATCACTACAAATGCCTAAATAACACAGAAGGAAAGATTCACGAACCAGTTTAGAATAAGAAATAGGAAAGTACATCCTCTTACAGACAGTTAAGTAAATATGTATTAAATTGGTTTTTGCAACTTATGTATATGCAGAAAGTGTACATATTACATTAACATTTTCTGGAAATTTTCTTACCTTTACTAATGTTTTGCCATTTTTACATAGTTATTGAAAAATGAATTCTGCAAATATGTCATATGATATTTGCTATTTAATTTATTGATTCAGCCACCCTATTTCATGAACTAAAACATGTATAGTTATCTATATGCACCTATCATAGCACACACACTGCACAGAGAATTAAGGATACAATGATGAACAAGATTAACATCACCCTATCAAAGAAGTTACTATTTAAAGGAAAAAGAATAGGATTCCTGGAAGAATTTATAGGAAATTTACAGTATTAAGTGCCATAATATACCTAAGTATAAGGTTATGAAAATACATGAGGCATAAATTCAGACTTTTGAGAAGTGAAAGTTCTCCTAGAAGAGGAAAAATATTCACTAAACCTTAGTTAACTAAAAGATTTGCCCAAGTTAAAAAAATGGGTTGAGAAAGTGTCAGGGACAGGGTTATTGGTGCGCAAAAATACTAGCAGCTGAGAGTATGGCGTGTTAGAGGGACTGCGAGTTTTTATAACTGGTTGGTGCAAAAAGTAATAAAGTGGGAGGAATAAGGACAAAAATAGAAGTAGCAGGGTGAGACTGCTGACTGATGAGGCTAGAGAGAAAATGAGAGTAAATTCATTAGTACTAAAGGGTTTGCTCCTTACGCTGTGAACAACAGCAAAGCAATAAGGGTTTTTAAGCAGGGGGAAAAGATACCCAGATTTGATCTTTGGGGTCAGCACTTCACAACAAATGTGGAATGGACTGGAAAGAGTCAATGCTAGAGGCAACCACCAGATAGAAGGAAGTTGGCAGCTGTATTGGGAAAACCTGAACCAACCTCCTGGCAGTGGAGAAGAAGGAAAGGAGATGTTATTTAAGAAATATTTAGTATGTAGAATGAATAAATTTAGTGATTGATTAGATTAGATTGGTTTGGTTGGTTGGTATTGGGATACTTATTCTTTCTGAACTTTAGTTTTGTTGTTTGTAGAATCAACATAATAAAAGTACCTATGCCATGGGGTTGCTGTGGAGGTATTTTTTTTTTAAATATGACTTTTTATATTCTATATTCAGAAACTGTTATACCAGCATAACACACAGTTGTCCAGTTTAAGCAAATGGCTGGTATATTGCTGAAAAGCAGAAAATGCCTAGAGAGAAAGGGATCATAAAGAAAGACTGTTAGCTCTGTTTTATGTTTCTATCTCTATTGCAATTATTCCTACCCAATCTCCAGTATTTTGATGGCCTAACTGGAATCACCAGGTCTACTTTTGCACTAACAAAATACTATGCAGACCACCGACTATTTTTAAACTAAACATCAGACTATGCCACTGCTCCATTTTAAAACTGTTAAAATGTTATTCTTAGTTCTTTTATATTTGTTTAGAATGTAATGCAGCCTGTAGACAGACTCAAATCCTTAGCATTGTTACAAGATCTTTCCAAACTCTACTGATTTACCTTCTAACACTTCTACTCTCTGCTGTCTCTCTTTTCCATCATTACAGACTTCTTTCAGGCTTTAAAGTATGACATGATTTCTACTGCTTATTATTCCTAGTTCCTTTATTGAAATATTGATAGTGCTTTTTAAGAACTCTTTTTAATCTCTGATTCTCCAACATTTACATTTTTAAAAATCATTTTTTAAAAATCCTTACTATACCATAGACTTTTTCTAAGCTCTTTACACGAATGTTTAAATACCTATAAAACTCTATGTAAAAGAAATAATTACTATCTCTAGTTTAAATATGTGGAAACTGAGGCAGAGAACTTAAGTAGATTGTCCAGTGCCATGCATATATATAGTGAAAAAGTAGGTATTTTGAGGAAAAACAGGATATCTGAAAGTGTCCCTTTTTATTACTATTTATTAATGATAAAGGGAAAATAGAAGCTTTTAGTGGAGGAACCCAGAATACAATACTCTAACCAAATGATCAAGTTTAACATCTTAAATAGCAATATCTATTTGATATGATGTATTGAGAAGCACACAACATCATATTTTTGATATTCTTGTTCAAAATTATAATGCCAAATCTGATCAGGAGAAAAACATCAGAAAGACACAAATTGAGGAACATCTATGAAATAACTGGCTAGCACTCTTCAAAGGCATCAAAGTCATGAGAGATAAGTAAAGCTGGAGAATTGCTACAGATTGCAGTAGTCAAAGAAGACAAAAGTACTAAGTGCAATGTGAGATCTCGAGACAAAACTATAAAAAGGGATAAGAAAAAAATACTGAATTTTGAATAAGACGTTTGGTAGTAAATAAAGTGAATAGTATGGTACCAGTGGTACTTCCCTAGTATTGATAATTTTACTGCAGTTATTTACGACTGTAACATTAGGACAAACTGGGTGAAGTGTTTGCAGGAATTCTCACTACTTTTGCAAAGTTTTCATAATCTAAAATTATTTGAAAATTACAAGGTGAGAGAGAGGGAAGGAGAAGAGGCCAGAGGCCAGAGGAGAAGCCCAGTTAGAAATTAAATGGAACCTTTTACGTTGAACTCATAGATGCAGCAGAAGCATAAGGGTTCACATCGACAGACACACCCCTTTTAAACCTTAAGAGACTGAAATAAAAACTCTTGTTACTGTTGATATTATTAGACAATATGGTAGGCTTCTTTTATCTGACAGTGTCAGGGGGAAAGGTGTTCTGTTCTACCGAAGGGCTGATAATGACAAATACCAAAGAAGTTTCCTCCGTTTATTTTTTTTAATTTATTTTAATTTTTCCATTATAGTTGATTTACAATGTTCTGTCGATTTCTGCTGTATAGCAAAGTGTCCTCTTCCTTTTAAAAAGTCATCAGGCCCAAGGACAGAGGCTTCAAAATCAGAAAGGTTGGATTTCTCATATTAGTTGACCTTCCTTTTAGTTTTGAAACTTTGTTAAATCACTTAATTTCTTTGAAACTCAGTAAATTGGGAAAAAGAAAATCTGTGCTACCTAGTAAATTCTGATTAAATGCAACTCCCTGCCTTATTCACATAGTTTGTGTTACGTTGATGCAAGGCTATCAACCATTTGAACGTGTTTTTACATAAAAGTTTACACTCACAACGTACTGACATATGAATATCTTGCTTATGCTTGCATTATATTCTCTGATACATTCTCTATGTCTTGTTCCAAATTAAGAAAAATTTTTTGTCTCTGCTTTTTTGCTATAGACTTTCTTTAGTCAGAGTTGTCAATATGCTTTTCATCAAAGAAATAATATCCAGTTTTGTATCGGTCATGGCACATGTCAAACACTCAAGAAGAATTTGGCAAATGAGAGAAAAAAGAAGCACATAAATGAATTAATGCTTTTAATATTTCATGGATTATGATGCTAGTATGAAGAAAATTCAAGTTCAGTGAGGCACTGAAAGATATTTTCATTTATGCTTTTTAGAGGTCTTTTGTGTGTATTTGTGAGCCCTTTATGTCAGAAAGCTTTCTTTGTTCAATAGGAAAACAATGTGCTAATTAGCAAATTTATTAATGAATTTTTAAATATAAGTTTCAACATTATATTAAAGACGTAAAATTGTCATTTACTTACAATTATGTCCTTGCATATTCTTAAATTCTAAAATACCTTGGCATAGATAAATTCTTTTTTTGCGTGTGTGTGACTTTGGCTCAAGGCTTTAGTATCAACTATTAGGAAAAGTGTTGAGTCTCTAACATTTTTATTAAATTATAGTTGATTTCCAATATTGTGTTAGTTTCAGATGTACAGCACAGAGATTCAGTTATATACATTTGTATATAGGTATATGGAGATATGAATATATAGATACAGTTATTCTTTTTCAGATTCTTTTCCCTTACAGGTTATTAGAATATATTGAGACTAGTTCCCTGTATTATACAGTAGGTCCTTGCTGAGATAAATTTTTATCTAAAATCAACTACGTTAATTAAGTTTTACAGGTATTTTGTGCTACAAAAATTATAATGATGTACAAGTCTTTCTCTTAGAGATACAATTTTAGAAAGCCACAAACCAGACTTAGAACTACAATGCAAGTTTTCTAATTGATTGCTTCCATTATATTTTGTAATTTCCAAAGTAGTGAAAGTCAGTAATTTGACTGATATTTAACATCACTCTTGCCTCACTCCTGCTTTAATATGAACCATCAGTTTGTGATAGCCCCATTCCACACCAGAATTCCTGGGTTATGAGCAGAGTCAGATCCACGTCTTCTGGGAATATGTAGCTCAGTCCCTGAAAATGGGGGGCGGGTGGCAGAGGACAGCTGTGACCAAGACGGGGCCAGGACAACTTGTCCTCACAGCCCACAATTTAAGAGTATTTCAGTATTTGCTACAGTTTTTCAGCTCAGTTCGGGGCTCAAAGGAACTGAAAATGGGGTGCTTGCACAGACCATGACTCAAAGAAGCCTTCACTAACTCTCTCCTGGGCTGAGGATTTACTTGGTTCCCAGTGATTTTATTTTTAGAACAAAATACTGAAATATGATATTCTGATATTAACATATTTTATTGTGTTTATTCAACTATGTCTCTCTTTTGTTCTCACTTCTCTTTTTGGAGCTCTGCTTTCCCAGACTGAATACCAGATGTCTACTGCATTATATAGTAATAGTTCGTGTTTTGATGAAAACCGCTGCTATAGTTTGGCTACCAAGAGGGCCATTCTGTTGTTTTTTCTACAATTTAGCATTTGGGTTGGCAGATGGAGTGGAAAAGACTTTGCCTAGGGCGGGGTTGTATAATATATTGATCACTATAACTCCCAATGCAAGACTGTAAAATAGAAAAATAAAGAGAAAACTATTGTTGACCTAAAACAAATAGATTGCCAGATATTTCTCTAGCAAAGATGGGTTTATTCAGAATCAGCAGAGAATTGCAATTCAGGGTCTGCAACCAAAGCAAGCCAAATGCAAATATGTACCCAGCAAGGGAAGGAGAACACATGCATAGAGAGGTGGGAGGCACTTAATAAACAGAGTCCACAGCTTTTCATTGGGTGAGTCCTTGCCAGGAGAGAAGAGTCTTTCTGCTTCCTGTTGGGCTCTGCTATCATCTCAGAGCATGAGAGTTCCCCTTTCAGGTCTCCTGAATCTGCTTAATGGAAGTTTCCATTTATTCTATTTTACGTTCTGATACATTCTGTGTTTATCATACCAAACCCCCAGTATGTGTCCTTAATCATATTTTAAAGCATTTTTTAAATAATTAATCTGTTCCAAGCTGATGCCACGTGATTTATATCTCAGGTAAGATACCAAAGACTTGTAACATGTAAAAGTGTCAACCAATACATCGTTTTCCATGAGCCACTGGAATAAAGCATAACTACGTAAAAGAGTCCTAATATTAATTATTTTGCTACACCAGATTACTGCCACTGTGATAAATAAGCCCACTGTAAAGGCTCTAAGGCTCAGTGAGGTAAAGTACAGAAGGACTTAACTGGGTGTTTGGAAGAGGCTCCTATTTCATGCTCTTCTAAATATTGGCCAGAAGATCTTTCTAAAATGTAAATCTAAATATGTTACTCCTTACTTACAACCAGTCAATTTTTTCCAACCACATTCCGAAATTCAAGATTCAGCTGCCTTAGCATGTCAAAGATATTTAGCCTAACTTTCTGGCTTTTCAGACTCAATTCCTAAAAATCTGTGGCTTCTATTCCTGAACCCACTAGTACACACACACACACACACACACACACACACACACACACACACAAATTGCACTGCCTAAAAAATACTGGGCCATTTCATGTGTTCACTGATTCAGTTAAACAACAACATTCTCCTTGCGTCTTGGTGAAGTTCAACAAAGCCTTCAAAATTAACTATAACTGCTTCTTTGATGGTTTCATTCAGTCTTTTCTGAAGATAAAGCTTGTAACAGTCAGCTCTGTTTTGCGTTTATTTCTCTCATTATAGTGTCTGTACTTTATTTAAAATTTAATTTTAATATAGAAATACATTAAATATATTTTCTATTAAATGGGAGATACCTATTTTTTTTACAATATTTATGTCTCATTTATCTTTATATCTATAGTGTCTATTATAGAGTCTGGCACATATTGAACTCAAAATATTTTTCTCTGTATTCAATTCTCAAAAAGGTATATTTTTTGCCATAAAGTGACAAAAAATTATAGATTTGCTATGTCAATTTGGCTTGACAGAACCCAGACTTGGGGGAAAATAACTTACAGTGACCCTGTAAACCACTATTTATCATAATGTGAGTATATATTTAACTAATCTAGATGTTTGCCTATGGCGATGATTTTTTTTTCTCTTAAGAAAATAATTGAACCGTAATTTCAACTCAGTCAAACTCTCTTCCCCCAGGTAAAACACTGTACCTGTGGTTAACAGAGTAAGCTTTTTAGCTTTATTACAAATTAGACCCTCCCCAAATATATAAATTCCTGTTTTTTGGTTTTGTTTTGTTTTTATAACTCTACCTTCCTTTCCACACCACTGACTACATTGAAAAAAATAATAAGATTTTTGAGGCAACGTACTTAGGACCAAAGAAATGACTGATAATATCTTCATTGATTCAGGCTACTATTTCATAATTTTGCATGTCACAGTAAAGGTCTACATATTTTTTTTTCTAGATAATGCTATGTGCAACAAATATCCATCTATTTGAAAAATTCATCAGTTTTTTTTATCATGATGTACTAGTAAATAAACATACCTTCACAGATCTTTTCATTCCAATCAATAAAAATGAGTGTTTCTATTTCACTAAAATATAAAGTAAGTTAAATCCATCCTTTGCACCAACTGTCTGAAGTGGTTCTCATGCACATTAAAGTATACCAAATATACTGTTCTTAGTCTCACCTGTTAAAACCACATATGCCTTATTTTGAATCATATTTGTGCACATTCACAAAACAGTAAAATTCACCAAATTTTCTCCAGTGACTCAAATTTCATCTTTAGTTGTGATTCAGAAAGTGATATTTTAAAAAAAAATCAATGTGTACATATTGGCTTTATCTCACTTTGTCCTGGGCCAATAATTTTCATTGTAGTTGCAAAGAGATCTAATAATTTTTATTCGAAATGTGTATTGTGATGTTTAAATGTCACCGCAGGAGAGCTCCAAGAGTTGGCAAGGTTAAGCTTCACCTGAATCTACCCAAATACAAAAATCTGTATCTAAAATGAGTAAACAGGTATACACTAAGCTTTTACATTGACTGCTAAGGCTTACAAGAGATTCACCCCTTGCGGATAATCATCATCTCATTGTCATTTTCACTATGTGGTGCCTCAGGGACATTGCCCTGGCTGTCAGAATTATCAATGATTTCATGTTGTGTGTGTGTATGTGTGTGTGTGTGTGTATATATATATATATATATATATATATATATAATTTCTGTTTTCCCTCTCTTCTCAAAATTTCTAAAATCATAAATTTAAAATATATCACATTGTCATTGGTTAATTTAAGAATGTTACAAAAATAAGAAATTATCAAACTGTTTTACAGCATTTACATTATTTTTGTTTTATCAAGGGGATCACTGTGCTAGGAGATGAGACCGCTGTTGGTCCTACCTTTGTATGCTAAAACTCAGTCATGCATTAGTTCAGCAAGAAAAGAAACTAGCTTCTCTGGAGCAGTAGATTTTGTATAATAAACAATTAATAATTCATAGGTTAGTAAAGTAACAAGCTAGATGAGCCTCTGAAAAGTGTGGAGAGGCATTATCTTCTCGATGCGTCATTAGCTCCACCAAAAGACCTCCCAAGTCATAAAAATACCATCATTGGCCATCACTCACAGCAGACAGAGACATCCACTCTGTGCTGCACCCCCCGCCCCAAAAGAAAAAAAGAAAGAAAGAAAGCTTGACCAATTTCAACTCCTGATTTAAACTGAGGAGTTCAAAAGTTCAAAATTTCACCACAGAATCAATGAAAATCAGACGTTCCTGGCTGATTCTCCATATCGTAATGTAATGTTCCTTCTGCGGATGTTGCCCCAGTTGGAGATGCGTGGCATTAAATTGCAAAATTCCATAATGTTCACTTTATTTTGATGAGAGTTGAAAAGTGTGACATTTGATTTCTGGTAATAAATAGTTTGGGTGGGTGTGTTGTTTTTATTTGATATTTCCGTTTGCATTTTCTTACATGTTTTCTCTCTGTATTTGTTAGCAATTTTTAGGATTTACGCTTGGGATATCTTTTGCAACCAGACAGAATATTTCTGTCTTTACAGGAACTTGAAGTAAGCAGTTTTGTTAAAAGGGAGAAGTGGCTTGTGGCAGCAATGTCACAACTGTGAAAACAACACATTACTGATGTCAGTATGCCATTAGGTGGATCTAATCAGCTAGCTCGATTTTTTTTTTCTACACCTGATACATCTTGTGTGAACCCATAATGTCTCAGAAACATAGAGCTGCAATGAACAAGGATGATTTAAACCAACCCACTGGTTTGCAGGTTAGGAAATTGAGTCCTAAAGGGAAATAATTAAGGCTAATTGCCCAAAGGCTCACCTTTTCTTATAGAGGTACAGGATATCTTTTAAAAACAAAACAAAACAAAACACCCCAACATATCCTAATTTCAGTCTGTAAATTTTCATAAAGCATGAATTATATTAGTAGTATTATAAAGTTTGTATTAAAAACTAAAGATCTCTAAACTTCAAAACAATGTACTGAAGAATGAAAAATTCACAAAGATTTTTTGTTCTGATTTTTACCAACTCAGGAGACCTATTACACTTATTCCCTGTCTCAGTAGAAAAATAACTCAAATAACAATGAATTAGAGACACATATATGTGTTTTTAATATGTATATTATTAAAGAACTTGAGCTCATACATTTATATAAGAAAAAATATGATATAAACTAAGAATAATCTAATTTTATTAAATTTTACTTATAGTACTTATAAGTTAATATAAATTATATTACACTTGATATCATTTAAAACACACAAAACTATCATAAGGACTTCACTATTTTAGCTTAAAAATAGTATATTTTAGCAACCAGTAATCTGTTAGTTCACCAATAAGTAGATCTTTGTAATGTAAAGAATGAATGACTGTGGAATTACGTATAATTTTCCAGTAAAAATCGAAGAGATGTAACTCTTTATCCAACTGGTGGTTTATCAGGAGGGTATTTGAAATCCAGCTGTTTATGGGTCTATGTCTTACTTTTAAAATCACTGTTAGACAGGATTTCAATAAACTCAAAATTTTTTTCTTTATAATGTCACTTTTCTCACTAACATGACTAAATATTTAATGAAACTGATTGCAGTTACTGATCCAGTTAATATAAAATTATAGGAGTGTATGCTAATTTAAGAAATTATATTTAATACGCCCATGATTAGGTAGAAACAAACTAATATACATGAGTAAAATAATGATTCCCTCTATATTACCATAGAAAGGAGATTTCAAATCAACTTAATTGCTTACGCTACCTTTTCGAGAATTATATTTACATTAATTGAACCCCTTACCATGAATCCTAAAATCATTTTCAATTCCACTTTAAATATTACTCCTAGTATTATTAGGAAGTACCATTCCTACTATTCTATAATTCTATGGACACATATAATCTTTTCTTGGAGTTATCAAATCCTGCTGTCATTGTTTTGCATTAGAGACTAAGCAGTTTTTGCAACTGGAAGGAGGAATTAGCAGGGAGGTGGTTGTTGATGGTGGGATTTATAAAAAAAATCATTAGTAGATACTTCATAATGCCAACTGCTAATAGAATGGGGATAAAAATGTTTTTTCCTATATTGTTAAATCCTCAATGTTTCTAAATATGTTGCACATAATCTAATTAAAACTTTAGAGCTACTATCCAGCTGCTATGAATTACTACAGGTGGGGTTAGGATAACTGATACCTCAAAGGAACACTGAGAAGGAACCAGGCAGATCCGGGAGGTGGCTTTAGGGCAAGTGGGGATTTACTTTCTGCATTTGTCCTCTTTTTCTCACTATATTTATTAAAAGGTTGGTTCCACTATGTTCACAACTATCTATAAAATTATATTGACCATATTCTGTGTCACATACTTTACATATGTCACCTGACTTCATCATCAAAATCATAAATCAGTTATCACAATGCATTTTACAGTTGACAAAAACAACATTAGATAATTTCCAAAGTCATGCATTTAATATTGTGGTGATGTTAAAACTCAGTGGTAATCTGATCTCAAGTTGATTTTTTTACCCATGACATCATTTTCTCTCAGTATAATTCACAGAAAAATGGCACCATGAATTTTAAAGAGATTGTTAAAGAAAAGGCAGATTTATGACTGCTGAATCAAAATATTTGA
The DNA here is from genome assembly GCA_004024745.2 of Catagonus wagneri. Taxonomy (NCBI): domain Eukaryota; kingdom Metazoa; phylum Chordata; class Mammalia; order Artiodactyla; family Tayassuidae; genus Catagonus; species Catagonus wagneri. Next base: position 11,289,558 of record PVHT021183666.1, read on the forward strand.
AGAAAGTGTCCAGAATCTGCATTTATTAAGGGTTACTCAAGTGGGTAAATATAGGATATAATTCTACTGCTAAGGCCCTACACTAAGACTTCCAACAAAAGGAAAATATACCTTCTCCAAAAATATACACACACACTTACACACACACATACACACAAACTTGTTCTGTTTAATTCAGCTTAAACAGTTAAAAAGATAATAGAGCAATGGAAGAAATGAGATGGATCCTGTAGCTGGGTTTGATTCCATCCTTAACTCTATACTTTTTTCATATATTGCTCTCTCAATCAATTGTCTGACTTCGTCTTTGGTACCTGGCTGTTCTCCTTCATTTGGACTCAGTGACTAGAGTGATGATTTTCAGTATCTGACTTTTTGCATCTACTCCCCAAATTCACTCAACCTCTGATTCTTTCCATTTACAGCCACTTTCATATAATTATTCCACCTAACCTAAACCCATGATCTAAAATGCAAACCTCAGAGTTGTACTCCTGGCTGATGCCCTGACCCAGCCTGTCTGATAAAAGAATCTTACTGCTCTAATTGCATCTTCTGTGACAATTATACCTACAAGTGGGGAAATCTGACCAGGCAGAATATGCTCATGGCATTTCATCCACATTAAAAAGGCATGTGGATAACTACAATTACATAAGAAATATTAAACTAGTTCAGAATTTGTCATCTACATATTCAGGAAAGTCAACTGTAGTAATGCTATTATTTCAGTCGTAAGATATGTAGCCGTATTGAGTTCATTTATTTTCATGTACCTAAAAATATGCCCTTGAAAACATTTCCTTTGCTAGTAACTTTCATGTAGGAGCTTCCTCATTAATTTCTATTTCAGTTCCTTCAGAAGGTAGCTAGCATCCTCCCCAGCATCTTCCCAAGAACCCGGAGCTTCTGTGCTCTGACTTGCTGCATGTCAGTGGATTCTACCTCACAGCAGTTTATCACAGGAAGAATATCAGTGCTCAACGCTGTTCCGAGGGAGGAAGTGGAGGGAGGAAGTGAAGACTTCATTCTCCTTCCAGTCCCCCCATTTTCCCCTGAAATGCAGTGTCTCTCTTTTGTGTCATTCCCCTACATGCTGCCTCTGAATCAACTGTTTACTAAAATGATGTGTCAATACACTCATTGACATATGTGCAATTTTCAATTAATTAGTAATAATACTTCTGGCAGCTTTTGCTCCAAAACCTGTAACTCTGGTATTAAGCAGCTTAATAACAACAACTTTTTTTTTTCTTTTTTATGGCCATACCCGCGGCATATGGAGGTTCCCAGGCTAGGTGGCTAATCAGAGCTGTAGCCGCCCACCTACGCCACAGCCACAGCAATGCCAGATCCGAGCCACGTCTGTGACCTTCACCACAACTCACGGCAATGCCAGATCATTAACTCACTCAGCAAGGCCAGGGATCGAACCCGCAACCTCATGGTTCCTAATCAGATTTGTTAACCACTGTGCCACAACAGGAACTCCACAACCATTATTTAGGTTAGGATTCTGTGATTAGCAAGCTGGGCTGGCCTTAACTGGCTTGTTCTACTAGTATCAGGGATGGCCTTACTCACCTGCTTGGGGTCAGCTGCCAATTCAGATGGCAGTTTATTGGTCTAGGACGCACTCATCTGGGATGGCTTTTGTCTCTTACACATGGTTTCTTTGACATCAACCAGCAGGCAGTTTCAAGATAATTTTATTCAGCATCTGGGCTCCAATAAACATCAAGAGTGGAAACTGCAAGCATTAAAGTATAAAATGTGTTGGGAGTGACATTGTGTAAGCTCAGAGGAAGTCACAGACCGGTCAGATATAAAGAATAAAGAGAAAAAAAAAAGAAAACAAAAATATATTTCTTAATGAAAGTGGCTACAAAACATTGTAGCCAATTTTAAAACTTCCATAACAATGATTAAGATAGGGTTGTGCAAGCCAAACATCTCCGTAATTTGTTAATATGTAAGTTGAGAAGTTTTGTTTTTTTGTGACTCCACCGTTGGCAGAGAATTCAGAGGGAGAATGAGTTCCAGCTAAAGTGGCTAACAATAATAAATGATTGCCTCACTGAAAGTCTATCATGCCTTTCCCAGCTACTACAAAAAACAGTTAGGTTCAATTCCTTTTATATGTTCTGTTTAATTTAACTGCATTTGTTACGGTTTTCATTCATTGACCGAAAAGAAAAATATGACTTTCAATTCAGTGAAGATGATAATCTTCAAATTATATTTATACTGGCTTCAAATTATATACTATATATATATTTATATATATTATACTGGCTGAATTGTGTTTCCTCAAAATTCATACACTGAAAATGTATTTTTGGTACTAGGCCCATTTTTTAAATGATTTTTATTTTTTCCATTATAGCTGGTTTACAGTGTTCCGTCAGTTTTCTGCTTTACAGCAAGATGACCTAGTCACAAATACATACATTCCTTTTTCTCACATTATCATGCTCCATCATAAGGGACTAGATATACTTCCCAGTGCTATACAGCAGGACTCCATTGCTTATCCATTCCAAAGGCAACAGTTTGCATCTATTAACCCCAAATTCCCAGTCCATCCCACTCCTTCCCCCTCCCTGTTGGCAACCTCAAGTCTTTTTTCCATGTCCATGATTTTCTTTTCTGTGGAAAGGTTCATTTGTGCCACATATTAGATTCCAGATATAAGTGAAATCATATGGTATTTGTCTTTCTCTTTCTTACTTCACTTAGTATGAGAGTCTCTAGTTCCACCCATGTTGCTGCAAACGGCATTCTTTTGTTCTTTTTTATGGCTTAGTAGTATTCCATTGTGTATATATACCACATCTTCTTAATCCATTCATCTGTCAGTGGACATTTTGGTTGTTTCCATGTCTTGGCTACTGTGAATAGTGTCGCAGTGAACATACTGGTGCATGTGTTTTTTCCAAGGAAAGTTTTGTCCAGATATATGCCCAAGAGTGGGATTGCTGGGTCATATGGTAGTTCTATGTATAGTTTTCTAAGGTGCCTTCATACTGTTTTCCATAGTAGTTGAACCAATTGACATTCCCACCAATATTGCAGGAGGGTTCCCTTTTCTCCACACCCATTCCAGCATTTGTTATTTGTGGACTTATTAATGATGGACATTCTGACTGGTGTGTGGTGGTACCTCATAGTAGTTTTGATTTGCATTTCTCTAATAATCAGAGATGTTGAGCATTTTTTCATGTGTGTGTTGGCCATTGGTAATAGGACCTTTAAAGGAGTATGTAAAGTAAAATGAGGTTACATACAATATGACTAATCTATATATGATGGGTATCCTTATCACAAGTGACTAGGACACACACACACACAGAGGAAAGCCCATGTGAAGACACAGGGAGGAGATGGCCATCTACAAATCCAAGCACAGAGGCCTCAGAAGAAATCAACACTGCAAAACCTAGAACTCTGATTTCCTGTCTCCAGAATTGTGAGAAAATAAATTTCTTTTGTTTATGGCATTCTTAGCAAACTAATGCATGCTGTATGTAACTTCATTTTTTTTGTCATTGTTGTTTACTGTTCAGAACATTTCAAAATGTATATTTTGAATACTTGTAATCACCTGTGGTAAAAGATACTGAAAAGCCAAGGAGAAGGATGGAAAATTATAGTTAATGACAAGAAAATACAAACTTTGAGAAAAAATATTAGTATTTTTTTAACTCAGTAAAGATTGCCATTTTGATACTATAAAGTGTACCAGGAACTAATAATAATATATTTTATATATATAATAGGTCACTTGCATACATTATATCTAATAGGCACAAATGAACAATTATACACTGTTACACGTATCGTTTGCTGCATAACAAATTACCTAAAACTTGGTGGCTGAAAAAATAATTAGTGTTAGTTTTCACACTTCTGTGGGTGGACTGGTCTCAGCTGGATCTCTCTTTGGATTTTACATGGGGTTGTAATGGGAAAACAACAGGGGTCGAGATCATCTGAAGCCTCAACTGGTTTTACTCGAATTGTCTCTTCATTCTTTTTTTGTTTTTCTTAATGATTTTATTTCAGTTATAGGTGTGCATAAATCATCACAAGTCAATTTTACAGATTTTGTATCCCAAACCCCCAGTGCATCTCCCCAACCCCCAGATTGTCTTATTTGAAAAACCAAGGTTTTCCAAAGTCTGTAAGTCATTGTCTGTTCTGTAAAAAGGTTCATTGTGTCTTTTCAGTTTTCACATGTAAGCGGTAGCATTGGGTGTTGCTGCCTAATTGTCTGACTGGTTTCACTTCGCATGACAATTTCTAAGTCCATCCATGTTGCTATAAATGTTGGTAATTCGTTCCTTTTAATGGCTGAGTAACATTCCATTGTGTGTATGTACCATAGCACTCTATGCAATAGCCAGGTCATGGAAACAACCTAAATGCCCATCGACAGAAGAGTGGATAGGGAAGATATGGTACATACACACAATGTCTCTTCATTCTTACAACTGACACATCGATCTTTCCTGTTCATTCTTTCTCTCTATGCAGAATATCATCTTGTGCATGTGGCTTTGGTTTTTAAGAGCAAGGTGATCCCAAGGCAGTCTTACTTACTACACAGTGGCCAGCTTCCAAGATAAGCTACTAGGCTTATCAAAGTTTCCATCCAGAGCTATTTGTAAGAGCAGTTGCAAATCTTATCCATTTTCAAGAAAGTAGGAAAGGACCCTACATTGCAATGGGAGTGGGCAATGTTATGTTAAAGAAAGCATGTGGAAGAGGAGATATGGTATAGCCACCTTTTGAAGATAAACTGTGCTATAATCATCTACACCATTTTAACAATAAGGAAGATGAGTCTTAGACAGGTTAGAAGACCAGCCCCATATGCCAAAGCTAGTGGTTGGCAGAGTTGTGACTCAAATCCAGGTCCATATAGATCCAAAAGTTTTCTCAAAAACCATGAAAATCATTGCCTTCTATTTAAAGTACACACACAGACACACAAGTGCGCACACACACACACACACACACACATATTCAGTTAAATAGCATTTTGGAAGTTGTATCTTTATGATACGGTTGATAGACACCTACCACACAAACTTTTTCCATGTAATTTCTCACACGAATGTGGGAAAAAAAAAACCATAAGAATTTAGCTCACATTGTATGCAGTACTATTGAGATTAAAAATGTAAGGTGTTACTTTGATCATAAGTTTGGTTATAAGTTTTATTTTGCTCTTATCCTATATTTTGATACAGTGGAATTAATCTTAATCAATCCTTAAAAATGAGGAAGAGCCAAATCAATCTTGATAAAGAAAACTGGAGCTAGAAGAGTCAGGCTCCCTGACTTCAGACTATACTACAAAGCTACAGTCATCAGAAGGATATGGTATTGTCATAAAAACAGAAATACAGATCAATGGAATAGGACAGAAAGCCCAGAAATAAATCCAAGCACCTACAGTCAATTAATCTACAACAAAGGAGCAAGAATATACAATGGAGAAAAGATAGTCTCTTCAATAAATGGTGCTGGGAAAACTGGAATGCTGCATGTAAAAGACTGAAATTAGAATACTCTATAAAACCACATACAAAAATAAACTCAAAATGGATTAAAAATCTAAACATAAGATAAGACTATAAAAGTCCTAGTGGAAAACATAGGCAGAACACCTTTTGATATAAATCACACCAGTACATTCCTGGATTTCTCTCAAAAAGCAATGGAAATAAAAACAAAAATAAACAAATGGTACCTAATTACACTTAAAAGCTTTTGCATAGCAAGGAAATAAGAAACAAAATGAAAAGACAATCTAAAGACTGGGAGAAATTATTTGCAAATGATGTGACCAACAAGCAATTAATTTCCAAAATACACAAACACTGCCTGCAGCTCAATACAAAAAAGAAAAAAACAAATAAAAAAATGGGCAGAAGGAGTTCCCATCATGGCTCGGTGGAAACGAATCTGACTAGCATCCATGAGGATGCAGATTTGATCCCTGGCCTTGGGCTCAGTGGGTTAAGGATCTGGTGTTGCTTTGGCTGTGGCATAGGCCAGTGGCTACAGCTCCGATTCAACCCCTAGCCTGGGAACTTCCATATGACGTGGGTGCAGCCCTAAAAAGACAAAAAATAAAAAAAAATATACGAGCAGAAGATCTAAATAGACATTTTTCCACAGAAGATATACAGATGGCCAAAGGCATATGAAAATTGCTCAGCATTGCTAATTATTAGAGAAATGCAAATCCAAACTACAGTGAAGTATCTCTTCACACCAGTCAAAATGAGCATCATAGAAAAGGCTACAAATAACAAATTCTGGAGAGGCTGTGGTGAAAAGGGAACCCTCCTACACTGTTGGTGGGAACGTAAACTGGTACAGCCACTATACAGAATAGTATGGTGCTTCCTTAAAAAACTAAAAATAGAGTTACCATATGATCCTGCAAGAATATACAATGGAGAATATACCATATACCACTCTTGGGAATATGTCCAGAGAAAACTTGAAAAGATATAGGCACCACAATGTTCACAGCAGTACAATTTACAATAGCTAAGACATAGAAGCAATCTAAATGCCCATCAATAGAGGAGTGAATAAAGAAGATGTGATACATATACACAATGGAATATTACTGATCTTGACTAAACTTTAAACAAGTATTTTTTAGGCTAGAGGCGCTGAGCTTCCTTTCCTTAGATCATTTGCTCTAGAAAACTTGCAATCATAAGTTTCTTCTATATCCCCTAAAGGTGCTTAAAGGTGTAAATCTTCTACAGCCCAAACCAGTCTTTCTCAAGGAGTGGAAAATGATTCTCATCTTTGGAATATAATCCTCAAAAAAAAAGAGGGCCCCTATCAACCAGTTACAGCAGGAGATTAGGAACGTAACTTTCATAAAAAAGCAGCAATTAATACAGAATGAATCATTACATTTGCCAGCTCACCCCTTAAGTGTTCCAGTACTTTTCCACTAACTCACTCCAGCATTTAAAACTCCTCCTGGAGTTCCCTCCTTGGTGCAGCGGAAACGAATCCAACTAGGAACCCTGAGGTTGCAGGTTTGATCCCTGGCCTCGCTCAGTGGGTCAAGGATCCTGCATTGCCGTGAGCTGTGGTATAGGTTGCAGATGTGGCTTGGATCTGGTGTTGCTGTGGCTGTGGTGTAGGCTGGTGGCTACAGCTCCTAGGGGTTAGACCCCTAGCCTGGGAACCTCCATATGCCAAGAGTTGTGGCCCTAAAAAGACAAACAAAAAAAGCCTCCTGTCTTCTGTTTCAGAGAGCTAAGTTCACTCTCTTGCTCGTTTTGCAATAGTCTGAACCCCACTGAAAGAGTCTTGACTAAAGTCTTCTCACGTTTAACTTCATCTGATGCAACTGTTCTTTGACACTGAAAATAAGTTTGTTGTTTATTAGATATGAATTTAATTAGCAAACTTGTTTTCACTGGATTCTCTTTGACATACACATCTAGAATCCCAGGAGCTTAATGCTAGTGTTCTTAAATATCACATAGAAACAATTTTTAAAGTGCTTTGTATATACAAAGAGCATGATTTAAGTTATTCAATAGTGATGATCATAACGATGATGATGATACTAAACAAGAAAATATATTAGTAATACTTATATAAAGCTAAAAAACCAAAAGAAACATATAAATATATCATGTTTAAAGGTGTAATGTCCCACCTCTTGCATCATCTTTGTTGCTATTTCAGAGAGGTAACAAAAAGAGTGTACATTATAGATCAGGATTAAAGGTATGGAAAATCATTAGTCTAATACCAATGTGTTAATGCTGAAATATCACAGCAATTCCATTAACTAAAAGTGAGTTTTGGGGGTGTGTTTCTAAAACAGCTTAGTGAAAGTTATATTATTAAAATTAGAGAAAATCACTTATATTCAAGGGAGTATATATTTGGGGGATTACTCCAATAATGATGTAATTGACAAAAGAGCTTACAATGCTTTTTTCCATCTTTGTTTAATAAAAATTGATTGTGCTTATTACAGCTTTATGCCATCACTCTACTGCAGGAGCTGAGGAGGCATTTCTTGATAAGTCCTATTTGCAGCCACTTATAGCCTTCAAAAAGTATTGGCTTGAAATTCATCATCATTTTCCTCCTTATTCCTTAATGAGGATTTTCACTGAAAATTTGGTGAAATTCCATTCTCCATTTTTTGAGTTACAGAAGCAATAAAATTAGATATTTTTCACCTGCATGTTGTTCTAGGTATAATCTGAAGTATTTTCTAGTGAAGGTCATTGAAGAAAGCTCTAGTGTGAGCATAGTTTCAAAAGTAAAAGGATTTTTATTTGACATTTTACATATAAAAATTTATATAAATGGATATTTAAAGCTAAAGCCAAATATATAATAAAGACAAAAATAGCAATTTTCTTTTATTCTTAAATGACAGTATTTACATTTGTCAACTCTCATTTCCCGGTCTTTTTTTTTCTAGTTTTCTTTCTTTACATAAATGGAATTCAGTAAGAAATTTATATTTTCTGTTATAATTTAAAACAAGAAATGTTTCAATATTCTTTTGGTCACCATTTAAGCTATCTTATAGGTAACATTCAGTGTTAAAATAAATGGATTTATGTAATCTTTTTGGTGATTTTTTAATATGAGTTAAGCTCTTGTAATTAAAAGATCACACGACTTTACCTGGTTTCCATGTCTGCTTATATTAGCCAGTAGATTTGGATCATGAAAGCAAAGAATATGTTTGAAAGTAAAAATCTTTGTTATTTTAATTTAAAAACTAATAGCTATTTGGAAATTAGGGAAATAATAAAACTAAAATAAAATAGCAATCCCTCTAAATCTCTACAGCCATGTAAGATTTACACACACACACACATACATACACACACACACGGGCACACACACATATAAAAATATCATATCACATCACTTGTAGTAGGTTATTTTAAAAAAGCTCCCACCCTCCAAAATATAGCTATGTTCTCATCTTTAAAACTTGTGAATGCTACCTTACATGGCAAAAAAACGAAAAAAGGGAGTTCCTATTACAGTTCAGTGGAAACCAACTTGTATCCATGAGGATGCGGGTTCAATCCCTGGCCCCGCTTAGTAGATTAAGGATCCAGTGTTGCCATGAGCTGTAGTGTAGGTCGCAGACACCATTTGGATCCTGCCTTGCTGTTGCTGTGGCATAGGCCAGCAGCTGCAGTTCCAATTCAGCCCCTAGTCTGGGAATTGCCATATGCCCAAACTGTGACCCTACCAAAAAAAAAAAAAAGGAAAAGAAAAGGAAAAAAAGGAACTTGCAGATATGTAGATATGCGTATGATACTCAGTTTTCCAGATGGACCTTAAATGCAATCACTCTCTCTTATATCAAGAGGAATGGAAGGAACAGACAGACAGAGGAGGTGATATGATGATGGAGACAGAGAATCTTTTGGATAAAAAAGTCTTTTGGCATCTCTGCATATCAGTTTTTTCATCTGGAATAGATATGATTTGGATGAGAGGACTTCTAAGGTCACTTTCAGCAACTATATTCAAATTATTGTTTCCCAAGAAGTAATAGGAGAAGATAGAAGCTGGAAAGTTAAAAAACATATTTAAAATATTTGGATAAGTGAAAAAAGCTGTCAATGAACAGGCTGATTCTTTCTTGGGTGACAGGATGCATTATCAATATTTTGAAAAGATTTATTTTGGGCAATAAGTCTCAAAAGTGGGCTTAATGTATTCAGTAATCTATGTCATAAACAGATACACTGTCACCCAGGTTTTGTGGCTGTGCCATGGATAAAATACAGGTGAGTAGATTTAGCATCATTCTTAAGGGCCCTGGGATTTCCAGAATGACAAAAGAGCACTGGCTTCAGTTTAAAGTCATCAGCTGCATCAGCCCCTGATAGGAGAATCAGCCTCTCCTTTGAAGCTCTGAAGCCAGGCATTGACCTATCCTCTCTAGCTATGAAAGTCCTAAATGAATTATCTTCACAGATAAGGCTATTTATCTATGTTGAAAGTCTGTTGTTTAGTATAGTCTCCTGTATTATTTTAGCTAGATTTTCTGGATAACTTGCTGCAGCTTCTGCATCAGCATCTGCTGCTTCACCTTGCACTTTTATGTTATGGAGATGGCTACTTTCCTTAAACTTCATGAGCCAACCTCTGCTTTCTTCAAACTTCTTCTGCAGCTTACTCACTCTCTCAGCCTTCATATAATTGAAGAGAGCAAAGGCCTTGTTCTGGATTAGGATTTGGCTTAAGGGAAATCTATGATTGGCTTGATTGTCAATCCAGAACACTAAAACCTTCTCCATATCAGCAATAAGGCTGTTTTGCTTTCTTATCATTTCTGTGTTCACTGGAGTAACACTTTTAATTTCCTTCAAGAACTTCTGCTTGGCATTCACAAGTTGGCTAATTGGCACAAAAGGCCTAGCTTTGGGGCTGTTTCAGCTTTCAATATGCTTAACTCACTAAGCTTCATCATTTCTAGCATTTGAAATAAAGTGAGAGACTTTGCACTCATCCTTTCACTTGAATACTTAGAGGTACTTGTCAGGATTTTAACTGGCTTAATTTTAGTACTGTTGTGACATAGGGAATAGAGAGGTCCAAGGGGAGGGAGAGAGACAGGAAAACCGCTGGTTCATGGAGCAGTCAGAACACACGCAACATATACGGATTAAGTTTGCCTCTTACATGGCTGTACCCAATTACTATAGTTATATCAAAGATCCTCAATTACAGATCATCATAGAAAATATAATGAAAAGTTTTGAAATAGTGTGAGAATTACAAAAATGTGATACAGACATATGAACTGCCCAAATAATGTTGGGAAAAATGACTTTTGATAGCCTTGCTTGACTCAGGGTTGCCCCAAACCTTCACTTCGTAAAAAATACAATATATCTATGAAGTACAATAAAATGAACTAGGCCTATGTATTAGTTTCTTTAGGCTACCATAACAAGATACTGCAAACTGGGTTTAAATAATAGAAAGTTATTATCTCACAGTTCTGGAGGCCAGAAGCCCAAGATCAGTGCTTCAGCAGGGCCGGTACTTCTGAGGCCTGTGAGGAAAAAAATCTGTCTCATCCCTCTCTCGTTTGTGCTGGCAATTTTTGGCACTCTACGGCTATGGATCTCTGCCATCACCTCTAAAAGGCATTCTCCCTGTGCATGAGTCTGTCTCCAAATTTCCCTCTTTTATAAAGATGATTGTCATCTTGGATTAGGGATCCCTGCTACACCTATATGACCTCATCCTAACTAATCACATCTGCAGCAACCCTGCTTCCGAGGAACATCACAGTGTGAGGTACCGGTGGTAAGGACTTCAACACAGCGAAATTTGTAAAAAAGCAATTCAGCTCATAGTGGAAGTTTTCAAGCTGGTTTTAGATTTCTTGTTTTTGAAGCTCCAGTGTGTGCATACCTCAATAAGATAAATAAATAGAAAAATATCAGTTACAGACCAGCAGATATTCTTGAGAAGTGAGTTAATAACATCATTTTATGACCATTTTTTTTTTTTTTTTTGTCTTTTTGCCTTTATGTAGAGCCGCACCCGCGGCATATGGAGGTTCCCAGGCCAGGGGTCTAACAGGAGCTGTAGCTGCCGGCCTACGCCACAGCCACAGCAACGTGGGATCTGAGCCGCGTCTGCAAACTTCACCACAGCTCACGGCAACGCTGGATCCTTAACCCACTGAGCAAGGCCAGGGATCGAACCCGTAACCTCATGGTTCTTAGTCGGACTCACTAACCACTGAGCCACGAAGGGAACTCCTATGACTATTTTTTAGAGAAATTTTAAGTTCCAATAATAAGAGGAAGGTACAGAGATCTCCCATAAACACTTGCCCCGACATGTACATACCCATTATAAACATCTCCCATCATAGGTACACGTTTACAACTGATGGACGTACTCTGACACATTGTATTCACCCAAAGTCCAAGATTTACTTCACAGTTGCACACTCTATGTGTTTGGACAATGTATAATGGCATCATATTTCCATCATTATAACATTATATCATTTTCACTGCCCTAAAAACCCCCTGTGCTCTGCCTCTCCTTCTCACTCCTCATCCACAGACAATACAGGTTACTAACCTTTTCACTGTATTGACAGTTTTGACTTTTCCAGACTATCATATAGTTGGAATCTTAACAGTAAGCAGTCTTGTCAGACTTAGTTATTTCACTTAGTAAGATAAATTTAAACTTCCTTCACTTTTTTTGTGTCTTGATAGCTCATTTATTTTTAGTGCTGAATAACCATCCATTGTCTGGCTGTATCGCAGTTTATTTACTCATTCACGTACTGAAGAAGATCACGGTTGCTTCTGAGTTTTGGCAATTACGAATAAAGCTGCTGTAAACATCCACGTGATGTGGCTTTTGTGAGTTCCCTAATATTTTTCATTGGATTATACACATTTCATTTCATTTATCTTCTGTTTTGTGAATGTTCATGTTGTTCTTATTCTCACCAGCATTTGGTGTTGTCAGTGTTCCAGATTTTGGCCATTCTGACAACTAGGTGTTGGTATTTTTGTTGTTTTAGTTTGCATTTCTTTTATGGCATGTGATGTGGAGCATTTTTTCATATGCCTATTTTCCAACTGTATATCTTTTTGGTGAGGTGTCTGCTAAGGTCTTGGCTCATTTTTTAAATAATATATTTTTTAAAATTTTGAATTTTAAGAGTTGTTTGCATATTTTGGATAACACTTTTATCAGATGTCTTTTGTTTGTTTGTTTGTCTTTTTAGGGCCACCTCCTGGCACATGGAGGTTCCCAGGATAGGGATCCAATCAGAGCTGTAGCCACCAGCCTATGCCACAGCAACGCCAGATCTGAGGAACGCCTGTGACCTACACCACAGCTCACAGCAATGCCGGATTCTTAAACCACTGAGTGAGGCCAGGGATCTAACTTGCAACCTAGTTGGATTCCTAGTTGGATTTGTTTCTGCTGCACCACAGCGGGAACTCCCAGATGTGTCTTTTGCAAATATTTTCTCCAACTCTATGGCTTGTGTTCTCATTCCCTTGACATTGCCTTTTGCAAAACAGAAGGTTTTAATTTTAATGAAGTCAGGCTAACTAAATTTTTCTTCATAGATTTTGCCTTTGGTGTTTTATTTAAAAAATCATCACCAAATCCAAGGTCACCTAGGTTTTCTCCTATGTGATTCGTAGCGATTTTTTTGTTTTGCGTTTTACATTTAGATTTCTGAACCATTTTGAGTTAATTTTCTTACAAAGGGTAAGGTCTATGTCTAGATTCTTCTCCCTTTTTGTTTTTTTTGGATAGGTGAATGCTCAGTTTTCCAGCACCATTTTTTGAAAATACAAGCTTAGCTCCATTGTAATGCCTGTGCTTCTTTGTCAAAGACTGGTTGACTGTATTTATGGGGGTCTATTTGTGGAGATTCTTTATTGTGTTCCTTGGAGCTATTTGTCTATTTTTTCACCTATTCCACATTGTTTTGATTACTGTACTTTTATAGCAAGTCTTGAAGTCCAGTAGTACCAATTCCATCTTTGTTCTTCAATATTGTGTCAACTCTTCTGGGTCTTTTGATTTTCCAAATGAACTTTAGTATCAGTTGGTCAATATTCACAAAATAACTTGTTCCATAGATTCAATAAAATCTCAGTCAAAATCCCAGCAAGTTATTTAATTTTGCTCTTATTTCTGTATGTATCAGCATCATGGAATGCCACAAAGTCGACACTCCAGATAATATTTGAAATTCAAGACAGACACTCTACTACAAAGCTCATTGATAAAGTTAATTCATATAAGCCAATTTAATTTGGACCGGGGTTTGAAACAAGTTCTATTTACTTCCATGATATCATTCTTGATCTTATGTGTGTGAGTTTGTGTGTGCATATGTTTAGCTTTTAACGGTTTCTTTCCTTTCTTTCTTCTCATTTATATAGGCTTGAGGGTAGCGCGGCTTTTTTTTTTTTTTCCTCTCTAGATTAGGTCTTTTAGTTTCATTTTTCTAAGACCAGTCACAAATCACACATTTATCCTCTTAAAAACTGTACTCTCATTTAGTGAAATTCCCCAAGAAAGGAGAATGTCATTGATTTTGGCTTTTGTTTAGACTAGTTTTAACTGTATTTGTGATAATTTTTCCATAATTCTCCAGTTCTACTCCTTTTTGTTCCCACTAATTTCATATAGTAGGTATCAAATTTCTTAATCCTTAGAGTACTTCAAAACCCTTACTTACTAACTTTACTTATTTATTTATTTATTTTGCTTTTTAGGGCCGCACCTGTGGCATATGGAGGTTCCCAGGCTAGGGATCGAATAGGAGCTACAGCTGCCAGACTACACCACAGACACAGCAACAGCAGATCCGAGCTGTGTCTTTGACCTACACCACAGCTCACAGCAATGCCGGATCCTTAACCATTGAGTGAGGCCAGTGATCGAACCCACAACTTCATGGTTCCTAGTCGGATTCATTTCTGCTGCACCACAATGGGAACACCCCTTAAATTTTTATAGCATGCTTAGAACATAATGCATACAGAATGATCCCACTGGTCATTTGGCAGCTCTTCATCACTGTTTCTTTGGAGTTGAACTCTACTTCCATGAATTAAGGCCTCAGAAGTAAGTTTTCCCACATGCTATAGATATCTACATATAGATATACATATTAGTTTGTATATACTGACCTAATTTACCTCTTTCTCTGACATGACCATTTTATCTTAATAGTCCATCCAACAAAGACTGCCATAATAGTAAATGATCTCACTTGTAATAAAGATTACATTAGATAAATTGACTGCACCCATGTGACGGATTTTCCCTGAGCAATTCTTAAACTCCTTTCTCTGTGGTATCTTCTGCAATGCACAGCCATAAGTTTTTTTTAGGTTGCTTATTATAGAATTATAATCTATTTCTTTCACCATGTAAGTGGAAAGCATGTCGCTAAAGGCATTCTCTACATTGCTATACAATACCATGTAACACCACGAATTTCATTAACTTTGTTCTGGAGGACTCAGTATATAATACTTCCCTAGGGAACAGACAGAGAGAGTCCTAAGAAATAGAAGTTCATAGTCGGAAGTAAATGGTTTGCCCCAAATCTCTCTCACTTACTAAGCACATATAACTGTCCTAAGAAATATGAAATCAAATATCTTAAATTATAACTTTAAAACATTTCTATTGCTTTCTTATCACAGCCAGCATAAACACTAATAAAGTTTCCAATGAAGTAAAATATATTTTGGTTAGGTTTTATACCCCCAGTTAAATTAAAATCTAACAACAGCCACATATCACAACAGCCTTGCTTCTTATACCACCATCTATATTGTTATTCACATTGCTCACTGGCCTTAAGGTAGTTCTAATCCTTGAGTTCTAGAACTATAAGCTTATTTGAAAGACACTTCTAATGGCAATTTCCCTTAGTTTTTGATAAACTCTTATGGAGCCTCTTGAAATCACTGTGTAAATTCTCAGGTGCTCTGTTCTATGAATTTTTTCAGACTAAATAATGAAGGGGTATGTCTCCTTTGAGGATTCTTTTTTTCCTACATATTTAAGGTTTTGTTCTTCTCTTCTCAAATAGAAACTAGCTATTTTGATTGTGTGTCAAATTGTTATTTATCAAATCTTCAATTCAATTCCATTTTATATCTCCTTGCCAGTCTGTGCAATTATTGCTTGTGACACCACTTATCTGAAAAGTTATTTTTACAAACATAAAAGTGAGCAACCTAAGGCACATTTTAGTTGTTTTATTTGCGGTAGGGAAAAGGCGAGTAGTTACCTTAGAAATGTACAGCCTATCATATTCCTAGAAGTACTCATATCTGTTATTTTCCTATTAAAATTTCAACTTTTGGGTATTAAAAATATAAAGTACAAATAACTTGCATAATTTTAACATTCATTTTCCAAAGCTGAGCAGATCTTATACTTAAAGAGCTTGAAAAAAACTGACTTTTGATTACATTTAGATAAAAGTATTTAGTTGGAGTTCTCTTGTGGCACAGTAGGTTAAGGATCCAGTGTTGTCACTGCAGCACCTTGGGTCACTGCTGTGCTGTGGGTTCCATCCCTGGCCCGAGAACTTCCACATGACCCAGATGCAGTCAAAAAACTACTTTATTTCAATGATAATGAGTCACCTAGACATCCAGTTCCCACTTTCCAAATGTTACACATACATTCAGTAAAAATATTCTGTTTACTCTGCTAGTCTTTCACTGATTTAAATTTAATTTCTAGGTCTTTCAATACTTTCTATCACTGGCTATAACCTTAAACTTGGGGTACAGCTTTTTTTTTCCTTTTTCGGTTTTCATAATTTTAGTTTATAGGATATTTTGGAGTCTTGAGATGTGGTGGGTATTTCTGAAGCATAGTAACAAATATTCAGTTACTTTCAACCTATATAATTACATAATTATATTACTGCTACTAGATATACTATATGCTTCTTTTCCATTTCTCCCCTGCAGTTACAATGTATTAGAGTGAAAAATCATAGAACAAAGACAAAAAAAAGAATAAAAATAAGGAAAAGCAGGGAACAAAGACAATTGTGTCATGAATAGGACAGTCATAGGTATATCAATTCACATGCTATATTAAGTAGTTTCCTAATAAGGCTCTAGAATGCTCACTTCTTTTTTAAGAAAATTATATAAATCTAAGTGACAAGAACGGTAGTCAGAAGCAAATGTGAAACAGTTTCTACTGGCAGGAGTTCAGGAAATGGATGCCAGTGTTTCTTAACCTTTATTGTAATAAAAAAGATAAATAATGATTTACACAAAAATTTTAACAGAAGGAGTAGCATATCGTACGCACCCAATCCTTATGGCATAAGCTACTATTATGTGCCAAAATCATAAACTTTGAGAGTCTAGCCTTAAGATAATAGGATATTATTGGTAAGCTCTCTATGAGATGTTTACGGCAGACCCTTCAATATGAAATCGCATACTATGCCAACAAAATGAAAAGATGCTCCTGAAAGGAAACATAAAAAAAAAAAAATGCTGACTAGAAAAATGTTACCAGAAAATTAAAAATTTAGATTAAAAATATTAAATTTAGCCATGCTCATCTTAGGTCTAGAAAGCACAGAAAATAAAAAATAGTATCAGATTTCCACTTCTGTATCAATTTACTTAACTATTCTCTTATAGTTAAATACTTATGGAGCTTCTCTACTTTATTCATTATAACTTACCTCCCCCAAAACAACTTGGATATGACCATTTTTCCTAGAACCCAATTACTTCATTAAATAGACTGTGAATGTAATGGAATTAAAAGCTCAAATCACTGTTAGTTGCCAAGTTATTATTCTGAGTAGTTATATTAATTTCCTTTCCCACAGTGATATAAAAATTACCACATCAACATTGAGTATTTTTATTTTCTATCTTTGATATTTATAAGTAAGAAATTGGATATTGTTGTTTTATTTTAGGATATTTTTTTTGTAAAATTTCTCGTATCCATTTTTCTCTTTTTAATTAATAATAGTAATTGCTTTTTTTTTTTTTTCGTTTTTAGGGCCACAGCTGTGGCACATGGAGGTGCCCAGTCTAGGGGTCAAGTTGGAGCTACAGCTGCTGGCCATAGCCAAACCCACAGCAACACCAGATCTGAGCTGTACCTGAGACCTGCATAAAAGCTCATGGCAAGGTCAGATCCTTAACCCACTGAGCAAGGCCAGGGATCAAACTCACAATCTCATGTTTCTTAGTCGGATTCGTTTCTGCTGTGACACAATGGAAACTCCAGTATTTGCTTTTTTGATGTATATGTGTCTCAAACTTCTTATAATTCCCTTCATTGCTTTTAAATTCAGGACAGTTTCCTCTAGAGATTTAATAATTATTAAAATATTTCTACATTTCAAAGATTTTTATTTTTATCTTTTTAATCTCTATGGAGTTGAGTTTTTATATCACATAATGTTTTATTGTATGTGTCTTCTCCACATATATGAAAATATTTTATCATTGCCACATTAAATTTTATATAATTGGATTTGTTTCAAATCTATTTGCTCAGTTCCAATTATTTTATGGCAGTTTCATGTCTTTTAAATTAGTCTGGTTTTATAAATTTTGATACTATTAGGACTAATCTATCATATATCTCTATCTCTAGTCAAAATAATATTTTTCCGTTTTCACACATTTTTTGAGCCACTATGTCATATTTACACCAATGGTGAATATGGACAAATTTTGTAATTATATTATAATTAGTTGATATATATACTGGCATTTTGCAGGCTTTTTACTCATAAACACTCATAATTTTTATTTTATTTCGATTATACATTGCTAAGAAAAATAAAGCAATAAAAACAGCATCTTTTGATGCCCTATTATTTTTTATAGCCACACAGTTTCATATAATTTATTCAACTATATTCCATTTAAATGTCACTTATTTTAAAATTTCAAATTCTATAAAATACAAATATAAATTTTATTAAAATACATATGTTTCTTATACAGCTTCATAATTTTTTATCTCATTATTCTGAAAAGATTCTTAAAGTTAGGTCAAAGGATATAATATTGAACAATTCTAACTTGTACTTTCACTTAATTTTCATAACAATAGTTTTACCAATCTACATTTCCAACAAGATATGGGATTATCCAGGAATACACATCGTGACTCAGCATTAATGAATCTGATAGTATCCACGAGGACGCAGGTTCGATTCCTGGCCTCACTCAATGGGTTAAGGATCCGGCATTGCCATGATCCACGGTATAGGTCACAGGGGAGGCTCAGATCTGCTGTTGCCATGGCTGTGGTGTGAGCCGGAAGCTACAGCTCTGATTCAACCCCTAGCCTGGGAACTTCCATATGCCACGGGTATGGCCCTAAAAAGACAGGAAAAAAAAAGACAGGAGAGTATCCATTTTCCTATATTTCCATATATTGAATGTTATCATTTTTTAAAACTTTTACTAAAATATTAAGAGAAAAATTATCTTGTTTGATGACCTTATATGTTTCCTTTCTTTTTCCTTGTTTAATATTTATTGAGTGCCAATGATTTGCCAGCTACTGGTAATACACGCATAAATGATAAATAAACAGATGTGATTCTCTTGGAGCACACATCGAGAAAGTTGCATAATGTATAAGCAAATACCTAAAGAAGATCATCTTAGTTAAAATGAGGTGTTATAAAGAAAATTCACTTGATGAGACCAAAGGAGGGTGGGCTATTTGGATTCCTTTAGATATGGTCAAGGACTAAAAGAGGTAGCTTTGATCCTAATCATTAAAAGAGCCAAGTAAACTCTGCCCCAAGCCAAAGGAAGCACATATTAAAAAGCATGACTATAAACTCCAATTTCATAACAGAACCATATTAAAATTTGAGTCCAGAGACTTATAAATCAGAGATTTTTATTATAAGTGATTAGGAGCTAGGATTGAGTGGTCATTAATTTAATTATTTACTTCAGTTTTCTTACCTTCAAGATAGAGATAATGTATAACTGAGTCACTGTACAAATTTGATAAAGAATATCTGAAATGTCTAATAGTTTGTTTTCACTCAGTATCTTTTATTATTGTTGTTGTTACTCTTAAGAGGAGACAAATAATTCAGTACATTTTGACCTGGGATTTATAGTTAGAAGATACAGGTTATATCCACATTCTTCCTTATACCAGCTGTTTAAGCAGCTTAATTAGTTAAGCTCCAATATATTCCATTTATAAAACAGATAAAATAGGTTCTTTCTTATTTACAGTCACTCTTGGAGCCCAGCTTAGTACTCAGTTTCTTACTACCCTAAGGTCCAGCCTTTCTTTCTCTATTGAGCATATTAATTAATTTATAAATGACTCACTGAGTTCCTATATTTTGCCATAAGGTCTCCAACATCAAAAACGTCTCCTTAGTATCGTCAATTCCTATCTATAACCTGCTGCTAAAATATTCTCTTCCTTCTTCACTCTGACAGTGTTTTATTCACTAACCACAATTTTTAGCCTGCTGGAAATTTCCAGATATTCCATTTCACCAGAAACCCATCTTATTTTCAGGCTTTGGCTATTTCTAGACCTGTCTATTTGCAACCAAGCTACCATATAAGACCTTATGAAGACGAAGTATGATGAGTAAATATTTATTGGTTGCAACTACTGAGCACATGAGATTAAAAATAGGTATTTTGTTGTAAATCTAGAAGTTATATATGACATGAGTTTTGGTATCACTGTTTATTAAAAATACCTTCTTTGGAGAAAATATATTTTTAAAAATTACAAACTATAATGAAATTATCAGGGAAGGTATAAGTAAATAAACCTTAGTTGAAATAACTCTTATTTGTAAGATTACTTTATAAAATTAGATGTTTGCAATTACTATTTAACTTTTCTTGATTCATAAAAGATTGGAAAAAGCCAAGATGTATTTTCAGAAAAATATTCATTAATTATCTGTTATAATTTAAATAATAATAACAGAATATTATTATAAAAATTCACATATTGATTGGTGAAAGGGATTTTATTCCAGTAAGTATTCAGTAGAATATGATATAAGCTTATCAACTGATATATCACCCATAGAGTAAATGAGGCTAATTGCCACAGCTGGCTTCATTTTCAACTGACAATGCAGTAATCAACAAGGGACAGATAGAGAAACCTGTGACACTAGAATATTAAACCATTTTGATAAATTATAAAAACATTTGACTGACAGTAATATTTAAATTTAACATAACATTACCTTTTAACAAGGGAAATCAACCACATTGGTATGAAAATTTCTCTGGGTTTAGTTCTCAGCTTACATTTTAGGGTAAATGGCTTTTGAAAAAGTATATTGCCCAGAAGTCAGAAATGGATGAAGCCTGGTAGAATTCAAATCAATGAGAGAGAGAGAGACAGTATTAGAGAGAGAGAGTGAATAGGAAGAGGAGGTGGAGGGAGAGGGAGAGAAAGTAGGGGTGAGATGGAAGGGGGAGGAGGAGGATAAAGGGGAGAAAAGACCTTTAGAATGTCTTTTGACCTTGCCCAATTTATCTTTTCTTCCAGAGCTCCCAGTGATTTGGTTTGTTCAATGAAATTCAAAATTTTCCCCATTTCTAAGGCACAACCAACTTTCTTGACATCCACAATACAATACTGACTTTTTAAGGATCCTTATTTGAACCTAATTCTCACATCAATTGTTAACTTTGGGTCTTTGGTATTTCTTGGCTATTAGATTTGTAATGTCAGAGGCATCATTCAGTTCTAATTTGCTTACATTTGCATCATATTCTATTTCAATTTCCTTACGTTGCAGTTATGTTCCAAACACAAAATCTGGTTATAAAGTTTAATTATTGATGCTTTGTCTATGAGATGAAAATGCATTTATTTCCTTATCATCTTCTTGAAGTATTAGACTTCTCTAGTCCTAGAGACAACAGAATTTATTAGAATGGTTTTCATTTTCTTAAAATTGTGAAAATCAAGCCTCCTCTGAAAATAGAGTGCTATTCATATCACCTTATGCCAGTGAAAGAAACTTATAATTTTTTGAGGGAAAAAGGAAAAAATGGTACAAAAGGGAATACGCTCTGATTAAATACTGTTTACATGCAATTTTAGAAAAATAGGCATATGGATAGCCAAAAAAGAATATTTTTTCAAAAAGCACTACTGAAGTTGGAACAAGAGAACCCCTAGTCCAAGAATGCCCAGTGTATCTGAGGTTGTTCCCAAGGCCATTTTAAGGGTATATGGTTTGAGTGCCAAGTTTTACTCTAGGGCCTCTAGTTAAAATGCCTGTGACTGAATTTTAGCTATTAGAAATCCACTGCTAGAAAATTTACCAGAAAAGAGGAAGATATATAGATTATTCTGAAAGGCAGAAAAGACTGAAAAAAATATTAGTAAAACACCAGCTGGCAGATAAGATAGAGGGGCACAAAAAGGAAAAGACAGGTGATGGAGACAGATGGAGAAAGCAGGATGGAAAAATGGCATTAATACAAATATGTCAGGGGCACAAATCCTGTAATTTATGAGCAGGTCCTGCAAGTTAGGTATGGAAGGTATTAAAATTATTACAATGCAATAAAGATTATATTGCTGAGTAACTGACAGTGAAAGAGAAGCAGGCAGATATTAGCAAATATATGAAATGTAGATAAAAACAGAATGGAGGAAAATTGGATAAAAGGAGAAATAGAATGATGCATAAGCTTTATGCTTCCTTACTAGAGGAGCCATATCTAAAACGGGATAAATAAAACCTGATGCATGGAGATTAGCCTCTGTGTAACAGCATTTAGATAGATAGTCCTATCTCATTTAGATAGGTCTGCATACTTTCCATTATTTAGAAAGGAATGGAGATCAGATCGGTTTTAAACCTATAAAAGAACCATTCTGTTTTGCTTAAACCTTACCTGCATTTTTAGAGCATGCTCTTCTCATTATGAATATCTATTTATGAGCCCCTACATTTCAGGGTGGCACTAAAGGCATCACTGCACATGGCCACAAGAAACTGACCATTCAAAAAATATTTACTAATTACTATGGGCCTGACCTGGGCTAGGTACAGAAGGTTAAATTAGAAAAAAAGGAGAGGGAAAGAGGTGGTCTCTACACTTATGCAGATATAGTATAGTGAGGGAGAAAGGAATTAAAGAAAAAAAAACACAGATTAGTGTACTTTATACAAGTTGTTATAAAATCTATGAAGGAATAATAAAAAGGGCGATGGGAGTATATAGCAAAGGAGGACACCATTAGTCTGAAGAAGAAGGGGTGGGAAGTTAGGGGTAGGACGATAACGGCTGGGAAAGAGCAAAGTAGAGGTCAGTGTAAGGAAGTCTCAGAGGCAAAAGCCTTGGAGGTCTTTCTTGGAGCATGAAATCAGTAGGTTGGGATCTTACAGAGTGAACAGATGTAGGATGAAGAGGAGATTGGAGAAAGAGTCAAGTAGCACATCATGGAGGTTTTAGCAGGCCATGTTTCAAGTTCCAGGCAATGACACGCACAAATTATAATGCGAACTAAAAAAAGAATGCCATAAAAGCACTACAGAGTCCTAGAGAATGAGTGGGAAAGGAGAGGTTGATTTTTATTGATAAGCCACTTAAAGATTCACAGAGGAGATCACGTATGTATAGGACCTTGACAGAGAGATGATATTTTAATTAGATAACTGAGATGAAATGAAGAGGTAAAAAAGGAACAGTTGTTACAATAGCACAGAGGATATAACTTCGATGGCGAACAGAGTCAATATTGAAAGGACAAAGACAAGGCTAAAGTTACAGACTGCAGC
This sequence comes from Catagonus wagneri, assembly GCA_004024745.2. NCBI lineage: Eukaryota > Metazoa > Chordata > Mammalia > Artiodactyla > Tayassuidae > Catagonus > Catagonus wagneri. Next base: position 11,312,947 of record PVHT021183666.1, read on the forward strand.
CAGATCATGAAGGATCGTGTCAGCTTATATAAAAACTTTATTTTACTTTCTTTTGAAAGTATAGGGAAAATATATCATACAACTTAGAGCATGAACTTTGGGTTTGATTCCCAACCCTATCACTTACCCAATGTGTGAATTTGAGCAATTTACTTAATAATTCTTCGACAATTTTTCTGACTTGTAAATACAACATCATTGGGATAATATAAGGATTAAATAAAGTTCAATACGACGAATACAAAATATTTAGCTCAGATCTGACATTTCAGAGCTATTTATGCTAATTTACATACATACCAATTCAGATTGGTATGTAGGATACTTAGGCTGTATAAAGAGCTTGGAGTCAGGGATTGAGGTCTTTTTAGAAATTAAGATAAGAGGTTGTAACAGAAGAACAAGCTTTACTCCATGTTGTAAAGCTCTATCCCCTGTGCTTTGTTGTTCTTAGTCATTGCTGGCTCTTTACTTTTGTAAAAGAACATTTCCTATGGCCTGAAATATACATGATTGCCTATCCTCAAGGTTTTGACCTATGAAGGTATAACACATTTCCATTCACACAGAGGTAAAAACAGAAAACAACAATTGTTTTGTTGGCGGTTTATAGAAACATTGTGATCAGACCAACATGGCTAGCTTCAAGCACAAAGGATTCCTGTGCCAAAAAGTTTGCAACAACACACTCTCCTTTTGGTATAAAAGCTTGAATTCTATTTTATGTAAGATGGTTCTCTGGGACACCAGTTTACTGCCCTTTTAATCTGCTGGCTTCAAAATAAAATTGCCATTCCTTGCCCTGACCACTACTCTCTCAATTTATTGGTGTACTGTTCAGCAAGCAGTATGAAATTGGACTCGGTAACAAGGTGATGAGAATTTGAAACAAGTATGGTAATTGGAGTATAAAAGAGGGAAATGATGTCACACAGGCAATATTCAGGCAAGCAAAATATTACTTTGAAGCATTTAACAGTATAAGGGTAAGATGCTGGAAGAAGTCAGAAATGACTGATGTTAAATGGGTTGGGGCTATGAGCATAGTGTTTGCCATTCAGTGAAAATGCTAGTAGCAGAAGAAAAATGTTTTTATAATCAGGATTTTATGACTGTGAACAGCATTTCCTAACTAGTGAAAAATGAGACATGTCTAATAAAAGAGAACATATTTTATATATGATTCAAATTTAAGTCATCCACGTATCCCTTTAAGATCTGTCCAAAATAAAGCTATGAAATTTGTCTCATGATTTTTGAAAACTGCTGTCTGTCATAGCTTGATACCCACCACACACTATACAAAACACACACACACACACACACACACACACACACACAGGTATGTATAAGTAAAATGTGTAATTGTGTGCCTATTTTTGATTTTTTGTTAAGTACAATCCCATGCAAAGTGTATAATACATAAATGCACAGTGTGAACATTCATGTAATTATATACAAGAAAAATAATATTACTAACATCTCAGAAGTCTCTCCTTCTTGAGCATAACCTCTCCTTCTTCCATATCCTTCATTTTATATTAATTACCCCTTCATTTATTTGATTTTTAAAATTTTACAACCAAATTATTCATCCTTAAGTGCATTCTCTTAATCTTGCCTATTTTTAACTAATTAATTTACTTTTTCTTCTAGTTTTATTCATATAATTAACATACAATAGTGTATAAATTTAAGGTATACAGCATAATGATCTGACTTACATACATTATGAAATGATTACAAGTTTAGTAAATATGCCATATATATATATACACACACACACACATATATATATATATGTATATATATATGGAAAGGAAAAGCAAAAATAGTTTTTCCTTATGATAAGAACTCTTCAGATCTACTTTCTTTACAACTTTCATATATAACAAAGTAGCACTGGTTATATGGATCATGTTGTAGAATGTATCGCTAGTACTCACTGATCTTATAACTGAAAGTGTGTACATTGTGACTGTCTTTATTCAATTAGCCTTATAACAAACATTATGAATTTTATTTTGCCATCATGACTTTTTATTTCATCATGATGAATCTTTTCTTCAGCCCTTGTTTTTAAGCTTTATCCACTGCATTCCTTGTAGTAGTAGTTATTCATTTTTATACCATACTGTATTTCTCTGGATAAATATACTACTATTTATTAATTAACTATATCTTCCTTAAGCATTTATATTGTTTTTACTAAGGAGTTATGATAAAAAAATATGGCCTGATTATTTTTGTTTATGTCTGATGGTACAAAATTACATTCAGTTTTGTAGGGTAAATTTTGCAGTGTTGAAACAATTTAGGATTAAGTGTATCCTTAATTTCACTAGACAATAGCAAACTATTTACCAAAATAAGTAGATAATTACACATCCATCAGCTATAGATCCATGGATGAGAGCTGCGATTGTTCCATATAGCCCTCATTTGGCATTATCATTTTTTTTTAATCTTTTTTTTTTTTTTTTTTTGGCTTTGCCCATAGCATGAGGACATTCCCGGATCAGGAATCGCACCTGCACCATAGCAGTGACCAGAGCTGTTGCAGTGACAATGCTGGATCCTTAGTCTGCTGTCACAAGGGAACTCTAGTTTTTATCTACCTCAATAGGTACATAGTTGTATATCATTATGACTTGGAATTTTATGAGAAGTTTTTGCCTATATGGCCCATTTTGTTTAGTTCTGGCTTTTATAAGTACCTCTTTAAGTCTGCTGCTCAGTTTCCTACTGGGTTTTCCACTGCTTCCCCAACTGATGTATAAATAATTTATGCATATCAACGTATAAAATAATGATATGATTTACTAGCACATATACTGCAAACATCTTCCAGTCTTAACTTGTATTTTAATGATTCTAATGTTATTGGAGTTATTTGTTATTATAAAAACACGTTATTTGTAGTGATAATTCTTAATTTTTAATTAAATTTATCAAACTTTAAGGATAGTATTTCCTGTCTACTTAATTATATTTTCTTATAAAAGATATTTCTATCTTTTATATTTAGATTTATCTTTTATATTTAGATTTAAATTTAAATTTATCTTTTATATTTATATTTAAATTTATATTTAAAAGATGATATTTCTATCTTTTATATTTAGATCTTTTATATTTATATTTAGATTTACGTACATAACCACTTCATCTATGATTAGCGATGAAGTTAAATATTCTCACCAGAGTAAGAAAGTTCTATTGGAGGCCTAGTTGCTATAAGATTGTTTTCTATCTATTATGTATTATCACATGATTTTGTATTCTTTTTTCTGTTTAAGTATTTAATGTATTTCTTCCTTAACATTAAATAAACATTTGTGTACCTGTGATAACCCTAACTTGGTCTTGATATATATTCTTTTATGTACTTGTCATATTTACTCTGTGATATTTCAGTTAGGAATTTTGTACCTAATTTTATGAGTGACATTACAATGTCTTTTTTTTGGATATTTTACAGTCTTCGTTGGGTTTTAGGATCAAGGTTATGTTAGTTCATAAATGATGAGAGAATATATCTTGTTGCTTTCTTCTCTGGGAGAGTTTGTAAAATTAGTATCATTGACATTATTTATTTCTTAAATATTAGGAAGAACTTGGAAGGGAAGGTGAGTTTTTATCGTGACCAGATTTTTAATTACAGATAATTATAAAATATTTATAGAACTATTTTTTATTATGTATATTTTTATTGTGATGAAATGTTATAACATAAAAATTGCTATATTAGACATGGTAAGTGTACAATTCAGTGGCATTAATTACATTCATAATGGTGTGCAACCTTAAACACTATTTCTAAAACTTTTTCATTAACCTAAACAGGAATTCTGTAACTATTAAGCAATAAATCCTCATTTCCTCCTCTCCCCCCTCGTCCCTAGTAACTTCTACTTTATGAATTTTCTTATTCTAGATTTTTTTATATAATTGAAATCATGTAATAGTTTTGCTTTTATATATGGCTTAGTCCCCTCCTTTTTTGGGAGTTAAGGGGCTGTTTTAAACAATGTTTTTCCATTTTTATGCATTTACTTATCAAAAGTTGTACAAACCTGACTTCATTCACCAACACAAAACATACAACCAGGACACACACAAGGCCTTCAAGAAGGCTAAGTACTTTGAGGGACAGGAAGGTGTCAACACCACTAGGTGGGCTTTTGGTTTCATGTGCTGGGGTCTGGGGAAGGCTCTGGTTCCACACCTGAGAAGGTAGGGGGGGTGTGAACAGCAATAAATAGCACTTTGGGCCCAGCCTGCTTTGGTGCACTAGGCATGCAACCTTGCACAGAGCTCCAGTGGAACCTGCCCTTGGCCCTTAGCCACCAGCAGGAGCCAGGACAGGTAGACCAGGGCATCTGGTGTAGACAGATCAGACATGCGGCCAAAGTTCCCCTCCAAACAGCCCCCAGTGCAAGATGGGGTGTAAGACAGACTGGACCAGGTTTCACAGACTCTAGCTGCCCATGTCTGATGATGTGGTCTTTTGCCTTATCTGAACATTCAGGGAGTATGAGGTGCCTTCCCACACCAGTGGCTTCCACACACTGGCTCTGGCTGCAGTGTCAAAGCTTCTTTCCAGCTGGACTGGCAGTTAGGCACTACCTCTGTATTGGACCAATACCAGTCCTTTACATAACGGCCCTGCAGGCCTCCTCTCAGGTGCCCATGGGTGGCTTAATTTGAGGTTTCTCTAGTTTTATCTTAAAACTTTGTGTACAGATGTCTTTGCATTCACCCTGCTTAGTATCATAAAACTTGAAACAATGGACTAATACACTTCTTGCATTTTGGGAAATTCTCAAATGCTACCACTTATATTACTTCTGTCTCATTAACATTCTTCTCAACTTCTGAAACTCTAATTAAACGTATGCTACTGCTTCTTTTATATATTTCTAAAAATTTCCTAATTTCTGTCTCAAATGCTGTATCCAGCTTTTGTTTGTTCTGGCCAAATTTCTGATTCATCTTTTCTCTTTCACCTCGTGTAATCTGCCATTAAGAATTTCAATTAACTCTTGTTTTAGATTATTACATTATTCATTGCAATAAATTTTATAAATATTTTTCTTCAATAGGCCTAAGCCTCTTTTTATTGTTTCTGGTACTCTGCCCAGTTGCTGAAGTTTAGCTTTTATCTCTCTTAATGTATAAATACATATTTTTATCTACAGTCTGAGTCTGATAACTCCAATATTTGTAATTCCTATATATCTCTTTGTTCTCATTTCTAAATTTCTTGCTCATATTAACTTGCCACCTCTTTACGCAGCTACATTTGACTGTATATGCAGCATACTGTCATTGAAAAACTATTTGCAGAAGTAATTTGAGGAATAGGATGATGTGATGCTATTTTACTCTAGAAAAGGATTCTTGTTTCACTTCTGCTTGTCATCTGTATATTTAAGAATCTTTATTTAACTTAACCCAGTCACATGGTTTGAGATTTTTCTGGGCTATTCGTGTTATTTAAAATAGACTCCACTATGTATAAAGGCTGATTTTATTCTATTCAACTTTAGAGTTGAGCCTTTTGGAGACCAGGAGGAAAATGGTTTACTACGATCTATTTCCTTCATTAGCCTTTGCTTCCATTTGTATTGTCTCAGTTCTATGAGGCTGCATGTTATAGATTTAATACTTGTGTCCCACCTCAAATTTATATGATGAAGTTCTAACCCTAACGTGATGGTGTTCCGAAATGAGAGATAACTAGGTCCTGAGGGTAGAACCTCCATGAACGGTTTAGTACCTTTTTAAATAGTCAGGAGAGCTTGCTTTCTTCATCCCTGCTCTCTGCCAGGTGTGGACACAGCAAGAGGATGGCCTTCTACGAACAAAGAAGCAAGCCCACACCAGACACTGGATCTGCCAGCAACTTACTCTTTTATATTTCTGACTTCAGAGTTGTGAGAAGTAACTGTTCATTGTTTGAGCCACCCAGTCTATGGTAATCTGTATGGCAGCCCAAATGGACTAAGGCATTGTCAAAAATGTGCTTCAATCTTTCAATCACCTCCTATGAATTGACAGTATCATTTTTCTTAACCAATAGCATGGATGTATTTAAGATACTTTTGATCCAAAATGCCCTGCTCGTAAGCCATAATAGGGTGCATTTTCTGGAAACAGAATTATTTGGAATTAAATGGAATTACTCTGAAAACTAAGTTATTTAAACATTTTGCTTTATAATTATTTGTCAGCATTAATATTCACCAAGTCAGCACTACACAGACACATTGAGTTATATGACATATCCTGTTTAGTAGAGAGAAAAAAAAATAAGATGGATTTCTTTTCCTCTTCGAGGACAGAATTTGAGGAGTAATTTTATTTGAATTATGACATATTATCACTTTGTAGAGCTAAAATAAACTAAAACATTGAAAAAAAGGTCAATCCTTCGTTTACTGGCTCTGTATAAATTTCTCAATTGTTTACATGCAATATATTAATTTAATCCCACAATGGATATTTCACTCATTTTATAACCTTTTTTCCCTCAATGCAGCTCAAAGATGTTTTAAAAATTACCCAGTGTCACAAGATGACAAGAATCAGTTTTCCCATTCCCCAAAGCTATCATTGTGTCAATAAAAAACAGACCACAAAACTGGTTCAAAAAGCAAAATATAAAAATAGCTTGTTTAACATAGGAACATTTTTTTTGCTTTCTGCACTCCCTTTACCATTACTATCAAACCATTTACATCATATAGGCCATGATTTCTCTTGATCAAAACCATTATAAGATTTATTTAAACTGTAAAGGGATAGGTTTATTTTAACATTTTAAATGGAAAATGTTTCTCAACGAGAGGAAGCTACTTAGTGATGCCAGTAGTTCGTAAAAGAAGAGCAACAATTAGAGTTGAGATCCCCAATCCTGTTCTTTTTCTACCTTATACAGAAGGGTGATTATCATATCAGGTTGATTGTTGATCCGACAGAGACATAAGTGATGGATATGGATTGTTATGCTGCTTGTTCTCAGGCAGAAGCAGATATCTTTTATTCAAAGAATAATCCTTTGTTACTAAAATTCCAAACATACTTCATTATGAAGCAGATGAAATCACAGAATTCAGGCATTACTTCTTTCAACAATGGATTAAATTACCCCCTCTGGGTTACCAAGAGCAAAGCATAGTTAGCATTTATCACCTAATTCATGGAAGAAATATTTTACCTAAATAATGAAGCAAACACACCTTCACCAGTAAGCATAATTAGCACGTCAGGCTAATTATGCTTACTGGTGATAGCACATGAATACTTTGTATGTCTGAATATCATAAGGAGTCATTCAGTCTTAGATAAGAATGTGGTGCTGCCTAACAAATATTCATCATAATCCTTGTGCCACGTACTGAGGATAAAATGGAGAAGTGAAAGCAGTCTTTATCTTTAGGATGTCTACTCTACTAGACTTTCATTATTTAAAACTTCTAATAAGGTTGGTAATAACTTACCTTAGAATAAGGCTTTGCTTTATTGAACAAATATGTAATTACGTTCAAGAACAGAATTTCCTTAATTTGTTGGTTTTTACTTACTGCTATGAACATTGACAACTGCATTAACAAAAGCATATACACGGTAGAATTAATTTTTGATGGAAAATCATGTCCCAAAGCAATATAACTGAAATCACTGTGTCTCAGATTCAAGAGTCCTAAGTTTTTGCCTTAGTTTAGCCAGTTGATAACTGGCTGGTAATTGCAGAAAGTTATAGGGTCTCATTCCACATTTATAAACTGAAGAATATAAAATAGATAGCTAAGCATTTATTAGAAATTCAAAAGTTAAGGATAAAACATTATAAATCATCATTTAAACATCTATGAACATCTAAGGCCTATCTAATTACAATGCATTCTCTATGGTATTTCCACAAATGAATTATATTTCTTGGTGGCATTATGTCATATATATATAAATATAAATATATATTTATAAATATATTTTACTTTTTATGGTCATACCCACAGCATATGGAGGTTCCCAGGCTAGGGGTCTAATCGAAGATACAGCTACTGGCCTACACCACAGCCACAGCAACACCAAATCCAAGCTGCGATTGTGACCTATACCACAACTCATGGCAATGCCGGATCCTCAACCCACTGAGCAAGGCCAGGGATCGAACCCACAACCTCATGGTTCCAAGTTGTATTTGTTTCTGCTGCGCCATAAATGGAACTCCTGTCTTATATGTTTTTTGGTTGTTCATTGATCACAAGACATATTAACAGGACAGATCTATACACTTTTTCTGTATGATGGTAAAATATTTTGATATCTTTAGATAAAGACCAAAAGATGTTCGACATAATTTTCTCCAAATTTAATAACTGCATTTTTTTATTTTAAAGAAAGTTGATACCAAATGAGCATTTTCTGAGTAACAGAAACAACTTAATCAAGTTTTGATGGGATATTTGCAAAAAAAGATACATGATTGGTTCCAAATGTTAGTAATAAAGAAATTTAATTTTCTCTTAATCTTTCTTCAAAGATTTTTTTGCCCTGATGGATTTTTTTGCCACACATTTACTCCCTCACATAAAAGATATCCAATATCTAGTATCACTGACACAGGTACTGTTTTATATGTGAATATATATATATATATATATATATATATATGTATGTATATATATATGTGGTAACGTATATGCATGTGTGTGTGTGTGTGTGTGTGTATATATATATATATAAAACATATATACAACTCTATAAATATATGCCACAAATTAAAAGAAAATATAGTATTTGGAAGAACTTCAAAATCTCTATGAGACCACAAGAGCTGACTAATTCATAGCATTCAGACACATTAAGGTCCTTCTGGTATTCTTGGTAGCATGTGGAAGATGAATGTAAGTTTGAGTGAAAAAGAATACACTTTATTAAGTAGAATATATTCTTAAGAGTTTCTGAAAAGCTAAAACTAATATCTTAAATTACTTTAAATAATAGATTGAAATATCAGTTTATTTTTGCTGAGTTGATGAAGAAAAGAGGCTAAGTATATATAAGATATAGAGTAGGGGGTTAAAGTAAGAAAATTTTTCTGTGTGGGAAAATTTTTAAGAAGAAACGGAAGTTGGATAGCTAATATTATTAATATGTAATTTTATTTTCAAACAGGAATTAAATTAATCCCATAAACCCATATGACATTAAATGTATATTTTATAATCATTTAAATAAGAATATTAACGATGTTATTTTAATAGTAATTACTAATTATTCAGGACATCACATTTACTATGAAGAATCTGCCTTCAAAGGATAAAAAAGTGCATCTTACAATTTCCGTCTTACATGGGGAACTCTTAGTTTGCAAAACTGTCCTATTTTCTTTAAAAAAGAGCTATTATCAGTTGGAAAAAAGTGATAGAAACTGAATATATGTTTGGTATCAAGATAATGACTAAGTGATAGAACAGTAAATATTAGCATCAATAATATTTTATAATTAAAGTCACTACTGAATTTTTTACACAGTAACAAGTACATCTCATATCTTCCAATGTAAGAAATTTGATGTGAGGTTGGAGGGATAATCCTTCTATAATGCCTGTGATTCTATTACCAAACTCTTATTTTTTCAAGAAATGATTTTCATAGCTTCTTCTTTTTTTTCTTTTTCTTTGCTTTTTTTTTTTTTGGTTTTTAAGGCCACACCTGCAGCACATGGAAGCTCCCAAGCTAAGGGTCGAATCAGAGCTACAGCTGCAGGCCTACACCACAGCAATGCAGGATCTGAGCCACGTCTAAGACCTACAGCACAGCTCAAGGCAACACTAGATCTCTGACACACTGGGTGAGGCCAGGGATCAAACCCACATCCTCAAGGATACTAGCTGGATTAGTTTCTGCTGTGCCACAAGGGAAACTCTGAGAAGTGATTTTCATTCCAAATGCTGTTTCTTCAAACAAAAACTCTTCTTAAGTTTTTATTTTCCTCTGAAAATATTTACTTTTCAATAGCAAGTCAACTTTGTATTTCCCCACAACATATGAACATCTCTATTAAATAACGAATATGGACTTATTCAGCAACCAGACTTTCCCTTTGATTTAAATGACACCATGAAAAAAAAGGAGACAGAAAAAAAATGTTGAAGCTCCAAAGTTTGATCTTGCTAGAGCTAATTCAACTGAAAAGTATTGAATTTCTTTGTTATTATAAAGCTAATATGCTACTTCTTTCACAACACAGATGGTTTGTTGAGTGTTTTAGATCGTTCTCCCCCTCACCTCCCGCTCTCAGTCTCTCATGTATGTATGTGCCTGTGGTGTCTGTGTATTTGAGGAGGAGTGAATTTAGTCTCAAAAGAGATATGAGAATTAGAAAAAGACAGAGAGGAAGAGAAATACCTTAAACATGCATATCCATTTTTTTCTAACAAACTCAACAAATTCTTTGTCAAAGAAAAGTGGATAGTATACGTATATATCCACATTTATCGCATATGTTACTGTGTACGGATTAGTTTGTGTATATATGTGGAATACGGGAAGGAACTTGAATGTAATTAAGGTATGTGAAACAGTAGGTGACAAAACAAGTCTAAGCAAAGAATGATGCAAATGATCCGGTTTATCACTGACATTGTAGTTATATCCAAAACTCCTGGATTTCCTTACTTTCTGTGTTCTTATACTAAGATACTAAGTCATGATCCAGACTATGTCAAATCCTTTGTGGGGTCACATTTAAGAAGCCTACAAGTTCTAGATAAATAATGGATTAGTCCGTTTAATATGGTGACTTCTGTATATGTCTATGTTAATCAAGAAATTATTATTCCTGAACGAAAGAGATCCTGTCTTATTCACTGAGCATTTCAGACTAAATCAAAATATGCTGCTTGAAGCAAGTGAAACTTTTATATAATTAAAGACATGTGAAACATTTCCTCAAACACTCTGTATTAAAAATTAAATTTAAAAAGATTGCAAGAAATTACAATGAGCATTTATATAGTTATCCATATATTTCTCTCGCTCTCTCCTCGTCAATATTTTGTTACTGTTGCTTTCTCTTTTTCTTCCCCTCTCCCTCTCTCTCTCTCTCTCTGTCCCTCCATAAGTGTGTGTGATTGTGTATGTATATAGAGTCACATTTTACCTGGAATGGTAGAGCATCATGATTAATAATAGTAAAGCATAAATTATCAATAAACAAGTATGTTCCCCAACATAAAATATAATGAACTCAATCAGTCAGTTTAACATGGATGCAATGCTTTTGCTCACTACATAACCCAAATTCTAATTGCCTAATTCTCTCAATAATAACATATACCTACTGTTTTTTATGACCTATGACATAAACTAGAATCATTTATTACTTTTACTAGTCATGGATTAAATTCTTCTTTAATCAAATTTCCCTAAGAATTATTTGTATTTCAGTGATTTGGCTTTCATGGTACTGAAGTCTTTCAAAATATGTCACTGAAGTTTCAGAATCTATTTCTCCCACAGAAGCAGGCTTTTATGTTTGTTTGTTTCATATAAGTGAGACTGTATATGTAAATTCAGTATATAAATTAGAATGATAAAAGCCAGTGCTTTCTAGTTTGTGTTCAATTCAGTGGGGAAAACTACATTTAAAATAATAGCGCATGGTTTTCTTTTCTGTGGAAAGGTCCATTGGTGCTGTATATTAGATTCCAGATATAAGTGATATCATATGGTATTTGTCTTTCTCTTTCTGACTTGCTTCACTTAGTATGAGAGTCTCTAGTTCCATCCATGTTGCTGCAAATGACATTATTTTGTTCTTTTTATGGCTGAGTAGTATTCCATTGTGTATATATACCACATCTTATTAATCCAATCATCTGTCAATGGATATTTAGGTTGTTTCCATAGAAAACTGACAGAACACTGTAAACCAGCTATAATGGAAAAAAAATAAAAATCATAAAAAATTAAAAAATAAAAGTTACCCTTACTTGGAAAAAAATAAAATAATAGTTCAGTTTTTTCCCCTAAGAAATCTCATTTGTGTTGTATAATAGTTTACTTAAGTGTGAAAGGTAATATGCATGGTGGTATTTAAAGAGAAAACATAAACTCCTATCATATACTGTCTCCACCATTAACATTTTCTCAAATTTAAGCCACTTGCTTTCACCAAAAAATAAAAGTTTGCCTTGAAGCAATTTTGTTACTATATATGAATACTGGAAACTGATTAGTGTAATTTGGTGTATGCTTTCCTTAAATGCAATGAAATATTGGATTTTTTTATACTGTGCTTTAGTATGTAAAAATTGGCAAGCATTCATCTACCCTGCAATTTCACGGTGTTACAATGTTATTACTCAATAATGACTTAGCAATTACTCTATAATTACTTTATCACTGAATAGTAATTATCCCTTAATTAGAGGATCAATTTCCAAAAATTGGAAAAGATACAGCAATTTAAGCTGTGTAAACAGTGATTGTAAACGTTAATGTATTTATAAGATTATTGCTCACATATAAAATAAAACCAATGAACATAATTTAGCATCCAATGACTATACTGCAAGGCAAGATCATGAGAAACAAAGAGTACTGTGCCTATATTAATGGAGCAATTATTTACTTTTATTAAAAACCTATTAGTAAGACATTGTTATTTATAATAAGCAATAATGCACACCCTTAAAAGACAGTTAGCATTAGAAGTTAATAAGTGATAGTTTTCATTAGTGTGAAAACAATATATGAAACAGTTGAAGAAGATTTCTCCATGTCATTATATAAAAATATTATTCACAAGGATTAAATAAGATGAAAATTTGAATGAAAATTAAAATAACTTTACATGAAATGAAACAATCTGGATTTCATTGCTTTTGTTATTTTGCTTGCTCTGTATGTTGCTGTAGCTAATATGTATTTAGTGATGTGATTTCCTTATAAATTAAAATTATAAATATATTTTTATATCACTCCACTTAAAATTCTATAGATCCTCCAGATTAATTATTAATTCTAAAATAGTACACTTTTACTTTTGCTTTTCACACTAGTAATAATCTCTTCCTCAATCATCTACAAAGTGTTTCTTGGGAGGATTGATGAAGTGAATTATATGTAAAACTGTTGAAATTCAATAATAAAATGATGGGAAAAGAATCTAGTAAGAAATAGGGAAATTACCTGAACAGTAATTCAGAAAAGAGGATATATGCATGGACAATAAACACCTGAAAAAGTGGTCAGTACTGTTATTTCTTGATAGAAATGTAAGTAAAACCACAATGAGATACTACTACACAGCTCTCATGATGTCAGGTGGATGAAGTGTGGAAACATACTAATAACAGCAAACATGGAGCACTGAAACTCAAACATCGTTAAAGCAAATAACAAAGAAATATAACTGCTTTGAAAAAAAATTTGTCAGTTTCTAATTCAGTTAAAGATATACCTAACCTGTGACCAGAAATTCAAATTTTAGTTATTTATTGAAAAGAAATATAAACACATATTCACAAAAGAAGATGAGGATGAAGTGATTACAACTGCCAAAAAAACCTGAAATGCACTGATTCACCATTTAGATAGATATTCGCAGAAGGAAATATTACTCATCATTATGAAGGCACAGTCTACTCATTATATGCAAAAATATGGGTGAATTTGAAAATCATTTATCAATCTAAGTGGATAAAACCTTACACAAAAGAGTGCATATTCTCTTTTTCCTCAGTTCCTTTTTTGGCTGTGCCTGCTGCATGTGGAAGTTCCTAGTCTAGCAATCGAACCCGTGCCACAATAGTAACCCAAGCAGCCTGCAGTGACAATACTGGATCTTTAACCCACAGTGCCATGAGGGAACTCCTTCCCTCAATTTTTTTTTTAAAGCTTTAGAACAGTCAAATCAAATTATGGTTACATCTTGGGACAAGATTGTGGGAATTGACTGAAAAGAATATCAGGGAACTTTTCTTGGATCATGGTAATGTTCTATATCTTGGTAAGCTCCTTTTACAAAGGAGTATGTATTTGCCAAAACTAGGAAAACATACCAGGATGTGTGCATTTTAATGTATGTAATGTTTACAGAGACTTAGTAAATATATATTGAACACTAGGTAATATACATGCTGACACATTTCGGGAAAGTAAACAGAAATCTGAAATTTCTCTGGGGAAAAAAAACCAAAACGACAAATAAGCATTGACTCTGACCTCATACCATACACACAAAAATAGAGAAACCACAGAATTGAAGAAAATATTTGCAAATCCCATAATTGATAAGGGATTAATATCTAGACTATATGAAGAACTCCTATAAGAGAAGAGCAACAACAAAGCAACACACTTTAAAAAGGGACCAAGGATCTGAAAAAGCATTTCTTCAAGTAAGACATGCTATTGGCCAATAAGCCCAAGAAAAGATTCTCAAGATCACTATATTAAGGAAAAGCAAATTAAAACTACTGTGAAATACCTCTTCGCACCCATTAGGATGGCTATCGTTCATGTATTTTTTAAAAGGAAAGTAACAGGTGTTGGCAAGGACATGGAGAAACTGAAATGTTTGTACACTGCTGGTGGAAATGTGAAATGTTACAGCTGGCTACTACAGAAAACAGTTCAGCAGTTCCTCACAAAGTTAAACATAGAATATCATATCCTTCACTAATTTTACTCGTGGGTATCTCCCCAAAATAATTAAAAGCAGGGACTTAAACACTTGTATATCACTGTTGATAGCAGCATTATCACAAAACCCTCAAGCTGGAAACAGTCCAAATGCCTAGCAAAGCACAACTGAGTAAACAAAATATGGTATATGCAAACATGGAACATTATTCAGCATTAAAAAAGAATACATTTCAATATATGACATAATATGAATGAAACTTGAAATCATTATACTAAGCAAAATAAGCCAAAACCTTGAAAATATTACGCTAAGTAAAATAAGCCAGATACAATTTTTTTTTTTTTTTTTGCCTTTTCTAGGGCCGCACTTGTGGCATATGGAGGTTCCCAGGCTAGGAGTCTAGTTGGAGCTGTAGCCACCGGCTTACGCCACAGCCACAGCAACGCGGGATCTGAGCTGCATCTGCAACCTAGACCACAGCTCACGGCAACGCCTGATCCTTAACCCACTGAGCAAGGCCAGGTATTGAACCCACAACCTCATGGTTCCTAGTCGGATTCGTTAACCACTGAGTCTCGATGGGAACTCCACAAAATTTTACACATTGAATAATTCCGCTTACACGAGTTACTGAGACTAGGAAAATTCACAGAGAAAATAGAAGTTACTAGGGGCTGGTGGGAAAGGGGAATAGGAAGTTATTATTTAAAGAGCAGAACTTTTTTTTGTGTAGGATGATAAAAATGTTCTAGGGATGGGTAGTAATGGTGGTCACACAATACTGTGAATGTACTCTCAGAAAACTGTTCACTTAATAATGGTTAAAAAGGCAAATACGATGTTATATATATATCTTAACACAATAAAAAATTATCTCAAAATGGATCACAAACCAAATTACAAAATCTGAAGCTAAGATGTTTAGAATTAAACACAGGAGAAAATCTTCCTAACCTTGATTTAAAGATTTCTTAGGGAGAGCAAAATTAATAGATAATAAAATATCAATTTTTAAATTGGACTTCTTCAAGATTAAATGACATCACTAACACAATAAGACAATCCACAGGCTGGAAGGAAATGTTCAAAACACATAAATCGTATAAAAGACCTGAATTTAGAATATATGAAAACCTCTTAAAACTCAATAAGAAAATAACTAAAATAAGGTGCAAAAGATGTGCTCAGATACCTCACAAAAGAAGATATATAAATGACGCAACGTGTGCTTGAAGACATTCGCCATTGTTAGAAAAATATAGTTAAAATAACAATGGTATTTTTTTTAAAGAAGAAAAATCAATGTTAAATAAATTAACAAAATGAAAAAGAAAACACACATACATATGAAGAGCACATGCAGATATGGGAGTTAAAATTTTTGAATAGACCATACCAGGTGCTTCCAAGTATGTCCTAGCCATCTTTGCTGTAAAATGATCTTAATTCTTCAAAAAAGTTTTGAAGTTTCTAAAAAATTAAAGATTTATTTTATTATCCAGTTATTTCATTCCTAGGTATACTGCCCACAAATAAAATAAAAACATAGATAAGCACAAAAGCTTCTGTGCAAATATTCATGCAGTGCTATTTGTAATAGCAAAAATTGAAACAACCCAAAGTCCATCAAGACATGAATGCATACACAACTTTCTATACATACATAAAATGAAAGAGTGCTCTGCTCTAAAAATGAACTATTGATTCACAAAACTACACAGCTGAATCTCAGAAGCATTATGTACAGTGAATGTAGATAGGGATAAATGCATACGTATACTGTGATTCCATTTATTTACAATTCCAGAAATGCGAGCTAGCGTAACAGCTTGCCTGTTGACAAGGGTAGGTGTAGAGATGGGTTACAGAGGAACAAAAGAAAAAATTGAGGGTGTTAAGGTACTTATTATTTGATGGTTTTCAAAGTTTTATAGCTGTGCATGTATGCTTATAAACTGATAAAATAGCATACTTTAATACTATAGCTTATTCTGTTTTATTATGCATCAACAAAGATTTTTAAAAGACACTTAAGACATTGTAAAGGCAAGTCAGATACTTGATGAAGTATCTTTCAAACATATCTCATATGCAACAGATCTGGAATATATAAGGAACTCACAATTGAATAACAACAACAAAGGAAGGGCAATGCTCAACAACAATTTAAAAACAGGCAATGATTTGAAAAGATATTTCTTCAAAAAAGATGCACAGCCGACAAACTAGTACACAAAAAGAAGCACACCATCATTAGTCATTAAGGAAGTACAAATGCATTCTACAGTGGTATCACAACACATATTAGAAAAGTTAAAAGTAAAAGAATTGACAATGTCAAGTATTGGTGTGGATGTGAAATAAGAAGAACTCGTAACTGATAGGAAAATAGTTTGGTAGTTTATTATAAAGTTAAACATATCCTCATCATTTGACCTATCTCTTTCATTCCTTTGTCTTTTTCCAAGATAGCATACATCTACACAAATAATTTTATTTAAGTTTTCATAGAATTTTCATTAATAGTCATTAACAAAAAAATCAATCTTGGAAAAGCAATAAACATATTGTGGCATAAGTCCCAATTGTAGATCATTAAAAAAATAAGTGTTACACTCACACAATGGAATACAATAAACAAAAATGCAATATAAATGAATCGCAAAAACTTTAAGCAAAAAAAGCCAGATGTAATGAGTTACATATAATATCATCCAATTCATGTAAAATCTGGAAAAACTCTACAGTGACAGAAACCCAATTAGTGGTTTCCTGGGGCTAGGATGAGGGAATGTGATTAAGTTTAAAAGGGAATGAGTAAATGTTTTGTTCTTGCAGAAATTATATATGCTATGCAGCAGTGGTTACCTGACCATATGTATTTGTAAAAATCTATTTAACCACACTTTTTAAATGAGAAAATTGTAATTGTCTAGACTGTAACAATAAAACTTATCAAAATTATAACTAATAAAAAATTACTTAACTGGTATTGGTACATCAGGGCCATCAGAACACATTTAGGTCTATCTCCTGCTCTGTCATAATGCAGAAATTTAGAAATCACATTGAACCATTAAATCAATAACACATTATGACTGAACATGATGAACAAGAAGTGGCTTGTATTAGGTGTCCTTGTTGAAATAAGTGGACCCCAAAAGGTGGAACATAAACCCTATGATTATTTAGGAGATTGCATCATAACAAAGGTTTAGGAGTTAAGTTGTGGAGCATCCACTACAAATTGAGAACAAAATCCTGAATTGTGCATCCCCTGCCACAATGAGGGAAGCAAAATTCCTGCAATGCACACAAATTCCAGAGGCCTCTATATGCCACAGCTGGGAATTACTTTCCAGCCAATACATTAATTAATATGGAAAGAATTTTGCATCAGATCCAGAAGTAAAAAGAGTCTTGCTACCAGATCCAGGAAGTCCAGTATATCTCTTGTCTCTCTAATCCTGCCTTGGCACCTGCTTCTCAGTACCTAAACTGATACAGCCTGGCTCCTCTAACAAGAAATCACTGAGCCAGTACTTCTCATTGGATTGGTTGAAATGTCAGATCTATATTTTTAATATAAGGTTCTCCCTGCCCATTTAAATTTATTTCCTCTTTCCTTTAGAAGTTTCAGGTCTGCATTGCAGTCTGAAGGTTTTCCTTCCACAATACCTCCACCCACGTAACTCTTTACATTTCACAGGTATTACCCCCCCCCATAAAGTTTGTACAACTCTAACTCTGACTCAGAACCTACTTATTGTATTACCCAAATTGCAAAAACGTGTCTATATAAGATTTACATAGGATTGTTCACAGCAGTTTTTTTTTTTCATAATCACCTGAAACTGTAAACAATCTTCATCGTGTCTCTTTTTGAAAGGATAAATAAAAAAAAATTGGCAAACACTAGGAGACTACTAAGCAATACAAAGTAATGAATTAAAAATACATACACACGGAGGACCCATTGTGGCTCAGTGGTTAACAAATCCAACTAGGAACCATGAGGTTGTGGTTTCGATCCCTGGCATTGCTAAGTGGGTTAAGGATCCGGCGTTGCCGTGAGCTATGGTGTAGGTTGCAGACAGGGCTCAGATCCCGCGTTGCTGTGGCTGTGGCGAAGACCGGCGGCTACAGCCCCTGTTAGACCCCTAGCCTGGGAACCTCCATGTGCCGCGAGTGTGGCCCTAGAAATGGCGAAAAGGCAAAAAAAGAAAAAAATATATATATATACATATATATATATATATAGACATGGAAACGTGGATGCATTTCAAGAATATTATGCTTGATTGAAAGGAACTGGACCTAGGAGAAGTCATACTCTATAATTCCATTTATATGGCTTTCTTTAAAAGAAAAATACCATCCACAGAGTCAAGAGATCAATGGTTGTATGAAATAAGACATAAAGTAGGGTTTAACTGGGAAGAAACACAAGGGCGCTTTTATGAGGCAACTGAAATATTCTGCTTAGTAATTATGATGATGGATATATAAGTATATGCATTTTTAAATAAAAAACTCATTACAAAGTTCTCTTAGGGTTTTACAATTTGTAAATTATAACCAAATCAATGTTTTCTTTTTTTCTGATAAAGAGCATATATCAAGATAGACTGAAGTTCACAGTGGCAAATAAATACATGCAAGTATGCATACACACATACAAAAATGCATAAGTAAATGATGTATCTGTCCCAAATTAACCCAATATTATACAATTATTTATGCAAATATGACTACGTGATATAGATTTTTGAGCACCTCCTTTGTTCCAGGTAATGCCTAGGTATAAAGAACATATTCCCATGCAAAAAATATAAAGTCTTCACCCTCAAAACCTGCACTATAATGACAGAGTTTAGTATGGGGATAGAAAATAGTGTGTGGGGGGGTCATTTAAAATGGACTATTTATAGAAGGACACCAAGGCAAGAAAACAGTGGAGAAAACACGAAATAGTCAAGAAATGAGCCATGAATAGTCAAGAAATTAGGCACTAATAGTCAAGAAATTAGACACTAAGACAAAGAAATACTATAGAAAACGCATGAAATAGTCAAGAAATTAGCCATGAAAATATCTGGGAAAGTGAGGCAAGAGAGATAAATGCAAAAGCTGTCATACTATCATGCAACTGGGATGTTTCAGAAATAGCAAAAAGATAGAGGAGTAAGAAGGAAAGTGGTAAAAATTCAGTCAAGGAAGAGACTATGCCAGCCATGGCGGGCTGCAAAAAATACGTGAAATCATGCATGTATGTAATAATGATCGTTCCTTGAGCCAAAGATTTCCACTGACCTTCTTCAGGAATCATCTTAAGAACAAAAGTGGAGTCAATAATTGGGAATTCTTATGAGTCACCTTCTTCTGTCTTTCTGAACTGACTGCCCCAAAGATCTCTGCTTAGATTGTTTTTCAGGGATTTGATACATTTCATCAAATTAAAAAATTACAAACATAACATAAAAGAGATAAACTGACAGTTATTGTTTGTTAAATAAATACCAGGTGCAAGCCAGTGTCCCAGAACTTTGCTTGTTTATCATTTTAACAGGCATGGGGGTAAGTGACTTTTTTTTTTAAGAATAAGCTTAAATTCAGAAAATGTAAGTTCTACATCCAATATCATACAACTAGCAAAAACCAAGAAAGGGTCCAAATCCAGGTAAGCCCAGTTTTAAGACTATATTCATTCCATTGTAACCTTATTAATTCTGTCACTCCTTAGTGATAGATATTTTCAAGCCTGGTCAATTCAGTAAGAGTGAAATTTTTCTGTTTAATGATAACCACTATTAAAATCCTTAGAAATTATTCTCAACAAATGTCTTGAATCAGGTCATGGTTTTTAGTTAGAAGGTTACTTACTTGTCATTACAGATATAATCAGTGTAGGAGCTAGAAATATGTCTCCTGATGGCTAGTGAAATATTATTTTCATAAGGGTAGCAATAAAAATATATACAAAACTAAAATAATTACACACGCTTATTGAAAAAATATAGGATTCAGGACCCCTTTGTTGTAAGACATTATCATGTTTTTTTTCTGGTAGTCTTGAAACTCAGTATCAACAAACATCTTTCTTTCCATATTAAATAAAATGTATATAGATCTTATAAAGTTCTACTAATTACTACATAAGCTTCCTTGTATTTGCCACTTGTTTCCTGAGAATCATTAGCTATTACATTCAGCAATTAAGCAAAAAACATCCAAACAGCCAATACCTCTGACAGGTATTACAGCCGCCTTAAAAACCTGAGGTTTATTGATTTTGCTCAAATATGATGGATATTGGAAGCTTCATTAAATTTTGAGAGACAAGGAAAAAATATATTATTGCTTCTAGGTACACAGAAGCTGAACGTGTTCAAACACCAGTGAGCTTCAGAATATATATCAAGATAAAAATCAATGTCTTTCAGGTTAATTTTCATTTTACATAAGTGTTCTTCTAAGTGTGCCCCAAAACATTCCAATTCAGACTAAAAATAATTACATACAGTCTGGTCAACTCTCTCACAAGAGCTAAATTATATAATGTGTTGAATTTAGCTCTGAAATGAGAGTAACAAAATTGATTAGAAGGCTGTTTTATCAGGAAAGATTAAAGGGAATACATATTTATAGCTAAGCTGAAGGGGGAATAGGTTAATTTGTACACATATTTGAACAGAGAAAATGTCAGAGTAAAATAAGGATCATTTATTTTGGCACAAGGTATTGTACAGCTGGGACTACTGGGATGAAATACATAAGAAAGTGTATTTTGGTGAAATATGAGCTATAAGATACATGTAGTTTCACAGCAAAGTAGTAAAACTAAAACGAACTGACATAGTTCTAAGAAGTGTGTTATACTTTACCCAAGGAGTGTCAAAACCTGGATGCTTTATGCTTTCATTGTTATTGTTTTTTAAAACAGTTTTTTTTTTGGGGGGGGGGGAGAAGCAGAAGTCTTTGAGGAATGGCAGAGAATATGTTCATTATGGATTTCATTTAAGATGCATCTGCCAACAAAATCAATCATAATATTAAGTAAGATGTGGGAGGCCTACTATATGTTATTCAAGCTGCAATGAAACTGTATTAATAAAACTCTTAAATACTTCAGCATAAAGAATCCCAATATCTGGATTTAAATTAAGTGAATTTCAAAATTTGCATTCTGTACTCCCTAAAAGAGAGAAGAAACAAAGAAAAAACAATAATAGTAAAACAACAGCAACAATTATAAAAATAGTAAAAAATAATTTAAATTCCAATATAGCCAGGGATGAACCAAGAGTGCATGCTGTGAACAGACTACATCTTCGTTGGACTCAGTTTGTGGGCTTCCCACAGAAGATCTTGCTGTATCCTATGTTATTCTGCCGTTAAAAATAAGTAACTTTTATATAATACAGTCTTTAGATACAAACTAAGAGTTGTATCTGGTGCTCTCTTGAGGAAACAGACATCTCTTCTTGAAATGGAGGAAAAGGGGGCTGTCTTGGTCGTATAGACATGGTTATGCAATTTGCTAGGGTGATTTCGGTCTTTAGACCATCATGCCCTAAACGTTGGCTTTAGAACTTAAGCCCTAAAACTCCACTCCAATTAAATTAAGTTCTTTGATGGTCACATCATTAGGCAGACACCTTCAATGACCCTCTTTATGAAAAAAAATTAATGTTTTATAGATGTAATGTAATTTGCCCAAGACTGAATTAGTAATCCAGTTAGTGTCAGAGACCTATCCAAACCCAAATCTATCTGTCATCCAAGCGTGTGCACTTATCCACCTCCTTCTAGTTCAACTTAGTGATTTCTCAACTGTTGTATGTGTCAGAATCATCTATAGGTAGTGGTGTAAAACACTTCCCAACTCTGAACTCAGTAATGTTACAATGCTTCTTGACACTGACCACGGTGGGAGTGTTTACACCATAAGAAGAGGTAAACACTACACATTAGTGTCTTCTCTTTATAAAGACAGATTTCTGGAACCCACAATAGAGTTACTGACTCAAGAGATCTTATATGAGTCCAGATAATTTGCATTTCTCAGTTTACCAGGTGATGCTGTTGCCGTTGGTCTGAGAACAAATTTGAGTATCACTAATCCAACTCATTTTTTTCTCGATATATACATAGGCTTGCTACAAACACTGAATAATACATTAAGAGGCTAAGTATTCATAAAATCATATTAATTTGGCATTTAATTGCATATTAAATCATGTTAAATTAATCTTCCATCAAGTTCAGGAGACTACAGACAACAATAAACTAGTAAGGGGGAAAATGTAAAACTTCATTAATGGTTTTGGGTGAAATCAAGTATGTTGATGAAATACACAGATTTTTTTCTTAATGTGGCAATTTATATATATTTAAATTGGACTGAGAATTTACATAATACTGCAAAAAAATTAATCTATGTCTTCTTAAAGACTTAGCAAACAAAACAAAGTTAACACACGAACTTACACTTTCTTAAGTGCTCTAAGAGAAATAAAAATATGTAGGATCTGCAGTTTTAACATTCATAAGAATTGCACTCGACTTCATATGTAAGTTTACTACCCCTATTTATTTCAATTTTAATTACATACGTATACATCTATATCTGCATTTATATCTATATCTACCAACAGAGAGAGAAGAGAGATTGTATATTTAAAATCCAAGATATTTAAGATAAGCATTTTGGAGCCCGTCTTTTGTCCATTAAGGCTACTGTCTCACTAGACTTCAAGGGGTGATGCTGTACACACAAGCAGTACACACTGAACTGGGAAACATGGTGGCTCTGCTGTGTATCTTTTGAGTTAGACGCAATTATTGGAACTGGTCCTAGAAGATGGTTTATTATTGTTAAAATCATGTATGTGTCAAACACATTTCTAATGTTAAAACTTAGCTCCCTCATTTTCAGAGGCACAATGTAGTGCTTCCCACACACTTGTCATAGATCCATGCTTCTTGTTACATAATGGATAATATCACAAGAATTTGATCTTTAGGATCTTGAATCTATGGCCTAGTTTGGGATTTGCACACCCATGCCTCTGACTTCTCTTCTTCTTGATTAGTAGGTTGTTCAGAATCTGTCTTTTAAAGGTTGATAAGCAAATCATTCCTTTCCAAAACAGTGCATTTTCAGAAAACTTGATGAAATTTTTCAAGACTTTGTGTCACTTCATGTTTAACAGCTATTTGAGCTTCACCAATTGCTTACACTGAAAGGCATCACAAAACAGTTAAGCTTCTTTTGGTGACAAGAAATGAATAAAATATCTTAGCTTTTGGTTCCAAATGCACAACATGATACAATTTGGAAAGGAAGGCAGACTCATTGCTTTTTGGCTCCAAATCTCTTTATTGCTGGCTGCTGTGAAAGAAGTATGTTTTCAGCAGGCAAAAATTGACAGGAATACATAAGCTGTTTTGGCAAGCACTTTTGCATTTGGCCTTTTCCAGTTGATGCACCAAGATGATGAAAGGCCCCAAATAAATTAACAATCTTCTTTTTTGTTTCCTTGCCACATTAAAGTCAATGAAAATATAGTGCAAATTAAAAAAAAATCAGTTTAAAAATGGAAGCAAACAATAACTAAAAAGGATAACTGAGAGAATGAGGTAAATCTGATATAGCAAATAAATAATTCTATATTCGTTTTTAAATGCTTATTATACGCTGGGCATTGGGCTGATAAAAAGTTGAATACATAGTTTTGTTCTAATGAAGACAGAGGGCACATTAACAAATTAATTTCATCTGATGAATGGTGTATTACCCGTATGAGGAAAGGGCAAGGAGCTCATAGGACCTATGATACTTGATTGTGTACTCTAGGGCAAAATATTTCATCTTTTTGAGACTTACTTTTCCTATCTCTGTCACACTGAATGATGAAAGAAGAAGTTCAAAGCTCTCTCCATCTCCAGGTTTAGTTGGGTGACAAATATCTCTATTCTATACTGTAAGGAATGGGTATAGAATGGAGTCTTCAGATCAAGGACCTACAGGGGTCAGAAAGAAAATAAATGAGATGAGTATAAGCCAATGGAAAGTATTAGGGATTCTGTGCAAATGGAGAGTGTGTGTTCCTTCTGAATGAGTTCAAATTAAACACATTCCCATATTACAGAAGTGGGAGATAAATATGTACCAAAACGAACAAGCAAAAAAGGACAGTTGTCATTAAAGCCTTGTATGGATTTCACAAAATAAATAAAGTAAGGAGGAAGAGATATCACTGACTGATTAATCAAGAAAGATGTCCTGGGGGGGGGGCATCCAACCTTGATAGATTAGTGTTTGGGGAATTGGGAATATTAGAAGGACAGGTTTCAGAGAAACAGGGAATATTCTGAAGTGAAAGCCCTGATAGATGATGCCCTAGTTCAGAGACTGAAATATTCACTTTTTTCCCCAAAAAAGTTTCAGTAGACTGGATGAAAAAGGTTAGAGAAGTTAGCCTGAATTGAGTTAAAATATAGATCAGGTTGAGATTTTATTGAAACTATCAATAGGAACTTTACATTATTCGGAAATACTGCCAGGAATGTAGTTTTACAAAAGTGACAGCTTGGATATAAAAATGTATTATTTGTCCAGACATTCTCCTTATACTAAATTTAATATTTCATTAAATACCTTAAAAATCAAAGCCAGTTAAGGAGACTCAGTATTCTATTATTCCCTATAAGACTATTATTAAAGGCATTATAGAATCTGAACTAAAGTAGAAAATGACTTAGGATGGCTTGAAAAAAGTTCTGCCTCAAAGAAGATAGAGCAGAGAAAGACTTGAAGTGGATTTCAGATATCCTGACACAAGATGCTCGCTTTTTTGTATCTGCATAGGCCATTTTTCTTTCATATATAATGTGAATTTTTATCTTCTAATATTAAAAAGTTAGAAATGGACCCCTGATGTTCATTATAGCATTATGCACATTAATAACCACATAGAAAATTTGTTCCACTAACACTGTCTCCTGTAGGATAGAGTTTTTAAGGATGCATTAGGAAACCACTGATGAAAAAACAAAAATCTCATAAGTAACTGTCTTGGTCATATTTCAAATTTCAGTTTATCAAGTGAATTTATTCAGTATGTTAGCCTGCAATATTTGAAGAGCTGTCAACTCACCATATTTAATTCACATAAAAGAAAATTATATTTTTTAAAAATTGCATCCCTTCTCTTCTATTGCCAAACTCAGAAGTTAAAGTATCAATAGTCTCAGATTTCCTGTTTTATTAAGATCCAGATGTGTTCATTTTTTCAGATCCAGTAAATGCTGTCAGTGATTAAATGAAAAACAAATAAATTATATTAATTAGAAATCAAAACTAATTGAAGGGGTACACTAGAATCTAAAAATGTAATATCAACGGCAAACACTTGCAGAGGTTCAATTTAATTAAAGTCTTAAAAGTCAACGGACGAGTCTGTTCTGCTTGTCAGCTTGCTCTGCTCCCCCTCTACTATGACTGCCTGGTCTATGTGTCATCATTTCTTACCTGACCTACACCAAGAGCTCCTATATCTTCTGACTGCTGCCTCTCTTGTTCTTCCCTAACCCATTTTCTCTACAGCTGTCTCTGTACTCCAACCACAAGGGCCTTCTTTCTGAAACTTCAACCTGCACGTTTCCTCTGGGCGTTCCTCTGCTGGGATGTTCCTCTGTTGCGGTGTTCCTCTCTTGGCGTGTACTGCCACGACACACTCATATGCTTGGCTTCTTCTTACTCGTCTGGTCTCTGTTCAAAGGTCGATATTTTTGAAAGGCTTACCTGACCGTTCCATTTAAACTAACTCCTGATTCACATTCTTTCACATTATTCTGGTTATGATCTTACAATGCTTAATTATTTTATGTTTCCTTTTTCCTTGAGTAAATATAAGTTCCATGAGAGCAGGGCTTTCCCTATTTTATTTATTGCAGGAGTTTCAGAATCTAAAAAGTTACTGGCTAAAATAGATACTCAAAATTTTTTTTAAGTTAAATAAGCTTCTTGAGGAAACTATTAGAAAAGTATATATTTTTATGAGGTTTAGTTTGCTGTCTCTGAGTATTAATCAAACTTTAAATTTAGAAGATACCAAGCACAATAGGAACTGCTTTTTATCACTTCTTTTGACGTTTAGCATGAGCAGAAGCATAGAAAATATTAAGAATGCTGATTATGAATAACACTAATGAAATGACTTAAAACATAATTGGAATATTATGAGTAGTTTTAAATAAGAATATAATCACTGATCAAGTTTTAAATATCTATGTATATTTAAAATACTGATAATTATAAAAGAGTAAAATGATATAAGTTCTCCCCCCCAAATTTCATTCTGTGTAATTACATTGCACTTTGCCTATTTTTACAAATTGGTATTACTTAGGTATATAATATAATGACTTTTATTCACTTAATTACATATTTTCTACTTTAACTGTTTTAGAAAATGTATTTTAAATGATTTAAAAATACCTAATACAATGAATAAAACTAATTTATTAAGTCAAAACATTTTTATAAGCACTTTTCTGAGAGCATCACTAGTCTTTCTTTTATTAATAGCCCCTACTGAACACTTTGTTAAAAAATAGATAGTGAGCAGATACTTTTAGGAAGGTAAACAAAAATAGAAGACATGTATTAAGGATTCAAGGGATATAAAATATGATTCTTTGAATGAAACCTGGAAATGTTAAGCCTCTGTATTCCCTCCAGCCCTAAATGTTAGTAGAACAGGTTATCTAAGTGATATGTGTAGCTCTCTGCATTCTTAATTAGTTCACAATTTTAAACTCAGTGGTGAAATATTCCAAATACTAATATTTTCAGAACATAAAATGTAGAAGTACAAGTTACTTGTTGTACCACGACTTTTTTAATTTTCAGAACAATAAATCCACAGTTGGAGATGGTAAGAACCTAGAGGGTCCTGTCACTACTTAATTTCAGCACATATTCCGTGTGTTTTCAATAGAACTCTGGCTGCTTGTTTGTAAAGAAATCTAGTGTCTCTCAAATGTCTCCTGTGTATTTCATGTGCTTTCTCAATATTAGCTCATTAATATTCTAACTTTTCTAACAAGTCATAGAAAAGCGAGTCTACTCCTAGTACAAAAATCCACCGTAAAAATTAGTATTGAGTTGTCTATTATTGAAAGTTGTACAAATTAGGATAAGTGTTAAATAATATTATGGGTGGCCAATTTAGGAATTCAGGTCATTGCTATTTTCCCTTTCCTCATCCCAAATTAATATGCAGTCAATATGATCAAGGTTTTACTTTTATAGGAACACTTCCTTCTAGACGAAGACAAATGAAAACTTTGAAAAGGTAAGTCAGAAAGTAATGAGACTGCAAGGAATGGTCTACAGCCTTCCCACTCACTTTCTTACCTTCTGTGCTGCCAGTTATTTTTTTTTTCCTATCATTCATCACTTCACAGAAACATCTTTTTGAGAATCAGTTTAGGAAAGTGTTGATTTTGACTATTCAGTCAATATATGACTTGAAACAGTTTAATCTTTGTGCTCCACTTTCTCATCTATAAAATGGAGTCAATATTAGTTTTCTCATAATAAGGTGGTAGTATACATCAAATAGATTCATAAAGTACATTGAGGCTTTTATAATCATGCTGATCTCATTGTGAGTGTTCAATAATTGTTGACTGATTTTTTTTGGGGGGAGGTCTTTTTAGGGCTACACTAGCAGCATATGGATGTTCCCAGGCTAGGGGTCAAATCGGAGCTACAGCTGCCGGCCTACACCACAGACACAGCAATGCAGGATCCGAGCTGTGTCTGAGACCTACACCATAGCTCACAGCAATGCCAGATCCTTAACCCAGTGAGAGAGGCCAGTGTTTGAACCTGAGTCCTCATGGAAGTTAGTCAGGTTCGTTTCCCCTGAGCCACCACAGGAACTCCATAACTGATATTTTTGATGGTAGAAATAATAATAGTAGTAGTAGTACAAGTAGTGATATTAAGTACCAGAAATAAGCACTAGTAGTATAAGTAGTAGTATGTTTACTATGTTTAAAAATTATACTAAATGTTGTATTTGTAGTGGTGAATCAAGCAATACATTCCTTGTTTCGGTTGGATATGTTCTTGTAACCTGTCTTCCAGGTCATCCATTCTCTCTTTAGCTGTTCTCATTGTAGTCTTAAGAGCTACTACATGATTCATTTTCAAAAACAAAAGTAAATGTGGCATAAAACTAGGACTTATTAATAAATCTCATATAACAAGAAGATGGCTGAAGGTAGATGATGCAAGGATTGGTTAAATCACTCAGCAATATCAAGGACCTAGGCTTTTTCTGATGTGCCACTCTGCCTGCCATTCTTAAAGGATCAGCTGTATCTCTCCACACAGTAGAGATGCCTGGGACAGCTCTAAGCATCTCATGCTCACATAACTGCATCCAAAATCAGAAAAAAATAAGCTTTTTTTTCATTCCTCAAAATCAGTGGTCAGGCACCATTGCAGATACTATGAGTACTTCAGTGAACAAAAAACAGACAAAAATCCCATGCTCAAAATGTATATATTTGAGGTAAGGAGAAATAGGAAAACAAACTAAAAAACTAAATGAAATATGGAGTCTGCTAATTAGCAAAAATGTCAACAAGTGAAGGAGAATTGGAAGTGTATGCCCATGTTATGTCTCAGTTTTGTGGAAGGAATGAGTTGCAACTGTAGATAGTATGACCAGGATAGGTTTGAATGATTGGTGACAGACTTAAAGGAGGTTAGAGAAGCTACCACACAATTACCATGAAGCAAGAAAATGAAAGAAATGGCTGTTGGCTAGGAAACCAATAATGCTTTTTATGGTGAACTAACACTATTAAGTAAAATATTAAATTGATAAACTTTTATATTAGAGTAGTTGTTCTGAATGAACAACTAGAAAAATGAACCAGGGAAGAGCGGGACAACAAGCATGGAATCCCATTAGATGGACTGGGAGTTTGGGCTTAGTAGATGCAAACTATTACATTCAGAGTGGATAAACAATGACGTCTTACTGTATAGCACAGGGAACTATATCCAATTTCTTGGGATAAAAGCAATTAGGTCCTACTGTATAGCACAGGGAACTATATCCAGTAATCTTCATATGGAAGATAATATGAGAAAAAATTTATATATATATGTGTGTGTGTGTGTGTAAATATATATATATATATATATATATATATATATAGTATGACTGGGTCATTTTGCTTGGGAACAGCAGAAATTGACACAACACTGTAAATTAACTATAATTTAAACAAAAGAAGAGCAATTAGGATACA
This sequence comes from Catagonus wagneri, assembly GCA_004024745.2. Lineage (NCBI taxonomy): Eukaryota > Metazoa > Chordata > Mammalia > Artiodactyla > Tayassuidae > Catagonus > Catagonus wagneri. The sequence goes on from PVHT021183666.1 coordinate 11,342,957, forward strand.
GATGTGGAGGCACAGAGAAGGCACCATGTGAAGACAGAGAGGAAGTCCCCCATCTCCAAGCCAAAGAAAAAGGCCTCAGGATGACACCAGCCCTGCCCACACCTTTGACTTCCAGCCTCCAGAATGGTAAAGAAATAAATTTTTGTTGTTTAAGGCAAAAAACAGCAAATAAAATGATGCCATTTCCGTAATACAGAAGAGACATGATAGTATATGACAGTGGCTTGGGACTGACTGAACTGAAAGTGATAGAGACGAGGCATTAATGGTGATTGCTCAGACTAGATTTCTGGAATGGACAAATGAGTTGATACTATTGCTATTATTTAAAATTTGTATTTTTTAAAAAAGAAGAAACTAGTTTAGGATGGAAATGAGCTTATGTCTGGATATGCTGAGTTTAAGATGTGGCTGGAAAAATCTAAGTAATGATGTGTAATAGGTTGAGTATGAAGGATACGAAAATATTAAAGCTCAAAATATAGATTTTAGGGTTAGCTACGTAAATATAATTATGTTCAAAGCATATGAAATACTTATACAGAGGAAATTGAATTGGATCAAGATGATATTCTGTACAAGTAATTTTTCTCTCTCTCCTGCTCCACGTGTGATGAGTTGAAAGAAAGAAAGTTGGGGTTTAGTGAGAGAATGAGCACATGTAGGAAAGATATTAGCAATAAGCTGCAAATATTTAGTCTCAGAATATAAGGAGTAGATACAGTAATCTTCAGAAACATAGAGTGAATAGAAACCTGGATACCAAAACACATGTGATAAAATATTGCTGTACAATTACAAGTAATTCTAGGAATTAATTTGAGAATTTCTCCTTTAGATGAGAAAGTGTAAAACTGTTGTTGTCCCTGGTACTATAGAAGTAAATTACTAATAAAAATAAGTGTTATATTGACAGGTTCCTATGATTATGCATGCCAAACCTGTAGTGATAAATTTAAAGGGAAGTGAATTAGCATCGTTTCTGAAAATTAGTTGTAGTTTTGGATGTAATCATAATTGGGGTTTTACCAATTGAGAAACACAGACAGGGAGTGGGTTAGGTGTTTTTATTGTATTAAGCAAGAAACTCTGGTGATGAACCAAGGAAGCTGTGTGCAAGAATAAACTGCAGACCTAGGAATGATGACAGACACACAAAAAAGTGGCAAAGTCAATGGATTATGATTCATTCAGGGAAATCAAATAATTTTTGAAATGTGTGCAAAGTGAGTTGAAATGTTAGAAACTGGTAGTAAAAGTCTCCTTTATTTTAATATTCTGGATGCCACATATTAATTGGTGTTGTTAAAAAAAAGTCTTGGAAATGAGTATAAAATTGAATGGACACATGGGATAGAGGAAAAAGTTATTTCAAATGAGAATATCAAGGATCTGAAGTCCTCGGTGGGAGGTACCTTCAGCATAACCAGATGTTGAAGACCATATAATAAGCAATACTTATAAGCAGGAAAGAGAAGGATGACAGGCTTTATTTTTTATTTTTTTGCATTTTAGGGCCACCACAGCATATGGAGTTTCCCAGCATAGGAATCGGATCGGAGCTACTGCTTATAGCCTACACCACAGCCACAGCAACATCAGATCCGAGCCATGTCTGTGACCTACACCACTGCTCACGGCAACACCAGATCCTGAAACCACTGAGTGAGGTCAGGGATCAAACCCGCAACCTCATGGTTCCTAGTTGGATTTATTTCCACTGTGCCATAAGGGGAACTCCAAGGATGACAGGCTTTAAAATGTAAATGAATGTTTTATATTGACTACAGAATCTAGACATAGCATTAGTGTTGTCAGATAACATGAGTCTCAAAGAAGTTGGGATTTAAGCAAGTGTTATGTATTTAATTTCGGTGTCTCCCCCAAAATGCATTTATTGAAGCCCTAATTGCCATTGTGATAATATTTGGAGATGGGGCCTTTTGAAGTTAATTGGGTTAGATGAGATCAGAAGGGCGGTACCTTCATAAGCTTAGTGCCCTTACAGAGAAGAGGAAGAGACACTGGAGCTCTCTTTCTTCTTGAACGCACAAATGGAGATCATATGAGCAGACAGTGAGATAGCAGCCATATGAGAGCAAAGCAGGGGGTCCTCACTAAGAGCGAAATCTGTGGGCTCCTTGTTCCTGGGCTTCCCAGGCTTCAAAACTGAGTAATCAAGGTCTGCTTTTTAGCCACCTTGTCTGCGATGCCATGTTACAGCAGCACACGCTAATTAAGATTGAGAGTAGTAAGAAACCATGTAGAACCAACAACGAGGAGCAAGTATAGCATTCCTCCACCTCCAACCCCCGACCCATGGAAGGTATGTGGTATGAGAGAAATAAGGGAGCTAGGGGGGCCATGCCTCTCAGACTTCACTCAGAGGTGTTAAGAGAAAGAATCTTGGCAGAGGAGGTGTAAGGGGTAGAAAATCTGGCTGATGATGGACCATATCTATTAAAAGAAATTGGGAAAGCATCTGAGATTAGGAGATGTTGAGAGGGGACAAAAGTCCAGGTGAGGAATTAGAGCATTGGGTCAGGACTGATGTAAATAAGTATGTGAGACAAGAATATCTTAACTGTCTTATAATTAAGATTATCCTAATTATAGCAGACAGGTTACAGAGGTGAGTTTGACGTTAGAAGTGGTCCAAGTGCTGGTCCTACTGTGCAGGATGTGAAGCTCCGCTGGCCTCTCTTCCTTGCCATTAAGTGTGATGACAGTTGGGAAATGGGTGTTTGCACCACGGCAGCTGGAGCTTGATGGCTTCACATAACTTTCAGGATATCTGGAACTCTGCAGTTTGCCTTTAAATACACGTTTGGGCTGATAGTTTCTGCTGCACACTACCATTCTGTGTATTTAGCTACTAATCATTGTTTCAATACATGCGTGGGTTTTGTTTGTTTCTAGCATGCCTTTTAGTAAAGTGATATTTGCTTTTTGATAAAGTTTTGTATAAGTATATTTTCTCTCACAGTAACTGAAACATCTTACGAATTTAAAAGAATGTATATTTCTGGCAATATGTAAATAGTCGATGAGGACATTTGTATAAAACAATATGATGAAAAATACATCAATGCAAATTAATGTACTGTATAACTGCTATTTCATAAAAATCTATGAAATATATGCGATACACAAAATTGGATGAATTCATGACCCGCAATAATAATAATGGCCGAGACTTATTGAGCTTATGGTACATACTAGACACAGTCCTCAGACTGGTACATTTATCATTTCACCTAGTAACATAATGACCCTATAAGGCAAGTCCTATTACCAACTCTTATTTTCTACACGAGGACACCGAGGCACAAAGAGGTTAAAGAATTCACACAAAAACACTCACATATTATGGAGAGAAGTCAACGTTTAAACATTGACTTTAGACCCAATACCTTCAAACATCATGGCATCCTGTTTCTCATCTAGCCTACAACATGCACTTTTATACTAGAATCATGAAATCAGGGAGCAATGATTCAGTGAAGGGAAACAGATCATTCACTCTGATACATGAGCATATATTGAGATAGGAAAAAAGTGTTAACATTCCTTGTTAAAGTTTATTTGCTACTCATTCATTACTTTGTTCACTTTTTATTGCACGCCTACGTTCATGCTAATGTTTTCTATAAGAGCCAAGTGTAAAGAAAATGTCTTTGAATATAGCTAACAGGTTGGTATGTTATGAACACAAATCTCTGGGTAAATGCATATATGCATATATATATACACACATATACACACACACACACACACATATGTACACACATATATATTCATATATCACATATATATGTGTTGAGATATTCTATGAAGCACAGAGTATGGAGATTTCAATAGAAATGCCAGAATGACCTCCCCCCTCAACACACACAAAGTGTATGCAGAATGGCAAGTAGCTTCACTTAGCTAGAGAGCTGATATATATGAAAAGTAATGGTCAATCTGAAAGGAATGATAAATTAGAACAACATTGTTGAAGGCTCGGACAGCATTCTGTTTTTCTAGAGTCAATTTAATATATAGTGGGAATCTGAAGATATTTGATCAGAGAAATTCTGTTTTCTGGGGAAGCTTACTTGGGGAATATTAATCTGGAAGAGGTTAATTATATGAATCAGCACAAGAACTGCTCAGTTGTAAAATCACTACAGGCATTTCTACAATAAATAATGGAAGGTAAGGAGGATCTTTTCATACTTGCTACAACTTAAACAGTAAATTCTGTAGCTTTAATTTTATAATTATATGGCCTTAGGTGGAAATTACTAGTCTAATAACTCAATCCTTAAAACTTCTGGCAAAAATTAGACACAAATTAAACCAGAATTAATATTAAATGTTAATGTACTAAATAAAATATTCTTACAATGTACTACTCAGTTCATTTTTTTTCATAATTCTCTTTCTCTCTGAACTTCCCGAAGCTTATAGCATGTGATAAATATCACTTTGCTTGTATTCTGAAAGAAAAAAGGCGGAAGATAGAATAATAATGGGCAATTCAATATACCTCTTTTCTGCCATCATTCACCCTTATACAGCTTAAATAACTGTTTAACAAAGCAGATATGCTATGACTAAAGAGCATTTCCTGCAAGGGCAGCTAAAGATTTCTCCAACCAAAACTGGTTATGCAAGAACAGATGTAGCCACACCTATACCCACCTACCATCCTCAAAAATTTTATCTTCACTTTTCCTGTAGGAAGATAAAACCCACCACAAGTCAGCAGAACTGAATATTTCTCTCATTAGTGAGAAAGTTTTTATCTTTGCTCCATTTATTACCGCAAAACTTTCTTCACATCATTCCTGCAGTTTTTTTGTCATGAAATTAGTCACTGGAAGCTTCACCGTACTTTTAAAACAATCCTGACAAACAAAAATTAATTTGCTTTGTAATATTCCATTATTAGATAAGCACAGAGGGTAACAGAAGAACTTGCAGAATTTGTAGGAAAATAAAGTAGCAAAACTTGGCCTAATAAAGGAACTACATGCTCTCATGCACTTTTTTACCCTCTTTTCTATTTGGGATGAAAGCAATGTACATTCACTCTGCCTTATCACTTCTGTAGTTAAACATGTAATTTGGAAGTAAGAACACATTGTAAATAGGGCTAAACAAAACCCTCCTTCCTCATGTAGAGGGGTAATTAGGCATATGGTGCAGACAATTCTGAAAGCCCAAAAGAGGGGTTTTCTTCCCGTAATCTAAACTTGTCAAATATATTTTTAAATGAAACGTTTCTCTGCTTTCCTTGTTTTGGAATTCAGAAAGTTGTTTGCATATATTAAGTCCAAATATCTAAATGTGTTGAAAATGATGTTTGCAGTATCTAAAAATATTTGTTTTTAAGGCAAGTGGCATACATATTTAAGCAAATCAGTCACTAGCTTTTTTCTTTAAGGTCTCTGTCTAGATACAAAAACCAAGTTAATCTCTTTTTAAGCAACAACCTTCGGCTAAAGCAGGGTAGTCTATGAGTGCTCCCAGGACTCTTTTTGGCCCAAAGAAACTGAGGAGTTTTAATAATGAAGCCTAGGGTTACTGTCTTTGTGCTCCCAGGACTCTTTTTGGCCCAAAGAAGCTGAGGAGTTTTAATAATGAAGCCTAGGGTTACTGTCTTTTCTGACCTATTTTATTGTCTTTTATAAGAGTAACCCATAGACTTTTTTTACCTTACCGCAATACTTGATGCTATTGATATTTAGGGAATGCATTATATCCTCAGTTATCTGGAGATAAGATTTCCTGCGAAATCATCCATCAAACTAAGACCCAATCTTTATTGAGATTAACCAGCCTCTGAATCATTTTTTTTCCTTGACAAAACCTGTATGCCTTATTTTAGAAGAGACTCTTGACTTGCACTCCCCCATACTTAATGACTCAGTTGTAATAATCTTAATGCACCTGTTTTGAAATAATCTCTTCCACAGCAGATTGCAGAAAAGGAATTAGAAGAACTGACAGAAAGCTACACTGGGTACTAAGGACCCTCGGCATAGCAGATGAGATGGGGGACACACTGACTGAAGGTGCAAAATGTAAAGACTATACAAAGAGGCCATTTAGTACCTAAGCAGTTGCTCCCTCACTTTCACCACCTCTGACACAATCACTGCATGATATTCAGTACAGTCACTCAAAGTTCTCATAACCATAAGTCGTTAGGAAAAACCTAAATTAGGTTCCATATATTATGTTTAAAGAAGCATGGCAAAGTGTCAAATATTAGATTAATATCTCTCAGAGGGCAAATAGGCTATTCTTTATTTTAGACTTCATGGCTTAAATGTATCTTTAGGGAACTGTTGCACAGGTTAAAAAAAATCATTTTCCAAAGATAGAGAAGTAAGTTGGCATTTGTGGTGTGAATATACCATTTATTACAAACTGAAATTAGAATTATGTATCACTAATCATGATAGCAATCTGTCAGTATTTACAGTTTGAAAACTGTTAGCATGAACTGATTTCATGTGATGACTCTGAAGTATATGTTCAGATTTTACCCAAAGGGAAACTGAAGATCAAAGAGATGAAGGGAATCACACCAAGTCTCAGAGCTGATTATATACATGTACACCTCTCCATATATATATATATGTTTATAATAAATATGAATGATATATATATGTATCAGTATGAACATCTGTCACACTGCAGACTAGATAAAATTCAATAGTAAAACGAAGTCACTGTTTACTACAGTAAATCATATCATCCCTTTGAACTCTAAGATGAAATCGAAAACACTTTCCCATGGGAAAAACAATCTGCATTATTCTGAGTCTCCAACTTTTGTTAAAGAAGCTTAGCCTTAATTTTAAAGTCACAGCTCTTCAGCTAATGTAGTACATGTGGGGCTTTTGCCAGTTTCTAGGAATATAAAAAAAATGATGCACCTACCACGTTTTTCAAATGGCTTCATCATCACCATATTCTCATGAGGAGAGCACAGAAAGGCAATATAAGTAAGACGATAAGAGTATTCTAGAACTAGATTCTCTAGTCCAAAATCCAGCCTTTTCACTTAGGTTTGTCACCTTAAGCAAATTACTGCCTCATTCACAGCCTCCTATTTTCTTTTGCAAATGGGGATAATAATATTACTTCCCTAAAAGTTTGTTGTGAAGAATAATTGAGTGTGAGCTCATTTACATAAGGTTAGAGCTTTGTATAAAATGTCTTTTTTGGACTTCATAACAACCCTAAGATATAGGTGTTTTTAATCCTTATTTTGGAGATGAGATCACTGAGGCTGAGAAAGTTAATTAACTTGCCCAGTGTCAAGCAGGTGTGTGTGGCAGAGCAGGAAATGAAACACAAGTCTGATTATAAAGGCTCTGTTTTAGCCAGTATGTTACATTTTATCTTGGAACTAGCCAATGTGTAAAATACCATATTCCTTAAAGTAGTGCAATAGTGAAACAGTGCAGAAAAATGTGGAATTACGCTAAAGTGAATTTGGCTTTTTAAAAACTAGACATTCCACAGTTTTCATTAAAAACTTTTATGAAAGTTTGTTTTCAAAGGACACCAAAGAGTTTAAGGCTAGATGGTTTACCAAAGACAACAGGGTACAGGCAATGGTTGCCCTCACCAAATGATAATTACCACTGACAAGCACTGGTTATATTGCAGCACCTTTCACTCATTATATAATATCAAGACCTTATGACCACAATAAAATATAAATACCTGTGTTTGCAGATAAGAATATTGAGGCTTTTATAAGTTAACAAACGAACTTACGGGAGTTTCCATCATGGCTCAGCAGAAACAAATCTGACTAGGATCTGTGAGGATGTAGGTTCGACCCCTGGCCAGGGTCAGTGGGTTAAGGGCTCAGGATTGCTGTGATATGTGGTGTAGGTCGCAGACATGGCTCAGATCTGGCATTGCTGTGACTGTGGTGTAGGCCGGCAGCTGCAGCTCCAATTAGACCCCTAGCCTGGGAACCTCCATATGCTGCAGGCGCAGGTCTAAAAAGACAAAAGACATAAAGAAAAAAAAGAAAGAAAGAAAGAAATGAACTTACAGTTATCCAGAAGTAAAACTACAGACCTGTGAAATGAAACCAGCTCCCAAGACTGTACCTTTTCTCCCATGTATTAGTGCCTGTTATTATAAACTTCCTCCAGCAGGCAAAATAGTACTCTTACAATGTCCCATGACTATCTTATAGTCATGTTCTTATTCCTGTGAGATAATGTAGGTAGCATGCTTCAACATTCTTCTGCACTTATTTTAACCTCAAGAATATTATACTTTAGTTTCTTCTGTTTGTCATCCATTCATCCATCCATCCATCCATCTCCATTCATCTTCAACCATCCATTCAACAAATGATGTTTTTTTCTATTTTGGCTGCACTTGGAAGTTCCTAGACCCAAGAATCAAATTCGAGCCACAGCTGTGATCTATGCCATGGCTGTGGCAATGCTGGATCCTTAACCCACTAAGCTGGGCTGGGATCTAACCCGTGCCTCCTCAGAGACCCAGGTTGCTGCAGAGACAATGCAGCCTCCTTAATCTGCTATGCCAGAGCAGGAATTCCAACAAATGGTTTTTGAGCATATTCTCTCTACTAGCACTCTGCTTAATGTTTAGGAAGCAGATATTACTTCAGTGTTGTGTGTGTGTTTGTGTTTATCTGATGAACTGGTTCTTCTAAAATCTGGATTCCTTTGAATGTATATTTCTAGCACAATCTCTCTTCTGAGTTCTTTTCAGATTCTTTCTTTTATACATGGAACATTATTACAAACATACATTCTACTGGATGATATGTTCATTTATTCTTTAAATATTAATATTAATACTCATCAACTAATATTAATAAATATTCATCACGCTATTGTCTAGAGACATTCATCAGATGCCATGTTACAGAAGAAAGCAAAACATACAAAATACTTTGCCTTTGCGTAACTCATATAATAATTAGAAAAGACAGAAAATAAACCAGTAAGTACACATTTGCTGTATCAGGTGGGACTATAGAGACAATTAAGACAGGTAAAGAAAATATGATTACAGGAAATGTGACTAGTATAAATTATAAGATCAGAAAAAGTTTCAAGCCTCTCATACCGTGGCATTTAAATTGGAAGCTGAAAGAAGTGAGTCACACAGGTACCAGGCAAAAGCCTTTAAAGCAGATTGAAAAGCAAGCACAAGCACAAAGGTCCAGAGACAGGAATTTGTTTGGTACATTCAGGAATATGGCCATGTTGGCTGGAATAAGAAGAAGGGAGATAACACGGCAGACAATGGGGCAGGAAAAAAAGGGGGGTTATTGAGGGTATAAGTCTAATTATTCTAGAGCATTATAAGCCATTTTAAGAACTTTGATTTTCAGTCTAAATGAGTTGATAAGATGGTAAAATGATTTAAGAAAGGGGGTGACTTGATCAGACTTACACTTTTAAAATGTTATTCTGATGGTTATACTGGGAATAAACTGTGCAGAAAGGAGAGCAGTTGAATAAGAGGTGAGGGCAGCTTGGGCCAGGGTAATTATAATGGATAGATAGGAATACAGAAAAAGTGAGGCAAGTTTGCTGTGGGCATGGGATGTGACAGAAAGGAGTTATTGGTAAGTCCAGGTTTGGACTGAGTAACTGGAAGGAGGCAGGTGCCGTTTACTATGGTAAGAAAGAGCAGAATCTAATGTGGAAAATCAGGAAAATTATAAACAACATCATTATTATATGCCAGCACTTTTCATACATTACCCTCTTTAGTTCTTACATAAAAATTATAATTCATTTATCATCTACCTGGTATGACAGAGGAAGCCAAGAATAAGTGAATATATTAATATTTTTTCTAAGTTTTCTAAGTGAATATATTAATATTTTTTCTAAGTTTAAGACAGCAAATGAAAATTTCAAGTCCTGTCTTTACATTATCATGCTATAATACAATATATCTTTCTCCCTCTCTACTTGGTATTCTGTAATGTTTACCTGAATTTTGTTTTGTTTTGTTTTTTAGGGCCACACCTGCAGCATATGGAGGTTCCCAGGCTAGGGGTCAAATTAGAGCTACAGCTGCCGGCCTACACCACAGCCACAGCAATGCAAGATCTGAGCCACATCTGTGACCTACACCACAGCTCATGGCAACATCGAATCCTTAATGCACTAAGTGAGGCCAGGGATCAAACCTGCAACCTCATGGTTACTAGTCGGATTCGTTTACACTGTGCCACAAGGGGAACTCCTTACCTGAATTTTTGGTACAACATTAGAGTTGGACTACATAACACACACACACACACACACACACACAGACGTTGTCATTTTGGGGAGTGCTGTGCTCAAAGTAGATACATAATAAAAGAGTTTTAAACAGTGTACCATATTTGACAAAGAAAAATAAACCCTATCTTATTGCTGCAAGAAAAGTGACCAAAGCTGTCTTGACATGGCATGATGTGATATTGAATTGAGTGGGTATAATGCTTAGAACAACTCTGATAGTGAATAATGTAATTCTGAACTTCTAAAAATAGGAACCTGGAAGAAACACACACAGACACAGACACAGACACAGACACGTACATATACAAATTCAATTAGAATCACTAACATTTTATGGTAGCAAAGAACACAGAAATAACCATGCTGATAAAATAGGGCACTGAATAATTAAATTATTTTTCAGTATCAAAAAACTTAAGAATCTGGCTTCAGAGTTTCTTCACTTTTTTACAATAAGATGTTTTATTAGTGTTGCTCTGTATCTCTAGTATTTCATACAGTTGATAAATGTTGGGCAAAAATTTGGTAGCAAAGACAGCTCATAATTAAAACTGACTAATATAAGAAAAAAATATAGCGGATTAAACGTCTCAAATTTTTCTTCAAGGTTTGAATTTCTCAGGATTAGAAATCTGGGGAAGTCTGCTGCAAGGTCTGTCTAAACAAACAATATCTTTATTAGAATAGACTTGACTGCTTTGCTTAGAGTTGATATCAGTATTTAAGTATCGACCTGGAGTATGAGCATTAAATGCTGTTCTATAAAGGCCTTAGGGATGTGTAGTCAATTAGGATATTTCAACCGGTAATAAATTGCTTTTTATTCTGTGTCACTTGGAAACTTTATTAACTCTTTCAGTCCACTAGAGCTCTAAAAGCAATAACTACTTCAGTGAATGAAGCAATACCGTTATTATCTGGAGAAATAATCCAAAGAATTAAAAGTTCCTAAATCTCTATCCTACACACTGCTGTATCTTATCATACATGTTTATAAACAAAAAGTATATTCACAGTCTTTTAATGTAAATATCATGTTTGCTTTTTTTGCACAGAGGAAAGGTAATATAGGTAACAGTTGAGAATTAGTCACTACCAGAATTCTATATACAAACCCCCTCATATATTAGCATATTTTAAAGGCAATCGTAATCTAGTGTGTGTGTGTGTGTGTGTGTGTGTGTGTGTGTGTGTGTTCTGAGTAAGACTCAAGGTTAACTGGCAACAAATTGCTTACTAAAGAAAAGGTCTTTAATGTGACATTAATAGCTTTAATTAAAACTGGAACTTTAGGAGTTCCTGTCGTGGCTCAGTAGTTAACGAACCTGACTAGCATCCACGAGGATGCAAGCTCAATCCCTGGCCTCGCTCGGTGGGTTAAGGATCCGGCGTTGCTATGAGCTGTGGTGTAGGTCGCAGACACGGCTTGGATCTGGTGTTGCTGTGGATGTGGTGTAGGCCAGCTACAGCTCCGATTCGACCCCTAGCCTGGGAACCTCCATATGCTACAGGTACAGCCCTAAAACGACAAAAAAAAAAAAAAAAACCTGGAACTTTAAAACAATGGAAATTCCAGATTGTTTTACTACTTTTTTGGTGAGAATTCACATCTAGGATGGAGGAGGAAGATTGAGAATGTAGTGATATAAGGTCCTTGTAAAACACATTAGGTAAATTAAGGAAGAAACTGTAGGCTTAACATAAAGATTCTTATGTGTCTAGACTCAAGCTGTCTAGAATAGATGCCTAAATATATTTGAATCTTTCTGTTTTATTTTGTCCTTACATTTTTCAAGGCACCATCTTTAGGTTCCGAATGCCTTGATTATCAAAAGCCCTATGGCAAAATTTCACTCTTAAAATATAAGTCACATAAATAAAGTCAAGTTTAATTAACAAATGCATACCTTTTTTGTGGTGCAAATAAGTCATTCATTGTAAATTATTCACAAAGGGCATTTAGAAAGTCAGGAAAATTAATCATCATGTTTATATTTGTGAATGTGTGTGTTTGCATGTATATGTGTATAAATCTTCATTTCTTTAACTGACTAAAGGTCTGAAGGTTAAAATACTGTTAGTTTTTTTTTTTTTAATTTGTAAGAAAATTTATTAGGAATACTGGAATCTGAGCATCAACACTGCTGATTTTATTCTCGTAGCGTTTGACTTATTGAAGCCAGACTGCTTAGGTTTGAATGTTGACACTTGCTAGCTGAGAAATTTTCATATTCATAAATTGCTTCATCTTCCCAAAATGTTAAATGAAATCAAGAACAATACTACGTCATAGGTGGTTGTCACAATTTAGATAATTAATGCATATAAATCCTTAGAACACACATCTGTAATGTAATACAGGTGCAAATATAAATGACTGTCATTATTTTATTTTTATTGATATCTGGCATTATTTTCTTGAACTTTGCAAAAATATATATGATTTGACCATATTAGATTCTCTTATGTTAGACTATAACACTTCTATTCATGTCTAATATCTTACATATTTATAAAATATATACTTATTGTGCAAATTTGGAAATAAATTCATCAATAAGCAAGAAAAAAGTTTCATCAATAAAAAATCATCACTATTTGGATTTGGTGATTTTGTGGGTTTCTTTTCATTGTGTCTTTCACGAATACTTTATATATCTTAAGTCATTATATATGCACACTTTTATATTATGGTTATCCATTTAGTATTTTTTAAAAAGCATTTTGGTATATCATCACATTTAAGAAAACATTTTAATGAGTGCATAATATTCCACCTAGTAAATAAAGCATAATTTGAGTAATTATATACCTATTGTCGGTCATTTAGTCTGTTTCCAATTGTATCATTGTAAGTAACCTGTGTTATGAGTTTTGTTAAATTAATGTTTGTTAAGTAGAGCCCTGGGGTATAGGATACTAAGCCCTGGAGAAATTGAAATAGAACGATTCATTACTCACTGGTCATGAAAGAAGTACTAGGCATACCTTGAGGGGCAGCATAAGGTCAAAGCAGGGTATAGACAGAGAAACATAGGGTCTGGAGCACAGGCCTTTGTTAGGATTCATGGCTGGAGTGCTTTGGGGTTCCTGGTCTAAGGCCTGACTAGTCAATTTGAACCAAAAGAGCGGGGTGTTAAGTTCCAAAGGGGTCTTATCTTAGTGGCATATAAGGGGGATGGCCCCAGGGGGTGGCGGAAATTGTTTATCACAGGAGCAATGTGGAAAGTCATATGAAGAAATGACATTGCTTGTGATTCTGTGTATGGGCTTTTAACTAGAGGACACACTTGCATGATTGGCTAGTGTCAGTTTAAGCCTCCCTGAAGGCTGGCTGGCCAAAATAAACAGATACCAAGAAAGCAATACCATGGAGTTGCTTGGCTAAACTCTAAACACGCTTAAAATATCAATACTCATAAAGATTTGTTTTTTTCCATTTTTCATTATGACATATTTCTGACAGAATTATCAGCACAATTCATATAAATACATTCAGGCCCTCAAACAGTTTTCCAGATAAATTTGAATCAAATTTCAATACTACAAATGAAATCTTGCTGGTCCTTCACATTTTTATTTACTTATGTCTTAGAAAATGATTATAATCTAAACATAATGGTAGATTATCCTTTTTATTACCATAAAAAATTACACTCACATGTGATAATATAGAAATGTGTACACTGTTTAAGGAATGGTATAGAAATTTTCAATAAACAGTGTCTTCTATCCATGGGACACAGCCAGAACCACACCTTGTGGGTAACCAAAATCATAGAACAGGGCCTCTCATCTTTAACTGAGAATATCCTCAGTGCCTCTCCATCTTTCCTTTCTCCACCGCCTTTTCAGGTGCCAAGTCAGCCATGGGCAGTGTGAGAAAACTGGTAATAGAAGACATTCTTCATCCACTGGCATATTATTGCTGACAACTAAAAAGTACCGGACCCCAGCTGTGCCACACCAGTGCTAGATGCTGAGGTGTGTTGTCTCCTTAGCATCCATCACTCAGTGAGGTGGCTGTTATCCCCATTTTACGAGAAAGAAATCATCACTGTCAACAAGAAAAATAAACTGCGTGTCCAACATCACACAGTTGGAAAGACATAGAGCTTAATTTCCTAACTTGATCAATCTGGCTCCCAAGACCATGCTAGGTAGAAAATGCAATCACTTTTCAAACTAATTTATAAAAAAAGTTATCAATCAAATCTGACTTTGAATTTATTTAGTTACTACTATACTTAATAACCATGTATATTTCCTCTTGTTTCTGTTAAATTTTTAATACCAGCATAATTGAAACACAATTCTCAGACAGCAAATTTCTTCAATATAGTTCCAGGAAATTTTCACAACCACAGAAAGAAGAAACCTCATACTCATTAGCAGTCAGTCCCCATTCCCCTTCCACTCAGGCTCTAGTTAACCCTCATCTGCTTTCTATCTCTATGTATTATTTCTCTGTTCTGGACATTTGATACAAACAGTATCATAATATGGCCTCACATCTGGATTCTTTCACTTAATATTTTCAAGTTCATCTATGTTATTTCAAGCATCAGTATTTCAATCATGACTATGACAAATCAAAATTTTTTTTTAAATTAGGCAACTGCATTTTCCTTAGAAAACTTGTACTAGGATATTAACTGGGAAAAGGGCTTGAAGTAAAACATGTTAGGAAATCCCTTGGTTAAACAATGTTAAGTTTGTCATTGCAGAAATTCTCTGAACCTTAATAATACTCATGTGTATGTCTCCAAGGGGATGAGGCTATATGCTGCATTTCCTAAATATATTTGATAACAACTGTCTTTGGAGGGCTGGTGCTTCCAGCAGTACCAATGACCTACAAACATGCTTTTGAATAGAATGCAATAGTGAAAAGGACATTCTCTTAGTAAGACAGATCTGGAATCATTGCCAATTCCTCTGTGTATTAGTACTGAAGCCTCAGATAAGATGCTAAAACTTTGTGTCTTTTATCATTGGAAAAATAAATAATAAATCCTCTTTAATAAGAAAATAAAATACAGAATAAATGTGATAATTTATGTGAAATAATTCCAGTTGTAGATTTTAAATTCACTCTATTTTGTGAAATTTCAAGTTAGTGATATAACAAAAACAATGTTCTTTTGATCCAAAGAGTAATTATAAAAATTTAGAAAAGTTATATGAATTTAATATTTAGTCTTGAATTTACTAAGAATTCATAATTTTAGAAAATATGTGTACATTTATCCAGAGGTTTATTCTGCACATTAAATAACTGTATCTCCCAAAAAACAGGTATAAAACAGTAATTAATAACAGCAATAATAATAATAAGTTATCCTGTTCCAATGACAGGACTGTGTCAAGAGAAAGTGATTGGAAGTGGACTAAAAGCATGCTAAAAGCATGTCCTGTACATGTAATACTTCACAAATGCTGCCATTAGTCCTAGTCCTTTGCATTCTGGGTCAGAATTTTTATTAAGTTTTTGACTTATCATTTTAACAAACTGTTTCGAGAACACTGAAGACACGAACTAACTTTTTAACAAATGCGTTGTGTACAGTATAGTTACCTATAAGCACCATGTAACAGCCCATCTCTAGAACATAGTTCACTTACAGAACTAAATCATTATACCTATTGAACAGCAACCTCCCATTTTCCTTTCCCTAGCCCTGACAAGCACCATTCTACTACATTAAAGAGTCTGACTATTTTAGATAATACATGTAAGTGGAATCAAGCAATATTTGCGCTTCTATGCCCTATTTCACTTAGCATAGTGTCTCAAGGTTCATCCACATTGTCGCATATGGCAGAATTCCCTCCTTTTTTGGTTGAATAATATTCCACTACATGTCTATGCTACATTTTCTTTACCCAGTCATCTATCAGTGGACATTTAGTTTGTCTTCACATCCTGACTACTGTGAATAATTCTGCCTTTAACATGAGTTCAAATATCCTTTCTAGATTTTCATTTAGGTTCTTTTGGATAAGTACTCCAACATGGGAATACTATACCACATCAAAGTTCTATTTTTAATTTTTTAAGGAACTTTCATACTATTTAGCACCCTAAATTAAATAACCCCCCAACTTTAGAGATGCTATTGCTGATAAGATACTAAAAGAACTTGGATGCCTATTGGTGCTATTCATGTTAAAATGATAAAATTTGGAACAATCGGAAAAAATAACATAAATACCATCTGCATTGTGGAACAAGCAACCATACATATTTCAGGAGTTATCAGAAGAAATTTCTTTCACTATATCATTGAAGTCAAGAATTATTATCATAGAGTAATATCCAACTGAAATTACCCAAGCTTAGGCCATAGGTGGTAAAAACTGGAAAAATGATCTTATATTACTAGAAAATGAAGTGTTACATATCTTAAACTCATGGTAAAAAAGTAATAAACTCAAACTCACTTAACTTCAGAAAGGACTAAAAAGATGAAGATATTTACTAAGAGGTGTTTTTCACAAGTGAGAAAAACTATTCCACTTGGAAATAATGCATTTGTTAAATAGGTTATTAGTGTTCAATACAACATTCAATGCACTTCCATCTAAATATGCATAAATGTAAGAGCCAGATGGACTGTGCTAATGCCAGGATTGCAAAACATTATCTCAAGCAGAAGCACTCTATAATAACCAGATTAATCATTAATAGCTTTGGTGTTCATCAAAATATCATTAATCCTTATAAATTAAAGTGTTATTAATGTACATGAAATGTGGATTTACAAAAAAAAAAAAAAAATCTTTGTAAGCACTGCCGTTATTGCTGGTCTCCGTATATAGGAGTCATTTTAAGGGGAAGCATGTAATACCTTCCAGGTCCTTAAAACCAGCACACTTCAAATCAGAGTATGCACATTTTTTAATTTTAATTCTTGAAACTTTTCTCTGTAGCACAATCTACCTTTAAATTTAAGGCCTTTGACAAAGCCTTAAATTCATCTTTATTCCAAGTGACACTTCTTTCAATTTGCAGACAAGGCAAATTCCATAATATGCAGTGACAGCAAGGCATACAACCTTGCTTATAGATCTTCTAACTCCTGTTTTTCAGAATTTTACACAATGAATCTTATTTTATTTTTTTATAAATTGAAGCATCAC
Organism: Catagonus wagneri; assembly: GCA_004024745.2. Taxonomy (NCBI): domain Eukaryota; kingdom Metazoa; phylum Chordata; class Mammalia; order Artiodactyla; family Tayassuidae; genus Catagonus; species Catagonus wagneri. Next base: position 11,360,401 of record PVHT021183666.1, read on the forward strand.
ATACACAAAATTAACAGTTTCAAGCCTATAGATCTATGAATTAGCACTGCCGTAAACACACTCATGTAAATACCACCAAAATTAAGAAACAAACCATTGCCTACACCCAAGAAGATGGACAAGCCTCCTCCGAGGCACATGCTCCTTTTCTGCCCAAAGAAAACACTCTCCTGATTCCTAAAACAACACAGACGCTTTACTTATCTTTGAAAGTTAAAAATGACAAATCATAAAGTACGTATTTTTTTAAAGTCTGGATATTTTTGTCATTATTTCTCTCACTGTTTAACATTACATTATATGACTACAATATGTAATTCTTCCATGCTACCTTTTTTTTTTCTTTTTATGGTCACACCTGTGGCATATGGAAATTCCCAGACTAGGGGCTGAATCAAAGCTGCAGCTGAGGAATACTCTACTACACCCATGGCAACGCCAGATCCAAGCTGCATCTATGACCTATGCCGTAGCTTGCAGCAACACTGGATCCTTAACCACCGAACGAAGCCAGGGATCATATCACATCGGGTCCTTAACCTGCTGAGCCACAATGGGAACACCTTTCAAGGATTTTTTTTTAACAACTGAATGTGAACCCCTTCATCTATGAGCTCTAGGGAGTGGTCATTGATCTTGCCAAGGAAGGTGAGCACTTCCAGATAGCACTGACGTGGCAGATCTTCAATGTGATTAGCTCCATCAATGACCCAGATGCTAGAAGAACTGAAAGTAGTGGAGTAAGTCAATATTCAGCCCCAGAAACACAGCAGCCATGGTCTTTACACCCATTTTCTGCACTGCGGCATGGCCACCCTTATTGGGCAGTCCTCCAAAGCCAAGCTTTAGCCACCCATTCCTCAGTGTTTCAAGATGGACATGCACATTACACTAGTGAGCACACAGTGAACATGGTCCTTGGGGATAAGAAGTGGATAGCAGCTCCCTTTGGACCCCACCAGCTAGGGATTATGGTCCAGTGCCCGAAGGCCTTCTCCTGAGGCAGGCTTTTAACCTTCAGCTCCACCCAGGGCTCATGGCTTTGTTTTCTTGAATCACTGACAGTGAGAATCTAATATTTTGTAATAAACCCTTAATTTATATAAAAATTTTCTGAAGTTTCAAAACCAGACTTCTTTTAGGTTATTGTCCCTACTCTTACTACTTTGCAAGATTTATTTTTTACATTCTGGATACAAATTCATTACAAGTTATTTATGGAAAATGGTTAGTCTTTTTAATAAATTACTCTAGGTCAATTAGATATCCATATAGAAATAATAAAATTTGACTCATACATCATGATATACACAAACAACAAAATCAGATATATTGAAAATCAAAACATAAATGTGTAGAAAATAAAACAATATGCTTTTAAAAATCATAGTGTAAATTTCATGCGATTGAAATAGTGATTTATTAAATTGAGCTTTAAAGTTTTTTAAATTTAGAAATTAAAGCATACATTTCTATTAATTAAAATTCACAGAGACACTCATATTTTCTTGCTCTGACAGCTGAGAGGGCACAGAAGTAACTACATTCTGGTAGCAATGAGAACACCTAGCAACCAGATCTTAGTTTCTAGTATCACTCTTCAATAAAAGGAGACATAGTTCTTTGAAGAGACAGGTAATTCTAGGGCTAGGAGAGGGAACATATAAGATAAGCCTGGGGCATCGTTTGGTGCCAAAAATTAAGAATACACTCAACAAAGGAAAACAAAAACACACAATCAAGAGAGTATGTCAAAAGTGCACAGGAGTCAACTGAAAGATTTCTCAGTGACCAAAGCTGGAACAATTTAAGAAACAAAATACATAACATATTGGATGGCCACCCAAAGTTTAAAATTACTATCCGTGTTTCCATCCTGACATAAATAAATGATTAAATACATAGATTAAATACATAAATAACTAAGTGGTGCATCTCAGTATATTCAGACTTTAGATAACAAAAAAACATAACTTGGTTGGAATATAAATAATAAACATTTATTCTTACAGTTCTGGGAAGTCTGGGAAGGAGGCAGGGAAGTCCAGGATGATGGTGCCAGTAGATTCACAGTTTGGTTAGGATTTCCTGGTTTATAAAACAACTATCTTTTTACTGTGCCCTCATATGGCAGAAGGTTCTGGGGAGCTATGTGGGTTCTCTATAATAAGACACTAATCACATTCACATGGATCGATTTTAGGACCTAATGTCTTCCTAAAGGCACCCACTTCCTATTACCATCACATTGAGCATTAAAATTTCAACATATAAATTTGGAGAAGACACAAACACCCAAAATGTAGCACGGCAGCAGACAAAAGACATTTCTCTTGGAGAGGGATTCTGAAACATGAATATAGATACTGCGCTCTCAAGGATTTTGAGCATAATTCCCCACTCTTTAAATGTGTGATGCTCATGATGACTTTCTTCCAAAGAAGACAGTATGAAAAGACAAGAAAAAGAGTGACTCTATAATGGAGAAACCTGGGAAATACTCTTTCAGACAGATGATAAGTATCAACATCAAATTGATAGTATACACTCCTTATATAAATTGATGTAAATGGGATTTTATCCTCTTTGGTTTTCCTTCAAAAAGCATATAACCCAGACTAACCATAAGGAAAACATCAGAGAAATCTCAACTGAGAGACATTCTACAAAACACTGACCAGTGCTCCTTGAAACTATAAGGTCATCAAAACAATGTCTAAGAAATAACACAGTCAAGAGAAGCCTAAACAAACATGACAGCTAAATGCACTATGGTATCCTGGATAGGAATCTGGAACAGGAAAGGGACATTAGGTAAAAACTAAGGAAATATGAATAAAGTATGGAGTTTGATTAATGATAATGTATCAAGATCAGTTCCTTAGCTGTGACAAATACACACATTAAATACTAACTAAATACTAAATACTAACTTTGGGGAAAACAGGGTGTGGGGTGTATAGAAACTCTCTTTGCAACTTTTCTATATATCTAACTATTCTAAAATAAAAAAATATTATTAAAAAATATTATGAGATAGTAAAGAGTCCACCCATTGAATGTGAGGATATCTTAAAACACACATAAACAATAGACTTTATATTTGGAATATAAGATAAAGAATCTTTTAAAGTAAGCTTTTTACTGTACAAAGTTTAAGAAGCAGTTTAAATTGATTTTATGATACACTTAGTTTAAGATACATTAGTTTTGACAAAGGTATGTACTCATTTAACTAATAGCACAAACAAGATTAGAAATATTTTAATTGCTCTCATGTCCCCTTGAAATCAATTCTATTTGCCATTTAATCATTCCACTGATTTTTTGTTGTTTTTCTGCTTTACCTTTCATTCTATCTCTTATTTTTCTTACTTTCTTCCTTCTGCTTATTTTGAATTTAATTATTTTTCTAATTTACTAAGGTAGAAGCTTATATAATTAATTTTAATTTTCTTCTTTGTTTAAAATATAAACACTACCATAAATTTCCCTGTAAGCCATGCCTTGGATGAATATTACAGATTTAATAGGGTGTGCTTTCATTTGCATTTAGTTCAAAATATTTTCCAATTTTCTTTGTTTTTTTTTCTCCAAAACATATTTTAAAAAGACTCTGTTTAATTTCAAAATGCATTTAAATGTTGCCAGTCATCTTTCTGCTATTGATTTATACTTTGATTTATTGTGGTCAAAGGACATAATCTGCAAGGCTTTAACCCTTTTAAACGTATTAAGACTTCCTTTTATGGCCTAGAGTATGGTTTATTTTGGTGAATATTCCATGTGCACTATTCAGGAAAGTATATATTCTCTAGATTGGCGTCTGAGGTGTTCTAAAAACATTGCTAATGTCAAGTTGTTTGCTGGTGTTGTTCAAGTGTACTCTGTGAGTATTGATTTTTAATCTACTTGTTCTTTCAATTAGATAGGAGTGATGAGATTCCATATTGTAATTGTGGATTTTCTATTTCTCCTTTCAAGTGGTATCTGCTTATATATGTATTTGGATATTTTCATATATTTTGAATCACTATTACAAGGCTTATACATTTGTAAGATTTCTATGTCTTCTTGATAAATTGACCCTTTTATTAACATGGAGTGGTCCTCTTTTTTCCCTAGTGATATACATCATTCAAAAGTCTTAGTCCTCAATATTTCTTTTTTTTTTTTTTTTGTCTTTTTGCCTTTTACCTAGAGCCGCACCCATGGCATATGGAGGTTCCCAGGCTAGGGGTCTAACAGGAGCTATAGCCGCCGGCCTTCGCCACAGCCGGAGTTCCCAGGCCAGGGATCAGATCTGAGCCGCAGCTGTGACCTAAGCTGCAGCTGTGGCAATACTGGATCCTTAACCTACATCCCAGCAGTTGCAAGATGCTGCTGATCCCATTGCACCAAAGTGGGAACTCCTTGTGGTTTCTGACATACAATATTACATTATTTTCAGGAATACTGCATAGTGATTTAACACTTTCATACATTAAGAACTGACCACCAGAATAAATTTAGTAACTACCTGCCCCATTCAAAATTATTACAATATTATTGATCATATTTCTTATGCTATATATTATATTCTTAAGGCTTACTTACTTTTTAACTTAAGGTTTGCACCTTTTAATCCCCTTCACCTATTTTGCACCTCTTAATCCCCTTCACCTATTTTGGGCCCTTACCATCCTTTCCTCTGCAACCACTCACTTCTTGTCTAAGTATTTGTCTTGGTTTTGGCTGCACCCATGGCATGCAAAGTTCCCAGGCCAGGTTTCCAACTCTCACCACAGATGTAACCCAAGCCACAGCAGTGACAACACCAAATCTTTAATCCACTGAACCACAAGGGAACTCCTTGTTTTGTTTTTTACATTCCACATATGAGTGTCTTTCTCTATCTGACTTATTTCACTTAGCTTAATGCCCTCTACATTCATTCACATTGTCATAAATGACAATATTTTTATCTTATTTTTTATGGGGGAGTAACATTCCACTATGTATATATACCACATCTTCTTCATCCATTTATCTATTGCTAGGCATAGAGGTTTTTTAATATCTTGGCTTCTGTATATAATATTGTAATGAACATTGGGGTATATACATCTTTTCAAGTCACTGTTTTGTCTTCTTTGGGTAAATACCCAAAGTGAAATTTCTAGATCACAAGGTGGTTCTCATTTGAATTTTCTGAGGAATGTTCATCCAGTTTTCCATAGCAGATGTACCAATTTACATCCTATCAACAGTGAATGAGGGCTCACTTTGGTCCACATCCTCCCTACACTTTATATTTGTTGTCTTTTTGATAATAGCCATTCTAACAGATATAAGATGCTTCCGATTTGCATTTTCCTGATGATTACTGATTTTGAACATCTTTCCATGTGTTTGAGATGCAGAATATTTTTGTGAAATCAACATCTGGCTTGAGTCAGAAATAGGAAGGAAGCTTCATAGGATACTAGCTAGGTTCCATTGAGGGTTTGTTAACATAAATTGTTTTTTAACCCATTTTTTAGTGTATTGCTAGCTGTGCAACTTCATTTATCTTATCCCTTTGATTCTTCCACAGTTCTGGAGAAAGAAATCAATTGCTAGCATTATCTTTATATTAGGTATCTAAGGTTTGGAGGGGTTAAACAAATAAGTGATAGAATTACAATTAGAACTATACTGAAAAAAATCATTAATGGTTTCCATTACACAATCTTGCCTTGCTAGTGGCATGACTTCTTTGCAGTAACTCAGGTTTGAAATAATGAGGATAATTGCTGGCTATGGGAATGTGGCATTTCTGAAATTAGAGGATCAAGTTGAAGAAAGACTACATACATATTGTATTGAAGGAAGAATCTCTAGAACTTGACCAATGTAATCGATAATGAATTTAGAGAAGGCAAGACTGACAGCGAAGTTTAAGAGATGGCCCTGGAGGACTAGGGCTTAGTTTATTGTACAAGAATCTGGGATTATGCATTATTACTCCAGGTTACTTTAGTTGCATTATTGATTTGAGGAGTATGTGCAATTTCTCTCTTAGTTATAATTCAACAGCTGCTGATTTTATGCTGAAAATACCTACAGCACTCCCTAATCCAATGAAAGGTGAGAACTGCATTGATAGACTTGCCAGATTTTTGTTGCTGTTGCTTTTGATGTTATTTTCATTTTTCTTCACAGACTCCAGCTGTCCCTAGGTCCATCTGTTTTTATTGCATTCACCATATACTGTTCAGCATGAAGCTTACTGGAAGCACAATCATGTAAATCTGCAGGTGCAAATTTGACACATTCGGCACCTGCAAACATTTGGAAGATTCACCAAGAGGCATTTTCAGTCGTTAAGGGATGGGGAAGAAAACAATTAGTGGATAGCATAAACCCTTAATATTGTTATTCTTATTATTTTTTCAAAACCAAATGTCTTACAGTATGTCTCCTAGAAGACCAAATCTAAGCCAAGTTTGAATTAAAAATAAAATAATAACTAATTTTGAGTTCTCCAAACACATTAAAGCACTGGAAATTCTCTTAGCTGCCTGCAAAAGAAAACCATTCTTCTTAATGGTCATATAATTAAAATTGGAAAAATATATTTTTACAGAGCTCTTTGTAAGTTAAAATTACCTGCGGGAAAACAATGTGAGGTATTTCCATCTGAATTTTTTTCCCCAAATAAAGTTCATTCTCTCTTTCAATGCCTTCATCAACTAGCAGCAATAAGCATTTATCCCAATCACTTATTAAAAGATGAGAACCTTCCAAGCAGTAAAAAAGTAAATTTAAATTTCTCATCTCTTTTGCTTTTAATTAACCACCAATCATTTTAATGTGTATATTCATACTTTCCTATACAGTGCTGTGGCTGACCTTTAAAAGTGCATGTAAATTGAGAAATGCAAAGCTATAACTTCAGCAATCAAGAAACTTGACTAATGTTTTCTCATATGTTTTGTTTTTCATGTATGTATATACTGAATCAAAAATTTGGAGAGAACACCAGGCGTGTTTATTGATCTGACATTCCAGGAAATACTTTGGAATTGACACTTGGCCCCTTATGGCTGAACTAAAATGACATTAAGAAAATAGCGAGTATCTACCGATATTTGTCTTATCATAGCCTGAGCTGCCTTTATAACAACAACAAAAAAAAACATAGATCATTGTGAATCACCATTTCTTTATATTGATAAGATTTTCAACAACCAGCCACAAACACATAATTTGAGAACCTGCTGGAGTTTATTGCAATAGAGGTGGGAGTGTAAAGAAAAGAGATGCTTCATTTAATGGAAACACATGGACCAGGTACTTTTGTTTATATTATTTTATTAAACCCTACTCTAGTCTCCAGAAGGTGAAATCATTAACTGCATTTTCTTTTATTTTTAAATGTATTCATTTTTTTGTCCACATGTATGGCATGTGGACATTCCTGGGCCAGGGATCAAACCCATGCTACTGCAGTGACAATGATGAGTCCATAACCACTAGGCCACCAGGGAACTGTATCATCTATAAGATACTCAAAATACCACATATTTGGTACATATTATATATTCTAAGTGACTTGAATATATTATTTTAGTACACTTAATTATCCTAAGAGGAAGATAGCATCATAATCTCCATTTTATAAATGGAGGCACAAAGGAGTTATGCATCTTACCCCAAAAGTCACACATCTGGTAAGTGTTAGAGATAGAATCTGAAACCGGGAATTCCTTTTTTTTCTTTTTTTTTTCTTGCCTTTTAGGGCCGCACCTGTGGCATGTGGAAGTTCCCAGGCTAGGGGATGAATGGAAGCTACAGCACCTGGCCACAGCCACAGCAATACAGGATCCGAGCCATGTCTGCAACTTACACCACAGCTCACCGTAATGCCGAATCTATGACCCACTGAGCAAGGGCAGGGATTGAACCCACATCCTCATGGATACTAGTCAGATTCATTTCTGTTGCCCCACAACAGGAACTCCCTGAAACCAGGGAATCTTGATCAATATTTCATACCTAGTCACCAAGCAATAGCACTTAGGTCACCCATACATTAGTCAATGAAAGTTACAGAAAATGCAATAGATTGAACTTTTTTTTTGTCTTTTGTTGTTTTTTTAGGGCCACACCCATGGCACGTGGAGATTCCCAGGCTAGGGGTCTAATCAGAGCTACAGCTGCGGGCCTACAACAGAGCCACAGCAACACGGGATCTGAGCCACGTCTGCGACCTATACCAACAGCTAACGCCAACGCCGGATCCTTAACCCACTGAGCAAGGCCAGGGATCTAACCCGCAATCTCATGGTTCCGAGTCAGATTCATTAACCACTGCGCCACAACAGGAACTCCAATAGATGGAATTTTTAAAACGCTGAGATAATATCACTTAGTGGTTCTATCCGAAGGCATACTAGGGAACCACAATGTTCTTAATACAGATTATGAGAGGGCTGTAGCATTTACATAATCATGGAAGATCTATGACTCCAAAAGTACTTTAGAATAATTTCCCTAGTTCTTAATGTAATTTAAATCTAGCATGTAATCAAAATATAACCTAACAGAAAGGGTCCAAACTGAGAATTTAAGTTTAGGATCCTTAAGTATCAATGGCAGCAAATCACTAAATGGAAAATATTTGTAAAAATATTCACTCATCTCTTCACTTAAACTTGAAGGTTTAGCAAATGTAGAGAGATTTTAAAGAGTACAGTGACTCGGTAATTTGTGAAAGATGAATTTTTCTGCCTTTATTCCTAGTGAAGTCAAAGTCTTATCTTTGAATTCAACTTACTTTATTTTGTCTTTAAATAGCAAAGGTAAAAGAAAGATATTTAACATCATTAGTCATCAGGAAAATGCAGTTTTTAATATCACAATTAAATACCACTATGCCTCCACTAACGGGGATAAAATTAAAAAAGACTATCCATACCACGCATTGTCAAGGATGTGGAAAAATCAGAAGTATTATATACTATAGGTGGGGATTTCAAAGTATATCACCACCTTGGAAAATGGTTTGGCAGTCTCTTAAAAAGTTCAGACCTACAAAGACCATATAGCTGGGTGTTTCATTATAAATTTGCCCCAATAAGGACACCAGTTATTTAAGTTAGACTCACTTCAACCAATTCGATTTTATCTTAACTAACGAAATTGGCAAAGAACCTATTTTGAATAAGGTCACATTCTGAGTATCTGAGTAGACATGAATTTTGAAGAGATGCTATTCAACCCAGTAGAGTCTACGCTAGGGCTGCCAAAAATCACATCTGTCCCACATGCAAAATACATTCATTCAATCCCAACATCCCGAAAGTCTTAATCTATTGGACCATTAACTCTATACCAAAATCTTAAATACATACCAAATCAAAAAGTGTTAAATTTCATTATCTAAATAACCTAAATCACATACAGGTGATATTCTAAGTATAATAAATCTTTGGGCAAAATTCCTCACCATCTTTGGACCTGTGAATACAAGGTGTGGGACTGGCAAAGGATAGACATTTATATGCTTATTTAAAAATCTTTTTAAAATTTATTTATTTTGTAATGGCCACACCCATGGCATACAGAGGTTCCCAGGCCAGGGACTGATTCTGAGCTGTGTCTGCCAGTCTACATGTAACTTCTGCAATTCTGAATCCTTTAATCCACAGGGCCTGGCAGGGAATCAAACCCCTGTCTCTTCAGCGACCTGTGCTACTGCGGTCAGATTCTTAACTAACTGTGCCATAGTAGGAACTCTGATGTTTATATTTTGAATGGAAGAAAATTCAACAAATAAAAGAGTTATTGACCTAAAGCATATGTGGAATCCAAATGGATCTCCAATTTTATAAATTATAGAGGTTTGATCTTTTTATTTTCTTTTTCTCTTTACGATGACCTTTTGCAGGAAAAAAATTTCATCAGCTAAATCTCATTTACTTTGTGTCCTTGCCAAATAGTTGGCTAGTCCAGGTAAAAAAAAAAAAAACTAAAACACTAAAAAATGCAAAAAAAATCTTGAGATTGTCTCAAACCAATTTTTATTTCAGTGAGAATTAAGGGTTTACAGAATAGCAGTTCTTTTACTTAGAAGATTATAACATTGATTCTCCTAAGAATTCTAAGTTAACAATGTGAGTTTTTAGATATTGTCAAGTTTGTCAAGGACTAATGGAAATTGTATATTTATCTGTGATAAATCTATACACATCAATGTATCTTACTAGTAAGACTGTGAGGTTCTGTAGTCAGACTGCTTGAATTTTAAGTTTGTATCCCACATTTACTTCATATGGAATCTTGGTAAATATGTTCTCTAAGCCTTGATTTCTTCAACTCTAAAATCTATAAAAAAGCAGTACTTGGTTCCTTTAGTTGATAGAATGCGCAATGAAATCACTTATCATAGTGCCTGTCATAAAGGAAGAGCTATTTTTTAGTTCCTTTTGATTTTATTTCCCTCTTTTTACGAACAGACTGGCTTAGTAAGATTTTGTATTTACTTGCAATTAATATCATTCTTATCAGCTAGTGTTATGACCCTTTATTATAGAATTTAATTGAGGTGGTAAAAGTGGTGATCTTGTTCTGACCAAGTACTGAGATTGGCAGATACACATGGCTTTGATGAAGAGAGAATAAGAAACAAAATTGAATGTTACTTAATGAATGTATTTTAATACATTTCTCTGGTAATAACTTCAAACAAAAAAGTACCTCATTGGTGGTAAAAATTTGGGGTGATAGAAATTTCTAATGTTTAATTACTCAACTTTAGTCATACATGAAATAATAACACCCAATTTTCTCCTCCTCTTTTTGTCCCATCCCCCATTCCCTGTAGTCAGAGACATATTCAGGGTAGGCAACTTGTTGAATAATGAAATTCATTAAAGTGGAGAGTGTGTTCCAATTTGAAGGGATGAGAACAGAGGAGTTGATAAGTATATCTCCACTCGTCAGATTGCTATCTCATTAGACTAGAAAATGTAAAACCCCATGGCTACTTCACAAGACCATAATTAATGTAGTTATGTATAATAACAACCCCCAAATCACAATTTTGCTTGAATGTTAGCATTGCATTAATATAAATTTTGTATATCTGAGCCTATGAATTTCTGTTTTAGCTAGTGAACTTATCACTCAAATCAGGAGTGTTTATCAGAAATCTCAATAGATTTTTAAAGACATTTCCTCTAATTGGCTCTGTAGAGTATACCAGTTGTGAATATGTATGAACAAAGGGAAATATATATATTTTCCTTTTGGAGTGTCATTTGTTTTTGTCGTAATTACCAAAAAAGACATAAAAAGAAATTTGAACTTGTTATTCTAGCAGCCTGTATTTAATTTCAAACTATCAAAAAAGATTTCAATACAACCTTTACCGTAACATAAATAAGAAAGTGATAACTTTAAAAACATTCTAGTGTTTTCCCATTCTACAAAAAAATAGTTTTTAGACTGAAAGACTAATTCTTTCTTAAGATATACCATCAGAGGAGCTAAGGGTTATCACTCATGATCTTTATAAAAATGTGTTTACATTGCCAAGAAAGTAATTATTATAAGTTAATGTTCCAATACAAGTTTCTAACATGTAATAACATTAACACAATTACTCTAAGACGAGCTTCCATACACCTACTTCAAAATTTGTTGCTAAAAATAGAAGAAATGCCTAGAAGTGGAATGTTTTCCACGATATTGAATTCATCCTATTTTAGTAACTGTTTCGTTGTTGCTTTTTGTTTTGCTTTATTTTCCTGATGAGAGATGAAAAATTTCTGGTGTGTTCTGGTAATTAAAATTTCCCTATGAATAAAGTAATGCAATTGGCTATAGAACTGCATGCTCTTTCAATACAGAAAATAAATCCCCTTTCTGTTTCATCTTCAGTAGTTCTCCTCATTGGAATGATAAGGGAGTCTTTAGGAATACACAGAGCAGCTGAGTTATCGAGTTCTCAATTCTCTTTGTTTTACCCCACTGAAAAGTGTTTTCCTCTGGAAAAAGTTCATGAAGACTCAAGGGAAGGAAGAAGTAAATTATTTATTAAATTAATTTGTTAAGTTTTCCCACAAATCTCACAAACATTCCCTCTAGTTTCTTTCCCTCCAAGAAAATACGGTGGACTGTATGGTAACATGGATTAGAGAGACAAAACAAGGCACGAAACAAAGTGATGAAAAGTTAAATTGACTGAATTAATCAAGAAATTTAATTCAAATTTTGGGGAGGGGAACTGTATTATACCTACTTTTACCAATTATTAAACAAATTTTTAGTTATATAAACATGGTCTTTTAGTTCTGTATCCTTACTTTGAAGAAGATCAAACTATAAATGCTCTTAAGAATGAGAAGATGTTTTTGCAATTTAGAATGAATGGGGCTCAGGCTGGACCACCCCAAAATGTGCCTCAATACACACATTATTTTCAATTAAAGTTACTTAAGCAATGGCCGATGCAAGAGGGACACTCTGATCTCCTTTCTGTCTCCTTGAAAACAGGAAATAAATCTCCCAGTGAAAGGTGCCCTCCCTGTATCTGGAGGCAGAAGGACACTCTTATCATCAAAGACAGGGTTTTGGGGGCTGAGAGGCCTTTATAAACAAACCAGGTTACATCTTTAATTTACTACTCTAAGCCCAAAATCTGTTTAGATTCTTCATTAACTGGGCACCCAAAACCTAGGTTTCTTTGCCCTGTCATTAGCTCAAGAATTTAGTGTTTCTTTGTCTAAAAAGTATAAAAGCTGCCTTTTTGGGACACTTCTTTGGTCTCATTTGTATGAGGTCTCCATGAGCATAGATTAAAATTTGTTTCTTTTTCTTCCACCAATCTGTCTTGTGCCAAATTTATTATTAGTCCAGGCACAAGGAACTCAAGAGGGATTGAGGAAGAAATTTCCTTCTCCCTGATAGAGGATTAATTTCGCATGACTCTTCTAAACTTGGTTTAAGTTGTGAGTACTGAAAGTTTAAAGTTTCTTTGAACAATAGCCTTCAATTTATATATTTTTCTTTTTTGAGATTAAATCTTTTTAATAAAAAATGATGTCAGAGAAAGCAGAGTTTTCAAATACTTAGCTTTGCCTTTATGTGCTCATTTTACATTGAATTTGGAAAAAGTTTTGGCTATTGTTGTCTTTTAATTGACTGGAAAGGTTCAAATCCCCCAGGTTTTAGTTTCTGATGAGCTGTGAAGAAGGCTTTTTAATGAGTTGGTGAGTGACATTGATTACCATTAAATCACATTAAACAGAGGAAACAATGCTATTAACTTATAGTTTTCTGGATTCCATAATGGCTTGTGCCTGGGCAGTCTCAAAGATTAACAACTCTCCAGAACACAAAACAACTAATAATTCACTCTGAAGAGTAAAAGAAAATATGTTTTTGGCCCTACTGATATCCTCAAACTTGGTTAAAATCTAGACCAATTTTAGACGGAATTAATATCTTAGTGAAATGTGATAATGATGAAAATGATATAATCTCAAACTTGATTATCACAGCAAAGGTTACAAAACAGAGCATGTATTGTAGATTTTCTACAATCCAAGTAGTGCTTATAACTTTCACAGATACTCCCTTCTATTTTAACCCTCAGCCATCTCTTCTATTTAAGTTAATAGCACTTGCTCTCAAAGACAACATTCTAATGGGATTCCCTATCTTTGATCTTCCCATTTTATCTTGGCCTTAGCTTCACAGGTTAATATTCCTAAAGCATAGTTTGGGTAGACTGATTCTTTGCTTGACCATATTTCCCATTACTTAATAAAGAGAACTTAATTTTCTTAGTGGAACATTCAAGAAACTTTACAATCTGATCCCCTTTTATCTGTGTTCAAACTTTTACTACTCAACTTTACATATACTCTAGGTGAAATATATATGCGCTTCAACCATTCAGCTTCTGATAGGTTTCAGGTGAACTGAACTTCTCAGCATGCATTAAATGTGTTACAACATTTCTTCATCTATGAGCAGCAAATATTTCAGAGATATGTGGCCAAATTTTGATCAATTTAAAATATATTTTGATATAACTAAAAATACTTGCTGTTATGATCAGGGCTGTCAGAGAGACTAGTGGAGGTCATTCAATGGGAGGCAGAGCAGAATGATTTGCTATAAAGCAGAGGTAAAAAATGTAATGTCAAACTATAACAAAGACAAATCCTTTTTTCTTGGAATCAATAATAACTGCTTTGTAAGCATATAAGAAAACTTGGTAGAAAACAATTCAAACAGTAATACAATAATGAAGGACCACAAATTCAACAGTGCAATAACTGTGGGTACATTTATAAACAACTGGGGATTCTGTTACAGTGTTGGGTGGTAGTGTTCGGTTTCTTATTCTGACATGTAATGTATTTATGAGATTTTTAATCACTTTATCTGTGCTACTTAAAAATATCTGGGATTCTACAGTGTGCTAAAATGCAAAATACTGTTACCAATGCTTTTAACTAATCCTTTTTTCCCTGGAAAGACTTAGCTCTACCTTCCCACTCCCCAGTCCCTCTCTGACTTCTCATCCTTCCAAGTGTTCTGCTTTAAATTGCTCCCTTCATTAGCTCCTCATCATTCAAGTTTCTATAATATTGTGGCAGGATCACTCTTGTTGGGGCACTTCTCTTTTATTTTTCCAGCTTTGTTTTTTATTCTTCTGTTTGTCTTTCCTTCTTTAATAAAATGGAAACTTCTTAGAGACGTGGTTTTGTCATAATTGTATTTATTTCTGTATTCTCAATATTCTTCATATTTTATGACATATTGGGCCCTTAAAAAACTATCTGTTTAATAAATGGTTAAGTATGAATGAGTGGATACCTTTTTTTTAAAAGGAAAATAGATATCTAAACCTTATTTTGAAAAGATTAATAATGAACTGTCCTAAATATAGACATAAACTTAGTTTCTTTAGCCAATGTCATTTAGATATTTAAATTATTGATTTAACTATTTTGGGCCTTTTTTTGCACACTGGGTCATATTAGTTCTATACAAGATGAAGTCATTCTTTTCAGTTTTCTAAATGTGCTATGTTATTTTTATCCATTCAATATTCACTATAATTGGGAAATGTAGAGTCCTTATTTTAAAACTTATTTTTGAGATTTTGATTGATAAATTTTGCAAAATATTTGACATCTTCAGTATTTAGTATATTTATGGTTTCCATGGGATTATTTAAACTCTTTCTCATAATTTTGCAGAAATGCTCTCTTTTAACTTTGATTTCACTTACTCAATAATAATTCCTGTTTTCTCCCTTGACCATATACCTTTGAGAATTATTGATACTATTTTCTCATTTTTTTTTTTTTGTCCTAGAGATTGATGATTCATGTTAAAGCAGGGGTTATCAAAACAGTATCTACAGGGTGAACTCTAGATCCATCATACAACCAGAGCATTAAAAATAGAACATCTCCCTTTCATCACAATGAGAGAAATGCCTTCTCTTGTGAGAACAGTGGTAAGATGACTTTAGAGGATATACCTTCCTAAGGTTCTGCAGGGAGAGTAAGACTGTTGTCCCAGCCTCTTCACCTTGAGGGTGCTATTTGTCCCATGGTCAGGATGTGTGAAGGGGTGTGTGTATGAGTATGAATGGAAAATAGACCAAATATCTGCTTAAACTAAGCAATTAAGTTAATGCAATACATCAGTACTGCCACTAAGAAATCTGTAAAATAAATAAGGATACATGACATGCACAGACAAAATGAAAAATAATGTTAAAACAGAAAAAAAATAGTGGATTTAGAATTCAAAAACCTGACATCAAGTTGTGCTCTGTCTCTTATGGATCTGAATGATTTGTAAATCATTTACTTTCTGATCTCAGTTTTTTCACATGGCAAATGAAAACAACAATGTAACCCAAATGCAACCCAAAACCTTTTAAAATTGTATATCTGAAGCTTTCTTAAAATATACTCTCAAGATATGCATACATATGCAGAAATTCATCTCAAGATCTGTTACTTTATCTGGAGAGAAAAGCTATTGGTAACAGATATTTCTACCCATACAGTACTTAAAAGATAACATTATGTAATTTCCTAATTTTACATATTGAAGACAGAGAAGTACAGTGAAGTGAAAGACTGGTCCCCTAAATTGCACACACTTTAGTCACAGAAAAAGGTGTTGGCTGGAAAAAAAAAAACAAAAAACACAAAACAAAAAAGCACAACCTAACAGTTGAGAATTATGTTTTATTAGGTGGATAAAATTGAGGATGTAAGCCCAGAACACAGCATCTCAGTTAGCTCTGAGACACTGCTCCAAAGAGACAGGGAACAAGGGGTAGGGTGGGTAGGGACTGTGACATACAGGAGTTTGCAACAAAGACCAGGTAGTCGAAACATTAAAAGATTAATGTTAAAGAAAACCAGACATCTCAAGTTAAGGAATTTAGTGCTTTTCTATGTATGGGAAGATACAAGTTATGGGCTCACTGAAATCATTCCCTTGATATGCAGCTCAGCTTTCTGGGGCCAGTATCCTGTGTTTTCCCATCCTGAGTCTCCCTCCTCAGTGTGTACCATGTAGGGTGGCTGCAGCAACTGATAGCTAGATGGCCGGCATCCTGTTTCCATTCTGCGTTCCCTCAAGGCTCACTGTTGGGTAAGCTGTAAAGTGACAGCTTGAAGGCTGCATTCTTTGTTTACTGATATGCCATGCAATATTTTCATTCACAAATGCTAGGTATTTTACATATTTCAGACAAAGTTTTGCATCAAAGGTCTCATGAAATAAAGGAAACTGGAGACTTACATGCTGAGAACTATAAAATATTAATCAAGGAAATTAAAGAGGATTCAAAGAAATGGAAAGATATTACATGCTCCTGGGTTGGAAAAATTAATATTGTAAAAATGGCCATACTATCCTAAGCAATCTACAGACTCAAGGCAATCCCTATCAAATTACCCATGACATTTTTCACATAACTAGAACAAACAATCCAAAAATTTATATGGAACCACAAAAGACCCAGAATTGCAAAGCAATCCTGAGGAACAAACACCAAGCAGGAGGCATAACTCTTCCAGACTTCAGGTAATATTACAAAACCACAGTAATCAAGACAGTATGGTATGGTACCAAAACAGACATACAGACCAATGGAACAAAATAGAGAACCCAAAAATAAACCCATGCACCTACAATCAATTAATCTTCAACAAAGGGGGAAAGATCATAAAATGGGGAAAAGATAGTCTTTTTAGTAAGTGTTGCTGGGAAAACTGGACAGCTGCATATAAATCAATGAAACTGGAACACACCCTCACACCATGCACAAAAATAAACTCGAAATGGCTTAAAGACTTAAATGTAAGACAAGACATCATCAAACTCTTGAAGAGAACACAGGCAAAACATTCTCTGACATCAACCTTACAAATGTTTTCTCAGGTCAGTCTCCCAAGGCAACAGAAATAAAAGCAAAAATAAACCAATTGGACCTAATCAAAGTGACAAGCTTTTGCACAGCAAAGGAAACCATAAAATAAACAAAAAGACAACTTACAAAATGGGAGAAAATAATTTCAAATGATGCAACTGACAAGGGTTTAATCTATAAAATATACAAACGACTTATACAAACTCAACAGCCAAAAAGCCAAAGACCCAACTGAAAAATGGGCAAAAGATCTGAATAGACATTTCTCCAAAAAAGATATACAGATGGCCAACAAGCACATGAAAAAATGCTAAACATCACTGATTATTAGAGAAATGCAAATCAAAACTACTATGAGGTACCACCTCACACCAGTCAGAATGGCCATCATTAATAAGTCCACCAATAACAAATGCTGGAGCGGGTATGGAAAAAAGGGAACCTTCCTGCAATATTGGTGGGAATGTCAATTGGTTCAACTAGTATGGAAAACAGTATGAAGACACCTTAGAAAACTATACATAGAACTACCATATAATCCAGCAATCTCACTCTTGGGCATATATCTGGACAAAACTTTCCTTGAAAAAGACATATGCACCCGCATGCTCATTGCAGCACTATTCGCAATAGCCAAGACATGGAAACAACTAAACGTCCATTGAAAGATGTTTGGATTAAGAAGATGTGGTATATACACACAATGGAATACTACCCAGGCATAAAAAAGAACAAAAGAATTCCATTTGCAGCAACGTGGATGGAACTAGACACACTCATACTAAGTGAAAGAAGTCAGAAAGAGAAATACAAATACCATATGATACCATTTATATCTGGAATCTAATATGTGGCACAAATGAACCTTTCCACAGAAAAGAAAATCATAGACATGGATAACAGACTTGTGGTTTCCAAGGGGGTAGGGGGAGGGAGTGGGAAGGACTGGGAATTTGGGGTTAATAGATGCAAACTATTGCTTTGGAATGCATGAGCAATTAGATCCTACTGTGTAGTACTGCGAACTATATCTAGTCACTTATGATGGAGCATGATAATGTGAGAAAAAAGAATGTATACATGTATGTGTAACTGGGTCACCTTGCTGTACAATAGAAAATTGACAGAGCACTTTAAACCAGCTATAATGGTAAAAATAAAAGTCACTAGAAAAAAAAAAGAAAAAACTGGCAGATATGTGATGCAACAGAAGCAAAAGAAAGAGCCGCCTTTTATTACAATATGCAGAAGCTGAGCGTGTCTCCACAGAAGTGCATGATTCAATGTGCAGACCCAACCTACCTGGATGATCAGCATCAGATCTCTAGAGTGAATGTAGCTATTAGCTTATTTTTTCTCATTGTGTTTTATTGTTAGATGTTATGAATTTCATGTTTATAATTTTTTTTTAACTCTAACAGCGATGACTTGCACAGCAGTCACAACTTATGCTGCAGTAAATACTTCGGCTTTGATATGTCCTTGCCTCCGATATAGAAGGAGAAATAACAAAAAACAAAACCTCTCATGTTCTGTCTGAGGCATGTTGGGACAATGGACCAGGTACACATTTCGAAATGGTATGTAGAGTTAGAGACGTAATGAGGAGGAAGCCCCCAAAGGATAACTATCAACCTTAATGACCCCAATTTCAGCAGCTGCAATAATATTGCTTCAAGAAGCAAAGAAAGCTCATTTTTACTTGCTTCCCTGGAGACAGTATCTCCAATCAAAATTGATTACTTTTCCATGATGTATATCATGCAGAATTGTTAACAGGAAATCTACTATTCATTCATTCCCTTGGCCTACTTCCTGGCAACTACTTTACACTGTACTTAATTTTCAAGTAAATACCATATTAAAAATTAATCAAAGGAAAGAGTAATTAAGAATTTAGAAGTGCAATAAAACTAAAAGGGTAAAACCTAGCTTACAAGAAATTCTGCCCTGGTACAGGTTTAAATTTTAGATCCTAGAGGGAGAGAAGAAAGTTCCCCTTCAGGCATTTAACATTTCAATACAGTGGCTTAGAGTTCAAATCCTAGGGTTCAAGGCAAGATTTTCTCACTGGACTGAACAGAATTCTAACAGTTCTGCTCCTGACATTTGTAGAACAACATGGAACTACCGTTTGTGTATATATGCATGTAAATATATATTTATAAGCATATATATATGTATCTAAAATTGATGTATATAAAATATATATCAGGATAATACAGTGTTCTTCTTTCTTCATATGATCTTAATCCGTTAATCTTAAAATATTTTAAAAATACATCTTAAAAATAACTTGAAAGGCTAAGATTAGAATACTTAAAGTCTTCTGTGGGTAACCCAAGGAGTGCTAACCTAGCTCCTGACTCAACGGTCCCCTTCTCTGTCTCTTCATGAACTGCACTTAACACTACAAGGAGCTCAAGGTACATGCATGGATACCACAGCCCACTCATCCAAGCTCACATATTCTTCCAATAGCTAACTGCTCCTTGGCCACTTCTTGGGCCTGTAGAGGTATTTTATGGCTTACTTTCTCAGAAGAGGCTCTGGGGAAGTGGGCCAAGGATCCTTTAAGCTGGGAATTCTGGGTATCATTTTAAATGTCCGCAAGCAGAAGTCATGTGACAAGATGGCCATGCTTCTTTGACCCAGGGGGCAGCTACGGTATAAGAAGTCCAGAGAGGAATTCTCTACATCATGGCTCGGGGAGAGACTTTTCTGGCCAGTGGCAGGTTCTCTGACTACCAGTGTTTCCCAGGAGGGACTAATGAGCCACCTCTATGGAATGGAATCACGTAGGAGGCAGTGTGACTTCCCTTCATGCTCTTTACCCCTGCCACTTCCCAGAGAGCTGATCTATGATAGTGTCTGAGGACATATGTAATGTGTTGAGAGCCTCAACAAGGAACCTTTGGCACAAAGGCATCTAGAGTTATTATATTTACTGACATTTATCTATAATCCCATTTTAAAATCCATTTTCCTTGAGGATGATTCCATATAATCATGCTATTTTTTTTTCCTGTCACTTAGTTTATCAACCTCTACTTTCTCATTTTTACCTCTGTATTCCCAAGTGTGTAGCATTAGAAGGAGCATTACATTTGGAGTCCAACATACTTACTTTCAAATGTTGGCAAAGCTATTCCCAAAACTTCCTATTCTAACTGAAAATTAAATAACTTTTCTAAGCCTGTTTCCATATCTGTAAAATAGAGTAATGGCTACCAATCACAGGGGTTTAGTGTGTGAATTTCAAGATAATCCTTTAAATGTCTATGTACATTGTGTGGAATACCAAAACTGCCTGGTAAACTACTGTTTTATGCTTATCTTGGATATTGTACTCAGTGTAATTTCTATGTAACAGGAATCTAAGCTTTTTGGGGTCAAAAAGATGCCTTTTAATCTTCTCTGTATCTTCAGTACCTGACACAGTATCTAAAATATAATAGATAATTAAAATAAACTAAGACCAGAGTATATAGGCAGTGTAAGATCACAGGATAAACTAGTCCCCTCCTATCAGCCCTTTTGAAGCTTAGCATTATTTCTAGTCTCAATTCTAACTGCTTCTCTACCTGGATTAATCTGCAGGTAAAGAAGACCTTGCATGCCTTCATTAGCTGAGTTATTTTGCTTCAGTTAGTCAATTCAAAAAAGCCAAATTTATCGAGTGCCTACTCTGTGCCAGGCTCAGGGAAAATAATGATAAATAAGACATTTGTGCTCACAATCTAGTAGGAAATAGAAATATCAAAGCAAAGAATTAAAGTTCAATATGACAATTATTTCTTAAGACCTATGACTCTCTTCCAACTTACCTAGATTTACCATTCCCATGTCACATCCTCTGTTTATCCTTATTTTTGTGAACTCCTCTCCATTTCACTCATTTCTGGTCAGGCAAATTCTACTCACCAACTCAGAGCCAATATGCTTTTTTTTCAGGTTTTTTTAAGCATCGAAATGTTTTCAGAACGATTATCTCATTTTAATAACCCTCACAAGTGATAAAGTCAGTGTCGCTATATCCTTCTGTGAAAGATGATGAAACTGGACACTTGAAGGGCTTCTATGAACTACTCAGGCACATAACTAACATGATGCAGAGTTTCTTTTCTAGCTTATATTTTAGTGAATAGAAGATTCACCTGATTACTATAATTTTTACAAACTGTGATAACATCGGTTGACTGTGATACTATATTTTTATTTTTCATATTGATTTTAGAGTCTAAAAGAGGAATTCTGAAGAGGTCCAAAAAAAAAAAAAAGCACACATTCTTGGCCTAGTTCTGAATTAATTGAAAACTAACATTGATATTTAAGAATAAAACTTTCAGTTTAAAGCCAACTAGACTTATTAATATAGAAGCAAGTAATAATGAGGCAATCACTTATTCACTCCCGAAGGGCTTCCCCAAGGAGTAACTTTCTAATAAAACTCACAACATGGAGAAGCAGAGTAGATCTTGATTCTTAAGACTCATTTCTAAAAGGAAGGAAAAAAAAAGAGACATGGGCTGCTATGCATAGTTTCTCCTGCCAGACCCAATAATCAGCTAAGTTACTCATCTTCTCAGGTGTAAAGATTAGAAAATTGGTTTAAAAAGGGCAAGATGTGTTATATAAATAGAAACTCCCTCACAGAGAAGAAAATATCATTAGTTGGGATGAAATAATCCCAAATAACATTTTCAAGGTTATGTTCTCTTAATCGAGTGTTGGTAACCTTAAGGCAACTGCTGACTAGGTAAACTGTCACCCTCTCAAGGGAGGATATGGACAGCCTAAAAAAAAGTCTTGCAGGCATGTGTTTAAGTTCACTCCTTGATATTAACCACTTTTTAAGCTATTTTCCTTGGACTCTGTTGACTGATATACATTTTTTTCTCTCAGAAAACTCCAAAACGTATGAAAATAGTATATTAACGATATCAGTTTTAAGGCCATTTTGTACCTAGATCTGAAATATTTACTCTGATTTTTTTAATATTATATAGCATCTTAAGTCTGGCCATAGGTCCAATGTTTCCTATCAGAGGTCCACTGCCATGGGCTCAAAAGGTATAAAGTTTCTCAGAAAAATAACATACATAAAGAGAAACTCAATATTAAAATTAGAGAAACACTGGTCACAAGCAATTCCAGAATGGCAGAATTTACATTTCAAAAGTCTGCTGCTTCATAAATGAGAACACTTGAGGAATGTCAAAATCAGCTTTTTCAGAACTCTGAAATTAACCAAAGGCTTATAAAAATCCAGAAAATGTTTGTTCAAGAAAAAAAAAAATCAGTTGAACTCCAGTGAGAATAGTGAGTTTTGTGGTATTTCAACTTGCTCAGCAGTGGCCCTGAAAACCAGGATCCTCAGACCAGGTTATCTGTGAAAACAACTGCCTCAAAGTCATTTTTAGAAGCCAAATAGGTCAAGAGTGCACCAGTAAGTTTCATTCCCACAGAATCTTCATGATTTAACCTTTCAGACTAGTCTTTTTAAATTGCATATTCACAGATATTATCTAGATTTGATCTAATTCAGATAAATCAGTGAGAAAAACCCTATCTCCAGGATATCTGTCAAAAACAATGAGCAGAAATTTTTTAATACTGCAGCTACTAAGGCAGTGACGGAAGCTGTGGCAAACAAGAGACTAGTCAAAAGACTTAAATGAAAATCTGTTCATTAGACAGCTTTGAAAAGCTCTGAAACATTCCTTAAGTATGAGAAAGCTGCACACATCTCAGAGGTGCATGCAGGCGCTTACGTGGGCTCACACACAGTGTCCCTTGGCAAAGGATGGGATGCACATTGGCTTAAAAACTTTGGGAAAAGTTCTGCACAATAATTAATCAGCCACTAGGCTAAATGAGCGTTTAGGGTCCATATCTAACAAGTTTATTATAGAATTTAATAGAATAAACTCATTAAATTCATTAAATGAACAGCAACAACTGTAAACTGAGCAACGAAAGAAACATGGGAAATACAGGTGCTTGAATGCAAATTACTGCATTATGTTATTTAAAATACCTGGTTTCACCAAAAATATATGAAACCTATAGAAACAGTCTGAAAGAAAAAATTGGAAAAAAAATTAAAATAGTCAATTGGAAGTGTCCCTGATTATGCCCAGAAGTCAGATTTATTGTCCAAAGATAGTAAATCAGTATTTTAGTATGCTTACAGAACTAATGGGAACTAAAGGAATCTTCTAAAGAATTAAGGGGAAGTCTGAAAAAATGTACAAGCAGATAGAAAATATCAACTAAGAAATAAAACTTATTTTAAAAAGAATCAAAACAAAATCTAGAGTTAAAATGTAAAATAACTGAAATGAAAAACAATTTACTAGAGTAGCTCTATAGAAGATTTAAACTGACAGAAAAAAAAAAAGCCAGCGAACTCAAATATAGGTTAACTGAGATTATCTAGTCTCAAACAATAAAAAAAAATGAACAGAGCCTCAGATCTGTGGGACACTATCAAGCACACCAACATACGTATAAGAGGTTCATAAAGAAAGGAGAGGAAAGACCAGAAGGAATATTTTTAAAATACTGCCCTAAAACTTCCATAATTGGATTTAAAAATCAATGTTAAATTAAAAGATTCTCAAAAAAGTCCACATAAGTTTAACTCAAGAATAGCTACACCTAGACACAAACTGTCAACCCTCCCCCCAACAAAAGAAAAAAAGAAAAGAAAATGCAAAAAAGAAAGAATGTCAAAAGCAGTGAAGAAAACATGACTCATTATGTTTAAGCAATCCTCAATAAAATTAAACATCCAATTTCTCCTCAAAATTTATGGAAATTAGAGCCAAATGCCCCATTTCAGAGGTTTAGGCAGTTTGGGGCCAAGAACCAACACAGGTGATTCAACAATGGACAGAGGGATAGATAGATAAAGGAACTGTGATTATATGTAACAATTCAGCCACAGAAAGAAAGAAATCTTGCTATTTGTGACAACATGGGTGAATCTTGAGGGCCTTATGCTATGAAATAAGTCAGAAAGAAAGACAAATACTGTATGATCACATGTATATATGAAAACAAGCTTATCAATACAGAGGAGATATTTTTGCTTCCAAGGCATGGGGGTATGGAGATGAGAAAAATGGCTAAAAGTTTTAAACATTTTAAGCCCATTGCATAAAAATTTAAGATAAGGAAAATGACTTTCAATAATGATTTTTCATATCTAGCACAATAATATTTCAAAAATGAAGGAGAAATTAATAAGATTGTCCTATGTAAATAAAAACTGAGAGAAACTGTTACCAGGTGGTCTGCCTACCAGAAATACTAAAAGAAGTATTTCAGGCTAAATTGAAAGAGCACTAGGTTATAATTCAAGTCCACAAGAAGAAATAGAAAGCTTGGGTATAGTTAATTACATATGTAAATATAAAGAATATAAAGTGTGGGTAGTATACATATATTTTGTTTGTTACTATTTTCTTCTCCCATGTGATATGAGCACAGCTTCATAACAAATTAACCATAAATATGTTGATGATCTTATAATTAATAAAGATGCAATGTTTGAAAATAATAGCATAAAAATGGGGCTCGAGGTACATTAAATTTTTATATAGTATTGAACTTAAGCTGTTAAATTGTGTTTAACTGTATTAAAATAAGCGGTAACTGTAACCCCAGGACACTCAAAAAGAAAATAACTCATAAAATATAGTAAATTAAACAAGAAGCAAATTAAAATGTTATGCCAGAAATATATGTATTTAATGTAATAGAAATAAAAGAATAAGGGTATAAGATTTACTGAAAACAAAACTGCCATGGCAAATGTGAATCACAGCTTATTAATAACTACAATGAATGTAAATGAAGTAGTTTAAACACTCCAAAGGAAAGATAAATTAACACAATGGATTTAAAAAAATCATCCAACTATATACACAAGAAGCACACTTTATATTTAAGGACAAATTGATTTAAAGTAAAAAAAAAAATTAAATGTAATACTGTACGAACATCAAACCAAAGAAACAGAGGCACTGTATTACTATGAAAATATTTTTTTAAAAAGAGATTAAAAACACTAACAAAATAGGAAGTTGCCTGGTGGCTGAGTGGGTTAAGGATATGGTGTTGTCACTGTGCGGCTCAGGTTTGGCTGTGGCTAGGGTTCAGTTCCTGGCCAGGAAGCTTCCATGTGCCACAGGAGTGGCCAAAAAAATTTTAAAAAGGAAAATATATTAAAAAAAATAAAAAATAACAAAACAGAGTTTAAGACATATTTTTACTAGAGATAAAGAAGAGTTTCTTAATAATGATAAAGGATCAGTCCACTAGGTAGATATAGCAATTGCATGATCCTAAATGCAGAATTAAATTTGGTTCAGCTGAACTACTGCTACTTTTCTTGAGTAGTCCTGAAATTTAAACCTAATACTTTGCTAAAACACCGTGTGTTCTGTAGAGCAAATGGGACTCAGTTGCCTTGCATGTTAACAGAGGAAAGAACTGTTGGTACTTATTGTTTCCAAGTCCTGTTTCTCCAAAGATAAGTTGCATGGACATCAAAATCAATTTTTTTCATCCACATCTGCTTAGCAAAACTTTATCTTCTACAGTCCAAACTCTAGCTTATTCAACTTGTAACTACAATCAAAACAAAAGTATGTCTTTTCTCTAAACTGCAGTGTACATTAACCTAGCTAGATCCCCTTGAAACTCATACTTTTGTGTGGCCCTACCTTTGATGAGGGCCTCTGTCTTTGATTTTGCTGAAGTCAATGTGCCTTTGCTAAAGTCCTGCAGTTTTATTAAGAACTGTGCACCATTTGCGTTAAGACTTAGGGCTAACTTTCAGAACTCTGCTCTAATAGAAATGATCACCGGACATTTGAAAAAGCTTTATATGCTACAGTACTGACCGAGATAGGAATCCCTTTGGCTTTCATTAAATTCCAAAGCCACTCATTCTGGTGAAACAGTAACAAGTACGGTATTTTACTAAGGTGTTCTTCTGCTTTGTGATTTTGCGATGTTATCAAAAAGTAGAGTCATTCTCATATCTTAAATCCGGGCAGTCCCAGTGACTCCCTGAACCAAAAAACAAAATACAACAAAAAACATGGTAATAGTAAGGTCTAGAGCCTTCTGAAGCTATGTTATTAGAAGCTTTGTAGCTTCTATCTCAAAGTCTTGAAATGCTCTCTTTTGGAAACAGCCACCATTTTAAAAGTGTACTTAATTTGAGGCCCTCATGCTATGAGAAGATAAAGCCATACTAAGAAGGCATGAAGGATAAAAAGCACATGGAGACAGAAGAAGGCCAAGGAACATGGAGGTATCACGCAAGTGTGTGAATGTGCCATCTTGGAAGTGAATGCTTCAGACCCAACAGTCCCACATGATGCTACAAGGACACACTGTATAAAGTTTAGGGATAGTCTGTTACACAGCAGTAGCTAAGAAGAGAGCCACCAGTATAACTGCAAAATTACACCCCAAAATTTACCATAATATCACAACACAGTAACAAAAGCAAATGCCTTGACCCATCAAAATCCTAGTGTTATTAATTCTCTGAAAATAGATTCCCCATTGAGGTTTATGAGTATCTGGATCAATATACAAGATGTTGGAGCTTTTGAGCTCAATATCTCCCTGTATTTTCTCCTTTCTCTCCCAAAGATAAGACTTGATGCTCTGAAACTTATGGCATGGTGGAGCATACACATTCTTTGCAAATCATATATCATGAAGAGAGGGAAAGGAGAGGAGCTGGCTCCCAATGCTGGATTCCTTTCCCCAGACTTACTAATCAGATATCATTGTTATGCTAGATGAAAATAAGAAGAGAGGTAGAGAGAGGCCAGAAGTGTTAAGTGTTATTGAAAGAGATGGCCTGCAAACAACAAGAAAGGGCCCCAATCATTCTCTCCACCCCTACCCACCTCTCTTTCCTAATCAGAAGAATAGACAAAATGACTTTCTACTCATTGTGGACTGAGAAAGTAATGGAAAGGATGATGACATGTAGATAAAATTCCATCCTCTCACAGCTAAAAATATATGTTACATTCCATTATGAATCAGTGTATTAGTTGAGTACTTGGTTACAATCTACTGAACACACTTGATCTATTTTAGGAATTAGTTATAAGTATCAAAGCAGGGATGTAGCAGGGATTCACAAAGTATTGTATGCTTCTGTCTCCATTCCTCTATACACAGTGTCTTCATTTTAATTTTTTGAGCATATCTACCTTTTCTTCTCAAAACTCCTAGTTTTCTAGTTCCAAATTCTTGGTAAGCAGTTAATGGGAACCCCTTGAGCCTGGTGCTTATTCCTTGACTGGCCTATGATCTGGAGATAGGACCATATTGTCTTAGTGCCAATAAGTGGCTACTTTAAAAAAAATTAGCATTTTTTTCATCACTTCAATCTTATATATAAATATCAGTCAGTATGCTATATACTGACACTATTATCATGATATATATCAATTATACCTCAAAATAAAATTAGGACTTCCCTGAAAATATCTTAGAAAGGTTAGTATTAAACAAACATTAGTTTACCACCATCACCAAAGGTTTTATGACAGGGTCTAAGAACTGAAAGCCTGCTAAGAAATCCCAAAGACTCCTTGGCTGGTGTGTCAAACAGAAGAGAAAGGTACCACAGCGAAAACTTTACAGAATTAGCAGAAAAAAAAAAGAGATCCAAGGGTATTTTGCCTCCTTCTTAGATGTCATATGAAGATCAGAAGTAGGAAACAATGTTTAGAAGACTGAGAGATGTGTCTAGTTAAGTCAGAGACTGAAATCTGTATACAGTTCCTCTTCTTTGGATAGAAATACCCTGAATTGCTAAGCCACAGTACCCTGACATCTTCTTTAGTGGTCTGTTTGCAACATTCAAACAGTATGATTGATATAATTGCAATAGGTTCCTTCTACTAATTGAATTGGAAGTAATGCTGCATGTTCAATATATTAGATTTCAGATAGTGTCCAGATTACAGGAAGTGGGCAGTGTGCCATGTGCGGTATGTCAGAATATCAACTACCTAAGAGACCTGATTTTTAAAAAATTAGCATGTCTCAAATGTTTCATGTATGCTTCATAATTTTTCTGAGGAACATCTCTCATTGGTTTATATTTGCCCCTCCTAGCAACTAAGGCAACTCAGTGGCCTTAACATTGTGTAAATCTTAAGATGCTCTTTTAGTTTCCTTAAGCTGCCACAACACAGTACCACACACTGCGTGGCTTAAAAGCACTGATATTTGTTATCTAAAAGTTCAGGAGACAGAAGTTCAATTTCAAGGTCTTGGCAGGACTCTGCTCCTTTTGAAGCCTCTACAGGTGGATCTTCCTTGTCTCTTCCATTTTCTGGTAGCCCTGAGCATTTCTTGGTTTGTGGAGCATAACTTCAATCTCTGCATCCATCTCCACACAGGCATCTTTCCTCTGTGTCTCTGTGTCTTCACATGGCATTCACCTCTCTGTTTCTGTTTCCTCTTCTTATTAGAATACCAGTCATGTTGGATCACAGCCCTCCTTAGTGGAGTATGACCTTATCTTAATTAAATCAGAAACAACCCCATTTCCAGACAAGGTCACATTCACAGGACCGGGGTTAGGACTTCAGCATGTATTTATTTTGTGGGGGATATAATTCATCCCCATCAGACGTTTCCTTCATATGCTAAATTTCCAAGCGAGGCAGTTTCAATTTCTTGAATCCATGATTCTAGGATGTCAAGCATTTGATCAGCTTCCTGTTTTTTTCTGACAACAGGTATACAGAGTTCACATTTTTTTCCCAAGGGAACAAGACTAAAAATCTTTCCTTGCTTTAGTAAAAAAATAAAATAGATATTCTTATTTCAATGTTTTTAAACTGAAAAATTAATACTATTTATGGAGGTAACAATAAAAGATAGAAGCAAGTGAGTAACAGCGCCCACTGCAAAGAATACCAGAGCGAGCACCACTATTTTGGCATACTAAAAACTTACTGATTCAAAAGAATACTGCATTAAAAAAGATTTAATGGGCCATGAGAACATAAAAGTAATGTAATGTTTTATAATCCATTTGAGCATTCTTAGAAGAAAAGCTCTTCGTGCTTGGTGAGTAGTTTATGAGTCTTAGAGGCCCCTATAAATGTTTGTGTTGATTTCTGTACTTTTGGAGGACAGCTGCTTTCATTAGAAAAGGAGTTTGGTTTTTGAGTAACAGATATCATAACATAAAATCAGTTTTTCTTCCCATTTTAAAAAGTACTTTTAAACTATGAAGCCAAAACAGTTTTTTGAAGAAACATTATCATAGAAGAAAAAAAGTGCTGCAACGCTGCGTGTATTCATTCATTCAATGAGTATTTATAAACTGCCTAAATGTGTCTAACTTTTGTTAAAAATTAAGTGTGGCAATATATTTAAACATGCTGCAGTTAAAATGAATATTTAATTGCATTTTGAAAATCTTACTTCAAATATAGTGTTACAATTGGGAACCTGAGTTTTGAAATAACAGAGACTAGAATATGTCTTTTCTCGGCCACTTGCTGGTTTTATTAAATTAATTTAACTACTTTACCTCTCAACTTGGTCAACTGAAAAGTGAAAATAATAGCTTCTTTTCTGCCTGACCATGTTTCTTTTAAATAACACTGACATGCAAAAGCACTTAACAAAAAACCCAGCATGTTTATTAACTTTTAATTACTATTGTTAATTAAGCGGTATTTTTTATAATTAATGTTCAAAAAATCACAGAAGATGAAACCTGAGATATGTAGGAGATTATCTAGCCATATAACTAGTTTATACATATATAATTAATTTATATATACATGTATATAACTAGTGTGTATCTATATATATCTATATAACAATTACTACAACCTTGGAAGGATTAGAAACAAAGAAAAGGTATTTTCCCAATTCTGTAGACTGAAAATCTAAAATCGAAGTGTCAGCAGGGCTGTATTTCTTCTAAAGGCCCCAGGAAAAAGTCTCCCTTGCCTGCCCTAGCTTCTGGTGATTGCTGGCAATCCTTGGCATTCCCTGGCTTGCAAATGTATGACTTCAGTCCAGTCGCTGCCTCCTTCCTTCTTCACATGGCCTTCTTCCCCGAGAGTCAATGTTTCTGTACTCAAATTTCCTTCTTATATGAACATTAGCTTTATCTGATTTTGACCCTACCCTAATCCAAAATAATTTCATTTTATCTCATCTAATTATATGTCCAAAATATTATTTTGGTCACAATCACAAATAAGGTCACAATCACAGGTTCTTGGGTAGACATCTAAATACAGGGTCTGTCAGCAATGGGTATGTTATTTTGCAAATCAGGGTAAAGGAGGAGACTATAGGTATAAATTAGGTGTTGTCAACATAAAGATAGTCTTTAAAGAAAATGAGCAGATGAGTTAGATTGTGTAGGCAGGAAGTGGCACACAGAAAAAGCTTTCTGAAGAATGAGGACCTCCAGCAATTTGATTTTTGAACCAAGAAAGCAGGCTGGGAAAGATCAGCCAAAGAGGTAGAAAGAAAACCAAGAATTCAAGGGAAGAGAGCATATCATGTGAGAAAACAATCAGTTCCTTCAAGTGCTGATGAGAATTTTAGAGAAATGAAGATTGAAGACACACCTTGGATTTATTAACGTGACGATTACCAATAACCCTTACAAAAGCTTTTTTAGTAGAAAGTGGAGATAATAAGATCATAGTGGATTCAAGAGCAGGCCAGAGGTATGAAAGTGGAGCTTAAAAGTCTTATGCTGTAGGTAGGGAAAAGAGTTATGCAATAGTGACTAGAATTTAAATGAAGGGTTTGTTGTTGTTGTTGTTTTTAGAGCTGCCCCTGCAGCATATGAAAGTTCCTGAGGTAGGGGTCGAATTGGAGCTACAGCAGCCTGGCCTACGCCACAGACATGGCAATGCCAGATCCGAGCCACATCTGTGACCTAGGCGCTGCAGCTCATGGCAATGCAGGATTCTTAACCCACTGAGCAAGACCATGGATCAAACCTGCATCCTCATGGACACTATGTTGGGTTCCTAACACTCTGAGCCACAATAGTAACTTCTGTTCTTCTTAATTTGTTTTTGCTTTCATAACACATATAATATTAGAGATTAATGATGTGATGATAGAAATGATCCAGTAAAAATGGAAAAAGTAAGTTAATATAAGAGAAAGAATCAATTATTTCAAAAATAAAGCCCTGGAATACACAGAGGAAAGAAGAGGAGCAGCATCCACGGACACAGAAGGTGAGTCACAGGGCACAGATACAGATGCAGGAAGGTAAGTGAGCTGGTCTCGGCAGCATGTTGAACGTCTCTTCTAATTGCTTACAGTTTCCTTCAAGAATCAAGTTCAAGAGCCAAGAGCACAGAAGATGGGAATGAGAGGCAGCTCTGGGCATTTGAGGAGTAAACACAAGGTGTGAACTGAACAACTCTGGAGTGCGGAAGAACAAATTAACTGAGGAAACTAAGATTGTCAGGAACTGCTGAGGGGAAACATAAGAAAACAACTTTAAAGCGAGATGGGTAAACATAGGTATGCTGTATGTGTGGAGCAGCAATAACTGAGATTGAAAAGACAGCTGAAATTTTGTGTGATTGGGTTTAATTGAGGGATAAAGTTCCAAGTGAACTTATAAGTGTACGCAAGAGATGGGAGACCGTAAGACTGCTAATGGACAGGAGAAGATTGCAGAACTGGCTCTAAATTTTATCAAGGAGGGTGGTTTAAAAGAATTTCTAGTAACAGAATGAGAGAGTAGGAAATTAATGGCAGTAGTCAGAGAGTGAGGTGCTTGAAATCTTGCTTACGAAGAGGTGCGATTCGCTATTACTAAGGTGCAGTTATTAAGATCTATGTTATGAACATGGATGTCAGTGGCTAAGGTGGCATAAAGGACAAGAGCATTAGAAATGAGGAATTTAAGGAACACAAAGGAATCTTCATGAATCTGGGTTTGGTGTCCAGTTCTGCCCATTACTAGCTATGGAGCTGTGGACTTCACCACTTACAAAGGAAAGATAATAATGATAATTTTCAGAGTTATTTTGAGGGTTAAGCAATAATTGAAATATATAAAATACTAACTTGTTGCACACTATTAGCCAATGAATTAATTTAATGAAATTCTGTATCACTAAAGCTGGTGATATATTCCCATCACTTACAAATACTACTATATTAATAAGCTTAACCAAATAAAACACCTGTTAAACTAAAGAGGTGACTGGGAAACTTCTTCCTTCTTTCCTTCCCATTGATCAAGCTCTTCCTATCCTACAGCTGTTTGAATCCCCATGGCTACAAATTTCTGATTTATTTCCTCTGTGGAGTGGCTAAAAACGCAGAATATTCTTTCGTTCAGAATTCCTTGTGCTGAATACTCTTGCAGTTTCCTCATGGCCATGGAATGACCTAGCAGAGTGGTTATTCCCCTGCGATTGTTGGGAGATTCAGCATTCCCAAGATGCAAATCCACCTACATGATCTGTGGGGCCTCAAGCAAAATATTCAAAATGAAACCAAAAACCAAAAACCAAAAAACAAACCCTCCCATTAAGTGCACAGATATATAAAGGTTTTTCTTTTCAACCTCTCTCTCATTGCCATAGAACTTTCTTTTTTTCTTTTTGACTTTTTTAGGGCTGTGGCATATAAAAGTTCCCAGCCTAGGGGTTGAATTGGAGCCGTAATTACTGTCCTACACCACAGCAACAGCGATGTGGGATCTGAGCCACGTCTGCAGCCTACCCCACAGCTCACAACAATGCTGGATCCTTAACCCACTGATTGAGGCCAGGGATCAAACCCACAACCTTATGGTTACTAGTCTGATTCATTTCCACTTGCACAACAATGGGAACTCCACCACGGAATTTTCTATTTGTCATTTAAACATCATTGTGAGTACAGAAAAATTTAAATTTTAAATTATTATCATGGATTTTACTGTTTATCTCTACATTGTGCAAGGTCAAATTTAAGTGCAAATACAGAATATAACTCGTATGTGGAAGTACCAACAGTGCACGGTTTGTACACAGCAGCTATAACCAACACGAGTGTGGTTCTCATCAGAACCATGAAAACACTGCACAGAAGGAACGAGAATGTTTTTATTTCACATCTTAATACACATAAATTCCACTGATGCACTCTACCTTTGCCCTGCTGATGAGTAAGGGAGGACTGAAAGGAAAAGGAACTTGGTGTTGCTCTAACTTTCCCTTTCTTTTATCATCATTCTCAGTGTATATGATTGGCTAACGCAGAAATGTAACACAAATAAGGAAGATCAAAACAAGTTCCTCTGTTGCTTGTGTTTTTCAGTGTGCCACTGCCTTCTCACCACATCTGAAGTAAGTTCTGTTTCTAACAGAAAGCACAGCCTCTTGGGGCTATTGGCTTACTCTCTGAGAGATACAGACACATGTTGTTCTCATTTGGGATTCTGATGAACCCCTATACATTGTGAGCCCACCGGATTTCTAAGTTCCACCATTCTGTGAATGGGGTGGCAAGGATGATAGAAGGCATGTACTGGAAAGATCTTATGCTTGTGTGCATGCTCAATTGCCCCATCTGACTTTACTCACAGAATACAAAGTGAAAGGCAAAAAAAAAAAAAAAAAAAAAGAACATGATGGAAACAGCTGCGCTCTTCTGAAGGCAGGGCCTTATGAGACTGCACAAGACACATGTCCATGAAGCTGGTCCTGCATGACTGCTTCCCGTGCTACCAGATCTCATGCTATACATTAAAAAAAAAAAATGACAGGAGTTTATACGGTAAGTGAGAAACATGTTTGAATAGGAGAGCAATGTCTAATTTCTTTTACACTTTTTTCTCTTCCTGTTCCTTTTGTCTTTCTACACACTCTACATGAGCCATTTCTTCCCATCTAATTTCTTACCTAACTTAGCAAAAAGTGAGTTCAGTGAATCTTCAAATTGAATACTTCCCTTAGGAATGTCCAGTGTGGGCTGGGCACTAGTAGAGTCCACAAATCCTTGCGTCTGACACATCCCCCATCTCCACAATTTCCCTGAGACACACCCTGATTCCTCACCCATGCTCCCCTGAGTATGAAGCCTGAAACTCAGATGGAAAGCACTGTTCATTTATCGCGCAAGAGGACCACTTATGCCAGTGAGGAGGCAAGAGTGTAGTGGTTGAAATCATGCCTTTGAATCCAAATTCCTGGGTTAAAAATCTCAGCATTGTCATTTAGTAACAGTGTGTTCTTATATAACTTACTTAACTTCTTTTTGCCTAATTTCCTCATATATAAAATGATACTATATTGGTACCTAATCCGTGGGAGTGTTAAGGATTAAATGAAATATTAAAAGCAAAAAAATTAGAATGTGCCTAATACTGGCCAGTGCTCGATCAATATTAGCATTATTTTTATAAATGATCTCTCCTTTATG
The DNA here is from genome assembly GCA_004024745.2 of Catagonus wagneri. Classification (NCBI taxonomy): domain Eukaryota; kingdom Metazoa; phylum Chordata; class Mammalia; order Artiodactyla; family Tayassuidae; genus Catagonus; species Catagonus wagneri. The sequence goes on from PVHT021183666.1 coordinate 11,395,319, forward strand.
CCATCTTTAAATTATTTGTGGGTTTTACTTCATATATCCTCCTTTTCTGTTTCCCAGCACTGCTACAGTAACTTTTCTACTGCATTTAGTTATCCTTTACATTGTCAATGAAATTTAGAAATGGAAAATGGACAAAATGACTGGCCCATCTCATCATTTTGAAAACAGGAGACTACGTGCTAATACATAGTTTATAAAAAGCAATACATTTCAAAAACAAGTATTATTTATCACCAATATGTCAAAGGGGAAACTGAGGCCTAAAAGTGTAATATACTTGAAATCAGATAACCAGGAAATGGTAAAATTCAAAAGTACATCTTTCCTCCTCTAAATTATATACATTTTATATTCTTCTGCCTCATCAGGTAGGATGATAAGTAAATAATCAATTGATTGAAAATATTGATTTGAAAATAATAACTAAACTGAAACGAGTAACTCCTTTATATTTAACTAAGATCAATTTTGGAGAAACATAAGTATTCAAACACAAATGGACTTAGAAGCATTTAGTTGACATTTTATTTATTTATTTTCCTTTTTCTGCTGTACCCGCAGCATATGGAAGTTCCTGGGCCAGAGATCAAATCTGAGCTGCAGCTGCGACTTGAGCCAAGCTGTGGCAACACAGGATCTTTAACCCACTGAACTGGGCTGGGGATCAAACCTGTGTGGGCTCAGGGACGACACTGGAGCCTTAACCTGCTGTGCCACAGCGGGAACTTCATACCTGATATTTTAAAATGGATAAGATTGGCAAATCTACTGACCACAGACTGATAAACAAAAAAAGGTTAGCAAGATTTTTCAGTCATGTAATAAAGTGAGAAGGAAGATATAAATCAAATCAACAAAGGATATGTTGAACGTGTTCAAGACTCAGGTTCAGTAGACAAGAGTCCTGACACTGTCATTAAATGTAGGTTTAATGAGCAAGTTCCTTAATCTCTCAATGCCTCACTTTTGTCATCTGTAAAATTGGGAGGATAGTAAAATATTCAAAAATTTTAGGACAATCTTTGTCAATTTTTAAAATTATTTAAAACAATACTAATGACAATAATTTATTACTGTTAATATTTTATCTCATTTCCTCAAAAAGACTCCCTTGCCTTAGTTTGCCTGACATTTATAAGGACATTAAAATAACCACTAAAATTCCTAATTCTATTGAAGTTGAAAGCTGAAGAATATGAGGACAACAACCCAAATGACAATATTCCCTTTCATCACTGTCACTGTCACCAGAAAAGAAAATTAAGTAACCGAAACAGAATGGGATTCTTAAATAACCTTTCCACAGATGTACCTGTAATAGGCAGAATAATGAACTCCCCTGCAAGGATGTCCACCTCCCCATCTTCAGAGTAAGTGAATGTAATAATTTATGTGGCAAAAGAAGTTTGCATGTGTGGTTAAATTAAGGATCTTGAGGTAGGTAGATTAGCCCCCATCATCTGAGAGAACATAATGTAATCACAGGGGTCCTAATAAGGGAAGGAGAGAAGCAGGGGAGTCAGAGTAAGAGAAAGAAATATAATAACAGAAGGAGGGTCAGAGAGAGATTCAAACAGTTGGAGATGCTATACTGCTGACTTTGAAAATGAAGAAAAGGACCAGGAACCAAGGAATATGGATAGCTTCCAGAACCTGTAAAAAGACAAGGGGATGGATACTCCTCTAGAGCCTATGGAAGGAACACAGCCTGAAACACCATGACTTGTGAAACCCAACTGATGTTTCTGACTTCCAAGACTATCAAATAATACATTTGTGTTGTTTTAAGTCATGAAATCTGTGTTCATTTGTTACAGTTACAAAAAGAAAATTAATATATTAACTGCAACAGATAAGAGAATTGGTTTCTAAATATATTATCAGATCTTTTTCCTCCAAAGGAGAATTTAATGCTTGAAAAATATCCTATTTACATATGATGTGAAAGAGAGGTACTTTTTTAAACTTTTAATTCTAGTTACTTGCTCTTTATATTTTCTAGTGAAACTGTCTGCAAATTAAGCAGTAGAAGATTTCTCTGAAGTCAAGGACATAGTATTTTCAACTAAAATTATGAATTTCATGGTGTGGAGGGTGAAAAACAGTCCTCAAAATTTTAATTTTGTTTTAACATAATTGTATGCCAATTTTCCTAGATATAATTTAGTCAAAAAGACTACTTCATGTGCTTAATTATATTTTATATTTTAAGGTAATATATATGGCATTTATAAAACTACTGCAATGAGGATGCAATTAAATTTGTTGTTTTAATTGTAAAATATCCATTTAAATCAGTTTCTTTTCTTGATAAGCACCTGTTCAAGGAAATAGCAGCTCCAAACTAAAATAAAACGTGAAAAAAAGACACATCCATCAGTTAGTGAAATCCTGATGTTCTTATTTTAGTGTTTTAATAGTGATATTATGTATTTTTTCATGTTTCTTATATCAGAAACCAAGCTTCTCAACTGAAAATAAAGTATCTTTCAGACAGTGGTATTTATTTCTAAAGAAGCATTTCATCTCCTTGAAGATATAATTAACTGACATTTAACAAAACATTTTCCTTCCACGGGATTCTCATTTTTAAGAATAAAGTAGGAATTTACAGTATTCTTGATCTGTGGGACATGCCAAAAACAAAACTGCCCTATTATAAGTTCATCTGATGTTTTAGAGAACAAACTCCAAGCCCATTAATGAGTTCAAAGTATAATTAATTTCTGTAAAATTGTGCTCAAATGCAGGGTCTTTATGGTATTCTACAAATTATTCTTAGATATAGGATATTAATAGCTAGAGGATTGCTACTGATGAATGTAATAACTTTACCAACTAATAAAATGAAACAACATCATTGGTATTCATGGAGTAAGGAAAATCTGGACTTGAAGTGAAGAGAGTTACTTTATATTCATAATCTCATAACCTGATTAACTCACGAATGAAAGAAAAAGAAAGAGAGAAACTTTGAAGATCGGCACATGACAGTAATTGAATTCAATATAAAACACCCAAGAGAACCATGCTGAATCAGTTTTACCTTGAAAAATTTACATTTATGTATATAAATTGTTTTCCAAGAAAATAACATATTTTAAGAGTATTTTATAAGTAATTTGTTTATGATTTATTTTCTTGATAAACCTTTATGTTTTCAGGATTTCCCGTTGTGGTCAACGGAAACAAATCCAACTAGGAACCATGAGGTTGTGGGTTCAATCCCTGGCCTTGCTCAATGGGTTAACGATCCAGCGTTGCTGTCAGCTGTGGTGCAGGTGGCAGACGTGGCTCAGATCTAGTGTTGTTGTGGCTCTGCCATAGGCTGACAGCAACAGCTCCGAATAGACCCCCTAGCCTGGGAACCTCCACATGTTGCAGGTGCGGCCCTCAAAAAGACAAACAAAAAAATAAATCTCTATGTTTCCTCCTTGAATGAGACATTATACAAGTAACTTTTGTGTAGGATACATTTCACTTTTTCCACATGTTGCAGGTGCGGCCCTCAAAAAAACAAACAAACAAAAATAAATCTTTATGTTTCCTCCTTGAATAAGATATTATACAAGTAACTTTTGTGTAGGATACATTTCACTTTTTCTAAAATATAACATAAAAAAACTGATGAAGATAAAAAGATCCCACTAGTGTTACTTAGCATTAGTCTTCATTTGATTTAGAACCACAGATGATGAATATGAATAACTGAGAGAGGATTTTTTAGTGATATATTTAAAGAGGATAAATCTTCAGAAAATAACATGATGGCGATATTAGAAACCATAAGATAAAACAATTTTAAAACAAGAATAAGAGTCTAAAAAGATAAACGATGGAGGAAAATATGCTGCAAATTGGTTCTGTCATGAATGAAAAATGGACACAAGTCCATTTATTTAGACCTTCTTGGAACTGCATCATTACTGAAGTTGAAACATAATACATGCCTTGAAAAGTCAACATAGATAAGTACAAAATCTAAGAAGGTTTCTGGAGATGGAAAGCAAAATTATAATGTATTGTTACTTAGAAATAAATAATTTAAAATTCAAGTCCTATTGTTTTTAATTATACAAATTTCTTACCAAGACTCTCTATTGGAAAAAAATCAATTGGTCATTATATTTATTACTAGCAGTTTAATAAAAACTTTTGAAAAGTAGTAATAACAAAACTCTTCTTACATAATTATAAGAAAGTATACAATAAATATGAGAAGTCATCTAAAGGACAATTTGATGAAACTAATGATGAATAGCAAATTAAGGAGAAAAAAAGGAGGACAACTGAGTGAAAGGCTTATGATGTGGAAGAAAGAGAAGAGCACGTTAGAGAAGTTAGCAGAAATGAAAAAACAGAGAATGATTTTATGAGTGGAAAAAATCAGACATATTTCTGTGCAAGAAACAGATTCTTGACCATATACCATCACAATTAGAAATCACTGAGTTGATCAGAGCCAGAAATTTAAGTGTGGTAGCCATTCTTAAGGAATGATTATTGAAGGCTAAATTTCATAAGAGAAATGCTAATACCGTTGAAAAGAAAATTACTCAAATATTTTCTCAAATTCTCCCTTCTATTGAGAAAAAAACTTTCTTTTCTTTTTATGGCCATGTCTATAGCATATGGAAGTTCCTGGACTAGGGGCTGAATTGGAGCTGCAGCTGCAGGCCTACGTTACAGCTTGCAACAATGCTGGATCCTTAACCTACTGAGGGAAGCCAGTGATCAAACATGCATCCTCATGGACACTATGTCAGGTTCTTAACCAATGAGCCATAAGGTGAACTCCTTCTACTAAGAATTTTTAAATTTCTTATGATAAAAATACTCACAATGAATGTGAACTTATTCTGCAGGTGGTAGTCTGAGCACCATTATGACTGAACTCTTAACATCCATAATAAACCTGTAAGGTAGTCCTGTAAACATCAAAAAGAGGATGTAAAATTTACATTCATGTAAAAAGCTTGAGGAACCTGTCCAAATGTACCAACCAGGAAGCCACGGAATAGCAGAGATGATGCCAGGAAGTCTGACTTTAGAGCCTATGTTGTGAACTTCATTTTAAAAACTGAAAGGGAGGGCTTTAAGAACATTTTTTAAAAGAATATATTATGAAGGGCATTATTTTTAGGAGATTGGGACTTATGAACACTGAACTTAGACTGAATAAATCTGCAGATACTATTAGAAATAAAAAGCAGATAATGTTTAATAGAACCATAGAAATAAAAGTGAGGGTTAAGAAGGGAGCATTAGAACATTTATTCATTCTTTTGTTATTCTTTAATATTCACTATAGATAAATCTTCTTGACATTGGACATAAAGCAGTAAACAGAACAGGAAAGCTTTCTGTACTCACAGAATTGATTTGTAGGTGAAGTCAAATGAAAACAAATGTAAAATTAATAAAGAAACTAATTATGGAAAATAGTAAGTTCTGGAACAATAGTGTTGATAACTGGAGGAGAAGCAATGCTTTAGATAAATAATGACAGAGGATATATCTTAGGTTTGAATTGCAAAATTTGGAATACAGCATTAGGGAGACAGAAGAGAGGTGACAAGAGACCACTTGGGAAGGGAGTCCTAACAGAAGACAGACGGAGAGAAGCTCATCAGTTTCCCTCTACACAATAAGGTCAAGTGCTTGAGTGTTTAATTTCAACCCGCCCTCCCTTCCTCCATTCTGCAGGCATAGGTACTGGCCAGCGCGTGTATTCTCCCCAGCCTGCATTCCTTCTCTCTGTCTCTTCCCACTCTACCAGCTCAATCCTCATTCTACTGTGTCACCTAGTGTATGGAGTGGGGTTAGTGACTTCGGGGGCTTCCTCAGTGACCCTCACAGCTCATGAACCTCTGGGTACATTGTTTCTACCTCCCCTTCAGGAAAACCTGTGCTAGAGTGCTGAAGGAACCAATTAAGTATTTACTTTAAGCAACCAAAAAAGTGGGAATTTTTTTTCTGAAAAAGATCTGGCCTTGGGATGATCCAGGACACAGCTACTTTGAATAAGGTAGGAAACAGGGTCATTAGTTGAGAATCTGGTTATGGATAAAAATAAGAATATAAGCAATGTTGAAATAGATATACTGGTAACATCAGTTACATGTTTCAGGTTACATCCAAAAATCAATAAAAAGATGGGTTAGCAGATATGAGGGTCAACCAAAAGCAAAGCTGTTTGGTCGATTATTAATGGCTAGGGTTAACAGTATCTAACTTGTGAGGCTCAAGAGATGAAAATCACACATGAATACCAGTGAAAAACAAATTGTAATGCAATTTCAGACAAAAAAGAATAAATTAATTAAACATAATAGAGTAAAAACCTGATCATATCAATAGGAAATGAATGTCACTATGGAAATGCGAGGTTTTGGTGGAAGAAAAGAAATAAACAATTTTCTTAAACAGCATATTTTTGGAGATATCATTCTTAGAATGCTTTTACATAGTACAATGAGATTTAGGATTTAGACTTTTGAAAGCACTGAAAGATTTCTTATATTCAATAGAAATAACTAGAAATGATAGGTAACTTCAGTTCAAAGTTTGGAGAACTTGAAGAGCTCAATTCACTATGGGATATTATTCATACCAAATGACAGTAAACAGCATTTCATTCTAGCATGGGATTATGCTACGATCAACACTGAAATTAATCAAACTTCTCTGATTAATCAAAATTATATATTATATCCTGATTGCAATCACCTATCAAAGAATCATTTTCCACAGTAATTTGTATAAAACATAATCAGTGCCAATGAACTAAAAGCTGGAGGTCTGTGCACCTAAAAAAGAGCTTGTTGATAATTTCCTGTTACTCTCACCTCCCCACAGCCCCTCTTGGGGAAAAAAAAAAAATCCACCAGTGGGATAACCTAGTTCAGGATTTCTAACTATGCTTCACCTCACAATGAAACCCATATAAGCCATTTATCATATCAAATGGATGGTAATTGCACTGAACAACATATGCTTATTCAACTCATCATCTGATGATATCATCACATTAAACTGTAAAATCTGCAAGAACAAAGTTGTTTTTATCATAATTTTTGAGTGGCTCTAATTTTATACTGCTCATATCTCATTAAAAATAAGATGAACAAAATAAATGATCTTATGTATTTGAAATGACTGAAATCAAGAGTTCCTTTTGGCGTAAAGATTCCATTAGAGCATTATCCAAGACATTTAAGTTTCCTGATCTGGATCCCAAAGGGTCTGTTTGTCTAAGGCTATCACACAGCTTCATGTTGCTTAATTCATATTTCACCTCACATGTTGCTTAATTCATATTTCACCTAATCACGAGTTAAATTAGTTCTTCTAAGAATTCATCTTATTTTAATGAAAGCAATATGATATCGTGGATAGTGTTTTTGGCTAGCTGGAAAGTACTCAAATCAATCTCAAGCCCTGCCATCAACTAACTGCATGACCTCTTTCAAGTAATGTTATCCCTTTGTTCCTCAGTTTAGTTACATACAAATGAAATGCTGAACTCTCTAATCCCTAAAGAACTTTCTAGCACACAATATGAAAATGCAAAATAATTATTTGTCTTAATACTAAACTGTTTATAAAACTCAAATATATTTTGAATTTTAAAGGGAAGGCTGGAGAACGGGGAATAGTTGCTAGAAAAGTTCTATCTTCCATTTGGAAACATCAGTTCATTCCTCTTGTAGCATAAACTGGCAATCTCTTCTGTGCTGAGCATTGTGTTATTTAGATTATAGAGGCCCATGTTCAACACAGCACTTTTCCTCAGCTCAACACAGCACTTTTCCTCAGCTCTTACATCTAATCAGGCATGCATTCATATCCATCCTACCTTCATCCATCACTATCCTTTCAGTCATCGTGCAGTCCTCATTGTCTCTTGCATAGATCATAATGCCCGATTTTTCAATTCTCCAACCTCCTCCCAATTTTAATCTTCACATCCATGATAATTTTCTAAAAGACAAATACAATCATATTTAGAAATATAACCTAAGCGTTTTGAAGTAGACACATTTCTATAGAATCCAAGTCAAGCTCCTCAGTATTGCATCTGAGGGCCTTTCAAACCTATCCCATATGTTTTTCTATACCTCTGCTGCCTCATGTCCACAATAACTGTCTCCTGCTGCTCTCATGCATTGGCCATAGGTAAACTGGCATCAGTGCCTTGGGGGGGTCATGTGTACAATTTTTTTTTTCCTGTTTTAATGTCCTAGATAATATTTCTCTCTTTGCCTGAAATAGTCCTTTCCCACATCAAGATATCAAATGTGTCCTCTTTTCAGTGAATCTTTCCTGATTTCCTTACACAGTTCCTTGCTTTTTTTATGGACTCCATAATAATTTTGCTTATTCGAACTATAGCAACATATTTATCGAAATTATATTGCCTGACTTCTATGAATTTTTCTCAGTTGAAAACTCTGTATTTTCTTTCATATTGCATATATGTAACTTAGTGACTGGCCTATATCAGATACTTAATAAGTATAAAATAAATGAACGAACGTACCTTCACAGTAGCTTTATATAGTACATAAGGGTCACAAACAAAAGCAAATCTCTGTAAAAAAAAAAAAAACCCTTCAGAAACATTTCTTGAGAATTGTAGAATATACTTAACCGTGATTTTCCACATGGAAGGGATGAGGTCAAGATTCTGAATCAATTTTCTCTATTTCATTGGGGAAAGATACTCACTGACTTCACATATGAAACTTCTCACCACATATTTTTCACTTGTTGGAAAGGTATCTTGAAGTTTCCTACATTAATCATAAAATATGCAATAGATTTTTATAGCTGTGGATAGCTAGCATATTGATAATGTTGATTTCAAAGCAGTTCACCAAACAGGTATAGTAAGGAGAGAAAGAAGGACATGGAAGTAGTACATTTAGTAGGCAAGGAAAATGATTAAAGCTAACAGCAAAATTTTTAAAATGTAACACAGTTAATGACTACCAAAAATATTATACATCACAAGATAAAGTAAAGCAAAAATTCTCACACAGAATTTCAAAAACACCATGTAGATTTGACTGACTTCAATTAAGTCATTTATGCTTCTGAGTTACAGTTTGAACACATATAAGACTTATTTCAAGATTCATTCAAAAGTGATATAAGTGAAAGCAAAAAAATAAGCTAGAGTATTGTGAATTCCTTTGTAATGAAATACTTCTAAATTCTATTATGAATTTTTTTGACTTCCCAATTAACCTTTTAATAAAACAATTATTATATCCTATTATTACTTATGTTAAAATACTAGATTACATTTCTGTACATACTTTCTGAAAAATTCCCAGATATCTCCAAAATAATAGTCCCTTGATTTTTCATATAATCTTGAAACATCCCTGAACTTAATTCAGGTTACTATTTTCTAACTTGTTAAGTAAAGACATCAAAACAATAACAACCACTTAAAAAGTGAAACATGACATATAATTTGGTCTGTCACAGTTCTCTAATTGACTGTCTTTAGATTGACAAAATATATCTAGAATGTCTTTAGAAGGAATGCTTTGTGACTAAAAGCAGGACACCTTGACAAAAGGTGTAAGAATGCAAAAAAATAACAGTCAAGGTTAGTCTACATATCTGAATAGTGGAACTGCTATTCAGCAACACCTGCTGTGTGCCCTGAGTTTGGAGGAAGTGGGGGAGGCAAGAAAAGTATAACACATATTCTACGTCCTCTTGGAAATTATCACAGGAATAACTGGTATCACAAGAAAATTTGGTATGTGGAATCCTCCTCCTTTGATTCATGTTGATACTCCAATTTCCTCATCTGTGAAATGGAAGCAATAACTCTCTTATTTACCTGTTGCATGCAGGAAATGAGAAAAATCAACATGAACATCCTTCTAAACTGTAATGAGGCATACAGATAAAACACATTATTATAAATTTTACATTTCTTCTCTGGAGACTAGGAAAACTTTAAGTGGACTTTTCAGAATGCTCTTCTTACATTCTTACCCTAAATTTTCCATTCCAAGGTTTCTTTCTTGAAGTTTACATACACAATGAGCTCAAACAGCTCTAACAACCTCCCTAAAAGTGTTGCTGCTCAAACAAAACATTTTTTTCAGCCCTCTCAGTTCTAACACAGATGTTCCATCACTTTCCCTGAACTTCCCTGCTGACTCTTACTTAAATATAGAATTTTTTTGGTGCTATTATTAATTTTTCTAATTTTCAGGAGCATATTTTGAACCTAACAAAATCCCTAGAGCTCAGCACATTTTGAGAGATGGATGAGAGGTTGCTTGCAAATTTCAAATCCCCTGATTTCCAGGGTCAACTCAAAAGACATATAGTGCTTTCCCTGAGGGGGAATCCTTTTTGCTTCCCTCTTTTCACCCCTTTCTCCTCTGGGAAAAGTTACATTGGCTACGAAACTGCAAATGCTTCAAAACATCCCACCTCCTAAGAAAAGCTTATGCTTTCCCCTAGAAATTAACAAATGATTATAACACTTAACCATTGTTTCCTTTCCTCTAGTCAGGAAGACAATCAAAACAAGCCTCTTGGGTTGTGCTGTAGTTTCCTAGCTTCCCAACCAATATACCCATTAATAGTACGTAACTTTTTTTTTTTTTCTGTCTTTTTAGGGCCACACCCAAGGCATATGGAGGTTCCCAGGCCAGGGGTCAAATCAGAGCTGCAGCTGCCGGCCTACACCACAGCTACAACAACACAGGATCTGAGCCATGTCTGTGACCTACACCACAGTTCAAGGCAATGCCGGATCCTTAACCCACTGTGCGAGGTCAGGGATTGAACCTGCGTCCTCATGAATGCTAGTCAGATTCATTTCCGCTGAGCCACAACAGGAACTCCAGTAGTACATAACTTCTGCTGGGCTCATAGGTGAACTAAAACCATAGCCACTGTTCTTTTCTGTCCTTTAGGCAGTGATATCCATAAAAACAGAGAAAGCTGAACTGCATGCTACCTTAAGAAGACAAGGCTGCAAAACTGAAATCGTGCAGATAATCTCACTAAAAAGTTCATGGAAAGAAGTCCTGGAGGGAATATCAACAGAAGGTTATGGACTCTCTTGTATTACTCAATAACAATATAGTCACTGACCATCACTTAATCTCACTGGAGTATATTTTCTCATTTGTAAAATTAGCGGATAAATCAGATTATCTGTTTATCAAGTTCCTTTCATGTCTAAAATTATAGATTTATTGCCCCTTTAAAATGTAAAATCTTCAAATCTTCATTCTTTGTTTTGAGCTATTTTTTTTTTTTTTTTTGGCTTTTTAGGGGCCACACCCTCGGCATACAGAGGTTCCGAGGCTAGGGGTCAAATCAGAGCTACAGTTGCCAGCCTACACTACAGCCACAGTAATGCCAGATCCAAACCACATCTGCGACCTCCACCACAGCTCACAGCAATGCTGGATTCTTAACACTTTGAGAGAGGCCCAGGATTGAACCTGCAACCTCATGGTTCCTAGTTCAGATTTGTTTCTGCTGTGCTCCTATGGGAACTCCTTTTTTTTTTTTTTTTAAACAACTTCTACATTCTTTACTGGAGATTTCCCAGAGTAACTTACCATTGATGGAAACATTACTGAGGGCAATAATACAAAGTAGAACATATTGTACATTACTGGGACCATAGGAATTTGCCAAAATGTTAGTTTCTTGATTAGGATTGTGAGTCACATTTTAGTTGCTTAAATTCAAATATATGAGACTGTACTCTTTAAAAGTTAGAATTTTGTTCTAGATGTTTAGACTTCATGTTTTACTAGATAATTATAGTACAATAAATTGGACCTTTCAAATAAGTACACTCTGTTTATCTAAAGGCCTGCACGAGAAGGGGTCAGTTCTACAACTTGCTATTATAAAGAAATACTAAATGAGACAGAGGAAAAATCCAGTTAAGAAATAACTGAGAAATTTTGAAAGATGAAAGTACTGATATAAATTATAGTCAAAACTGGGAGAGAAAATAAAGACTTCCTGTGAACACTAAAGCCATTAGGGACTCCCAGGCATTTTATGTTGAGCCAAGAGCAAGTGAAGGAGAAAATACTTTGGAAGAGCTGTTGGAAATTGTCCAAAAAAACATTGGAAGACAATTTTCTGACTATCCACAAAAAGTGATGAAGCTGAAAAACAGAGATGGAAACATTCAAGGGGAGTGGGGAGAAATTATTTCCCCAGCATTTTGCTGGCATAAAATAATAAGTCCAACAGAGTCGTAATAATCTAAAGAAAGTACTTCAAGCTGAGTTTCAACCCAAGAGTATTATTAGGTCCAAGTGTTTCTAGAAATAGATGATTCTAAACACTCTAAGAGGATAAGATATAAAATGCCTTATATATTTTCTAAAAAGCATGATCATCTACAATCTTATTTGCTTCTGTTGTGTATTTTTCTGTCGGTCTGCTCAGCAGTTTAAGCTGGTAGGCGATTCTAGTAGAGCAGCCTATTAATGAGTGATGAGATTTTACAGGGCCAATAATATAGACCAACAATTTTTCTTAGGACTACGGAAATGCTGGCTCATTTTGCTTACTGAAAAACTGTTACATATATTATAGACTATGTGTGAAACATCTGCTTAATCTTTAGAATATCTCAGATTAAAAAATACTGTCAGAGTGCCCTGAATAAGCCATTTAAATGTCATAATTGAATTTCCAACAAAATACTTTATTGTATAATATCACGAAAGATATACACCTGTTAATATGACATATAAACATGGTCCTTACCAATTTAGATACATGCTTTATATGAGTTATTCTTTCAATCAACTATGACTTATGTGATATAAATAGGCTTATGAATCACTTGCTGATTTAAGCACTAGCGTGTTATTATATCCATTCCCCTTTTCAATTATTGATATGTCAGCTTTCCATTTTTCTCTTGCCCTTTTTCTTTATCAAATTCATTGTATTCAAGCTGCTATAAAAAAAAAACTTTGAATGACATTTTTCATGTTGGCATTTACCTATTCAAGACCTAAAGTAGATTAAAAGTAAAAGTTATATTAAATCCAAGTTCAGATTTAATTCAATAAATAAATATACATATATGCATGTTTACAAGCTTAGACTTATCTGTGCTCCCTTGTTATTTTGCAAGTAAAGTGCACCACACCCCAAGATTTCATCTTTTTTTTTTTTTCAGCCCTGGCAATGCACACAAATCAAACCTACTAACCATCAAACTTACTAATTTGCTCTTTGTTGAGAAATTAAAGCATAGCTAATTTTCCTTAGCTTTTACATTATATTTTGTACAGAAATAAGCATGAAATAAGTTAAATGGTAAGTCTCTCCAGGAATTATTCCATATGTTTAAAATGACTGAATTTAAAAGACAAATTAATAAAAATCTGACATATAGTGAGGACACACAAGGTAAGCAGCTTTTCTTAATGCTTTGCTAATAAGGAAGGTGGGTAGTGCAACTGTTACTTTTCGAGGGTTTTCTACGTAGCAAGCTCTGTCTAAAACTTTAATATCATTTTCTCTTTTAATCCTCAAAAACATTCTACAAGGGAGACATTACTATTCATTATTTAAAATAAATGGCAAAGCCAGAATTTAAACCATTATCTATGTTGTTTTAAAAACAATATTGCTTTTAAAAGTACCACACCAAGCCCTCAAAAATCTGTGTTGAGCATATTCCAAGGTGTCCAAGGCACAGTGTACCATGTTAATATGCTTGCAGTTGTGGTTTGGAAAATCATTTTAAGTGTATTGAACCCTAAAACATATTTGAGAACAGAAATCATTCTTTTTTTTTTTTTTTTTTTTTTTGCTTTTTAGGGCCACACCTGTGGCATATGGAAGTTCCAAGACTAGGGGGCCAATCGGAGTTACAGCTGCTGGCCTAAACCACAGCCACAGCAACATGGGATCCAAGCCTTGTCTGTGACATATACCAGAGCTCAGGGAAACACTGGATCCTTAACCCACTGAGTGAGGTCATGGATCGAACCCACGTCCTCATGGATACTAGTCTGGTTCATTATTGCTGAGCCATGATGGGAAGTCCAGAAATCATTACTTTGGAATAAGTCCATAGGTTCTAGTAGAAACTAATTCTTAACTGATATACTTTGTGCAAAAATCATTGTAGTAACTGGAAATCCAGTTGCGGTTGTTTTGCCTCCCATAAGCCCAGCATGACCCACGTGTTTGGCAACTGCCCATCTGAATGTCCTGCATGATTTACCTACTGTCTCTCTCTTATATTAAATTAGTCTATTCTCTAGCATAAAAGAGACGATAAGAGGATTCTCTACAGAGAATTACAGACTGTGTATTTGGCTTTCCTACACTCTCTATTCCTTTAGTGAGGCCTGAGATATCACATTCCTTATGTGAATATGGCTTTTGACACCAATTAAGGTGGTAAGAGCTGCTGCAAAGCCTAATCTTTTCTTTTGACTTAACCACCTTTCTCATTGGGAGGTCACTGGAGAAACAATTACCTCTCAAGGCTCATATTGACAATGCAAATGGACATTCTGAGTGGCAGTCCTTTCAGATCTGTAGAAATTCTAAAACTGATTCACACAAATAGAGGGTAAGATTTGTTTGAGATAGGACCTAGATCTGTATATATCTCATGAGCAAAATTAGCTTTCTTTGGGAACACTTAGGATGGTCCATGGAGACCCCTTCTTCCTGGTACTCACATATATTTGTAATGTTCTTCCCTTGGCTGGACTGACTTACTCATATCTGTCAAACAGACTCGGGAAGAAGTGCCAGGATGCCTCTGCTGATACATGGTTATAAAAGACAATGACTTTCTTCTTGAACACACTTGCAGTCTCCCTTTGGTCACCTGTTCTGGGGAAGCTAGCTGTCATGACACTAGGCAGCATTGTGTAGAGATCCACATGAGTAAGCTTGGAAGCCAACTTTCTGAAGACTGCCAATAAGTAGTTCCTATCATGGCCAAACGGGACTTCAGAATTGCAATGGCTCAGTGACCCCATCCTATCTTAGTACAGTGTCTTTTTATTTATGTATTTTTTTTAATTATTATTCCGTTGCTTTGATATCTGAGGACCTGCTGAGCCTGGGGTCCTGCCCCTCCTAGGTTAGCCAATTACTAGAGACAAAGAATAATTTACTCTAAAATGTACTTTTCAAATGCAAACCAACCAATCCCAGAGCTCACAACCCTAGCATTTCTGCTATAGGCTTTTAATTTGGACCACTATCCCCCTTCCCTAATTTCTCCAGCGGTCTTACACTACAACTTAAGACAGACGGCCCAGACAACTCAAAGCCCACTAAAATTATTCAAACTAACCACCAAGTCTACATACCCTATCCTACATCTGCCCACAGAAACCACAATAGAAGCATTAGCCCATAAGCTCCCTTGTTCCCTCTGTCTTTGAATGACTCCAGGGCTTCCTGGTGTTCTGTGCTGTGCCTCCTGTTTCTAGGGAACTGTGAGTATAAACTTCTTTATGACACTCATCTCCCTGTTTGTGTGTCTTACCCATACCTGATTAAATCAAATATTAAGCATCCTCAAAACAGTTCCATTTTACTTCTTTTGTATAGGATATCTATAATAGTTGTCCAATACCGTTTGACTATTGAAAACTGGGTGTTTATGGAGTTGATAATTATCCGTTTATTATCTCTGATATACATTTGAAGTGAAGTTTTACATGAGGAGTTGTACTTAAGGAACAATCACCAAGTAAACTTCTCCACACCTGGACCTGACGTAGAAGATGGAATTCAAGATTCTGAACTGCTGCCGCAGTAGTATGAGACTCTGAAGGAACTGTGTGTATATTACATGTAGGCTGGATGTGCATCACTGCGGGTGAGTGGGCAGACTGCACTAGGCAGTCTATACACATTAACTGTGGGCGATCTCCACCTCCCTGTACATATGTTCATATGCACTTCCATTCTCTTCAACATGGGTTGGACCTATCAACTTAACTCCTGATAAAACAGAATATGGGCAATGTAAAAGGATGCTGGTGCTGAGGTTAGGCTATAAAAAGACTATGACAGCCTTTTTGGGCACTATCTCCCTCTCTTGGATCATTGGCTCTGCAGGAAACTAGCTATCACATTGTGAGACAGCCCTGTGGAAACATGAAGTTAATGAGGGTGGAAGCAGATCTTCTGATATTTGCCAACAAACACGTGAAGGAGCTTGGAAGCATTTTCTTTTTTTTTTATCTCCAGTTGATTCCTGAGATGACTAATGTCCCAGCTAACAAATTGACCATAATTTCAATAGAGTTTTAAGCACTATACACTCAGTAAGGGGCACCTGTATTTCAAACCTAAAGAAGCTGTGAGACAATAAAGGTTTGTTTAAGCCAATAAATTTGGGGGCATTGCTTTTTTTTTTTTTTAATGGAGCAATAGATAACATACAGATTTCTACATTAGCTCTCTTTCCTGGTTGCATGCTGAAGTACAGACATTCAGTCTGGAAAAAATATGCTAGAAAGGAAGAGGGAGTGCTTAGAAAATCCTCACTGAGGAACAAGTAATTTACTTACAGCTAACTGAATTGGTAGTTTTGTTCTAAAATTTTTTTTTGGATTAAAATAACATACCTCAATTAAGTTTTCTATGGTTGGAAATTCTATTATTCCATAAAATTTAAATATAAAACTAAAAAGCTTAAAAAACTAAGATAATTTCAGTTTTAGTTAGAAAATTAAAGTACTGATTTGAGGGTATTCTGATTTATAACAAAACATAACTTTTCTTTGCATATTTTTTTATACTATGGAAAAGGACCATTATGTCTTGTTCTTCAGCTCTTTTTCACCTCGTAGTATATTATCATGCACATACGAAATGAAACAAGCCTGTGAGTTAATTTCTATATCTGTTATTAACTATTGTTTGATTAGTAAATTAATGAACAGAGGAAAACATAGAAAGGGAGTGGACAAAATTATAACATGGAAAATTTTTTCTCCATAATTTGGTAGAAATTAGTAGATGTAGCTCATGATTTCAGACTGAAATCCCAATATGTTCTCCCTATTGGTAAAAATACGAAACAAAAAAAGTTCAACATCTTTAATGATTTTATGAATTTCTTGCTTGTTTATGAAAAAGATAAAATTTTTCTTTAGTTAAGTGTTTAAGCTCTTGTGAATAGAAACATACATAAAAGATTTTTAAAATCTTGTATTAAATTTTAGTACAATCACTATTGAAATATAAGAAAATAAGTATGTATTTTTTATATTAAGAAAAGTGAGACAGACTTTATATTTTATGGTTTTTCAGATAAACTGCTTATAAGCCTGAGAAAGATCTTATTGCTGCCTTGTCTCTCTTATTGAGAGTGAAGGAAAACTTGTGTGTAATGGACCCTCTACCAAAGGTAGAAGTCTTGGCTCCAAGGCTTCTATTTATTATGAGCTACCCGCTACATATTTCCTTCTCTATGAAGCATGTCTTGACCATGTTTGCTAATACAGCATTCTCTATTTGCTCAAACAGTATGTGTATGTGACTTCTCTACATCTCTTTTTATTGGAACAACTTATTTTGCTTTAGTTTTGTCTGTCTCCTCTACTAGATTATAAGTACTTGAGGGCAAAAATTGTGTTTAACAAAGATAACTAGACTCCTGCCTGGAAATACTGACTACCACTCTTTGCGAAACATTCACTGAATTGGCTCTCTGAGACAAACATTAAACCCCATGGGGCTTTTTCCACTCTAAAATTAGGTGTTTCTTTCAAATGGTTCAGAGAGCTCTACCTTTTACTACAATATTACAATTAACTCATGATGTTGTTCTTGTGATACAGTGAATTCCCAACAAAAAATATGAACTTCATTCTAAAAGAATATATTAAATAGGAAATTAATTACACTGTATTTAAGAGCTAGATTCCATTTATGGATATTTGACTGCTGAGAGCTTTTCAACTTTTCACCCTTTGGTCCCACATCTAGGCAAGCTGACAAGGAAGCCTGGGTGCTCCCCACCTTGGCATTGGCAAGAGATTCAAACTTCAGGTCCCAGCTTATGTGAAAATCTTCATGAGCTCCACCCACTGAGCACATCTAAAGCCCCAAGTCAGTCTCATTTCCTTGCTCTCTCAAGTCAATTTTGGCCCACCTTTGGAATCTTGACTTATTCTCCCCAGAAATCCTCCATTATGTAAGTAACAAAAACTTTCTGGACCATCTTGGTTTATGTGTATGGTGTCACCAGCTTTGGAACTGAAACTAAATCTCCTGTGGGTAAATCAAAAGAGAATCATATTAGTACTTAATTTTTCTGAGTATGATTAGGTTAAGATACTTTAAGTTTCATACTTAAAGTTTGTGAAAGAAGTAAGAAAATTTACAACCACAGAAGAACTTAGTAGAATCCCAATTTACACCACTAATTTGACTTTTAGGGTTAATTAAGGCCATGAAAGTTGTCAATTAGTACATTTTAGCAACATTAATGCTGTGTTCCTAACCATTAAGACCTCCTTAGATAATATTACTGAAATCATTGACTCTCATTCAATGAGAAACCAACAAATACTGAAAGGAGTTCACAGAAAGAGGTTAAGCCATTGCACTGCACATAATACAAGACCCCACCACCTCAGTTAAATTTCTGGAAATTTCTGGAAATTATTAATTAAATTGAGGGCTGCAAGTCTACACTGCCAAGAAATAGCACTGACTCTCTATTGAATATCAGCATCCACAATTTCTTTTAGACAGTTTCTGTTTTGGGAGGCAACATTTTCTAATTTATGAATTTGACGTTAGCCTGTTGGCACTGTTTTCTTGCAAAGTGGCCCATTTTGAATGGCTCTCTAACAAAAGTCTGTAGAATCTGTCTGAATTTCAGTACAAGAGGCATTCCATTAATGGCTGCAGAGACTGCCATTCGAAGGTGCTTTAGTAACATTATCTCATGCTTCTTGGAATCCCTAGGCCATCCACGAGGGTCAGAAGTTGCCTTCTGACTTCTGATACAAGCAACTGCCCCTCTCAGCCCTGTGCTATACATTATTAATGCAGCAATTGCTAAGCACATAAGTAGGTTCTCCTGGAAACAGGCTCCAATGGGCCCCAAACCTGTGACCTTCTGTACCCAGCTGTCCATTATGCTTTGGGTCATGAGACCAGCACCCCTACAGACTCAGCCAGACTACCAAGACATTCTTGCTCTAAGATGAAGCCAAAGATGGACCTCCTAGTGTATCCCACTTGCAAAAAGGGAAGACTCTCTTATCCATAATTCTTTGCTAGATGCCATAGTCCTGAAGCGGACAGCCATCTTCCAAACCCACTGGTTCCTTGGGGGCTCCTTAGGATCAAGTTTATCTATGGACGTTGAGTTCCTCTACTTTATAGAAGGCAATTTAACCAGCACACAGGACAGAGTTCAGCAGAGAGTTACTGCTTTTAACTACTTAACAATTAATCTCAATATATGAACCAAATTTTGGGTAGGGAATCCATCCTTTATTTCAGTATGATTTCAACATAAACATTTGTGTTTAAATCCTCTACTTCGCTCCCCTCATGTTGAAGAATTTTAAGTATTTGGGTTATAATTTTTAAAGTCTTTTATCTCTTTATGATGCTATGCATTTTTACATCTATGGTTAATCACTTTTTTTTTTGGGGGGGGCATACCCAAGGCATGTGGAAGTTCCTAGTCCAGGGATCAAACCTGCACCACAGCACTGACCCAAGCTGCTGCACTGAAAACAATGGATCTTTAACCTGCTCTGCCACAAGAGAAAGCTCGTGGTTAATCATTTTTTATTTTGTTTCATTTTGTTTTTTTTTGGATAATATTGCATATAAGTTATGGTGTTTTGAGTGCCTACTGCATTCTTTAAAATAAGAACTAAAATGAGATACCATTATATACTTATTAGAGTAGCTAGAATCCAGAAAACTGACAATACCAATGCTGACAAAATGTGGATCAGCAGGAATTTTCATTCATTGCTGATGAAAACACAAAACAATAAAGTCACCTCACAAGACAGTGTGGTGGTTTCTTACAAAATTAAAATACCCTTACTATATAATCCAGAAACCATGCTTCTTGGTATTTACCCAAAGTAGTTGAAAACTTAGGTCTACACAAAAATCTGCACATGGATGTACACTGAAATTTTATTCACAAATGCCCAAACATGGAAGTAACCAAGAAGCCCTTCAGTTGGTGAATGGATAAGTAAACTGTGGTATATCTAGACAATAAAATATTCAACATTAAAAAGAAATGAGCTGTCAATCCATGAAAAGACATTGAGGAAGGTTAAATACATATTACTAACAGAAAAAAAAAAATCACAAAAGGTATTATTTCTTTCAGTCACATTTCTTAGCGTAGACTAAAGAAATTTAAATTTTATTCAAAAGTAAATATTATTTTTGTATATTTTAAAATAACTTAAAACTTACAAAAATGATGCTAGGTAATGAAATAATTATTTGTCCTGAATAACTTGAATATTAAGTAGCTAACATGATGCCACATTATGAAGAGTATCTCTTGTTTAATTACAATGTACCATTGTTATAATGAAACTAAAAGTATCAAATAATTTGCAGAATTATTGCAAGTTTATTCATTATCTCAATAATCCGCATGATAGCAAAATTATCTATTCCAAAATGTATCACATTTAGCTGTCACGTCCTTTTACTTTTTGATCTATAGTACCTTAATCTTTCTTTGATTTTTAGGACTGATATTATTTTAAGAATTGTAGACCAACTCTTTGGTAGCACATCTCTAAATCAGTCTGTTTCCTCCTGATGATATTCTAGTTGGCAACATTGAACTTTGTCATATGGCATGATTTTGATTTATCCCAACTTCCATTTGGTTTTTCCCAACTTTGACGATTTAACTAAGAAACTATTTCAGTGCTTCTCCATTTAAGAATTACACTTTTCACTATTATAGTAGTTAATTTGTGGTATTTTCTGACTATGTAAATATAAAAAATCAAATTTCCATCTGTTTATTTTAGCATTCATTGAAATTATCTGGCTGAATTAATTGTTACTTTGAAAATTATCAAAATTTGATTATAACAACCACTTTTCCCAGTTTTATTAAATGGTATATTAACTCCAAGAAAAATTTTCTCTTCTCCATGTCTTTTCATTTATTCATTCATGTATTTATTGGCATAAATGCATGGATTTCTATTTTATTCAGTGGTTCATAATCAGTCACAAATATTATTTAATAGCATCTCAAACTGTCTCCAGTTTGGCCAGTAAATAACTCTTCAAGTTGGTCAAGAGTCTTTTTCACCCATACCCATTATTCTTTCAGCACTTCCGTACTTTCAGTCACAACATGGTATTAAAGGAACACCTTTTTTTCTTTTTTTGCTTTTTAGGACCACACCCATGACATATGGAGGTTCCAAGGCTAGGGGTCAAATTAGAGCTACAGCTGCTGGTCACAGCCACAGCCACAGCAACATGGGATCCAAGTCGTGTCTGTGACCTACACCACAGCTCACAGCAATGCCAGATCCCTTAACCCACTGAGTGAGGCCAGGGATCGAACCCACAACTTCATGGTTGCTAGTCAGGATGGTTTCCACAGCACCACAATGGGAACTCCTAAAGGAATATCTTGTATATTTTTTATCCAGCCCTGGATTTACCATGTTGCCAAACAGTTTCTTTAATTTCAGTGGAGAATCAGAAAGAAATTTAGAAATTGATATCTGGGTGATAGATTTGCTCATAGCTACTGAGGTGTTGTTACCATAAAGCCCTTTCAGTAAACATGCACTCACACGCATGAGTCTGAATCTTTTTTTTTTTTTAATATCTACCTCCATATACTACAAACCTTGAACACTAATACTTTCTATTGCAATCTTCCATACAGGATTCATTGTAATTTTCTCCCTTTGCATATTTGCAAATTCCTTCCATGACACCCAGAAAGTCAGATTCTATTCTCCTTAGTATATTTACTTATTTGATTAATCCCCCCATATGTAAATAATCTACCACCACTGTGACCTTTCTGACCATTTACCATTTTCTTCACCAGACGTGAGCCCTCTGTACCTGCTCAAGCTCCAGCACTCCACATCCACCATAACACATGCTGGATTGCTGCAGCCACTACCACTCACTCAAATATATATGCCCATACCCCAGATGGAACTGCAATTCCCAGTCAGATAGCTGCTACCATAGCCCCGTGCCCAGTACCTATCTTACTCCACTTCAGTTCCAGCCAGGCCACGACCACCATCGTGCTACAATTGTATGGCTGCCTTTCTAACCCCACCCTTCCCTGAGACCCATACTCCTCAACCTCTTTTGGCTTCAGCATGCCATGAAATAGCACTGCTCTCCCTCCCTTCCCTAAACCCTCCTAACTTAGCTTCCACTCTGACTCCCCATGCCAGGCTGCTGCTCTGTCCAATGTCCCATACACCGGCATACACTCCACTCCATTTGATTTGAGTTCATATGAGTTCACATCAGAGTTTGGGATATAGTAATTGGTCAAGCTGAAATGTCTCTTTATAGCCCTCAGTTTCCTTGTCTGCATAAACCAGATTCTTGAAATTTCATCTCTGGATAATTCCTGAATCTAGTTTTGGAATGTGCAGAACTTCATCATTAGGGGAAGAAATTACAATATCTTTAAAGAGTAAAGGAAAAAAAAACACTAAAGGAAAGCAAAGTCTTTTACTATTATTTTGAAATTACTTTTTAAAATGTGTCATAACTTTTTAGCTGCTGTGTAGTCCCCAAGCATTGTTAATGCCCATGAATGCTAATTAGCACTGAACTGCTTACTACAATGTTTTTCTAGAAGGCAGCCACAAAATGTCCCATTATCATGATTAAATATTTATTGAACTTGAGGTATATTCTCAACATTGTAAAAAAGATACAGGAAAAGTTTCTACTTCAAACACATTCTTGTGCTCAGAAGTACATCAAGGCAAGATTATTTTTTCTCAGATTCTCTTACACTCTATCTTGTATTTATTTATGAATTTTTGTATTAAATATACAAATAAAAAATTAAAACATCATCTGTCAGAAAAGCTCTTCTTGAGAGACATTTGACAATAGGCACCAATTACATAAAATCTGTCCTTATCCTTTGATCTCCTTCATATTACTCTACGAGTTAAGCAGTCTATGCAAAACTCACATCAAGGATTTTCAACATCAGCATAATTTTTGTTTGACCTGGAGTATTCCTTGTTGTGGGGGCTTTCTCATACTTTGTAGAATGTTCAGTAGCATCCCTGGCTTCTACCCACTAGATTCTAATATAATTATCTACCAGCACTCCTCACTCCAAGTATAGATACAGGCAACGTCTCCAGACCTTGTCAAGCATTTCCTAGCAAGGCAAAATCCCCTAACCAACACTGAGAAACCCCTGCTTTCTATATAGATTGGTTTGAGACATTATAGTACATTGAACATTACTGTCATGACATATTTTATTTTACAGGAAGCTGTGAATAAGAGGAATCACAGATACAAATAATTCACTGGGAAATGAAGATAAAGTAAGACAGTGGAAATTACTAGTGGAGACTGTGGCAAACAAGGAACTCACAGCATGTGCTCCAAGTGGAAGGGGCCGCTGTCCCTATGTTGTTATCATCAAGTATTGCAAGACTTGAAGTCTGATCCAATGTTGCTAAATTCTTTCTTCAAGAAAAAGCACCATATCTGGAAACTTCTCAATTTTTTAAATACTGAAAATTTTATTCCTTAAGATACTATGCTAACCATATTTTAAAAAATTCAGATTCTTGGTTTGAACCTTCTGAACCTTCTGTTACACTATTAACTAATATAGTAAATTCAAAATTACAGCAAAGTTTATAAAATTTACCTGAGATACGTAAAACGTAAAAATCCTAGAAGGATAGCAAAGTGTTTATTATGTTTACTCATGGATGGTTGCTATTTTTATAACAAGAGTAACAGTTGCCAACATATCTCTTATGGTGGAGCTTTCACAACGATTTTCCTGTAAAACCCATCCAAGTATCAGGGCAGAAGATAATGAGAATTTGAGGGTTTGGGACACAGAGAGAGGAATACTTCAGGTTTCATGAGAGGCTAAACTTTACTGGCAGATTTTTTTTTTTTCTTCCTATCAACAGACAGTTGAAAGCCAAGGACTGGAAAGAATAGGAAGTGTCACTTACCTCAAGAAAACTGAACTGGGAAGTAACAGTTGCCCTTGATTCGTCTATTATCAGGTATAAGCAAAGATGTCATCCCAGTTTGTGCATCTCAGAGTTTGAGAGAAAAAATGTATGTGTGGTACATTCTGCTTGTGCTAAAATTTTAGCTCTCTGGGAAATGGAGCTAGAATAGGGAGGGAGAAAACTCACCCAAAAGAGTTAATATTTCAGAAGATGGGGGCAAAAAAAAAAATCATCTAGAACTCAGAATAAAATTTAAGACCCCAGGAGCCTGGAGAAAATACTGGCCACAAAGACATGCTCCACTTTACATGAGAGTTATTATCATTCTAAAGGAACCCATGTGATTCACAAAGCAGGTCTTTTCTTCATGAAAATCCCACTTCATGAGGAGATTAAGGCAGCAAAAAAAATGGAGTGAAAAGAAGAGGTTCTTGGTGAACGTTTTTTTAACTCAGTGACTTACATTTATACGTGTACAAAGATTATCACAACCCAGTTTTATAGCATTTCCATCCCAAACCCCCAGCCCATCTTCCCACGCCCCCCAACCAGTCTCCTTTGGAAACCATAAGTTTTTCAAAGTCTGTGAGTCAGTATCTGTTCTACAAAGAAGTTCACTGGGTCCTTTTCTTAGATTCCACATGTAAGTGATAGCATTTGATGCTGATCACTTAGCATGATAATTTCTAGGTCCATCCATGTTGCTGCAAATGCTGTTATTTCTTTCCTCTTGAAGGCTGAGCAATATTCCCTTGTGTATATGTACCACATCTTCTTTATCCAAGCCTCTGTCGATGGGCATTTAGGTTATTGCCATGTCTTGGCTACTGTGTATAGTGCTGCAATGAACACTGGAGTACATGTATCTTTTTGAATCATGGTTTTCTACAGATAGATGCCCACGAGTAGAATTGCTGGGTCAAACGGTAATTCTAATTTTAGTTTTCTGAGGAATCTCCATACTGTTTTCCACTGTGGTTGCACCAATTTACATTCCCACCAACAGTGTAATAGAGTTCCCTTTTCTCCACATCCTCTCCAAATTTATTGTTTGTAGACTTTTTGATAGTGGTACCTCATAGTGGTTTTGATTTTCATTTCTCTAATAATGAGTGATGTTGAACATCTTTTCATGTGTTTTTTGGCCATCTGTATGTCTTCTTTGGACAACTGTCTGTTTAGATTCTATGCTCATTTTTTGATGTGGTTGATTTTTTTTGATATTGAGCTGCAGAAGGTGCTTATAAATTTTGGAGATTAATCCCTTGTCAGTCACTTCATTTGCAAATATTTTCTCCCATTCTGTGGGTTGTCTTCTTGTTTTGTTTAGGGTTTCCTTTGCTGTGCAGAAACTTTTAAGTTTAATTAAGTCCCATTTGCTTATTTTTGTTTTTATTGTTATTACTCTAGGAGGTGGATCTGAGAAAATATTGCTGTGGCTTATGTCAGAGAGTGTTTGGCCTATGTTATTACTCTAGGAGGTGGATCTGAGAAGATACTTCTGTGGTTTATGTCAGAGAGTGTTTGGCCTATGTTTTACTCTAAGAGTTTTATAGTATCTGTTCTTATATCTAGGTCTTTAATCTATTCTGAGTTTATTTTTGTGTTTGGTGTTAGGAAGAGTTCTAATTTCATTCTTTTACATGTAGCTGTCCAGTTTTCACAGCACCACTTATGAAGGGACTACCTTTTCTCCACTGTACATTCTTGTCTCCTTTGTCATAGATTAGTTGGATGTAAGTGTGTGGGTTTAATTCTGGGCTTTCTATCCTGTTCCACTGATCTGTATTTCTGCCTTTGTGCCAGTACCATACAGTTTTGATGCCTGTAGCTTTGTAGTATAGTCTGAAGTCAGGAGCCTGATTCCTCCAGCTCCATTTTTCTTTCTCAGAATGGCTTTAGCTATTCTGGGTCTTTTAAGCTTCTAAATAAATTTTAAGATATTTTGTTTCTGGGAGATTTCTATCAAACATTCAGAGAAGGGCTAAAAATACCTATGCTTCTGAAACTATTCCAAAAAATACTCTCATTCTATGAGGCCACTATCACCCTGATACCAAAACCAAAGATATCACAAACAAAAGAAAACTATAAACCAATTTTACTGATGAACATTGATGCAAAAATCCTCAACAAAATACCAGCAAACTGAATGCAACAATACATTAAAAGGATTGTACCTCATGGTCAAGGGGGATTTATCCCAAGGATGCAAGGACTCCTCGATTAACTGCACGTCAATCAGTGTGATACACCACATTAACAAACTGAAGAAGAAAAACTATATGATCTTCTCAGTACATGCAGAAAAAGCCTCTGATAAAATCCAACACCCATTTCTGATAAAAACCCTTCAGAAAGTGGGTACAGAGGGAACCTACCTCAACATAAAAGAGGCCATATATGACAAACCCAGAGCTAATATCTTTCTCATGGTGAAAAGCTGAAAGAATTCCCGCTGAGATCAGGAACAAGACAAGGATGTCTGCTCTTGCCACTACTATTCAACATAGTTTTGGAAGTCCTAGCTATGGCAATCAGAGATGAAAAAGAAGTAAAAGGAATCCAGACTGGAAAAGAAGTACAACTATCACTATTTGTAGATGACATGATACTATACCTAGAAAATCCTAAAGACGCTACCAGAAAACTGCTAGAGCTCATCAATGAATTTGGCAAATCCACAGGATACAAAATTAATACACAGAAATAGACTGCATTTCTATATACTAACAATGAAAGATCAGAAAGAGAAATTAGGGAAACAATCCCAAATACCATTGCATCAAAAAGAATAAAAGACTTAGGAATAAACCTACCTAAAGAGACAAAAGACCTGTACTCTGAAAAGTACAAGACGCTGATGAAAGAAATCAAAGATGACACAAACATGAGTTCCTGCTGTGGCATAGCAGAAATGAATCTAACTGGGAATGATGAGGTTGTGGGTTCAATCCCTGGCCTCGCTTGGTGGGTTAAGGATTTGGCATTGCCATGAGCTGTGGTGTAGGTCTCAGATGTGGTTCAGATTCCATGTTTCTGTGGCTGTGATGTAGGGTGGCAGCTATAGCTCCGATTGGACCCCTAGACAGGGAACCTACATGTGCAGCTAGTGTGGCCCTTAAAAAAGGCAAAAAAAAAGTAAAACCAATTAAAAAAAAAATAAGATGACACCAACAGATGGAAAGACATACCACGCTCTTGGATTGGAAAAATCAATGTTATCAAAATGACTATACTACCCAAGGCAACCTACAGATTCAATGTAATCCCTGTCAAATTACCTCGGTGAACATTTAAGGTGGTGCTATAGGATCTGAATGTTCTATCTATTTTAATACGGAAATTTAACTTTCATTTTGTTGTTGTTGAAATACTTATAACTAAAAGTCTTCTTTCCTTAGTCTGGGAAGAAGAAAAAATAATGGTTTTATAAATTTGGATTTGGAGGTAAATGGACTGTTGAGGTTTACTGTAGGAGAATAAAAATGAAGAGGGTTTTCTGAGGAGATGGAGAAAAGACCTGAAAGTATTTCCCAACTTGAAGAGGGCATGTGAAGACCTGGAGCATCGGAAGTAGTAGGGATAGAGAGAACAGATATAGTGGCAAGATTGGTCAGCTGAATGCTTCAGTGTTGGATGAGATTCTTGAGAACAATGCCCAGTCTCAATAAACTGGGACTGGAAGCAGCCATATAGAAAATTGCCTTGTTCAATGACTGCAGAGAACTAGCAATGAGGTGCTGGATGTAAACTGACCCTATTCACTAGACAATGAATGTCTCAATGGTGCCTTGTATGGACATGGCAAAACTTGCCAGAACCACCCCCAAACTCATCTTATGAAAGATCCCCCAAGTTCTCATGCTACTCCAGGAGAAAGTTTAAACTTTCCATCAGTGAGCTGGGGGCTGTAGAGCTAGACATGGCTTCCCAACACTTAAAGAAATGGAATATTTCTTTCCCAAATCTGTGTATTGATGCTTATTCACCTACTGTCTGACTTGTCACACTTTTCTATATGGTCCACATTTTCTAGTGTGTGCATATACCATTGTTGACCTTCTAAAAAAATGAATTCTATAATAAAAATCCAAATGTGTCCAAACTATATGTGGTTTCCTGATTTTATTTTTAATTTCAAACAAATAACAATGCATCAGCAATGGGAATTTTAGAATACTAACATGCAGGCAAAACTGATGACACAAAAGCCAATGTATGTTTTCTCATTGATCCATGACAGTCCGTAGACTTCACAGAAAATAAAACAATGGCTAATAAATCCTGCCTTGAGTTAGAGAAGGTTTAAATTAAGAGAAAATCTATTTCTCATTTTATAATATACTGACTGTCTCACTTAATTGTATTCTGCTCCATAGTTTTGACATGGACATTACTTTTCCCTTGGCATTAATGTTGGTGGATTATTCTGCAAGAAATTCCCTTTGAGAGACGATCAAGCACTACATTTTTGAGTGGCTAACATTTGGAAAATAGTAGAAATCAGAGTCATTTCAAACAAAAATGAAAAACAGGAAAGAAATGCACAATGCCTTATTTATACAGAGAATCAGTGCTTTGACAGCAAACATTTCAGAGTTTATGATTTATATCTGATCTTTAGAAAGCATTCAGCTTCCTCTTTTCTCTTTCCCAATGAGGGAACCTGAGACCTGCCCTGTTTTGCCTAAAAATAAGACAAAGAATCCCTGACCACCTTTTAATATTTCTTCATGCACACTGTTCTGTATAGATTTGAAACTGTCTCTATCCTGAACTGCTCCACCTCCTGCATCCCAAATCCTATCAGAAATTCATTAAAATACACTCCATTGTGAATTAATGCAGCTCAATGTACATACTTTGTGATTAGAAACAAAATATTATATTTCTTGCTACAAAAGTACAGAGACTATGTTTATTTATGTACAGACATATATATATATACACACACACACATATACACACACACACACACACACACACACACATATATATATATACATACACATATATATATAATTGTGTATAGTATGTTTGTGTGTCAAATACCCAATGGTGAGTATTTACAATTCTCATTTCTGGCTTACTCATAATTCCTCACATCATTCTTCCCTACTTTCACATAGAGAAAGAAATATTTATTTTTGTTATATAGCCTTCATATTTTTCTACATTATTTTAATTCAGTCTACATACTTGTATTAAGGGCCAACTTTATGTCAACCCCCATTGCTCTGAAAGCATTAACATAAGGAGCTCTCATCAGCTAATAACATTACAGAGCAAATTGGGTTTATTTATTTAACAAATATGTATTGTTAAGTTGCTGTCCTGGATCCCGGAACATACCGAACAGTTATTCTTTTTGCTTTGGCAACATGCACAAGTGTGTGCAGGAGGGATTCAGTTGAATAAAGCAGTAGTTATAAAACATTATGTGACATACATTTGTACAAAAAGCCTCAAAGGGTAAATTCTGCAAAGGAGAGTCAAAGTAGGGATTATGTTAGACTTTTCTTTCCTCCCAATTTAAGCATATGTTACGGAATTTGTTAAAGGAGAAAAAAAAAGTCCCCTCTAGTATGAAATGGGTCTTACCAAGACTGAAGGAGCAAAGTGAACAGAAGAGGAATCCGGCCCTCAAGTCTTCTCAAAACTGATAAAGTCACATTAAATCTCACAATGACAAGCATGATCTACTTTTTCTTAAGTGTAATAGGGAGCACAGAACAATACTTTTTGGATGGTGTGTTCAGCAAGATACTAGTCCTACTTTTGTATAAGACTAGTCCTATGCCAGAATGCCAGAAAATAGCTGGGATTTTCTCTGTATCACCCACTTTATAGCCCTACTTGTTCATGCATCATATGGAGCCATGGAAAATTAAATGCAACAGTAACTACACTTTCAGCTGTAAACTGTCCTTTACACTCCTTTCTAGCTGAGTCAAGGACACTGAAAGAGTGACAGTATGCATGGGTTCATGAAGGCACTTTAATAGTCAACGATTAACCATTCTGTGACCTTAATTGTGTTAGGTTCTGGAGAAAAACATATAGTTTATAACTATTGCCTATAATTATTTCTTGACTTAAGTCAGTGGTTTTCAAATTTATTTTCAGGAGTGAGAATTTGTAGTAGGCATCTCATATAATGATGAGTGGAAGATTACCAGGAATGCTCTACCACCTGGTACGCTTCATCCTGACTTTGAGATTTCAGCTTAAATACTACTTTCCAACCCAGGCCTTCTCTAATTAGCTCATCAAAATTTGTCCCTCTAAATGCTAATCATCCTTTACCATGTTGCTTTCTATTTTTTTCTCATAACATTTATTATGTGAACTTTTGCGAACACTAAAAATACTAGGTAAGTATTGAGAATACGGAATAAAATAAGACTTGTGACGTAATATTAGTGAAGTTCATATTTTATTAAATTAATAATGACTAGAACTTACCTTATGGATAAGTTTGTCTCAATTGCAGTAGTGCACGTTTGTTTATTACATGTATTGAGAGTATATATCAGTTTTCATCTCAAAAGTGAACAATGGCTGTTAAAAGAAATTGGAAAACTAATGCCTTGGAGATACCCTGAGGTATTGTAGTATTAGCTGTA
The DNA here is from genome assembly GCA_004024745.2 of Catagonus wagneri. Lineage (NCBI taxonomy): Eukaryota > Metazoa > Chordata > Mammalia > Artiodactyla > Tayassuidae > Catagonus > Catagonus wagneri. The sequence continues at coordinate 11,426,202 of PVHT021183666.1, forward strand.
TTAGCTTTTTTTTTTTATACTTTGATTTTTATAGCTATGATTTTTTTTTTTTTTTTTTTTGCTGGTACAAACTCAGCTCTCTTAAAAAAAATTGTATTTGGACTCACAGTTCTATAGGTCTGAAGTGCAGGGGTCTCCAGTTGGTTCAGTGTTTAGTGTATTGGGTTCGAGTCTAGGTGCAGGCCAGGATGAATGTTCATCTGGAAGCTCTAGGAAAAAGTCTGCTCCCAACCTCATTCCAGAAATTAAGCAAATTCAGTTCCTTGCAGTTGCAGGCCTGAGGCCTCCATGGAACTGACTGTTGGCTAGGGTTACTCTTAGCCTTCAGAGACCACTCACACTCCTTCTCATATGGTTCTTAACATCTCCAGCCAGATTGGCATAATGAATCCTTTTCCTGCATTACATCTCTGACTCCCTTTTCTGCTTTCACCCCCCAGAGAAAAGTCCCAGTCTTTATGTGACTAGAGATTAAATTAGGCCCACATGGACAATCTAAGTCAACTGTGTCATAGAACATAACATTATTACAGAAATAAAATCCATCATATGTACACTATTAAGGATTTGTGTATTATAGATAGCTGAGGCCAGGGAAAATTGGGGGCTGTTCTAGAATTCTATCATGTAAGCTAATGTAGGAGTCAACATAGCAGAGGCATCAAAATAAATATTTCTGAAATAATATGAAATTTCAAAAATATTCTAATTTTTCTTCATGGAAAAAAATAAAGGTTTTATTAGAATTTGCTGTACTTACTTTATAATTGTGTGCACGTGTGTTGGTTTGCATTGCTTTTGTTTTGTTTGGTCTTTGCTTTGTTATTTGCTTATTTTTTAAATTATATATGGAGGAATACAAGAAATATTGTAATTTCTGACACTGTTGCAAGGCCAGTAGGTAAGCTATTTATTAGTAACCTTGCAATATATATATAATGTAGAATTTTCTTTCTTTTTTTCACTTATGCACAAAAATACCTAAGGTTGTTGATATACTCTTCTTGAGAAAACACACTTTATAGGGTCAAAATATTAAATGCACTATAAAACTGATAAGGTATAGAGTTTATAGATGTTGAAAAGCATTCAAAATACTTCCAGCTCCCTATGGAAGAAGGATTTCAATTTCTTCCAATGTTCTATACTGCATGGAATTTAGAGGCATTTTGTCAAGTGTATTGAGCAATAACAATTCACCAGCCATGACTTTAAAGTAGACTGATTTGATTACATTCACTCTGAGTTAAAAGCAGACACTGATAGGAAATTTGCTTAAATAAAAATACCTATAAATACCCCTTATAGGTTAGTAACATGATTTGGTTAACTTATTTTTCTAATAATGTGACATCAGTAAACCAAAGGCTTGGATGAAAACACCCATAAATTATCATTTGTGTATAGAACAAGGCAGAACAAGACTAAACATGATAGCCCAAAATTTATGTTTATTCATAAACAGAGTCACTAAATAGAAGCAGGAGGTTGCACCTGTTTAGGGCACATACTCTCTCAGATTGCAATTAACTCAGCTTCATCATCTTCTCCAGATAAGATTTTCTGCAGTGGGATAGAGTTAATTAAGTACATTCTATGAAAATAACTAGTGTTTGTGGAATATGTAGATGGAACTGCTACAGCAGAGGTAGGTGAAATATTTTACAGGGATTATCACATAGTCTTTCAGATTTCAGACACTACAAGAGTAACAAGCATAAAACATTCACAGGCATGTGTGCAACAATCTCCTTACGTAGGCACAACATTATCAAATTATCCAAGTTGATTAAAACTTCAAATGCAAAGCAGGAGTGCAACTTTCAAGTGACTTTGTGTTTCTACAAGTAAAATTGAAAATAAAATACCTTTTTCCCAAGTACCTGAAATGTCAAGTAAAAGTGGTTTGCAAATTAAATTAACTAGAAAATTGCCTCAGCTTTTCTGTAGCTACAATCTTCTTGTTTTCTCTAAATGATTATGAAATAAAAAATAGTTTACTATTATCTCTTACTTGATTTTACTGAAACTAGATTACTTTTTAACAGATAAAAATGGTTGTGATAAAAATGGTTGTAATCGATCAAAGTGAAATTTTTGAATGGAACCAAATACAAATTTTTTGGTAAATATAATAGTCCCTTGAAATTTTAACAGTCAACTGAGTTACTTCAATATACTTGAACAGTTTATGTTAATCTTGTAATTTACAGAGAATATGATAATTAACTTCAGCAAATTATAGAAAATCAAATTCAAAGATACCATAAACCTACTTTGGTAGAGGTTTCCTAATATAAAGTCTCTTTTTTAGCAGTCACTATTCTTTCTATTGTTGAACAGCTGCATTTGTGGAACTGGTAATGTTCGCAAATTTGACTCAATAGTGAGCAAACCAGGTCTCTCTTCTACATGACAGAGTTTCAGATATCTGAACATGGCTAACATATATTTGTGTATACGAGCAAAATATATCACACTACTTTATGTATTTCTTGCATAACATCCCTGCTAGATTTTTCATCTTAATTGCTTGTCTCTGACCCACACTAACGTGCAACTGTTTTTAGAATACGGAACAACCTTACTAAAACTTACCCTTCTTCTATACATTACACCTTGGAATATGGACACTAAGTATTAATACAAATACATGTGTTTTCAAGGTCAAAATAAGGGTATTTATTTGGGCGACAAATCAGATAAATGGTGCTTTGTTTTAACTTGACTTCCTGAGCCTTTATGAAACCACTTTATTCTACTACGAATTGCATGTCAGAATATAAACTCTCTATTTTCCTAACTTCATAATTAATATTCAACAAGGCATCTAATCAAAGCATCCCTTCTCATTAGTACAGTTCTGACAGTTTCATCATCAAGTGGCAAGTGTTCCAGAAAATTGTGTTGATATCCTATCAGATATGTCAAGAACTTGATCTTCCTTTCCATTAAGTCAGATTAGGGACAGGAACCAATTTCTATTATGAAAATGCGACAGAAAACAAGTGACGGTTTCCCAACAAAATCCTCTAATAGAAAATGGATTAAGCTCACCCTCTCCTTTCTATGTGTTTTATATGAGCCAAGTATTTTAAACTATTAATTGAATGATTTAGTATCGATTAAGTAATAAAGAAAAAAACTCTTTAAAATCAATTAGCTATTTGATTACAGTCAAGCTTTGAAATATTGCAAAGGAAAACAAATCTTGGAATTTATACATGACTAAGAATGGAAGGATTGTTTTAGGAGTTATGGCTATTGGGGGATGTGGTTTATTTAATTTTCCATTCATTACTTCATATATTACATAATTTTGTATCTATTTCTGTTTTCAACATATGCATATAAAACTACTAATAAATATTTATCCTTGGATCCTTAACCTATGAGATTGTAATGTTTACATGTATATTTAATTTATATTTAAATACTGTCATAAGAGACAATAATGCCTTTTTCTTTGCTTCACTGCCATTATAAACCCTACATCTGCACTGCTGATAAATTTTCAATACCTTGCTGAATCTTCAAACTTGTTTCTAATACTTGCCCTATGCAGAACTTACCTAATTACAATAGAATATAATTCTCCTCAGAGAGGATATAGACAATAACTTTGTAAAGAATAAAAGAAAATTTTCATTGTGTTTATGTTTTGCTGCAAAACAAGTTTTTACAAGAATACCCTGTTGTAGAATGCATCTGAAGTTCAACAGACCCAAATGAAAACTGATGAGCATGAAAATAAGATATGCCAAATTAAGAGAGACTTAAGAGTTACCATGTTCATGTTCTAAAAAGTTGATAAAGCTATGTTTTGTGATAATTTTATTTAGAACTGAAAATGGACACAAGACAAAAAATGTAAGGATCTGGGGAGCTCTTGACCTTTAGAAAGGTCAATGGCAGGCACAAGGATTAGCACACCATTATTGGGCAGTGTGCAAGGAGGAAGCCATGAGTGTTCAGGTACAATTTTACTAGTGTAGAATTTCTGAACTGATTTTTTATTTTTAAGAATAGCTGTTATAAATACTCTGAATATAAATTTGGTACATGCTACATGAGTTACCTGATATAGAATCTTTTCCATCTTCAACTTTCCAATTTCAACTCAAGTAGTGGCTTTATACTTTTTCAAGCTTTTATGACTATTTTCAAAAATATGGAAAAAAATAGAATATATCTACATTTTCATCTTCTAGATTGAATAATACTTCATATCTTGCTATGATTTCTTCCATTGTATGTCTATTTTGTGTGTGTGTGTGTATTTTGATGAGCCACTTCAAAGACAGTTGTGGACATAGCACTGCCTTCCTAAATGTTCTATGTCTTTGAAAAATAAGAAAATAATTTTACACATTAAATAACGCTATTAAGATTAAGACTATTAAAAACAAGTTCCTAGTGTCCTCCACTTTAGAATCGATATGTAAACACTCCAATCATGTCTCAAGACATTTCTGTAAAGTTTTTCTCTTTTTTCCACCATCAGGATACTCAAAGTTATTTTTTTGGTTTTTAACTCTATAAGAGTCCCCTACTTCTAAAATTGACACTGACCTCTTTCAGGGACCATACCGATTGTCTTAAAGAATGTCCCACATTTTGCAACTGTTTCACTGAAATTTGAAGGTGTTGATTTGCTCTTTATTCTGTGTATTCTCTGAACTGAACTCTAGATCAAAAAGTACATTGGACACCTCTATACATGCATGAGTCAACCCATCAGTTCGTCAAAGTGCTTGGGAAATTAATGAACACAAAATACAGTTTACTTTTAGGTCAAACAAAATAATAAATGAGCTAATAAGTTTTTTGAAATACTCAAGTTTAATAACAAACAAATTAAATTTAAATCAAATTTAAATTTTCACTTTCTATTTAGCATTAAAAATTGAGTTTTAAGAAGTTCCCATTGTGGCTCAGTGGGTTAGGACTCAGACTAGTATCCACAAGAATGTGGGTTAAATCCGTGTCCTTGCTCAGTGGATTAAGGATCCAGCATTGCCCTAAGCTGTGGTGTAGGCCACGGACATGGCTGTTGTTTGCCTGTGGTGTAGGCTGGCAGCTGAAGCTCTGATTCGACCCCCAGCCTGGGAACTTCCATATGCTGCAGGTGCAGCCATAAAAAGAAAAAAAATTGAGTTTTAAATACAGCATTGTTTCCCATACTGGTGAAATAGAATTGCCATTTCCCCGGGACTATTTCTTGTGCCTTCATAAAAAAAAGAAACACATGCTGATAATAATGATAAGAAGTAAGATAATTGAATTGGTTGTGAAATATAAATGAACTGACTCCAAATAACATTAACATTAAAATAAATAAAAAATAATGATTTTTAAAGATATTTATTTAAATACATGACTGGATATACATGTTTCCCTATCTAACCAATGTGACGGATGTCTGCTTCATCATTTTATGTTTTTCTCTTCCACTTTGTTATTTTGCCTTAGTTTATTTTTGATATCTTCACCAATGGTAAGTCCTATAATAATAAAAACTGTAGCACAATGATCCCTCTAGTCCCTGCCTGGTAGTATTTTATTTGCATAGATTTATTAGCTTTTTCAGAAAATCACCCATTAAGAATGTGTCTAGATAAACAAAACATTCCATATGTTTGTAGATATGTTCTTAACTGTGTCCTTAAGATATGGAAAGCAGACATGTATATTAATAGTTAATGTAAAAATTTTGCAATCACGTAAAATTCAAAATCAGTTAAATAGGGTAATTCTTACATGAAGAGTGCACAGACACAAACTCAAAATGGTAGTGAAAAAACAATACATGAATGCACTGATCAGGTGGAACACACGGGAGTCCCTTTTTCCAACAGCAGAGAGTCTACAAGCAAAAGGATTATGGACAAAATCTATTTGTTTCTTTTCGTTCTAGAAATAGTTTACAGAAAATCCAGAAATATAAAGCAAGCATAGAGGTCTTCATTGTTTTTAAGAACAGTAATCACCCAGTAAATTTAAGACACCAAAGAAAACTGACAAAAATTATTCAAATGGACAATCTTTTTTCATAAAAGGAAGAAAAAGTAATAGGACATTTACCCAACTTCAAAAAAATTTATTTACCTAATTGTATAAGTAAACATAAAGACTCAATACATCTATAAGATATACATTCATATAGCTTATATTTTGTATTTGTTTATTTTGAAAAATGATATTTGCATTTTTCTCATTTTATTATATATTACTTTATTTTTGATTTTTTAGGGCTGCAGCCATGGCATACGCAGGTTCCCAAGCTAGGGGTCAAATCAGAGCTACAACTGCCAGCCTAGCTACAGCCACAGCAACACAGGATCCGAGCCTCTTCTGCCACCTACACCATAACTCATGGCAATGCCAGATGCTTAACCCACTGAGTGAGGCCAGGGATCGAACTTGCATCCTCATAGATGCTAGTCAGATTCATTTCCACTGAGCCACAATGGGACTCTGATTTTTCTCATTATTTTAAAATGGTTCTTATACCATCTTTCTATGATAAGTAAGGTTACACTGGGGAAAAATAAAAGCTGATGTGGCCTGCTGCTTTATGCTCTCTGCATTCTTAGTCAATTCAAATTATTTTTCCAATAAAATAAAATATTTCTACTATTTCAATTTCTTGCTTCAAGAAAACACATTTGTTATTCTAAAGGCAACACTTTACTCTGCTACTTAACACTGGTCTTGTTTAAAGAAAATATGAGTTCACTTCTTCCTAGGAAATAAAATTGAAAGAAACCAGGATTATTCTATTTAACTGCCCAAATATTTAAGACTGTACAGATTATTGTGGCTTATACATTTGAAGAGTTATTCAATAATTTATCAAAGAGCTATTGTTTCTGTTACAGTCATCAACTGAGCTAGAGATACAATGTCAATTCTACTGCCTAAAGTGGGAAACCACAGACTCGAATTCATGAATTTGCGGATGTTTTCACAAAAAGGTCAGAAAATGTACTTTTTATGATAAGTCAGATACATCCAAAGATCTCTGTAGATTTTATACAGTAGGACTTGATCACCCCATTACACAACTGCCATAGGATGCTTTGTATCAATCTAAGATCCAGGTACCTTGAGTAATGGAGCTCTGCTACTTCCAACATGTAGTTTCTAGCCAGCAAGATTAAAGGCAAAGAGGGGGTGAGTAGAAGGAAAACTGTTTTTTTTTTTGTCTTTTTAGGGAAAAACCTGTGGCATATGGAGTTTCACAAGCTAGCGGTCGAATCAGAGCAATAGCCACAAGCCCACGCCACAGCCACAGCAACCTGGCATCAGAGCCATGTCTTTGACCTACACCACAGCTCGTGCAGCACACATCCTTAACCCAATGAATGAAGTCAGGGATCGAACCTGCGTCCTTGTGGATACCCGTTGGGTTCGTTAACCTCTGAGCCATGACAGGAACTCCAGCACAACTACTTTTTAATAACGACAGTCCAGGAAAAAAAAAAAAAAAAAAAAAAAAAACGTATTATAGCAGCTCACAAGTTTGGAAAAAAAAAGTTTGGAAAAAAAATAGTTCAAAGCCATCCTCTAAATGTAGTCCTGGACTGGAGAGATGCTTCTCAGAAACAAGTCTAGGAAAAAAGTAGATGGATATAAAACTTTGATGGGTGGGGTACTAGTCTCTGCTGCATGTGGAACTTTGAAGAGGTTCATAATGGTCAATCTACTTCAATAAAAAGGTCTCCCCACTATCACTGCCATGAAGTAGGCAGTCATTCCTGAAAATATGGTCACATTCATGCTTTAGCCATTTCCAATGTATAATTTTTTATTAGTGAAATTTCATAGGAATAACTTTAAATTTATTTGGTAAATACACTATCATTATTAATTTATGAAGATTTAATGGTAGGTGTCTTATGTTCAAGGCATGGTACACAAGAATTCATTTGTGTTATTTCATTAAATCTTCACAACCTTAAAAAGTAAGTGCTGATATTTTGCTTCATGAATGACCAAAATAAAGCAGGAGATGTTAGGCCAGCTGTCCAAAATCAGAGTATATATGCTGATGTGATGGAGGACATGAAAGTCAGGCCGTAGTGAGGAAAAATGAAGTGAGACGTGAGCCAAAAAGGTAGTGAGCATGAACCATCTTTTGAAGTACTTAGATTTGAGAAGACAGAGAGACAAATGAGGTAACCAAAATATAGGTAGTGTAACGAATAGTATGTAATACAAGAAAGAATATATAATGATTAATAAAAGATGAAAAAGCACATGAAAAGGGATAATTTAAAGGAACGTGACAAAAGGAAAGAGAGGAGAAGAGGACAATGCTTTTTTATGACCAGAAGGAGATTGGAATCAGTGTACATACGGGAACCCAACTTGGTCTGGGAGAGAGACTATTCCCCTCAAAATAAAAAAGGAAGAATGGAAGTTTGGACATCATAGAAGGGCAGGCATCGTGTCTGGAACAGGAAAGGCTAAAAATTAAGAGATTTTACACCTGATTGAATATTAAACTTCGGCTTCAAGCATGTGTTTTATCATTTGCCTGACATTAATTTTATTATTTTGCTGTTATTGTTGTACACATGTAAAATGTTACTCTAAGAGTTATAAAAAATATGTCTGCTCATCTGTTTAATCTACATTCTTTGCAAACATATTTGTAAAAACTAATGATTTTGAATATTAAAGCAGGGAAACATTTAAAATAGAATGCTTTTATAAATAATGTGTGTTAGATTTAAATATTAAATTGTTGAGGGTTTCTCCTGTGGCACAGCAGGTTAAGGATCTAGCAGTGTCTTGATGTGGGTTTGATCCCTGGCCCAGGAAATTCCACGTGCCACGGGCATTGGAAAAAAAAGAAACAAACAAACAAAAAAACTAAATTCTTGATCTTCTCATTTGGATCAAAGAAGTAAAACTTTATTCCACAAAGTTGACATAACTATTAAATATTTTACTGATATTTTTCATTCAAAATGTTCTTAACTATGTTAAAATCTTTATATTTTAGTTTAACTGAAATGTTTGGTTTCCTCATTAGAAGAATCCCTTCTGAAAGAAAAGCAGAGGATGCACAAACTATTATATAGGTTTTGAAAAAAGTCTTTTTTTTTTTTTTGTATTTTTGCCTTATCTAGGGCTGCACCCGTGGCATGTGGAGGTTCCCAGGCTAGGGGGTCTAACAGGAGCTGTAGCTGCCTGCCACAGCCACAGCCACAGCAACGCAGGATCCGAGCCGCGTCTGCAACCTTCACCACAGCTCACGGCAATGCCGGATCCTTAACCCACTGAGCAAAGCCAGGGATCAAACCCGCAACCTCATGGTTCTTAGTCAGATTCGTTAACCACTGAGCCACGAAGGGAACTCCTGAAAAAAGTCTTTGTTAATAAAAAAGAATTATAGCTAAAAATTACTTCATCATAAGCATTTTTATTAGTTTATTACATATGCCAATTCGCCCAATTTTCACAACCACTCTATGAGGTAAATGCTAATATTTTGGAGTTCCATTGTGGCTCAGTGGGTTAAGAACCCAACTAGTATCCATGAGGATGCAGGTTTGATCCTTGGCCTCACTCAGTGGGTTAAGAAGGATCTGGCATTGCCATGAGCTGTGCTGCAGGTTGCAGACACAGCTTGCTCTTTGCTGTGGATCCCACCTTGCTGTGGCTATGGCACAGGTCTGCAGGCACAGCTCCAATTAGACCCCTAGCCTGGGAACTTCCATATGCTGCAGGTGTGGTTCTAATAGACAAAACAAAACAGAACAACAAAACTAATATTTGTCTCATTTTTAGGTAAAGAAACTAGGTAGAGAAAATATAACCAGTGTCCTTGGACTCTACCTTTCCTGCCCTTAGATTAACTCTAGACTTGTTTCACGTAATGAACTGACATATTTTTCTTTGCATAAGCTAGTCTGAGTTACATTCCGTAGCTTGCAACTCTAAAAATGCTAATGGAGCTATCCTTCAGCAGTACAGGTTACTAGATAGCATTGTCCATCCCCTCACTATTACCAGTGCCTCAGGGCTGATCGTTATTTTCCCTGGAGAGCCTAACAGTAGTGAAATTGCTGTATATACTGTCTTTCCAATTCCTATCAACACCCCAAGTTGCTGGTTAATATCTAATTCTCCACCACCACCACCACCACCATCACCACCAGCACTAGTATCTAATTTCTTCTCTGGACTTCCAGTGCTTTTACAAAATTACAATTACTTTTATTGTATCTTGCCTTGAAAACACCTACTCTCACCAAAGATGGAGGTGTGGGCAGATGGAGAGGGAGGAAAAAAATATCTGGTCTTGGCAATTAATGCATCAGCAATAACGGAACTTATATTCTATGAGTTCACATTCCAGGTATTTTATTTTACTATATGCAAATTCAAACATAAGAGGGCACTTTAGAGACTTTATATTATAGTAATGGTATAATATATAATGAGACAATTATCTATGGCTCATGTAATTTATTTTCAGTATTTTGTGACTACATTTTAAAAATTAAGTTTTGTTCAAAGAAATCAAGTCTGACATATTGGGAAAAAAGAACATTATCAAGAGAGGAATGAGGATAACTGAGGCTAGTTCTTCCTCAGATTCAAAACTAATTTGATGAACAAAAACCCTGAATAGACTTTTCGCCAAAGATGACATACATATGGACACCAGGTATGTTAAAAAGTGCTCAACATCACCAAGCATCATGAACGCACAGGTCAAAACCACAATAAAATATCACTTCAAATCTGTTGGCATGTTACTATAAAAGTGAAAAAGACATATAAAAATTGACATGAATGTGAGAAAAAAAAAAGGAACCCTACATACTGTTGATGGGAATGTAGAATGGATGTAGAAAGGTGAAGCCACTACAGAAAATAGTACAGAGGTTCCTCAAAAATTAAAATTAGAACTACTAACTACTATGAACTTTTAGATTTATACACCCAAAAGAAATGAAATCATGATCTCAAAGAGATATCTGCATCTCCATGTTTGCTGAAGCAATATTCACCATAGCCAAGGTATGGCAACAACTCAAATATTGATCACCAGATGAACGGATAAAGAAAATGTGATATATACATACAATAAAATATAATTCACCTGAAAAAAGAAAATCATACCATTTGTGAGAACATGGATGAACCTAGAGGATACTACATTAAAGCAGGTTAAATAAGGTAATCATGAAAGGACAAATACAATATGACTACACTTACATGAGGAATAAAACAGTCACTCATAGAAGCAGAGAATGGAACAGTGATTGCAAGGAGCTGAGGAAAGAGAGAAATGGGCAATTGTTGCTTAGTTGGTATTTCAGATACGCAAGATGATTAATTCTAGAGATTTGCTGTACCATATGATACCTATAGTGAATAATACAGCATGATACTTTTCTAAAATGTGTATAGAGACTTGTGCAAGGTTGGTGGGAATGCAAATTATTACAGTGACTATAGAAAACAGTATGGAAGTTTTTTAACAACATTAAAAAACAGAATCACAATATAATCCAGCAATCCCACTTTTTTTGGGTATATATCCAGAGGAAATTAAATCACTGTCTTGAGATACCAGGACCTCAACGTTTATTGCAGCACTATTTATAGCCAAGGCATGGAAACAACTTAAGTGTCCATGGCAGGACAAGTCTATAAAGAAAATGTAATATATATGTATATACACAGATATAATATTTTCTTTATAAACTTATAAGCATGCATATGTATATATGAATGTTATATATAAAGTATTATATAAATATTATAAAAACCAAGGAAGCTCTAACTTTTGCAATAACATGGACAGATCTTGTGGATATTCTGGTAAGTGAAATAAGTGAAACAGAGAAAGACAAATACTATATAATGTGTTTATAAGTAAATTAGTATATAAGAATATTCTTACTTATATGTGGAGTCTAAACAACTGAGATCATGGAAATAGAAAGTGGAGTGGCAGTTGCCAGAGGGCAGGGATGAGGAAAATTAGGAGATATTGGTCAAAGGTACAAATTTCTAGCTATAAGATGAATAAACTCTGCGAATATAGGGTACAGCCTAATGGCTATAATTGCAAGTACTGTATTATATATTTGAAATCTATCAAGATAGTAAATCTTAACTGCATCACCACAAAAAAATTGGAAATTATATGGGGGAATGGAGGTGATAACTGACGTTATTTTGGTAATCGTTCTGTAATATATAGATGGATTAAGTCATCATATTGTACATGAAACTTGCATATCATATGTCAATAACATCTCTATAAAACTGAAAAATATATTTGGAAGACAGACCTCATGTTAAGTGCTCTTATTACCAAACATACACAACACACAAACACAAAGCAATTTTTTAAGGTAATATTTAGTTCCTTGATTGTAGTGATGGTAATGGGTGTTTATAAATGTCCAAACTCACCAAGATGTATACATAAAATGTGTACTATTTTTTTGCATAGCAATTACACATCAATAGAGCTAGAAAAAAAACGACTGAGCCTGTTTAGAGTTTGGCTGATCACGGGAAGTAAAGTTTTGTTCTGTATGCTCTTTCAGTTTTGTTTTTTTTTTTCACTTTCACAGTATTTTCTAGAAATTATACAATCTTTTTGGCATTTTTTGGCTGTTCATTTGCAAGACTGAGCAATTCCTGTCATTAGAACTCAGTGCTAGTAGTGGGAACAACTGGGAACCAGAACTTTTGGACTGTAATCATACTGCAACACTAAGAGAGGCATCCTGCAATCCTATCTGTCATCATGTGCCAGGCTTCCAAAAGAGTCATTCAGATGCTCTCAGCTGCAATGAATTGTGACAGTTTACGCAATCCACTGTATGGAAGGGAGCATCTGTTTTTACCATGTTCTACATAATTAGGCTCTCTGCCACCTTTCAGAGGTTTTAGGTTTATTAACAACATTCAGATCTAGTAAAGTGATATGCTTTGCATTGTAGGATGATTTTCTTCACCACATAACAAAAATGGAATCAAAGATTCAAGGCAGCAGTAACTTCTGTGTCTATTACCACTATGCTAGGAAGTCAAATGCTTTATAGCTTCTCATTTTTGGGATTTGTAAACTGAGCTTTCAAATTTTCAGAATTTTTCAGAAGCACAGTTTTTCATGCAGTGTCTATACTTTCTACTGAAAGATCACGTTCAATGTTAACTTTCATCAAAACATTGGACTTCATTCAACAATATGTTTGATGTTCCTCTGTCATATGCAAGATATTATCTAACCTTCCAAACAAAGCAGTGCATAGAACAAGCAAGATTTCTGGTGGAGGAAATGTCAACAGCCAACATGGGGGATACTAATTGCAGATTGCTATGTATGAAATGAAACAAGTAGTTATAGTACAAAATTCCTCTGTAGGTGCTGGGAGGTTACTTTAGATGATCTTACAAAAAAGAATTCTCTGAAATGTCAACATTTGAGAAGGAAACGGCAAAGAGAGTATTGGGAGAAAAGCATCTTTTTTAAGGAGGAATAGAAAGGGCAAAAATAAAAATGGGCTGCACATTTTCAAGAAACAGAAAGAACACCACTGTGACTAGCCTGATTGCTGTGGGTGAGAAGTTGACAGAATGAGGTCAAATGGATTGGCAAGACCCATGTCATATTCAGTCCTTGGTTGGCTTTGATGAGGAGTTTTTAATTATATTTTAAGTGCATTAAGAAGTCATCACAGGATGGTAGATGGAAGTATTTGGTGACATATTTATTTACAAAAGTAACTATTACATGAAGGCAAGAGAGGCTCACTGAGAGCATTCGAGAGTCTGCATAATAGGGTGGGAAATGATAGTAGCCTATGCTAAAATTGTAGCGATGAACATATAAAGGAACTATGAAAGAAAGTATGCACAAGGAGGTAGGACCAACAACTTGTTAGTGGGTTACATGGGATATATGACGGAAAGTGAAAAATTAACGATGACCCTAAGGTTTTCATTTGAGAAAGTGGGTGGGAAGAGTTAGTTAATCTTTACTATGATTGAGAAGCCAAGGCACAGAGGGGTTTAGGAGTGAATTCATGAATAAATGCAGACATGATGTTTTATATGCTATGTTGGTAAAATCAGTTCAATATATAGTTCTCCAAACTTCCATCTGAGGGAAACTAAATTTAAACCATAACAACTGCCACAGGTTTATGAACTTCATTACGATCTTGGTCCAGAATAATAAGGAAAAACGTTAATACATTTGGCACAGTTTCACAGCAAAGATAACCTTTCTTAGGTGACATATCACCCTTTTAGAAGCTATTGATTTTCTCTGTCCCAACGGTAACACAGACATAGGAACTGGCATTATTTCTAAAATTAAATATTTAAAATCTGGCATTTCAAAGAGTATAATTTCCTAGTTAAGGATAATAATAAAATGTTCCTAAGTATTTTAACACTCTTAAACTGAAGAGAAGTAATTATCATCCACGGATCAAAATGAATCTGTTTCTTTTTTTACAGACTCAGAGATACCTTTGCAATATTTTTAAAACTCATGGAGATTTCACCTTTTCCAATTTTACCTACACTTTGACTTAAAAATCATAGAATTAAAATTATGTACAAAAAGAGTATAACATAAGTAATGTAATAATAATATAAGCAGTGAGACTAGGAATCACCACAGCATCCTTTCTTGAGAAAACAGAATAATGAAAACAAAGGCCAGATTAACTAAACAGCATAAAATATATGCCAACACTGATACATGATTTAACATGTAGTAGATAATGTTTAATGGAATATTTAAAGTATGGTTGGTTTTGCTATTTTTTTCACAAATTTACAACCTAAGACAAATTTATTCATATTATAAATATACACTAAAAACAGTTTCACATATTTGGCAAGAAGTGGACCTGTACTCTTCATTATGTTTTTGAAAAGGTGGAATATATTTAGTTTGACCAATATTCCAAATAATCAGAGGTAACTTCACATGAGAGGCATAATCTGGGGAGTTCTTTGCACCTTGGAAGTAAGCTAATTTGTTGATCCTTAGGAGGAAAGATAGAAGGGTAAATTATTACTGTGTGATTAATATAATTATAGGTTAAAAAGAAGGCTAGGCTTGGATATAAGGGGAAGAATCTAGCCAGTAGAAATTATATTTTGTAGGTGGGTGAATTAGAAAAGGTTTCTAATTATGGGAGCAGGATGGCTACTAAGGATATAAATTCAGCATACAAACAAGGGAAAATTTTTAATAAGTTAGTTATCTTATCCAAATGAGCAACAACTTTAAGGAGCTATTATTATTTAAGCAGAATAGGAGTTATCAGGTAATTTAGGTATTGGAAGAGCATGTCTACCAAGTCACTTGCAATGATATAGAGACACTAATTAAGACAAAAAAGTGAAGTATTTCCATAAGCTCAATCATAACACAGTGTGTACAAGAGTAGGAATAATCTGGAATATTCCAGGCAGAGGGATCTGAAATGACAAAGTCAGAGGAGTATGAAATTAAATGTGATTGCAAGGAATTATGAACTTGATAAAAATCTGCTTGAATATTTAAATCAATCGATGAATTGGCAAAATAAAAGTTTAGAAAAATAGGCAGGAAACAGATCATAGAAGTATTCTGAAATCATAACAACACATAACATTTACTTTGTGTAAATTATTTTTAAAAACTTAGTTAATTATTCTAAATACACATTAATCTTAACAATAGCCTAGGGTCTATAGCTGTTGGATGCATCATGTATGTTCACGTGTGTGATTAAGCTTGTCTGTTAGTTATGTTACTGAAATACATACATACCTTTCCTGGGTTTCTTGTTATTCTTAGTTACAGACTGTTTTTTCTCTTTTACAGACACACCTGCCTCATATGGAACTTCACACACTAGGAGATGAATCAGAGCTGCATCTGAGGCCTACACCGCAGTTAGGGCAGCACCTGATCTGCAGCTTTTAGTAACTGTGGATCCTTGCACTGAGTGAGGCCAGGGATTGCATCTGCATCCTCATGGAGACTAGTCTTAAGCCACTGAGCAACAATGGAAATTCCCAGTTACAGATTTATAGTTACAGTCACTGCTTGTTCTGTCAGCTATAGAAAAAAACATAAAAATGTCTCATTATGGACATTTGTCCATATAAAGAATATATTTCATTATTTTCTTTTAAAATAACCAGAGACTGTAACACCAGATACATATGCATTTTAAAATTTTAATATACACCTGGTGAATTCAAATTCTTTATCAGTATAAAGTAACTTTTATTTACCATAAAATTCTATGCTATAAATATTTTATCTACCAAAAATAAAACAATTTATCAAATATTTTATCATTTTCTAGGTTAGGTGGAAACTTCATTTCACTTAAAAAATGGGTGATTTTTATCTTTAGCCCCTGAAAACATTGTATATTTGTATTTTGCTTTGTGATAAGCTTTGCACTTTAATCGGAAGATATAATCTGTTTATAGTTAATATAATTTCTCGTGTTTGTATAATTAATATTGTTCTTTTTCTACATTTACCCTTTTTCCTTCTTTTTTATTGATTAAATATTTTTAACATTCATATTTTCCTTATCCACAATTTAGAATATGTTTATTCTGTATTTATTGTTTATCTGAGAAATTATGCTGTCTCTTAGTAAAATGTAACATAATCAATAATTTTACTGTCTTGATAGACTAAAGAAGAACCACAAAAAACACATTCCCATACCTACACGTAACTGTCACCAGGTGTTTTATTTTATCTTTTTAAATTTATTTTTTTTGTCTTTTTTTGCCTTTTCTAGGGCCGCATCCACGGCATGTGGAAGTTCCCAGGCTAGGGGTCTAACAGGAGCTGTAGCTGCCGCCTACACCACAGCCACAGCGACGCAGGATCCGAGCCACGTCTGCAACCTACACCACAGCTGACAGCAACGCCGAATCCTTAACCCACTGAGTGAGGCCAGGGATAGAACCTGCAACCTCATGGTTCCTAGTCGGATTCGTTAACCACTGAGCCATGACGGGAACTCCTCATCATGTGTTTTAAATCCTATTTTACTTTTCACCATACAAGAAGTTATTACTGTGATTTTTTTTTTTTTTTGGCTTTTTAGGGCCACACACGTGGCATATGGAAGTTCCCAGGTAAGGGGTAAAATTGGAGTTATACCTGCCAGCTTATGCCACAGCCACAGCAATACCAGATTCAATCCGCGTCTGCAACCTATACCGCAACTCATGGCAATGCTGATCCTTAACCCAGCGAGGCCAGGGATAGAACCTACATCCTCAATGGACACTGGTTGGATTCATTTCCACTGAACCAGCGATGGGAACACCATTATTGTGATTTTTTTCACACACATTAATATTCATTAAATTTTCCTTCTTGGTTACTACATTTTTTGCTAGGTTAAACTTCTTTCCATTACATCATTCTCTTTAATTCTAAAATAGACTTTAGTTTCAGATTTAGAGGGAGAAAAGCTTGTTTGTTGAAATGTGTGCTCTTCCACCACTCCCATCTATATCTGAATTGTTATTGAATGGTGATGATTGAATATCCTGTATGTAGCCATTGTGGAACACCATTATAAAAGTCAACAGAGACTCCACATGTGAAGAGTTAATTAATTAGCTCATGATTTGCAGAGCCAACTGTATTAATAATTTTGTCCTCTATTACACTATAGAATTTCAAAAGTCGCAATGTCATTCATGGAAGAATAGGGAAAACAAACTTTTTTATAAAGACTGCCTTGTTGAGGATGGTGAAAAGATAATTTTCATGGTATTTTGCTTATTGTAACAAGTTTTGTGGGTATTTTTATAACCTAAAAAGATAAAGATTTTCAGGTTAGCGTACAAAGGTGATCTGCAAATATCTGTTGTTCTTTTAATGGGAAAGTTGGGCATAAAGTCATATATGTTTTAATATTACCTATAGTAAAATTTTTATAATTGTGACATACATGGCACTTCACTAATCAATTTTCCATGTATGACAGATTTTAAATCTGAAGTGAATCTAACAGAAGTAAATATAATCTTGATTCATCTCTTACTAGTTGCAAATTATCTTGGATAATTTTCTTTATCTCTTTATGGTCTTTTTTTTTTTCCCTAAAATGGATCAAGAATAGTGCCTGGCTCACAGGATTTTTGAGAATTCAGTGAGGCAATAAATGTAAATTGTGTAGCATTGCACACAATTCACAATTTTGTACTTTAATTCTCAATTTTGTTATTATTGCTATAATTATTATCCTCAATCCTTCATTAGAGGTTAAAAAGCCTTTGTTCTATTCTTCATTAAGAATTTTTTTTTTAGTTTTCATGTGATAATGTCAGTTATAATCTGAAATTGAGGTTTTCCTACATTTATAGCTCTGTGCTTGGATGACAGCATTAAGTTGAACTTCTACTAATCTTCAAGAAAAATATAA
This sequence comes from Catagonus wagneri, assembly GCA_004024745.2. Lineage (NCBI taxonomy): Eukaryota > Metazoa > Chordata > Mammalia > Artiodactyla > Tayassuidae > Catagonus > Catagonus wagneri. The sequence continues at coordinate 11,444,660 of PVHT021183666.1, forward strand.
TTTAAATAACAAATCTCATACTTTTTCAAACTCAACTTAGCAAACTATATTATGGATGACTGCTTGAAGGGGACAGGCTTTTAATCTATTCTTTTGACTCAAGTTTCATTGAATTTTCAAAAAAACATCCAATCCAGAAAAAACATTAAGAATGCCTACTCTAGGTAACCAAGGCATGCTGTCCAATAAAACTGTCTACAGCGATGGAATTGTTTTTATCTGTGTTCAACACCATATCAATTAGCACTTGAAATGTGGCTAGGACTATTGAGACACAGAATTTTCTATTTTACTTAATTTTAACTAATTTAAATTTAAATAATCACATGTGACTAGTGGCTACCATACTGAAAGGAACATGCTGAGAATCTATCCCTAACTCAAGTCCAGCGATAAATGAACTAATGCTTGCTGCCGTATCTTCTTGCCATCTAAAGAATCACTTTGAATGAGTTGTGAATTTGCATGATTCAGAAGACTTATCTTGAGAAATAACATAAAAAGTCAGGCTTTACTCCAGATTCTGATAAGGGTGCTCAGTGTTTTCAATATATTACACTCTTGTTCCAGTCTGCAAATGACATTTATTCCAAGGCACGTTCTCAGGAAAAAAAGTGCTTTTGGGAGCAACTAATTTATTTTAACTTACGAACACTATGATGATTTAAATTTTATGTTTCCTTTTTGCCAAAGCCTGATATAGGTCTCAAGAAGAAGATTCTTCTAATAATAGATATCGAAAAATAATAAAAATTTCATAGTAATTAAACCCAATAACATTGATATCTTCAGATATATTTACTTCAAAAAATGAATAATGTTGCACATTAACATATAATTTAGAAGGAGAATGACAATGAACAATTTTAAGAAGGGACCAAAAGATGTAATGAAGCTAAAGCAACCCTAAGAAATTTCATAAAGCTTTTTACCTCCCACTAAGCCTTACCAAATTTAGCACATGCTACATAATACCTGTAGAAAATGGTTGTTTCAATTTAAGGATATAGAATAATCTTGAGTCCCTCTTTACTAGACAATTTAAAACTTAAGAGTATTGTGAAAATAAAGTAGTAAATTGTAAGTGTTATAATTTGTTTATTAAAGTAAAATTTAAATAGGGTAAAAAAGAGCATATTTAAAGGGCAATGTACATATTGTCAGAAATGACATATGGCAAATAGCAAAGTTAAATGTCATCAGTATTATTAAAATAAGAATCAACCTTTAGGATTTTAAGAAAATCATAAGAGAGAAGAAAACGATGGATTGTGTTAGACTTGGGTTACTGTGGTATGGTGGAAAGAGCAAAGAATGTATTGTCAGAAAAAATACTTGAAGACTGATTTACATTATGTGCTAATTATATGACCCTACACGATTCAACATAATCCTTGAATCTAAGTTTAAAGGGCCTTAAAAAAATATAACCATTGCTTTTTAATCTTACGGTTCTTTATGCAGACACCCTGGAAAGTTAGCAAAGGAGTGAAAAATACTGTTGTTACCATTCGTTACATATCTATTAGACATGTTGCTGCATTGTATATGTCTTTGTTCACCCACACAAAATTATCACTTTTTTTTTGGTCTTTTTGCCTTATCTAGGGCTGCACCTGCAGCATATGGAGGTTCCCAGGCCAGGGGTCTAACAGGAGCTGTAGCTGCCAGGCTTCACCACAGCCACAGCAACGCAGGATCCGAGCCGAGTCTGCAACCTACACCACAGCTCACGGCAACGCCAGATCCTTAATCCACTGAGCAAGGCCAGGGATCGAACCCGCAACCTCATAGTTTCTAGCCGGATTCGTTAAACACTGAGTCACGACGGGAACTCCCTATCAGTCTTTTTAAATAACAGTTTTATTGTCATATAATTCACTTATCACATAATTCACTATTTAAAGTGTATAATCAATGGTTTTCAGTATTTTCACAGAGTTATGCAATCCTTAACATAATCGAATTTTTTTTTTTTTTTTGGCCATGTCTGTGACATTGCAAAGCTCCTGGGCCAGGGATCAAACCAGTGCCACAGCAGCAACATAAGCCATTGAGATGACTTTGGATCCCTAATCTACTGAACAACAAGGGAACTCCAAAAAATAACCAATTTAAGAACATTTTTATCATCTCTCTTCCCCCAAAGCAAGGGGGAAAGCAAGGATTGGAAACATTAAGACACTTGCTCAAATTTATACAGCTGATAAATCAAGTATGTTTCATCTGAAACTCTTTTGTCCCTAGAATCTGTGTTCTTAAGGATTTAATACATTAATTCTATGAATCAGTCACCACTAATAAATATAACTGAGCAGACAATGTATGTATTTCCTTGGAATGTTTCCTATACTTAAAAACTATTTCTTTGTGTTTTATGGAAGCAAATACAGTATTTCTCGCTGCAATAACAAAAGTTTAACAAATTTACTTCTCTAAATAATAAGGTGAAAAATTACTGCAATACTCTTGTCAGATTCCCAATATCACAAAAAAAGGGTGGGATGATTATCTGTTTGTGTCAGTGAAAGGGATAAAGTGCAAAAAAGTTGTACTTTTTTCCTTTGAAATTCCTATTTCCTTAGGGAATGAGGATTTAGGCAGAGAGAAACAGGTTTACATAAAACACGAACACCAAAAAGGGGAAAGGGAAAGGCTTCCATTTTCCACTCTGAACTGACTCCTATCAAGATATTTTCCAATCTTTAGGAATTTCAAATCTTATGTAATCTTTCTGAAAATCAACTTGTTGCGTTGAAAGGTTTTAGGAGTGGGAGAAAAAGTCTTCCTAGCAAATTCTATAACAGCCTGAGTAGGAGGGAGGGAGCAGAATGCAAAGCAGTGTGTAAAGGTGATTAGATAATAGGGACAGGTCCTGGAAGGAAAGCATGTGGTCTCTGTGACAAACAACCTTCATCTATTCCAGTGCTAGGGTCGATAAATGTTTTGCCACAGAACACAGAGCGCTGTGTTTCTCATTCCATTCACTGGCAGCAAATTTTGCTCTATGTCATTTTGGATTGTTATAAAAATGTGATCCTTCCCATGATAAATCTTAAACATGTCAATCATATTTTATTAAACTTAGCAGCAGCAATAACTTCCAGCATCCTATCAGTCCATCTCTATTTAGGATTATTTTTTTTAACCATGGATTTTGAGTGATCAGAAAGCATTAGAGCTCTATATTTCTGTGACACTTCTGGAACCTCATATTTCCAAAATGTATTATGCTGTATCATGTGAAGCAAAGTTAAATAGGGAATGAATTTATTCATGAGGGAAAAGAGGTTTGGGTAACTTGCATAGTTCATGCAATTGAGAGTTAAACAGATATAAAAGATGCAAATCCATGGTAAATGCTTATTGATGTTTTTGTGATCAGGTTATGAAGAATATTAGTTTTGCCTTTCAGCATTAAAGAGATTCCCATGAATTATGCTAAACTCTTGAATTTTTAACTCTTGCCTTTCAGATTTTGCGTATAGCTTAGGTAAAATATTTTCTATTGCACACAAACTCCTCTTAGCTTTGTTCAATTGTAGATAATGATAGTAGTATTCTATTAAATAATCATCCTAATAAATATTGCACAATTAAAATGTTCCAGGCACTGTGAATTCCTCTCAATGAACAGTGCTAGTCAGTATCACCAGTGGCTCAGTGATGTACTGAATGCTGTTACCCATTTTATAAATAGGCTAATCCAAGGTAAGAGCATTTAGCAATTTACCCATGCTAGTAAATAAGACCATTACCAGATTAACTCTGTTCTAACCAGTTCTTGGCCATGGATATAAAGAGATATTTAGAATTTTCCACTTCATCGTGGATGAGATTTAATACTAACAGTACTGCTGATATTACGAACCATGGTATATCACATTCTATTTGATGGTTTTCCTCCAACAGATGCACACTTAGGGTGCATCTGTTACTCAGTATTGTAGAATTGGGCACAATGATGCTATTCATTCAATTTTCACTGATGAAACAAGTTAAAAAGAAACAACAATGAAGGACATGAGCCAACTCATGTCAATTCTATAACAACCTGTCCTACCCCTATCATAGTATTCCTGTCCATCTAATTGGATTTCTGTATTTCATAAAATCTTGTTTCCCTTTTTTGTGTTCAGTTCTCCACTGAGACTACATTTTTTATTACTTAATTTCATAACATTTATAGGTGTACAATAATTATCACAACCAAATTTTATAGCATTTCCATCCCAAACCCTCAGTGCATTCTCCCACCCCCAACCTATTTCGTTTGGAAACCATAAGTTTTTCAAAGTCTGTGAGTCAGTATGTGTTCTGCAAATTTCATTGTGTCTTTTTTTTTTTCTAGATTCCACCCATAAGTGATAGCACTTGATATTGGTGTCCCATTGTCTGACTGACTCTGAGACTACATTTTTTTTTCCCATAAACTCAGGAAACTGGTGTAGAACACTGACATTCTACTGATTACATTTTAGATTATGGACACCTTAACTTCCACTGTTGGTTGAGATCCTGCTCCAAAGAGAAATCCCTTGGAATCACAAAGGGAGTCATTCAAAGTTGGAGTATCAGTGCCATGTTGAATCCTCTGCAGTCATTTCTCTTCTACCAGTTTGAAAACAGTACAAATTCACTTGCCTCATTTATATACCTAGGTTGTATATCTGGCCACCATATACTGGTGATTACTTCAATTTCCAGTTTAATACCTTGACTCTGATCTTATCCAGCTTCATTCACAAATATGGTCTTAGTATCATAGACAGGACAAGAGTGATATACATTTTTAAGTACATGTAATCTCTATGCTGAAAACAAATCATTACAAATTGAAATAATCCATCTAAACATGATCAATCTTTAGATATAAGGTGAATTTTATACTTTCATTTTTAAACACTTTGAGTTCAAGATGTTAAGCTCAAAAATAGTAAATTTAATATCAAAAATCCTTTGATAAGTAAATAACTTCTATACTAAATTGGAAAAAAGTCAACATAATAATTTATTACTCACCATTTTTTGTCTCAAACCTTTGATTTAATTAACTTCATTTTTTTATTCCTAAATTGAATTTTACATAGTACTCGCAAGGATCTGGTCTGCTAAAACGATGAATGAAATGACATATCTACTTGTAGTTAAGAATGATTCTATTTATGTTATTAGGATTTATTCAGAATAGTTAGAAGTAATTGATCAGAAAAAAGGGAAAATTTCAAAAATTAATTTTCAAGTGAGTGAATTTATAGTTGTATCTTTGTGTGTGTAAGAGATATTTGTGTCTGAAGATAAATTCTTGCTGAGAATTAGTTGTGAAAATTAAAGGCTAATATAACATTTTAGAAACAATTAGAAATATTTGGCTCCTTGCTTTGGGGAAAATATGCAACATACTATATAAAAGAATATGCTTAAAGTGATTTAGATCTTTCTATTATAATTTATTACTCACTTCAGGATTTATTGTTCCAAGAGGCAACAATACGTTTTACTATATTAATCTTTCTAGGAACCAATTTAACTATGATAATATAGAAGCTGGTTAGAAAATTAATGATTTAAGTGTATGCAAAATACTTCATTTCGTTTCAGAGTTCCAATGCCTTTTACTGCTCAGCTCAATACTAAGCTATTAAGACAGAGAAAATAGTTGCTAGAATATATCCTCCTGATATTATATAAACTAGAATGTGGACTACATAAGACTGATCAAAGATGAATAAGCTTTATGTAGCAACATCAACATATAAATTCTACTGAGTATGCTATTAAAATAATTGTTATTATTTTTAATTAAATATAAAAAATATTCCTTTATTTTTTTTTGTCTTTTTGCCTTATCTAGGGTCGCACCTGCAGTATATGGAGGTTCCCAGGCTAGGGGTCTAACAGGAGCTGCAGCTGCCGGCCTTCACCACAGCCACAGCAACGTGGGATCAGAGCCGCATCTGCAACCTATACCACAGCTCACCGGGCAACACTGGATCCTTAACCCACTGAGCAAGGCCAGGGATCGAACCCACAACCTCATGGGTCCTAGTCGGATTCGTTAATCACTGAGCCACGATGGGAACTCCAAAAAAAATTTAAAATAAGAATTCAAGTAATAGGGAGCTCCGGTTGTGGCACAGTGGAAATGAATCTGACTAGTACCCATGATGATGTGGGTTCAATCCCTGGCCTCGTTCAGTGGGTCTGGAATCTGGAGTTGCTATAAGCTGTTGTGTAGACTGCCGTGGTATAGGCAGCTAGGATCCTGTGTTGCTGGGGTTGAGGTGCAGGTCAGCAGCTGTAGCTCTGATTTGACCCCTAGCCTCAGAACTTCCATATGCCAAAGATGCGGCCCTGAAAAGCACAAAAAAAAAAAAAGGGGGGAAAACTCAGGTCATAAATGAATAACATATGGCAGAATAGGATGATTATATTCTGAATCAGTATAAAATAAAATGCTATTAACTATGTAACATCATTGAGATTTCCAGTAACCATGTAAAAGTCTAAAAGATAATTTAGTAGCAAGGTGTGACCTAAAGATATATACAGATGAGTCATCAGCATGAATGATGTCTAAAGCTACAGTCATGCAGGTCATGGTTGTCAAAACCATTTACCAGTGTACTGTAGTTACTGATCCATTAAATTTAAATAATGTATATTGTTCACCCACTATTTTTAAGACTGCTAGGCTCAGAGTGTCTATAATAACTAGCATTATTCCCTTACAATTCTTAGATATCTTGTAAGGTACTTATGACTTTGTTTAAGCCTCAATCTAATGGCTTGGAATTAAGGAAGGATTTCTGTTAGAACAGTGGAGATGGAGGGCAAGTGAGACAAAGCTACAGAAGTCAAATAAGAGTAGCTGAGAAAAGGTAATGATGGGCTGACAAAAAAAAGTCTACTGAGCACAGAGATGACCAAGGATCACCCCAACTCAAAAGATTCTAAACGTATGTTTGAAGGTCCTGAATCTACAGCCCTAAGTGGCCTGAAAACAGTCAACTTGAGTCAAGAGTTTGCATAAAACAGGATGTAAGCAGAGCAGGATTGAGATTATGCAAACCTGAAATCTGACATGGACATCCAAGACACAGATGAATAGGGACTGATTTGGCACAGGATTCCAGAAGGCACCATTAAAGTCACTTGGGAGACATCTTAAACTCAGACTCCATCCTTTTATCTTGGTTAAAGTACAGGAAACACTGGGGATTTTCCTCTGATTGGCCTTTCTCTAATTCTAGAGTGCTATGATCTTTCACTTCTATTTAAAAAGCTATAATGTGTTTTTGCTCCCATTTTAACACACAGGGAAACAGGCCATTAACTTGGTGTGCATTTTACAGATAAATAAGGGATTCTGAACTAACCAGGAGACAGAGATATTTGGTCAGGCCTGGAGACTTCATTGAACTTGTATCCATTTACAATTAGTTTGTTTTGTTTACTTTCTTATGTCATTAGCAAACTTATTAAAAAGGAGGTACAAATAAACTCTGTGCCAATTACATAAGAAAATAATTGGATTTTATTAATCCAGGAACTTGGGCAATCAATTAAGAAAAGGATACTCTGGTCTCAGTCCCCTCATTATTCTTCACGCTAATTAATCGTGAATACTAATGGATTGCTTAGGAATGGGATGCTTTTCTCCTTTAGACACTATAAAAGCCCTTAAAGTGGCAATGATTTTGTCTTTGAAACAAACAAACAAACTTGTTTTTACCTACGTCTTCACTTTGAAGCAGAAAATTTCACTGTCAGCTATAATAGTAGGTTCTGTATTAATTCTTGCTAGATTAATTTTAACACATGAATGAAAGACACTTTCAGATTTCAAACCTAACAACAATATCAGCTGGAGCAAGAGCTAAAAAGAATACAATAGATCATATGTAGGCTCAAGATGGGCATCTATAAAACTATTTACCTATATAGTTAAAAGAAGGACATCTAATTTCTCTAAGCCTCAGTTTCTTCACTGTAAAGTGGGTTAGTAATATTTGCATGAACATAAAAATTATGGTAATGGGGTAGAATACAATACTGTATATAGAGTTCCTGGTACATATTAGACCCTGAATAATTAACTTTTTTCCTCTTCTTCCTGTCACTTTCTCTAAGGAGTTTAGGATATATCCCTCTAAGTCATAGCTGGCAGTAGATTCTCTCTAGATTTTATGTCTTTAAAATAGTAACATTGTTCCAAGCAGATCCCTGATTCCCAGCCAGTCTGTATGTGTTAGCATTATGATAAGCTCACCTTTACCGGGGTGGAAAAGACATAACCAATCTGCTTGCTGTGCTTTGGAGGCAATAATTCACTAGCCTTACATAGTGAGGAGGGTTGATCATGCTTCTAAAAAAATCCTTCAGCCTAAATTATGCAAGATTGGAATAAACTATCTCGAAAAGGTTTGGTGGAACCTATTTTAAAATTATCTGTGTGGTATTTAGCTATGAAAGTTCTCTAATCTTGTGTAATTTTGCTACTTTAGTTTTATCAGTGATTTAATATTGTTTTGGAAATATTAAATGTTTCTAATATTATATAATTTTTAAATTTTTTATGTTTGTTATGTCCTTTATCAACTTTTGTTTTCTTTTGCATTTTTTCTTATTAATCTTACCAGATTAAGCTGTAATCTGCCCTTATTATTAATCATGACAAATAACCAGAATTTTTAAACTTATATTTATCTCTATTTTTTGCTTTTTTCACTGTGTTTTCTCTGTTTTTAAAATTTTGATTTGCTCTATTTCTCTTTTCCTAAATTCTTTTTAAAAATATTCTATTGTATAATATTTTTAAAAAGATAATCCACCCACCAATGGTCAATTAATCTACAACAAAAGAGCCAAGAATATACAATGGAGAAAAAGACAGCCTCTTCAATAAGTGCTTCTGGGAAAACTGGACAGCTACATGTACATGTAAAATAATGAAACTAGAACATTCTCTTCACCATGCACAAAAATAAACTGAAAATAGATTAAATACCAAAATCTAAGGCCGGATATTATAAAACTCTTAGAGGAAAATATAGGCAGAATGCTCTTTGACATAAATTGCAGCAATATCTATTTGGATTCACCTTCCAGAGTAATGAAAATAAAAACAAAGATAAATAATTGGGACCTAATTACACTTAAAAGCTTTTGCACAGCAACAGAAACTATAAAATAATGAAAAGACAACCCACAGAATGGGAGAAAATCTGTGCAAAGTGACTGAGATGGCATTAATCTCCAATATACACAAAAATTTTATACAGCTATACATCAAATAATCAAACAGCCCAATCAAAAAATGATCAGAAGATCTAACTAGATATTTCTCCAAACACAGAGGTGGCCAAAAACCACATGAAAAGATGTTCAACATCAGTAATTATTGGAGAAATGAAAATCAAATCTATAATGAGGTTATCACCTCACACCAGTCAGATTGGCCAATCATCAAAAATCTATAAAAAATGCTGGAGAGGGTGTGGAAAAAGAACCCTCCTACACTGTTGGTGGAAACATAAGTTGGTACAACCACCATGGAGAATAGTATGGAGGTTCCTTATAAAAAATAAATATAGAACTACCATATGATCCAGCAACCTACTCCTGGGAATATATCCGGGAGAAATCTCTGATTGGGAAAGATACAGGTACACTAATGTTCATTGTATCACTATATACAGTAGCTAAGACTTTGAACTAATCTAAATGCCCATCAACAGAAGATCGTATAAAGAAGATGTAGTACATATACACTGGGGACTATTACTCAACCATAAAAAAGAACAAAATAATTCCATTTGGAGCAACATAGTTGGTCCTAGAGATTATTATACTTTGTGAAGTCAGACAGATAAAGATAAATATCATGTGAGATCACTAATATGTAGACTCTAAGAAAAGTGATACAAAAGAACTTTTCACAAAATAGAAACAGACTCAAAGATTTCAAAATCAAACATGGTTACAAAGGGGAAACACTGGGGGGAGGGGAAATTTGGGAAGTTGGGATTGGCATACACACAATGCTATATACAAAATAGATAAGTAACAAGGACCTATGGTATAGCACAGAGGAATCTAGTCAATATCCTGTAATAGAGTACATGGGAAAATAATCTAAAAAAGAATGGATATATGTATATCCATTGCTGTACACTCGAATTTAACAAAACATTATAATCCAACTATATACCAATAAAATTTAGAAAAAAAAAACTGATAGCCAAGTATATACCCTAATTAATGATTATCAGGTGAATTCCTTTGTAATAAGCACCAGATCAATAACTATATTTTTTTCAGCCACTTCAAAAGTGTTTCAATGGAGCCCCCCCCCAATTACTAATTATCCTGACCTTTATAGTAACCATAACTTTATCTCTTTACATTTCCATGACTCAAGTGAGGATATAGATGAGTCTTGGTCATTAAAAGTAATTATAAGATTAAGTCTCTTTCAATCTACAGTTTGTATTTTATAAAACTATAATTCAAGAACATACATGCACCCATATGTTCGTAGCAGCACTATTCACAATATTCAAGATATGGAAACAACCTAAATTCCACTGACAGAAGAACAAGCTAATAAGATGTGGTACATATACACAGTGGAATAAGTTTTATTCATCTTACATTTATTCTTTTTAAAAGCCATAAAAAGAAGAATGAAAAAATGCCATTTGCAGCAACATGGATGCAACTAGAGATAATTGTACTAAGTGAAGTAACTCAGAAAGAAAAAGCCAAATACCATACGATATCACTTATATGTAGAATCTAAAACATGGCACAAATGAACCTATCTATAGAACAGAAACAGACTTACAGACATGGAGATCAGAGTTGTGGTTGTCAAGGGACAGGAGGGAGGGAGTGCAATGAACTTAGAGTTTGGGGTTTGTAGACGCCAACTACTACATTTAGAATGGATGGGCACAGGGAACTCTGTCCAGTCTCTTAATTTAAATACCACTATACCATGTCTTCGTGTGTACATATCTTTAGTTTCCTATTTGTTTCTCAATGAATAATGTCACTGTGTGGTCTTCTGCCATTTTGAAATTCTGGTCCATTGATCTCCATATTTTTCTCCTTGCCTTCATTTTTTCTTAACGTTTTGTGGTCCTGAAATTGACATATCTATGTTTAACTTTATTGTAATATTTATCTTATCTGTTCTATTCCTCATTTTTTCTAAATAAATTCTTCAATCTAGTATACCAATTCACCAATTTATTCTTTAGTTTTATTCATCTTACATTTATTCTGTACAAAGTATTATTTCAGCAATTATACAAATAATTCAAATCTTTTTAAGATAATGTAACATAATTCAATATGCAGTTTCATAATTACATATAGGTATGTTTTAACATTATTTATTAATTCTTATCTTTTAATACTTCTGCTTGAGGTTATATAGCTTGCACAGAAGACAAGGTTCATATTTCTATCTACTATAATTTTTATTCAAAAAGATAAAACATTTCTATCTACTATAATTTTTTTTCCAAAAAAAAACAAATTTTTTTCAAAAGATTTCCACTAATGTTTCTTATAATGGATAGGTGAAAACAATCATTCTCACAGCTTTTGCTGGTTTCAAAAATTTTTTCTAGTGTTTGATGGGCATTTCAACTGGGTATAAAATTTTATTTTTTTCTTTTTCAGTACTTTAAAAATATTGATTTAGTCTTTGTTCTTTCTTAAATCCATTATTATATTTATTATAAAATATGTAATATGTCTTTTCTGTCTGAAAGATTTTAAAATCTTTTCTTGTTACTGATTTTTGGCAATTTCATAATGATATGTCTTCCAGCAGTGTTCTTTATGTTTCTTATGTGTGAGGTTTGGTAAACTTCTTGAACCTATGTGTTTGCAATTAAAAAATAATCTGGAAAACTTTCAGTCGTTATTTCCTCACATACCCAATTATGTTCCTGATAAAGTTCATATTTTCCTCTACATAGGGAATATACTCAGGGGAATATATTCTAAGATTTTTTTACATCCCTGAAATACTTTGAGATTTGAAATAACTATTTTACATAACTGTATTTATAGTTACATAAGATTTATATATAACTTATATAACTATATATGTTTCTGGATCTATTTCAACTGATTGATATTCTCTTGATTACAGGTCACATTTCCCTGTTTCTTTGTTTGAAATTTGTTTAAATGATCTTTGAAAATTTAATTTGTTAAACGTTATATATCATAATATTTCTTTGTTCTGGCACACAGTTAAGTTAGTTGAAGATCAGTTTGATTATTCTAGGACTTGTGTTTAAGTTTGTTATGGTGAGTGCAGAGTAGCCTTTATTCTAATCCTAATATTGGCCCACTAGTAAGGTGAAACTCTTCTAAAGACAACATCTAATGACCACTATATTGTGAAATCTAGCTACTCTGATTGGTAGAGACGTGAAATATTTTTTGCCCTGTGTAAGCCTGGGGAATTTTCCAGCCACTTTTTCCCAATTATTCTTTACTTTACCTTGGGTATAGTCCTTTTTTGTTTGATATAATCCCATTTATTTTATTTTTGCTTTTGTTTCACTCACCCAAGGAAGTATATCTAGAAAAACACTGCTAAAACAAAATAAGGTCAAAGAGCATACTGCCTATGACAGTGAGTTTTCTTCTAATTTCATGGTTTCAGGTCCTGCATTCAAGTTTTTAATACATTTTGAGTTAATTTTTGTGTATGGAATGAGATAGTGATTTAGTTTCATTGTTTTGAATGTTGCTGTCTTTTCCCACCACCATTTATTGATGGGATCATTTATTTCTCCTTTGTATGTTCTTTGTGCCTCTGTCATAAAATAAATGTCCAAATATGCTTGGCTTTATTTCTGGGCTCTCAAATTTGTTCCATTGTCCTACAGTAACTGTTTTTCTGCCAATACCATGCTGTTTTGATTATTATGGCTTGGCACTAAAGTTTGACATCAGTGGGTGTGAATCCTCAAATTTATTTATTTATTTTTTTGTGCCAGGATTGCTTTTTCTATCTGGGTCTTTTGCAGTTCCATATAAATTTTATAATTTTAAATCTATTTATATGAAAATGACCTGTGATTTTTATTGAATTTGCACTGAATCTGTATATTTCTTTCAGTAATAAGGATATTTAGGAAATATTAGTACTTCCCATTCATGAGCATGGATTACCTGTCCATATATTTGTGTCTTTTTCAATTTCATTTAGCAATGTCCTATAGTTTTTAATGAAAAATTCTTCCACCTACTTGGTTAAATCTGTTCCTAGGCATACCATTCTTTTTGTTTCTATTGTAAATGGAAAAGTTTTCTTAAATTTATTATTAGGCTAGAGCATTCATAGCAGGTAGATATGCAACAGATTTTATATGTTGATTTTGTATCCTATAACTTTATGGTATTAATTATTATTTCTAATAGGTTTTTGAAGAGTCTTTAGGCTTTTTTGTATACATAATCATGTCATTTGTAAATAAGGACAGTTTTATATCTCTCTTTCAAATTTGGATGTCCATTATTTTTTGCTGATTGCTCTGGCCAGGACTTCCAATATTATGCTGAATAGAAGTGGTGAGAGTGGGACTCCCTGTCTTGTTCCTGATCTCAGAGAGATATATTCCAATCTTCACCATGGAGCATGATATAAGTTGTTGGTTTGTCACATATGAACTTTATTGTGTTGCGGTAAGACCCTTCTATAGCCACTTTATTTAGACAGTTGTTTATCATTTCCAAAAATAGAAGCATAGTTGATTTACAATTACTGGTTATTTCAAGATTACTATTGGTTATTACAAGATTGTAATAACCATTATAACCATAATAACCATTATTCTTTACTACAAGATTCCCATTAGTAGTTATTGTAAGATATTGAATATAGTTACCTGTGTTACACAGTAAGTCTTTATTGTATATAATAGTAGTGAGTATCTGCTAATCCCAAATTCCAAATTTTTCCTTCCCCACTTTCCGCTTTGTTAACCCTAAGTTTGTTTTTTATATCTGTGAGTCTATTTCTGTTTTGGAAATAAGTTCATTTATATCCACCTCCCCCTTTTTTTTTAGATTCCACATATAAGTGAAATCTTATGATATCTGTCTTTCTGTGTCTAATTTACTTAATCTCTAATATCTTAATCTCTTCACTTAACCTCTAGGTCTATCCATATTGCTAGAAAGGCATTAACCCATCCTTTTTATGGCTGAGTAGTATTCCATTGTGTGTGTGTGTGTGTGTGTGTGCGCGTGTGTGTATACCCATACATACCACTTCTTTTTTATCCATTCACTGATGGACATTTACGTTACCTTCATGTCTTGGCTATTGTAAATAGTGCTGCAATGAACACTGAAGTGCATGTATCTTTTCCAATTAAGAGTTTTCTTGAAATATATTCTCAGCAGTGGGATTTCTGGATCATATGGCAACACTATTTTTAGTTTCTTAAGGAACTTCTACACTGCTTGTCATAGTGCCTGAGCTAATTTACATTCCCATCAATAGTCTAAGAGGGTTCCCTTTTCTCTACAACCTCTCCAGCATTTATTATTTTTTGGACTTTCTTTGATAATGGCCATTCTGACTGATGTGAGATGATATCTTGTAGTTTTGAGTTGCACTTTTCTAATAATTAGGTGGAGCATCTTCGCGTGCCTGTTGGCCATCGCTATGTCTTCTTTGGAGAAATATCTATTTAGATCTTCTGACCACTTTGGATTGAGTTGTTTGTTTTTTCAATATTGAGATGTATAAATTGTTTGTATATTTTTGAAATTAAGCCCCTGTCAGTTGCATCATTTGAAAATATTTTCTCCCATCCTGCAGGCCATCTTTTCATTATGTTTATGGTTTCCTTTGCTCTGCAAAAGTTTTTTCAGTTTAAGTAGGTACCATTTGTTTATTCTGTTGTTTCAATTATTCTAGGAGACAGATCCAAAAAGAACATTGCTGGAATTATGTAAAAAAGTGTTCTGCCTATGTTTTCCTCTACGAGTTCTATAGTACTAATCTGGTCTTATGTTTACGTCTTTAATACATTTTTGAGTTTATTTTTGAATACAGTCTTAGAGAATTTTTTCATTTCATTCTTTTACATGTTATGTCCCATTTTCTCAACACCACTTGTTGAAGACATTGTCTTTTGTCTGTTGGATATTCTTGCCTTGTTACGGTTTAATTGATTGTAAGTGCCATATGTGCAGTAGTTACACATAATGTCCTATAGTATCTTATGATGAATATCTAGATAATATCTAGTTATCTAGATAATATCTGTGATAAATAACTAGGTAATGTCCTATACAACTTTTGAATATTATTATCTAGGCAATATCTAGAACTAGATAAATATGTAGATTAATATCTATGACGTTGTTCCCAGTATCACTTATTCATATTCTTAAATACAAGTTTTACAGTTACTATTCTGCTGACTCCACAACAGTTTGGTAGTGTTGTTCTCCTTGTTCTTCCTTGGAATAGATTAAGCTGAAGTATATTAAGTAGATTCAGAATTATCTACTCATTGAAAAACTTGTAAGCATTTACTAATGAAGTCTTTTAAGTGTGTTTCTTTTATTTTGGCAGATGTTAGATTTCAAAGTTGAAATATAAGTGAAAGTAATGGGGAATTTTTCAAATATTATTATTAAAAATTTTTATGGTAATTGTCTATAGTGATTTTTCTAAGTTATATTGAATTGGCATTTGACACAGTCGATATAAATATCGATCATTAAAGTATTAAGATCCATTAATATAAATTGAGCAAAGTATTATCCTGTAAGTCTTGCTTTTTATATTTTTCTAAGTTTCATCCTCAGTCTCTTTTCTAATGCTGTGAAATTTTGCCTTCTCCCCTTTTTTTTCTGAAATTAAATATGTGCATACTTATTCGGTGCAATGTTCCTCATAATAGTATCAAATTGTAAAGAGACAAAATATCCACAAAAAAGCAATGAAAAATAAGTTATGATACTTTCACATATTGTAACAGGCAGCCCCCCAACCCCACATTACCTCCCAAAAAAGTATGATGTTGATAGGTGGGAAAAAAACAAAAACTATATAAGAAATATACGCAGTAAGCTAACGGAGGTATAAGAAAGGGAGTTATATATATGTGAATATATAACACATAACTAAATACATGTGCATATAGACACATAGATGTTTTATATGCCTTTTTAAAATATATGCACATATGCCTTTAAAAATGTCAAAGGGTAATAAGAGCACTGGTTGTCTTCACAAAGAGGAACTGAGAGAGTGCCAGGAGAAAACATTGTGAGGCAAATTTTCACTATCCATCATTTCTATCTTTTGAATTTTTCATTACGTCAATCATGTGAATATATTAATTTTCCAAAAATAAAGATAGGAAAATTATCTTTCCTTTGTCCAATTTAGTTCAGTCTCCTAATATATGGCAGCAATTAGATCTTATACCAGTAATTCATGAGGCTACCTGTTTCACTACATACTATAATCACGCAGTGTTCTTAATGTTTATAATTGTGTTCACTTTAAGGAGTGAAAGGGATTATATCATTGCTATGATTTTCATGTTCTCGTCTATTAGTGTGTTGTATATCTTTTCATATGTTTATTATCCATTTGCATTTCCTCCTTTATAAACTGTCTTTTTAAATGCTGGCAATGTATTTGCAATTTGCAAAAAGTTCTCTGTATATTAAAGTTATTACCTCTATGCCTTCCCACATTTCTTGCAATGAGCATTTATGGTGTTTATAATAAAATAAATGTAATTTAAAATTTCTATTGCTTAGTCATTTTAAAAAGTTTCACAGCTAGGTAGTGTCTAATGGCAATATAATATGAAATAAACTCCTACATTTGCATAGTTCTTTATAGTTTACAAAGCTTTACATGACATTTTACTTGTAAAAAGCACTTAATTTTTAAAATTACTTATTCAAATGGTTCAATATGTAAAGAATATGAAAGTGCATGTGAAAATGTTTCTCCTTGACCCCAAGTAACTTCGGCTCCTTTGCTAGAGATAATGTTAAAAATTTCTACTATTCTCCCAGAATGAATATAAAATCAACTGTGTACATTTTCCCTTTTATAACAAATGAAAGCATTAGAGATAGTTTGTCTCTCCTTGAATTTTCATTTAAGCATGTGTCTTAGAGCACAATACATATTAAAAGACATGTATATGTTTCTCATTACTTTTCCTAAAGGCACAGTATTTTGGTTTACGGATACACTAATTTATTTGGTCTAGTGTCCTATTAATGAATATTCAGGTAAGTCAGAATTTTGTTATTATAAAAAGTGATTTCACATTTTTAATCTCTAAGATTTAGGAAGAAAAACCACTGGCTGAAAAATTATGTTTTGGATTTTAATAGATCTTGACATTTACCTCCTTCTAATGTCTTTTTTTTTAACATTTTAACCTATTCAATGTGGTATCAAACTTTTTTATTTCTTCTCTGAAAATATGATAGGGTAAAAGATGAACTCTCTGCATTCCTGTTTTTTATGGTGGTTAATCATAGTTACAGATGTAAATAAATATATATATATATATATATATATATATATAAATTAGAACATTTGCATTTCCTTTTCTTTGAAATGCCTATTTACATCTACTTGGCTTCATGGGTTTCCTACTATTGTTCTTGTTAGAAAATACATAAACATGTAATGTCAATCCCGTTTTACTTGTAATTTATTCTTTTATATAGGATGATTTTTTGCAACCAGCTTTATTCATTGCTATACTCTTGGTTATTGACTTCCTTCAAATTTTTTTATGGGATAGCTTTTCCTATTGGTTGACAGACTAGAACTTTCTGTTTTAGGATTTTTCATTGAGCTCTGAATTCTGTTTGATTTGATATATGTGCTAATTCATATTATTTACATAATTTTTAATCATTGTAATATGTGCTTCTATCTTGGTGGCTTTACCTTGTCACTTTACATTTTCAGGGTTTCTATGAAAATTATTGCTGCTTTTTTTCTCTATATTAATTTGGCCTTAGTTGTCTAAATACTTACACCTGCAACTCCTAAAAATTCTTGACATTCATGAATAGAGTATGGATAGATATATTACTATATAATATGCACAGTGTAGTACTGGACAACAGTAAACAAAGAATAACACTGCTATTGTGGAAAAGCTAATTGTTACTAATACAGGTCAGAATAACTGTGGCCTCCTGGGAGTAGAGTGATGCCGATTTAGGAAAATTACAAGGGAATCCTCTAGGGTGAAGGGAAAGTTCTCTGTCTTAACCAAGTGGCGGATACTTGGTGGCATGCTCAAATATCTTTCACTTATCATATAAAAGTGAAATTACAAATTGATGTTCTACACGCAGGATTTTGCAAAGTGTTTTTGCACTGCTTACACTGTTTTTCTTTAAATGGGATTAGTCTGTAGTTTCTCACTTTTTTGTTTGTCTGTATTTCTTATACAATACCTCAAATCTTTTATAGAATGATTTCTACACTCCTTTTAAAAATATTCTGTTCCACTATGGTTTATCATAGGACATGAAGTGTAATTCTCTGTACTCTATAGTAGGATCCTGTTGATTATCCCCTTCTCATACAATAGTTTACAATTGCTCACCCACCTTCCCTTCCCCCTTGGCACTCACAGGCGTGTTCTCTATGTCTATGAGTCTGTTTCTGTTTCAAGATAGGTTCTTTGTGTCAATTTTCAGATTCTACATATAAGTAATATCATAAATCATTTCTCTCTCTTTCCGACTTACTTCATTTAGGATAATACTCTCTAGTTACATCCATGTTTCAAATGGCAGTATTTCACTCTTTATGGCTAAGTAATATTCCATTGTATATTTGTACCACATCTTCTTAATCCATTCATCTGTCAATGGACATTTAGGTTGTTTCAATGTCTTGGCTCGAGTGAGTAGTGCTGCTACGAGCATAGGGGTGCATGTCTCTTTTTGAATTATAGTTTTGTCTATAACTATAGATGCCCAGGAGTGGGATTGATGGGTCATGTGTTAATCCTATTTTCAGTTTCCTAAGGAATTTCCATACTATTTTCCATAGTGGCTAAACCAACTTACCTTCCCACCAACAGCATAGGAGAGTTCTCTTTTCTCCACATCCTCCCTAGCATTCGTTATTTATAGAATTTTTAAAAATAGCCCTTCTGAAGTGGTTCCTCTTTGTAGTTTTGATCTG
This sequence comes from Catagonus wagneri, assembly GCA_004024745.2. NCBI lineage: Eukaryota > Metazoa > Chordata > Mammalia > Artiodactyla > Tayassuidae > Catagonus > Catagonus wagneri. Next base: position 11,463,903 of record PVHT021183666.1, read on the forward strand.
CATTTCTCTAACAGTGATGTTGAGCATTTTTGCAATGTACCTACTAGCTATATTTCTTCCTGGGGAAATGTCTAAGTTTTCTGCTCATTTTTTGCTTGGGTTTTTGTAGTTGTTGTAAAGTTGTATGAACTGCTGTATATTTTGGAAATTAAGCTCCTGTGGGCCACAACATTCGCAAATATTTTCTCTCATTCTCTAGGTTGTCTTTTCTTTTTCTTCATGGTTTTCTTTGCTAAACAAATGTTTATAAGTTTGATTAGGTCTCATTTATTTTTGTTTTCATTTCTATTGCCTTGGGACACTGCTGTAAAAAAACAGTGGTGTGATTTACATCAAAGAATATTTGCCTATGATGTCTTCAAGGACTTCTATGGTCAAGTGTCTTATGTTTAAGTCTTTAAGCCATTCTGAATTCATTTATGTGTATGGTGTGAGGATGTGTTCTAACTTCATTGATTTACATGCAGCTGTCCAAATTTCCCAATACCACCTGCTGAAGAGACTGTCTTTTTTCACACTTTATATTCTTATCTCTTATATCGAAGTTTAATTGATGTGAGGGTTTATTGCTGGGCTCTCTATTCTGTTCCATTCATCCATATGTCTGTTTTTCTGACAAAAGTATACTGTTTTGATTACTGTAGCTTTGTAGTATTGTCTAAAGTCTGGGAGGGTTATGCCTCCTGATTTGTTCTTTTTCATTAGGATAGCTTTGGAAATATTGGGTCTTTTATAGTTCCATATAAATTTTAGAATTATTTGTTCTACTGCCGTGAATAATGTTGTGGGTATTTTGATAGGGATTGTATTCAATCTGTAGGTTGCTTTGGTTAGAATGGCAATGTTAATAATACTAATTCTTCCAAATCAAGACCATGGGAAAAATTTCCAATTATTTAAATCATTTTAAATTTCCTTTATTATTTTATAGTTATCAGTATATAAGTCTTCCACCTTTTTGGTAAGGTTTATTGCTAAGTATTTTATTTTGGGGGTGTATTTTTAAAAGGTATGGTATTTTTACATTCCCTTTCCGATAGTTCATTCTTAGCATAAAAAAAAATACAACTGATTTCTGTATGTTAAACTTGTATCCTGATACCCTGCTGAATTCATTTGTCAGTTATAGAAATTTCTCTATGGAGTATTTAGGGTTTTCTATATATAGTATGTCCTCTGCATATGACAATGTTACCTCTTCCTTTCTAATTTCTATACCTTTCATTTCTTTTTCTTGTCTGACTGCTGTGGTTAGGACTTCCAATACTATGATGAATGAAGAGGTGAAAGTGGGCATTCTTACCTTGTTCCAAATTTTTTTTTTTGTCTTTTTGCCTTTTATGTAGAGCCGCACCCATGGCATATGGAGGTTCCCAGGCTAGGGGTCTAACAGGAGCTGTAGCTGCCAGCCTTCACCACAGCCACAGCAACGCGGGATCCGAGCCACATCTGCAACCTTCACCACAGCTCACGGCAACGCCAGATCCCTAACCCACTGAGCAAGGCCAGGGACTGAACCCGCAACCTCATGGTTCTTAGTCAGATTCGTTAACCACTGAGCCACGAAGGGAACTCCCTTGTTCTGAATTTTAATGGAAAGGCCTTCAGCTTTTTATACTGAGTATTATATTGGTTTGGAGATTGTCATATATAGCTTTTATTATGTTGAAATACGTTCTTCACCTTCTGGAATCCCTATTATGTGTAGATTAGCATGCTTTATATTATCCCTTAGATCTCATACTGCTTACATTTTCTTTCTTTTTTTTTTAATTTGGTCTTGTCTGCCGTTCTAATGGGGTGATTTCCATTATTCTATATTCCAGGGCATTTATTCATTCCTTTACAGTACTCATTCTGCTATTCTTTGCCCTTTAGTTCAATTTTCATCTTGGAAAATGAGTTCTGATTTTTCTTGGTTCCTCTTTATAGTTTCTAGTTGCTTTCTATAGTACTCTGAATTCATGTTGATTGCCTCAGTTCCTTCAGGTTTTTTTTTTATTATTATTATCTCCTTTTTGAAATTGGTGTCTATTAGACTGAAGAAGTGTGTTTCCTTTTTTTTTAGGGTAATTCTCTTGGTCTTGTAAGTTGGAGTGGTTCTTCTGCTTCTTCATTTTACTTACATTTACTCTGTGAGTTTAGAAGAAACAACTGTCCTCTGTTGTCTTGGGGCTATTTATACATGGGAGCTTCCCTGCATAGCTTGTGAGCTTATTTTTATTGTGAAAGTTGTTTTTAGTATGGTGCCTATGTCCTCTTTCTTCAGCATGTATTGGCTGGCTGTCATCCCCTTGACAGTAGGTATGCAGATGCAGTGGCTATTGTCTCATCATGGGGTTCCTGGTGGCAGTGGTGGCCCACATGCGCCCTTCCAGCATGGGATGGGAATACAGGTGGGTCATCACTGCTCCGTAGGCACAGGAAGGTGGGGATCTGTTTTCTTTTTTTTAATTAACTCCTTTAAGTTCTAAAGGATTTCCTACAACCATATGAATTTCAGTTCTATTATAACAAATTTGTCAACATGCGTCCAAATTCTCACAAGCTGTTGAAACTATATATGCATTGTTTCATTTGAATAGGACATAAAATCTCCAATTCCGCCTGCTTCTCTGCAATCACTGGCATCTTGGCACTCCCCCTCTCTGAAGTACTTCAATCATTCCCTTTCCTGAGCTTAAGCTTTATATCATTTATTTCACTAAACTGGGTGTGTTTATTTACTCTGTAGTTATCTTTCATTTGTATTACTGATATTGGTTATATAGTAAATTTCACTTGGAATGCCCATTAATACTTTTTTCTTAAAATTTGGAATTACAATTTATGCTTCAACAACTTGAGAGTTAGGGGCACTGAACTTCATCAAAGTCAAAAATTCACATATAACTTGCAGTTGACCCTTTCTATCCATATTTCCTCCATATCTAAGGTTCTGTGTTATAGATCACCTGGGTCTTCAGAGTTCACATCAAATGATATCTAATTAGCAGCCTCTTAGTGAACATTACATATGTTAAAATAATTGCATGAAAACCCAAATATTTATTAGCAAGCTGGCAATCCATTACTGAATGGTAACATAGGATGCTCCATTTTGGGGTAGAAAAATGTTATTATATACAGTTTTATACACATATATACATTTAAGTTGTATATAAAGTTATATGTATATATATTCATAATGGTTTATAAAAGCTATGGCTTATATCTAAGTGTAGTATGATTAAGATATTAATGGTTTTAAAACAAAGATATGTATTTAGAGAAAGATAACTAAATTGTGTGGTTCTGAAAAGCTGAAGAATTTTCTGTAGGTAGGATGATGTAAGACTATGTTTTTAAGCTTTGAAGGAAAACAATACTTTCTGTAGATTAAATATAAAATAAACCAATGTCCAAATTGCTTTCTATTACAGAATTAGAGAGTAAGGAATGGCATAACATTTGAAGTGGTTTCTTTTACATATCATATCACTTTCCAAAAGGGCTTAGTGTTCATTTGGAATGATACTTTTATTTAATTGTGTATTTCTGTAAGACCCATCATCACCAGGTAAGCTGCTTTCTGTATTCTATGTTTCCTTTCACTGATATGATATGGAAAGCAGTCATTTATATTTCCCATTCATATGGCATCCACAAATGTTAAGCCCTTGCCCTCATTTCTGTGAAACGGAGTGATGGCAGAACTAAAGCTTCTTTGTAGCATTCTTTCTGAGCCATGATCTTTTCTGTATGAGGCATTCATGACAGATGCAAGCAAGATGGCTTGTACCCCATGGCACTAAGAAATTAAAACATAACATGAATGATATCACACCAGAAAAAAACCATTACAGTGATAAACAGAAAAGACAATTTAGCCTAAGTCCCTGAGACCTCTAAAATAATACTCAACACATTGAAAAGTGTAACTTGCCTATGGGAAAGTCATTGAAATTATTCCTAGATAAAAATCAACATGTACAAAAGAGGGACGATGTAGTGAGGTGTTTGAGTATGGCAGCAATGACCTCTGGCATCCAATTAGGCTAACTTCCTCAAAGCATTATTAATGTCCAGATGAGATCAAAGCCAAGGGTTATTTGTCTCTGGATGTTAAAAATAAGTAACTATATTGTAGTTTATTCTCCTCTCTTGAATATGTTTCACTCTTCTTTTGTTTTTTAAGTGAGAGTTCTGACAGCAACTTGTTTTGAAAAATATTTTGAAGTAGTTGAGGTAATTATGCTATCTATCCATGTTAAAAGAAAATAATTAACTTTTTGTATGAAAATGCAATTCAGATTTCTATATGTCTCTGTGATCTCAGAAGTCTGTTTATTAATTTCATTTGACATTTTATAATTCACCTTATTAGGGCAAATAATTAAATTTGAGGCATTTTCTATTTTATGAATATATGTACATGAGATAATACATATAATCATAATAAAGTACACTACTGTCACCTACCATTTTCATGAATTTTCTAAACTGTGGGTTTAAAAACATATAAAAGAAATTAAATGTGGCCAATTAAAGCCACTAGTGAATAAGGGTTGAAAATAATTTTAATTAACTTACACAGTGTACAATTTTTGCATTCATAGGCTCGCAGATAGCCCGTTTTAAAGTGGTTAAATATTCTCTCTGAAAACTTTACAAAAAATCAATTTACTTAGCAAACTGTTCTGAAAAATAGCCACTAGCTAAATAAGAAGAGCTGTGATAAGTTTCCCCATAACTGGGACTATTACGTCAGGTCCAAACTGAAAGGGACTGTTAATGACCCTGTATTGAGTCAATGTGAAGGGAAGAATTTTCATGGATGTGGGCAGGGAATAGGAGATAATTAGTAATACCCACAGAGTTCTTCAAGGACTAACCCCAAGGAAATACACTGAGGTGCTCCAACTCTCCAACCATGATGTCCAAGTTTCTTATTATCTTCCTAAAGTGTCTTCCCTGTTTAAATTGGTACTCAGTATTGACTGAAAATTAATGACACATACATACAAATATATTCAGCTGAGTCACATTACACTGTGTAGTTTTCTCAAGGTCCTATTTCCACTGTTAGAAAATCAATATTGAGCATACTTTTAAAGTAGGTATGCAAATAGGGATTTAAAAAAATCAGGAATTAAAAAGTATGACACTTATTTTATCAGGACCAATGCTCCTTTTGGTCATTTTCAAAGAGAGTTTTAGAAAATGTATCAACTTTTTGTATTTCCACCAAATAGAGGCAGACAATAAACATATTAAACTTTTGGAGGATGGTAATTACACATTCTTTGCTTTTCTATTTCCCCATAGTACTTTATCCAGCCAGTTGTTCTCAACAAATATTGGCTGAACTAACTGAACATTGATGTAATCATTTTGTTTTGATAAACTACCGTTTTAATGAGTTATTGATAGTCTTAAGAACATTAACTCTTGTATCTACCCACATATTTTCATAGTGTCTCTCATCATAGTTTTAATATGCTTTGGAATATGCGCTGTAGTAGCCCAATGATCCAAAAAATATTAGGGAAATATAGCTAATTTGGGAATGTTTATTTGACTTTCTGAAAGACCTCTTGGATTATATGGTCTTGACATGTGTTTAATATTCTGCCTGGCCTCCTAATCTCACAGTATTTAAACCAGGGAAGGTGATCATATTTATAAACATTTAAAGAGCCAGTCCTGGAAAGTGAACTATGGTGCCAAACCTATTCTAAGACAAAAAAATGGAAGTATAAATATGACAGATGATTTAGCTAATATATTAATGACCCACAGAAAGACAGTGAAAAAGGAAGTAGATATTGCTCTGGATGCTTACTTTCTGGTGTCTAGTCTCTTAACTGGCATCCCTGACATTTACCAGAAATTTCATTTTATGATTTTTTTTTTTTTGGCTTTTCAGGGCCACACTTGTGGCATATGGAGGTTCCCAGGTCATATGGAGGTACGCCAGAGCCACAGCAACACAGGATCCGAGCTGCATCTGCAACCTACACCACAGCTCATGGCAACGCTGGATCCTTAACCCACTGAGTAATGCCAGGGATCAAACCTGTGACCTCATGATTCCTAGTTGGATTCATTTCCACTGCACCACGATGGGAACTCCACTTTATGAATTTTTAATACATGTGTGTCCATCAAACATTCCCTGACCTATTCCAAGGGCTGGCTTCACGGACACATGAACTCTGCAGTCACACAGGGCCCCAGCTCAGAAGAGTCCAGTTCCTGGTTTAATACCTTGTTGTCTTGACATTCTTATTATCTTTAACTTCGTGTTTTGTAAGTGAATTCCAAGGGCACAATTAAACTTGGTTGGGATTATTGGGGAGGCAGAGCATCTCATATTATTTAGAGTCCTGTCTCTCACGCATTTTGTATAGACTTTCAGTTGCTCACTTCCCTACTTTCCAGCACCTTACCTGGGACAAGAACCCTACCTGTTGTTGTGCGGGGAGGGAAAAAGGGGAGAGTCCACATTCTATCTTGGCCCTTCATTCCCCATAGGGGCCTGGGTGTGACGGCAACACAGGGGACCTGGGGCAGAGTCCACTGTAGGGCACCTGAGCCCTGGGGTGTTTTTAGGGAGAAACTGGTTGGAGTCACTGCCTCCAATGGCTGGCAGCTCCAGGTGCATTTAGTAGGCAGCCAGAAACCATGTGTTGAGGGGGCTGTCTGAGATCAGTTGGGGCTGTGAGAAGGGGGATGACAGCCTTTAAAGTCTTCAGAGTCCACCCCAGCAAGGGTTGGGCAATATGGCTCGTGACCCTTGTAAGGGTCGAGCTGGCCCTATCAGATCTGAGCTAGGGTTTCCAGGGGTGTCTATTCACAGGCTGGGCATCTTGGGCAGCTGTGAGGGTCTTCACTCCCTTCTATTCTCAGCCCCAAGACCAAAGCCCTATGGATATCTCTATGTCTGGCCCCAAACCCCACTTTTCCTTCCTCTATCCTCCTCAAGCGTAACTTGGACCAGCCAGAGGTACCTTCCAAGAATGAGTTATAAGATACAAACTGTATCCTTCTGGACTTTCCACAAATGAGTTGAATGGACCTGTATTTGTATTTAGAACTAATATTGCACATTATAAAGAGAAATGGGAAATGTTTGCTAATGATTTTAAAAAGTACTTAGAACAATATTAAATACCAAATAAAGCCACTATGATAAGTCAAGAAAGGGACCATGGAAGAAAGGAAATGCTTTATATTTTAGTACCTTTTACAGAACTTTTTTCCCAGCCTCTTGAAGAAGAGGTCTTGCCTTTTCATTTTGTACTGGGTCCCACAAATTATATAGCCATCCTACTGAGTTGTAACTGTATTGGCTTCTGTCTCAGTGCCAGGTGATATCTACTTCTTTTTGCCTTTCTTTTCTTTTAATCCAAGCTTCTGACATGAATTTGCCTTCCAGACATATGCACCACATATGCCTCTCTGTGTCAGTGTCCTTCTGGTCTCTACACAGGGGACTTGACAATCTCCATGCAAATCAGAAGGTTCTTCCTGGATTATATTCCTGGTCCTGAATTTCCCCGACTGGCCTTTCTGGCTGATAGACTGTACAGATGTATGCAGTTGGCAGACCTAGATATTACTGGGTATGAATGAAGCTGCAGTAGCAGTTTCAGTAAGAAGCTAGCTGGGAAATATGGACTGGATTACTTCAGGCTATTGTGATATTAGCATTGGTGGTGAAGTCAAATGTTTGATTTGCAGCAGGCTCAGGAAATCTGTAATGCCTCTTTCATCTCTAACTTTTATAATTTCAAAGAATAAGGGCTATTGCTGGTATAAGAAAAATAAATTATTTCTAATGTGCTTTTCATGATTATAAAATATTACCGAAAATTACCCTGCAAATTTAGGCTGATGATAGTTCCATAATTCTAGCTGAGGTAACTTGATAGAGATCTTTAGACTCATCTTGCTGCCACAATTTGCTGACATTTCAGAGGGAATTCAGTATTATGCAATAATAATAGATGAAAGAAATAAAGGAATTAAAATGAAATGGCTGATTCGACCCAATCACTCATCTTACTAATATTTTTAATGTCAGTACTTTGCATCCTAATTGAGAGCAGCTTGTGAACTTTGGTCATTCATTTTACAACTCCTAGCCTGTTTCACTATATTTAATAATGCCTCGTTTTGTGATTGGATACAATAACATATAGAAAGTTATCAGTGTTACAAACCAAAAAAATGTAATCCCATTTCTATCTGGAACTTGGTTTAACCAGTTTCATAACGTACTAGCCACGTGACAGAAGCAATGAACCTTACTGAACATCTTTGTAAAGATGGATACTTGAAATCTTAGGAGAGTAATGTATAAGAAACTGTAACACATTAATTCATTTAAAATACAAAGGAGACTTACATTAATTGATGGATTGATACAATTCTCTTTTGTATTTTTCCTGATGTCTACAACAAGATAAAGTGCATAAGAGCTAAGTTTTGAATTGCCCACCATAAAGATCTTGGCAAATTGTTTCAATTATTTAGAAAAGTACTTATCCTGATATATGGTAGATGGTGCCTGCATGATATTAATTACTTGCTATTCACACTTAAATTTCAACATTAGCCCAGGTGGGTCCCTTCCCTTCTTCTCTAATTCTCTCTGTCTGTGAGGGACATGAAATATAACAAACATAAGACACTTGCCTTACATTTTTTTTTCCATGTCAGTGATTCAGAAAACTGTAGTGATTCAGAAAACTGTAGATTCACGGCTGAATTGGTTAAGGTTTGGGGGCACCTTCATAAATTATAAAGCCATATTGTTTAATCCAATGCAGTTGGCTCTTCCCCTTTCCAATGTGATTGCTTACATAAATGCTTGTTGATTAAATTTTTTAATGTTTCATAACTTTTAATTTATTTCTATCCACACAGATACTTGGTGTAAAAGCCTCTCATATGATCTTACTATTTCTAATGTATTTATATTTCAAACTATAGTCTATTCTCCTACTAGGGTCAACTTCCCAAAAAAAGGAATTCTAGATTTAATTTGAAGGGAAACAGAAAATAACCTTCTTCCTTACCAGGGTTTGGAACCAACTGAAAGTTAATACGGAGGAGAGGGACAAAATACAAAAGCCAACCTTAATAATCATATAATTTTTTTAAGAATATGGATTTAGATATTCAGCCAAATGTGTTTATATTTGCTCCCAAGCACATTCCCTTGAGTGGTCTATCTAGTAGAAAGTTTGGATTTATAGAGCAAACACAATTGCTACAACTGTGGACTCTGAAAACAGAATATATAGGGGGTGAGGGAAAGTGGTGGTGGGTGAAAACAGTGAATCTTCAAATTTAATAGACTACTTGCAACAATTTACGCAAGTCGACCTTTTAAAAATCATATCCTGTTACCCATGAAACAATATGCCAGATCTCTCCCTCCACCATAAAAAAAAAAAAAGACCCCATATCTCTGTGAGGCAACTTACATCAATTCTACTTAAAATCCTTCCATGACTGTTTAAACAATAATTTTGAACTCTCTTTGCCAGCCCTCAATCCCTTTTCCCATCGTTATGGTTCTATGAAGCCCTAATTCACCTACCTCTACTGACCTCATTACCTATACTTTACCAAAATTACATTCCATCACCCAGGACCTCCACTGACATATTGACAAACTCTGTCTACATATGTATTCTCATGCCATCACCTTAATCTACAAATCCTTCCTCTTGGATTATTTTGATTCTAAAACTTGAACTCATGCTTCACAGTTTAGATAAGACATTGATTCTTCCAAAGGCAATTCTCTGGTCTAGGGGGAATTATTTTTCCTCTCTGATGGGTCCTGGAGCTCTATGCTTATGTATTTGGTGTGATATTTCCAGTTACCTCACTTTCTAGAGTAGAATGATGACTAATTTGACCAAAGTTTGAATCCTAACTTTGTTACTTAAATTGTGAATCTCTGAATCAGTTACCATTATTTTGGCATCATTTTTCAAATGATAAAACATGAGTGGTAATGCCTAATGCATAGGGTATTTATGAAGGAAAATAAGAGGAGGTAGGTTAAAATCCCTTTGCAATAATAGAGCTCAATAGATTTGCTTCATATTTTCTGTTCTTTCTTTCTACAAGATTTTTGGCATATGCCAAGCCCATTATATACAACCATACATATGTACATATCTATGTCTATTTTTAATTATAATAAGTGTTAACATAAGAGAAAAAAAGTATGTATTGGGATATTCCAAGCATATCGACATAGCATATAGAATCTGGTCCACTTTTACTATTCAGTGGGGAAAATCAAAAGGGAACTTTTTATTGGTAGAGAATATTTTTCATGTTATTCCAGAAAAATTACTGATATTCTGAGAACTAAAAAACAGTCTCATTGTATTCAAGACACTATGACTCATAAAATTATAAGAAATACTATGATTTTCATGATACGTAATATTAGGATTTTGCTTTAAAATAGCAAAAAATTGTTTGATAAAGAAGTGTTCAAGGTAGGGAAATCATGCATAAGAAAAAATTAAAATGATTGATATTTTGAGGTCATGAGATAGCATTTATTGATTTTTAAAAAATAAACTTAATTTTGCAATACTGAATATGATAGTGTGATATATGGTGAATAAATTGAGATACATACTTGCGGAAAGCATCTGGCTAACAAAATGGGGTGCCCTCAGGTAGCCACTGTCCTGATGGATATATCATGATTTACAGCCTGGTCCTACAAAATTTTGCCCACACACTTAGTTTTCCATTATGTGTACTGAGGATGCTGAGCCTTACAAAGACTATCTCGAGGCTATGAAAAGCATAAAAGTGTTTGCTTTGGGAGGAGTGAAGTCTCTTGAAATTTTTTGAGGAAGAGATTTATCTTTATCTTTTATTGCTCGAGAAGAACTGAAAACAGTTTAGCATGTTATTCTCAACACTAAATAGGATTGAAAAAAATTGAATCGTTATCAGACACCAACTCTGCATATGTATGCTCATTTCTGTTATAAAACTATACATCATTTCTATCATTAAATTTTTAATATGAAACAATAACTCTTATAGGCTATATAGATTTGTGAACACTATTCAATCCAAGTCACCTAAGGGACTTAGGGTTTATTGGTGGAAAAGCACAGACTGAGGTTACTGTCTGTCTCTGTCCACTAGGACTGCTATAACAGAATTCCATAGACTGGGTGGCTTATACACAACAAATATTAATTTCTCACAGTTCTGGAGTCTGGGAAGTCCCAGATCAAGGGGCCAGCACATTTGATGTCTGGTGAGATCCTGTTTCACAGATTATAGAGGGCCATCTTCTCACAGTGTTCTCATGTGGAGGAAGGGGTAAGGGAGTTGTCTGGGGTCTATTTTAAAAGGGCACTAAACCCATTTGTGACCTCATCAAGTACAAAACTCCGTACCTAATACCATAATATTGGGGGTTAGGAGTTCAAAATAAGAATTTGGGGGGGCCACAAATATTCGATTGATAGCACTGCCCTTCCTGTGATAGCCAAAACTGAGGTCTTCAAATTTACCTCCTGAAATATGCTGGGATTTCTGTGACATTTATGACAGTATAAAATGTCAGCTCCTGAACTTTCTGGTGATAGATAAAAATTATTTGATGACAACAACTTGGCATTAAAGTTCTAGCTTATATTCAAAATGGCCATCATCTCTATATCTCTAATACATACTTCTAAAAAATTTACACTTCTAATAAATTCTTTTCTCTCTACTCTTTTGTAAAAATATTCTTTTCACCTGCTAAAGGCGATTTCTTGAAAAACTGGGTATTTGCCCATGAAAATGAGTAATTGAGCATGGAATTGTTTATTTTATATGTGCATAAGATGACTACAAAATTAAAGCATGGTACTTTGCTGATGAAAAATTACACTTTAAAAAAAGTTCTCAATATCAGCTTTAAAGGAGTATTCAGTTGAAAAGTAGCAGGCAGATCTTTTGGGATGACATTTTTTTCCTCAGAGTAATCTGTAGTATGACAACCAGAATCATGCATCAGGCTTAATAGTTTAACCATAGATGCTTCTTGATACCTAAGGGGCCACTGCTACAGCTGCTTCTGTCTCTCTTGCTTTTCTTCCATTCCGCTTTCTATCTCAGGTTTACCATGACTTTTCACCACTAACTTTATACCACTAGAACTATTTTTGTCTTTAATAAAGTAGAAGGGAGTTGGCAAAAAGTAGAGGGGCATACTATAAAGCTGAAGAATTAAGCTTTGTTCAGTGTCACCTAGCCTCTTTCCAGAGGTGAGTTTGGCATGATGCTTGAACAAGAAGAATAATTTCCAATGCACTATCCATGATTCATTATTGACTAGCTTTTGCTTGTGCCTTCTGGGGCACATCACCCTTTGTGTAGAGGGCAGCTCCCAATTTCCAGGTATATGCCTCTTCCATATCATGAAATAGCAGATATTTTGCCAGCCACCATCATAAGATTATTTTATTATAAATTCTTCAAATGGCTAACATTTCTTGAGGTCAAGGAAAAAATTTCTATACTCTTATATTTAATGTTAAAAGTAAATGATATTACAGGATAGTGATTAAGGACACAGTGATTAACAACACAGTTTTTCAGATTATAGATTCTGCCTCAGCCATTTACTACCCTCTAAACTTCATCAAGAACTGAATGTGTTGCAGAATGAGATAATAGTATTATGCCATCTCCAAAGTAATGTCGGCAAAGTTGAGAACACATATAAAGCCCTTAGAGAAAGGCCAGGCAAATACTTGTAAGTATGCAATGTATTTAGTTATTACCAGGTATTATAACTCAGAATAAAACAATAAAATATTTTAACTGAATTTACTCATTATGTATTTTCTCATTTTGACTACTAATGTCTAGTGCTATACAAAGGTAATCACCATAATGTTTAAGAAGTGCTTGCCAGCAATTTTGAGGAGTTAATACTTTTACTTTCAAAAATACAACCAATTCTGTTGTTTCTTAAGCTCTTCTTGGTTCAAATACCCAAAACTAGTCCTAATTTCATCAATTAATTGAGCCAACTTTTTTCCTTTTATTGAAATTATTTGAATAAAGTGTCCCAAGTTACATTAAAAAATGAATTAAAATTATCCCTATTTATTGAGTTTTAAAGTAAAATGCTTAGCTGTACTACAGCCAGACTTTTAAACAGTCAAGTACCTAGACATTCTAAATTTGATTATTTTTACAGTTCTTAATATCCAATTACACTAAATGATTTGTCTATTTACCTTAAATATTGATCTGCCATAGCTTATTTCATTTCACAACAATATTCTCCAAATATCTTAGAAGCATGAGAAAAATCTATATCTTAAAAAATAAAACTATGCCAAAATTTTTATTATGGCTGATTTTTCATTCTAGAAGATAACCATTATAATTTGACTACACAGCTTTTATTGACCTGTTGTGCTAACAGATATTTAAGGCCAAAAATTAATGAGACTTTGGGAATGTGTGTAACATTAAACAGGCACAAAAATGCCTTAAAAAAAGCAATTAAAGATGTGAAGGTAGCTACTGCCTAATGTTTTCAGTACAAGTGAGAAAAATTAAAAGGATAAATTTTAAAATCCTATGTAAATTTAACACAACTGCCTTTGAAATACTGATAAACGCTGTGCTTCTATTGCTGATATGTGTTCACTCTGTGGGAAGCCACATTCTCAAAGACCAAATTCACCATGTAAAAAAGTCTATAATTTGGTGTATAAAGTAACATGGTCTTTGATTATGACATGTATGCTTACCTTTATGTCCCTTTCTAAAAGTGAAACATGAAACTTAATTTGAATAGAAATGTCTTCCATCTTGGGAGAGAGTTATTAGAGTGCTTAGTCTTATCACAGTGGAGTCCCAGTCCCCATCTTCCCTGATAACCCCAAGCTTTGTAAGGTGGTCCTCAAGGTAGTTACCAAAGGGCTATGCAACATACACAACTGGAATCTAAACATCTGAGAAATAAAAGGGCAGGCAACTGACTGGGCAGCAACTCCACTGATGGAGCAAAAGGAAGATTGATTTTTCGTTGAGCAACTTGTTAGACGTGCAGATGTAGGAGGATTTTTACAGGATAAAAAAAGTGCTCTCATGAGAGACAGGGTTTCTATAGAACTATTCCAAGAAGAATTCTCGATCGGCAAAGAAAACTAAGCATGTATCAAAGGGAATCCTTGGGGTTGAGGAAGAGGTTGTGACAGCTGAAACAGAGATTCATTTACCCTAGTCATCTGCAAGAAGAGAGATTCCAAACCATGAGGGGTCTCCTAAGAAGTCATGAAAGAATTCACAAGGGAAATCACTTTTAAATATCCAAAGAGCAGTATGGTAAAGCTAGCTTTTCACTGAGAATGCTGGCATCAACAGATTTTCCTCTCTCGCTCATCCTGTCTTAGTCTGCTTGAAATGCAATTACCAAATACCATAGACTGGGTAGCTCATAAACAACAGAAACTTATTCCTTGCAGTTCTGTAAAATGGGAAATACAAGATCAAGGGGCCAGCATGGTTGCCTTCTTGGGAGCACACTCTACTGGATTCATAACCAGAGAATTCTGGTTGTTCTCTCATATGACAAAAGAGGCTGGGGAGCTCTTTGGGGTCTTTTTTCAAAGAACATTAATCCCACTCTTGAGAGCTGCACTCTCATGACCTAATCATCCCCAGAGTCTCAGGCTCCTAATGTTATCACATTGTGCACTAAGATTTCTATATATGAGTTCTGGGGGGACGTAAACCTTTGGGCTGTAACAACCTTCCTGTCCCCACTTTTAAAGCTTAGATGAGTCATAAATTTCAGTTGAAGAAGGCGGGCTTCACACCTACATTAAGACTGGCAGAAGGAAAGTGAATAAAAGATCAGAAAAAAAAAGAAATAGTTTTAATGACAAATATTATATTCTTTGGAATCAAGATAGAAAGAGTCCCTGCTCTGTTTGGGGGCAGGCAAGGGCATCAGGGAGAATCCCTAGGGCCAATAAACAGGATTTGGAAATTCACCCCTTTTGCAAGCTACTTCTTACTAATGAGAAACCAAAGATTGCCTTATGGCAACAGTCTCATTGCTTTTTATTAATGTTATTAAACTTTAGTACCCATCTGATTGCTTTGTATCTTAAAGATGTTTTCCCTAAGCAATGATCTCCATGGGACACCTACTCCATTGATCTGAGAAAACAAAATGTAAAATAAAAGCAGACTGCAAGTAGACAGGTGTTTTGCATATCACCACTAATGTGAATTGTTTATATACAAAAGCAAGTATTTCAAATCAATTTGTGGATTATCTCTTGGCAAATAAAACGTCTCACCAAAAGAAAAAAATTTTTTTTTACTTGAGACTTCCCTCTGACTCAGTGTGATGAACAGAGCTAAAATCTCGAACATCTGATAAGACTTATCACAAAACTGTTACATTCCACCGAAAGGATTTTGACAAACCCTGAGGCAGGAAACATGAACAAAGAGTCCATTTACTAAAAATTTAAATGTACATTTCAAAAAAATTTAAAGAAAATTTTATTACCCCAAAGTCATCAATTCTCTTTTTATTAAGAGACCATAATTTAGATTTCAACTATATAAGCCATTTTTTCATGATGGCAAAATAATGCTATTGCATAAATAATTATATCATGCGTTCAAGAAGCTATACAATTAAGCTATGCAGTTATGATACTTAAGAATTTATATTTCAAAGTGCTAAAATAAGGCTGTATTTTTTGGCTACTAATTTTTTAATAGGTCCAAATGAACCTGACAAAAGACAGTAGAACAAAATAATCTTGTCTTGTTTTGTGTGAGTGAATAAGTATTTTTAAGTAAGAGGAGTATGGCTATTCAAAATATAAGAAAACACAGACATGTTGTATGTCTTTTTCAATAATGAGATTAAACCCATTTACTTTGTGGAAATAACCGAAGCTCCATTTTGTATGGCTGGGGAAAGGCTGTGGAAATA
Source organism: Catagonus wagneri (assembly GCA_004024745.2). Classification (NCBI taxonomy): domain Eukaryota; kingdom Metazoa; phylum Chordata; class Mammalia; order Artiodactyla; family Tayassuidae; genus Catagonus; species Catagonus wagneri. The sequence continues at coordinate 11,479,912 of PVHT021183666.1, forward strand.
ACTGAAGCTCCATTTTGTATGGCTGGGGAAAGGTTAGTGTGTGGGGGGAGGAGAGTAACAAACTTGATTCTTCTACTGGAGAAAAACAGAAAATCTGCGGTAATAATGTGCTACTGCTGCCACTGTAGCAAGTGCTCCAACATACCTTTCAAACTTTGAGCACAAACCACATTTCCAGAGATACAGAGAAATGAGGAATTTATCTTCAGGACCCTTTGAGCCTTATCCTTTTCCTCATTTGCCTTCAGATCTTAATTGGAAAATAGACTTCTGTTGTTTGAGTGGTCAGTGATATACATGGAGATCAGGGCAAAGTTCAGATGAGCTTACTGATCGACTGCGGTTTCTTTACAGGCTATGGTTATAATTTAACAAGATTTCTCATGGGAAGTTAATAATTTTTTGAGACAGGAAGGGGGACCCTTTAGAAAACAAATGTGTGAATTATGTCACTGTCTCAATTGTATCTTTGGACTATGACAGAAACACCTATTTATAAATAAATAGATTGGTAAAATTTCTTTCAGCAGATATTAAATGTTCAGTATGATACTGAAAGCTATCTTTTTGGGTCACTGACTTTCAGTGGGTTTAAAAATATTATAAAGTCCTGAAATGTAATTTCGTGTACTTTGAGACTACGTACTATTTAGACACAAACAAGACAACAATCACCGTATATTACGAAACGACAACAGCGTGTATGCTTTCATACATATTCTCCCATTATCCCATATTAATGTATAGCTTATAAAGATCTGATATAGGGATATCGATATGCTACATGCAGCTACATGTTTATCAGTAAAAGAAATAAAAATAAACACTGGGTTTTAGGCTGAGACTGTGAAAGACTATTTTATTGCTTGTGCAAGCTCTTTTGATATCTAACATAAATTTAATTTCTTCTGATAGCTAGCATATTGAAGGTACATTAAAAGCTAGAAACATAACTCTGAATTAATATGTAATGTGGTGAACTGGGCAATACTGCAGACAAGCCTATATTTTTCCAAATAAATATAAAAGTCAAGAACAGAGAAATCTGGCCTATCAGTGCTTTAAGTTATTCTGAATGATATAAATGAAAATACATAAATTACAAAATTATATATTAGTTACACACCAACATAGTATATGATTAAAGGAATGTATATTTAAATAGAAAACACAGATATCAGAAATAAAATAGGAGATGAAACCATAGCTAAATTCCTTTCTCAAGTAAAAACTACACTGTTTTCTAAATATTTAACTATATGTCCTTTCAGTTCAGGGAAATAAAATACAACTAAACCAGCAAAGATGGAGTTACTTTTCTCTAGTGCAGAACTGGGAATGATGTACATTTACTGGGAACCCCTGCTTCGTGCATGTTAGACTGGACAACAACTAAAACTTAAACGTTCATGAAATCAAGGCTGTAATATTCAAGGTCTATTTTCTCTTCTGTTAATTAGCCTTTTTTTCAAAGTATCTGCTAGATATTTACCTTATTTTTAAATAAACAAGGTGAAGAGTAACTCACAGCTTTGTTCCAAGGCATGTCATTCCTGGGAGCACTCATTAACCTTCTTTTCCCTCGGTTTACTCCTTATTCTACTCTGGATTCTGGAGCAACAAAAAAGCAATTCTACTTTCACATCTGGATTAATATTTATATGTCAATGTCTTATAGGTGTTTTGTATTGTCTTCAGATCATGTAAACCCAATGCACAAAATGATTTTATACCAGAGTCATTCAAATTGAAATGGCTTCTTTGACGGAGAGGTTGAACAAATTCCTAGTGACTCACCTCATAAATAAAGGAGCTTAAAAACAGAAGGGCTAAGATTTTGAACCTAGGTGCCCTTGTTCCTAACTTCATTCTTTTTGAGGCTGACCGTTGGGAATTTATTCAAATTCTGACTATGTAAAATGTTAAATGAGGGTGGTAAGAGTATCTATCACATAGGGTAATTATGAAGATTCAACAAGTTAACACATGTAATAATATGTACAGTTTCTCACATATAATAAATATTTTAAAAATTATATCTACTCTGGTCATTGTTGTATTATTATCATCCAAAGAAAAGTAATAAAAGGGATAAAGTACAGAAACATCATCCCCAATATGTTTATAAAATTCTAAGAAATTAAAATATATTTTTACAAATTTTGATGAGAAAATCATTATCATTTCATTCAAAAATGATGAGTGGATTTAGAATAACGAATTTTTTTTAATATTTGTTTAGGCAGATGGAGAAGCCTTGCACTGTAACATCATGATGACCTTAAATTTACTGCCTTAATGTTGCTCCATCCTCCTCTAGAACAGTGTGCTTATGTGCATGATCACAGTTACTTTCTCTCGTGATTCATTTTCAAACCTGCATAAAGGCTAGAGACTGCCCTGGGCAAGTGATTTTTATTTTGATTAAGTAAGCGGAAAGTTGGCCACACCTGACATGCTGTTTTTCATTGGCAGGAACACAGTCACACTGTCACGTATAGCTGTAGGGGAAGCTGGGAAACCTGGTCTTTATCTGGATGGCCACAGGCTAAGGAAGAATAGGACAATCAGTTTGAGGGGAGAGAGTCAACTTGCACTCAGCCAAACTTCCCCTACTGAAAAGCAACAATAGTTCTCCTTTGTTGCACATCTGCTCTCCTGGTCCTGTTCTGGTTCTAAATGTTTTGAATGTGATCCTCCAAGACTTGCAACAAGGCAAGAGAAACATCAATCCATTACTGATGAAAAAATTCAAATTCAATAAATTAAAGTAACTTACTTAGGCTCACAGATTTGGTCGTGAATGACACTGGCGGTTTTCTTGTAAAGTAGAAACAGTGTTAAATAAAACAAGCCCAGGACATTTGGTTACCTGGATTATTCATAACATATCATAGAATGGAAGGAGACTGGGGCGGGTAGCTTAAAATTCTCATCAACGTGATATCAAATGAATTATAATGTATTCAACATATAATTAACTGCCATGAACAATGAATACAGTGATGGATATGTATAGGGTCTACCCTCAGTATGCTCTGATTAGGGTGTTTAGCAAATAGACTAGTTATTTATCTGACTACCTTACACTTAATATTTGCTCCCTGTGGGGGCTATTCTTACATCAACTTGACTGAACACCACAGAGTGCCCAGATTAAACTATCTCTGGGAGTGTGTGTGAGGGAGTTTCCAGATGGGACTGGCATTTGAATTAGTAGACTTGGTAAACTGCCCTCCCCATGTGAGTGGACATGATGCAATCCATTAACAGCCTGAACAGAACAAGAGAAAGAGGAAGACTGCCGCTTTTTGCTTTCTGCCTGTCTGCCTGAGCTGGAACGTTTCATCTTCTCCTATCCTCAGACTAGGATTTACACCATCAGCTCTCCTGGTTCCCCAGCCTTTGTATTCAGGATGAATTATATCACTCTCATTCCTGGGTCTCCATCTTGCAGATGGCAGATCACAGAACTTCTCAAACTCCATAAGTCCTACCGCTTCTGTTTCTCTAAAGAACTCTGACTAAAATACTTCTTAGCTCAGCACTCGAATGTATCTCTAGATTTAGCTTCCTGGCCTACATAGACTGATTTTTGCAATCAGTACCCTGTTTAGATTCACTGTTTGAGCACAAGAAAACAATGAATTTCTATACAGTCATTACCAATGACTATTTTGGATGTCAGTCTATGCTGAATTCAGTCATTGGTGATTTCTTCCAACAAACAGCCACCTCTTGGTAAAACTCCTTCATTCATAGGTCATTTCAGCACATGCCTAGACCCAGTTGCTTTTAATAGATACAGAAAAACATCTGAATGTGGAAAAAAAAAGTACTACTGGTTCAGGACAGAAAAACATTACGAAATTAAACTTTATAAATATATTACTGTGTGGTGTTCCCATCGTGGCTCAGTGGAAGTGTATCTGACTAGTATCCATGAGGACGTGGCCTCACTCAGTGGGTTAAGCATCCAGCATTGCCATGAGCTGTGGTATAGGTCACAGATGTGGCTCGGATCTGGTGTTGCTGTGGCTGTGGTGTAGGCTGGAGGCTATAGCTCTGATTTGATCCCTAGCCTGGCAACATGCATATGCTGTGAGTGCAGCCCTAAAAACAAAAAGACCAAAAAATAAAAATTAAAATAAATGTGGCATTGTATGATTCATTATATACAGGATTCTTTCAATAATATATACTTAGTGACAATCACGCTCAAGGAAATATGCTCATCTGTGTTATATTTATGAACAAAGATACCTAGAATGGGACATTGCCATGGGATGTTTTAACGTTTATCTTACAGTGTTTTCCTTCTGAGCTATCTAATTTCATCCGTTTCTAGGGATGGATTCACAGCTGAACCTAAAATGGCATCCTGGGATATCTGTGTACGTGAGTATGCCCATGAGCATTTACTCACATTGTATGCTGAGTATGACCCCAGAAGCGTGTGCCAGGAGGGGTATGTTATGTACTTCCAACCGGGGATGGCTATGAGAGAGGAGGTGTGAAGAGGTCTGCTCCTGTCCCCATCAGCCTTAAAGACTTTGATGTGTACTTTTAATGTATGTGCTCACTTGCACAATGTGAGGGGCTGAGGAACGCATTAAGGGAGCTGGCCTTACAGTTTAATTAATGAGAAGTAGAGACCGAAGCATGGGTTGCTGCCATCCAGGAACTTACAAACTGGCATTGTACAGAAGGGGCACGAGGGTGGTAGAATATGCCACACTGAAATATACACCTTTGGCACAAGGCTTATTTTGAACTAAAGACACTTGAAATATCACGAGTGCAAGAAGGATGCTGACCTTCCCTTTTCTTCATGAAAACAGGAGATTAAAAACTCCCACGTGAAAGATGCTTTCTTTATACCAGGAACAAAGAAACACTCTTATCACTAGAGACAGGAAGTCAAGGCCAAGAGAAATGTGTTCAAACAGACCTTCTTAAAACTAATTCTTATCTCCCTTTACTCTCCCCATATATTTTAGCTACTTCTCCATATTGCCTCTCTTTGTTCAGCCTAGTATATAAACCCTTTGGGGGTTTCTTTTCTTTTTTTTCAGGGGCTGCACCAGAGGCCTGTGGAAGTTCCTAGGCTAGGGCTTGAACTGGAGCTACAGCTGCCTGCCTGGTCTATGCTACAGCCACAGCAACGCCAGATCCGAGCTGTGTCTGCCACTTACACCACAGCTCACAGCAACACCGGATCCTTAACCCACTGAGCAAGGCCAGGGATAAAACCCATGTCCTCATGGATACTAGTCAAGTTTGTGTCCGCTGAGCCACAACAGGAACTCCTGGGTGTTTATTTTCTTATGGGGACCCTTACATACATGTATGCCTTTCTGTTGTTAATCCATCTATGCCATTAATTCTCAGGCCCGGAGTTCCCTTCGTGGCTCAGTGGTTAATGAATCCGACTAAGAACCATGAGGTTGCATGTTAGATCCCTGGCCTTGTTCAGTGGGTTAAGGATTCAGCCATGAGCTGTGGTGAAGGTGGCAGATGTGACTCGGATCCCGTGTTGCTGTGGCTGTGGCATAGGCCGGCAGCTACAGCTCCTGTTAAACCCCTAGCCTGGGAACCTCCATATGCCGCGGGTGCGGCTCTACATAAAGGCAAAAAGACAAAAAAAAAAAAAATTCTCAGGCCCAGTTGGAGACCCTAAAAGAGTGGAGGTAAAGTTTTGCCTCTTCTACAGACACAAACAAACAAAATGTCTGCTGTTACTGTTAATGTAACATGACTTGTATCCACCAGTTGCTAAAAGTAGTGAGCCCAGAGTTACATATTTTGTGGTCTTTTCTCTCCCTTAAGATCTTTCCACTTCAATATCAACTGAACTTGATTCTCTATGAATCTGAAAGAACCTAGTTTTCTCACCAAGAGAAACTTATTTGTTCCACCTTTTGTATTTTTTTATTTACTAGATGAAACTTTGCTAACTTTAAACTTTTCAAGAAGAAACAATGTGGAAGCTACTAAACCCCCAAAGACAGATAAAGCCCAGAAGTATACTTCCGTATTAAAAAAAAAAAAAGTTTAAAGAAATTTAATCTAGATACTCAGAGATTAAATTTAGAAAGAAGACTTTCAGCCTTAAAGCAGGTGTGTGATAAGGAAAATTCAAAGGGGGTAGAAACAGTGAATTCATGATCTATTCCTCCAAGGTGCCCTTCCATGCTAGGTGACAGAGACTGAAACACGAATAAAATGGGGGCTCCATCTAACCATGACAAAAGAACAAGCATAGAGCCAAGCACCACTAGCACCTTACCAAGTCCTGTTCTCACCAGGGAATATCCAGAAAACAAAAATTATTCTACTGTCCCATCTCATACACAACTTCTCCTTTGCTCATGTCCTATTTTCTTTCAACTTGCTAACCATTAGACAAGACACTTGTTCAATGTGCACTATAGGCCTTTCTTCTCTTTCATTTTCAAGAAAAATATTCCATTAAGATTTCAAATGTCCTTATTTTGTGTTAATTATATTAATTTTTGTGTCATTCCCTATTGCCCTGCATAAAATCTCTATTAGTTATATTTATATATTCAGAGCAACGCCACTGCAGGCTTTCTATAAATGTTTGCGGCCTGATTTAATTCAGAAGTCCACCAGAAAGTGGGGATGAGTGACAACTGCTAAATAGATTGTTCTAGTAGCTATTCACTGTGGAAGCAGTTGCCAATAGCAATAAAATTAGATCAGAGCAAAGGCTGTTTGGTATCTGAATATTTCAATTATGGGCAAACTGTGGGTGGAGAGTCCTTTTTAGTTTCCCTGAGGACAAACACACTATGAAATGAGACCTATTCATTAATGTGACTTGATTCTTTTAACACTTTTGAATATCTTTTAAGTACTCCCTTGGACTTACAGCCAGATCTAGGTTTGTATCCCTCAGTCAGGTCATTGATCTATCAAACCTCTGAAGCCATTTGGTGAAATCAATGTCTGCGATCAATCAACAAAGAGAGATAGTTAAAGCAGGAATAACTTCATGTGTTACCATTACTATTATTATTTCACTTAAATAACTTGGACAATTCAATTGAAAAAACTTATTTTGTACACAGCAGTCGGAACTATTGTATTTCAATTCTTTCAAGCTTACCACTGGGCCAGTTCTTAGAACCATTCTAAGTCATATGCCCTATGTTAGACAAATTTGTTTTAGGCAGGAAACATCACTATTATTGAGAAACTCAGGGTTACCAACAAAAGTATCTGGCTCCATTTTGGTTTGTATGGTCAGAGTACTTTATGACACAATTCCATAGATTTATGTTCTGTCAGTAAGTGACAGTATAAAAGTTCTGCCAACAAATTACCTGCCAAGAATTCAAGTAAACAAAAAGAGGAGATTGATACTGCTCCTCCATTCTCCAACCAATCTGGCAATTATCCCTTCCTCCCCATCTCTCTCAATCCTTATAATTTATATGAAAAACAAAACCACAAAAAGTATTAGAATATACTCTTTACCTATCCTTCTCAAATTCTTCTTAAATAAGAAGTAGAGATACCAAGCAATACGCTGAATATATGTGCATAATGCATAAGTACTGAGTTAGTTCAAAAAATATCAAAACACTTCATATAAATAAAATCTATTAGATATGAAAATTTTAGTTTTTGAGCTTTTTCCTTGAATAATTCTAAGTGTTTGTAAGTATTGATAATCTGTGAATTTTAGTGTGTGCTATTCCGAAGATCAAAAATTTATTTTTTTAATTGAATAAACCTGATTTTATTTTTCTATTACTCTCTGAGTTGATTGTAATCTTTTATAAATCTAAAAATCCTTAAGAGGTCACAATGAACTTTTTTTTCTGTATCTTGAAACATTTCACCATTTAATCACTTTAGGGATTATTTCATTGTTAATCATCAATTATTTCTCACTAAGCTAGAAAAATAATTAAAAATGATCAAGCAGCAGACTGATGGAAGTACCTAGAATAATGATGAAATACTGAAACATTCTTAAGATCAGAACTGGCTACAGGAACAAAAACAAACAAACAAACAGAAATTATTTCCTTTGCAGAAGAATTCTTTAGAGAATGGCCTTAACGTTTAGGTATGTTTGGGTACATGACAGTGATGGGGAAAGAAATACCCAGGCAGGAGACAGGCACAGAAATATGAAAACCTCAAAGGTGTTTTTAAAGCAACACCAAAATTTGATTTGTCTGAGAAAACCTGTTCTGCACAAAAATTTACAAGTATACTTTTTTTAAAACTAATAAAGCTTTTGTTTAATGAATTAAGACATAACAATTCCCTGCTTCTGAATCATCAATAAATCTTTTGCCACCTACTGAGGGAAACTTCATAACATAGTAGATCTATTGAGTTGCTCAGGTGAAAAAATAAATGGAAAGAGGAGTTATTTGTGAATAAAAAGTTGAGTACGTACAGGAAAAAGTACAAGAAAGACTCGAAATTGTGACAGAATTATTTTGTCAAAAGGGAAAATGGAGCAAATATGTCTTCTAAAAAACTGAAACCGCCAACTGTTTTATGAAATGACCATGAATGAGAACCTGGTGTTATCAGCTGATAGTGAGAAATTCTAACTGAAGCTTAAGTTTGGATTATTCTACTAGCATTTTCTTGCTATTATGTTGATATTAGTTGTATAATATACGTTGGTAATCTGCATAAAGGTTTTATATTAATGACTGTCTTTCCAATTACTGGTATTTAATATCAGTTAAATTATTCAAACAGTTGTTTTTTTTTTTTTGTCTTTTTGCCTTTTATATAGAGCCGCGCCTGCGGCTTATGGAGGTTCTCAGGCTAGGGGTCTAACAGGAGCTGTAGCTGCCAGCCTTAGCCACAGCCACAGCAACATGGAATCCGAGCCGCGTCTGCAACCTACACCACCGCTCACGGCAACGCCGGATCCTTAACCCACTGAGCAAGGCCAGGGATCGAACCCGCAACCTCATGGTTCTTACTCAGATTCGTTAACCACTGAGCCACGAAGGGAACTCCAAAACTGTCTTATTTTTAATCTAGTCTACATTATTTTTACATTATTCTTGGACTCAAAGCATGATTGCTTTACCTAAACTAGAATGAATTATCATTTTGACAAAAGAAAATTAAAATTCAATCAACCACTGTAGTTGGTTCTCAGTTCCTAATAACACCTTGCACAATTACATAGTATAACAGAGTATGTATAGGATAGAAAAAAAAATACCTTATTAGTGTCTAATCTTGGTTGTGAGAGCAGAAAATTCCACTTAAATTAAAAAAAAATAAATATATTAAAATTGGACTATTTAATGATTCATTTAATCAACTCAGAAAACCAAAGAGTCAATTAGCAAACATCACGTATTGTATATATTCGTTTTCTGTTTGGTGTTTGTCTTAGTTCAAAACAGCTGTCCTTGAAAAGGAAGAAAAATGTATCACAACTGTGCTTAGGTTGGACTTTCTTATGTTCTGGAGCTGGCAAGAAAACTGACAAATTAGATTGGAAATTAAACATTTTCTATGCTCTGAATTGGATTCTAAAGTTCTTTGGAATGCCACTCTAGCTTTGGGATCAACCTGCCCTTTCTGGCTTTTTGGAAGCATCTCAGCAGCAGTTAGATACCCTTTGGAATTCACTGCTTTTGTTCTCCTTTCTTATGTGAAAATAAAATTCCATCATGCAGCCTAAAAGAAGCCTAAACGTTTTGTCAGGGTTGCACTGAATTTCAAGAAAAATATCAAGTAATACTATTGTTCTAGATTTCTATTACCATATTTGCAGGTACAAGGTTCCAAAATATAATAGTTTAATGTTAAAGTTAAATCTCTTCTGCTGTAATACTCTTTCAATTTTATCCTCTCTAGTGTAGTTGAACCAATATCTCTGTTGTGGAGACTAAATATATCCCCTTAGAATTTGATAACATTCCTTGTATTTCACGTATTCTCTTTAAACTCTCACTGTTATATCAGACTCTGACCTGACATCAAATTCCTGTTTTTGTACACGTTAGCTTGGTATCTATACAATAACTTTATCACTCCAAGTTTTAGATATTTGTAATATTTTGATATGATATGATATAATGAATATAACACATATCATTTAATACATAATACAGTATGTACCTGTACTTATATAAATACAGGAACAAAAATATAGGGTTTGCTCATAGGTTTAAACTATGTAAAAATCTTAATGATGTGCATGGAAAATAAGCACTCCATGTATCTGAGCTTTTCTTCTTTTCCTTCTTATTTATTGACACTCTTCCTATACTCATCTCCAATTTGTTTTCCTGGCGTTCAAATTTAATGTTCCTTAATAAATGCTATGGAAAGCATTTAACCACTGGGCAAATACTAAGTTCACATTTTTTTTTTTTTTCAAATTGTGTTCAGGGTAATGTAAATGGGTATTTCCAATTTGAGAGCTGAAGATTACTAGACCTATAGAATTTTTGAAGCCAAAATTACCTAGCATAGATGGAGAAATGAGACGGACCGACAGAAGACTGTGGTAGCATACGTTCGTCAGGAAGTAAACAAACAGGGATCATAAAGAAGAGTGAGCTCCAATAGGCTTGAAAAGGGACAGGAGATTGGAGTTTGTTAGTCCATGAGCTTCCTGGATATTACTAATTTACCAACAGTTTTCCTGGATTTTTTTCCAAGTATGGATTGTCACCATCAGCATTATCTGGGGATATTTGTTAAATTTTGGATTATCCAACACAGACCCAGACACACAAGGTTAGGTCTGTATTTTCAAGAGCTCCCCACAGCAATTCTTCAAGCAACCAATCTCTGAAAACCACTTCTCCAGATACATTTCAGTTAAAAAGCTGATGTTTTTCTGGAAAATAGTGGACAGTTGTTCCTCTAGATTTAATTGGGCTCTTTGATAACTATTTGGCCATATACCACTCCCTCTTGTAAGTAGTCTAATAGCTTTCTAAATAACTCTCTGCAAAACTACTATTATTTTTTAAATTTAAATAAGTTTGATCTCAGCACAAATCACAAGGCCTCCTTGGAGAATTGGTTGAATTACAGATATAGGGTGGGAATGTATAAACTGAGACTACAATGCTTTGTCCACTATTTCTGAACGGCTAAAATGTTTCAAAAACACTAACTAGTAACTGCAGCTTATTAGATTTTTAAAATTTCCTTGGTTCCAAATGAGACTCAAGAAAAGAGAAAGCAACAAATGTCCTGTGTATGTATGTTTGTTTGGGTAATTTTATTAGCTCTAACATCAAGGAAGAATGACCAAATAGCAAATTTCAACATGAACATAGCTTTAACTTGACTATATTTCTAGTTTAATTTGTGTTAACTAATAGGAAATCTTACTTCTAGTTAATGTTTTTTGTTTGTTTTGGTGGTGTTCTGTTTTTTAACGCTTTTTTGGCAAATTAATAGTTTGAATCTTATTTTCAATAATTTCTAATGCACCTTTTTTTTTTTTTTGTCTTTTTGCCTTTTCTAGAGCCGCACCCACGGCATATGGAGGTTCCCAGGCTAGGGGTCTAACAGGAGCTATAGCTGCCGGCCTACGCCACAGCCACAGCAACGCGGGATCCGAGCCGCATCTGCGACCTACACCACAGCTCACAGCAACGCCGGATCCTTAACCCACTGAGCAAGGCCAGGGATCGAACCTGCAACCTCATGGTTCCTAGTCGGATTCGTTAACCACTGATCCACAACGGGAACTCCTCTAATGCACTTTTGATTGTTGGTTGTTGTTTTTTTTTTCCAAATTGCTACAAGTATCATTCCAAAGTAAGTTGTGTTTTTGGTTATGCAGTCCAACGGCCTCTATAATTACTCCTTAACATGATATCCCTCTTACATTCTTAGTGTGTCTCTATCATGTTTCATCTTTCATAATACAAATGTAGAATTCATGTTTTCCACAGTTATTTTTTTAATATACTATAAAGATAACCTTGACACTACAAAATATTTTCTGTCTTGAACCTATTTAACTGTCATATCAGAAAGACACTTATTTATGAATTGATATGCCATTGCCTCATTTGTCTTAGTCTGGACCTAAAAGTGGGGCATATACCCTTTCTGTAGTGGATGGATTATTCTGTAAAAAAGAAATTGATATCAGCCTACTATATTGAGAGAAAAAAATTTAGTTTCCTTAAATAACCTATATATTATAAATAATTTCATTGTAATCATGAAATTGTATTTTAGTAATATTTAGAAGATGACAATAATAATAATTCCAGGTGACATCTGAGTGGTTCACGTGCACTAAATGCTTCACATACCTCAGCTATAGGCACAGCAATTTTATGATTACTTATCAACTTCATTGTTTGGAAGAAGAATCGATAGCAAAGGAAATTAATATACAGACTATTACACAGATAACAAATGGCAGGCCTAGGGTTCTAGAATCACCTAAAAATGTTCTAATTATAAAAATTATTAGTTTTTATTAGAAAGTATGAGAGAAAGCTAAATATGTATACATGATAATATAAGAAAAAAATGAATATCTGGATCATTAGGAACTCAAATTTAATTCTTATAAAAAACTATTGCTAGAGGCTGAACATTTCTTTATGCATCGAGGCCAAACCTGTAAACGTTAAGTCATTTCTTTCAAAAAGCTTATGCATGACTTTATTGATTTGTTGATTTTTACAGGCAAAATTAGTTAAGTTTAGAAATACTTGTATTCTGTTGGTAAATATATTATCAATAACAAAGTTTCAGAGGAGAAAGGAAAAAGAAGGATGTGCTATAAATTGTATTTTAAAGAAATAAAACCATTACCCATTTTTTATTTCAGTGGATACTAATGAAAGAGTAACAACTACAAATTTAAACCAGTGTTTCTCCAAATGTGATACTCTTTGCAGGTATTTTAAAATTTCTGATCTCAAGCCCTACTAAAATAAAAGTCACTGAGCTTGAAATCTAGAAATACAGATTAATAATGAGCACCCCAGGTGACTCTAATGCATTTGTTTGAGAACTAATGCTTGAAACTTCTAAGGTAAAATTAACATTTCACAGGATTGAATTATCATAAAAATGCAAAAACTATCAAATGTTTAATAGGCATCTTATTAAATGAAGCTTTCACTTTCACACAATGAGGACCTGCAATCCATTAACCCCCACCTGTGCCTCTCCATTTACATCTAAACTTAAAAATAAAAACAACACTTATAGAGAAGAGCCTTAGGCCAAAAACAAAGCTCATTCAAGTTCAACAGTATTTTAGGATTCAAAAAATGACATTGAATTGTAAAGTAAAAACATAAATAGCATTGGAAGATGGAAGGAAAGGAACCATTTCCTCTTTCCTTTATCACAGAGGCAGCAATAAAAATAAAAGAGCTAGACTCTGTATTTTGAACTTTTGGACATGGTACCGTCCAGTGAATATGTATATTTTGATATCCAATAAAAACAGGCCATTTGTTTGCTTTGACTTCTGCTTCCAAGAGAGAATGAATTCTTTAATAACAACTTTTAGAAAGCTATAATTTTCTTGTTGATCTCTGAATGTTTCCCACTAAGCCTATTTCATGCTGATACAGGCCAACAGCCCTCCCTCCTATTATCATTAATGAGGCTACAGCCCTCGGTAATGGGAGAATGACCTTGTTTAAAGAGTAGTTAGTTATTCATCCAATTGACTCTGATGGAAACGTGTAGGATCATTAATAGAATAAATGATCACAGAACAGATACAAATGCTAGACTGATGTTTATAATGAGGGTTGATAAAATCTTGGCATCTTTTTAAAGTGTGGAGTGTAGAATGGATAAAGAGTCACTCAATTTATGCTTAAATAAAGCAGCAACTTGGCATTTTGGCAAAAGGGTCATGTCAGAACACAGTTATTGACTGTCCATAGTTTTAAAAAGTGCAGTAGATTTGCAGCATGACCAAGTATCATCCACATGGATGAAGTGTCTACATTGCCTATAATGAGACTTGCTATGGTTTACAGCACCTGGTGTTTATGCAACCTAAGTTTATAATTCTTGGGGATACCTAGTATAAATTATTCTGACTATGAACAATCATTCTGCTTGTATATGTCACTGTTTTTTGGGGGGGCACATTCTTATATTAAGTATGTGGATAATTGGCTCAATACTTTGGGAACACAGAACACCTCACTTTTCCTTCTTTTTTTCTTTTTCTTTTTTTGGCAAACCTGTAGCATATGGAAATTCCTAGGCTAGGGGTCTAGTAGGAGATGCAGTTGCTGGGCTACACCACAGTCACAGCCACAGCCACAGCCACAGCAACAGAGGATCGGAGCAGTTTCTGTGACCTAAGCTTTAGCTTGCAGCAAGGCCGGATCCTTAACCCATTGAGCAAAGCCAGGGATGAACCCCCATCCTCATGGACACTATATCAGGTTCTTAAATCTGCTGTTCCACAACAGGAACTCTATAGACCTCACTTTTCATTATATTCATTGCAATGAGCTGATTTTATAAAATTTCCAATAATGCCAGTTATTTTACATTTAAAATGGTAAAATGGTAAAATACTACATATTGCAATAATTCAAGTGGTATAGAAAAGTAAAAATAAAATTACCTTAAGTCTCCCTGATTTAATTCCAGGAATTAACACTGTTAACTTTGGGTAGATGTTGCTCAATTCATCTGCTGAGACATAAATAGAAACTCAAAGATGAATATAATACATCTGGTCTGTTTTTATAACATACTCCACTGTACATTAATCTTTTAAATACAGAGTGATGTATTTATTTATTTGAAATCATACAACCGTGAAGTTGAAAATATCACTCAACTTCAATTAACTATTTCTTCAACAAGATAGCTATTTTAAAAAGAACTTCTTTGAGGGTATGAAAAGAAATTATTTTAAACCTGAAGATCCCAGACTCAATGTTTCTTTTTTAAGTATATCTGAAAAAATTTTGGGATTCTTGGAAATCCATCTAAATTTTAATTTACTATTTTAGTGACATTTTTCCTTCTAGATGATTTTATCTCATAAAATTGTAGCCATAGTTCAAAATGTTTGTATCCTAATAATTATTTTTTTCTGAATAAAAATAAAATTATGCTTATATATTACAGGTAGCTTATTTTTTCAGTTTTAGACATTAAAATATCTGACTCATCAAGGCATCTTTGGAAGATTTTTTTTCTTTATTGCCATTCTCATAATACCAATGTTTGTAATAATTACTCAGTTCTGAGGCATGGTGTCCAGTTGCTTCATCTACATTTTGTTCTTTAAGTGTTTCAACCATCATTGAAATTACAATAAATATTTTTTCCTTGATTTAATTACTTAGATTTCATAATCCCTTACGAAATGTGTCCATTTCTCTAGGACAGAGTCATAAATACTGTATTTTCTGAGCTAAACATAAGAATGTAGGAGGTTATAGTCCTTATTTTCTTGAATGATTGAAGAAGTTTAATAAATTCAAGAACATGGTTCCATATATATTTGTTTACCATACGCTGTCTACAGCTTTTCTGGAACAAGATATACTCTTGATTTCTTCATTCAGTTCTTTTCCATTTAGAGAATCTTTAATACTTTTGACTTTGAGTATCTTTTTTCTGTTCCTTTAAATTTTTTTTTCTTTTCTTTCTTTTTTTCAATTTTGGCCTACCTGGCATGTGGAGCTCCTGGGCCAGGGATCAAATCTGAGCCTCGGTTGTGACCTAAGCTGCAGCTGCTGCAACGGATCTTTAACCACTGTGCTGGGTCGGAGATCCCAGTACATCCAAGATGCTGCTGAACACATTGTGCCACAGTGGGAACTCCAAAATTACTCTGCTCTTTAAAAATACTTGTTCGGGGGAGTTCCTGCTGTGGTACAGTGGGTCATGGATCCTGCACTGCCGCAGTTGTGGAATGGGTTGCTGCTGTGGTTCAGATGTGATCCCTGGTCCAGGAGCAAAGATGTGCCACAGATGCGGCCAAAAAAAACCAAAAACTTGTTAAGTAGGCCTCCCCCCACCTATCAGCTTCTTTCTAGTATTTTTCATTTTTTGTCTTCATTCAGATTCCCTGTCATTCTCTTTGTTAGCAATTTGATTTTTGTCATGTATATTCTGTTTTGTGTAACGTTTAGAATAATGGAGTTTTGGTCTTCTATTTGTTTTATTAAGTTTTTATTCCTTTAAAATCTCATGCTATTGATTTATAATTATATTACTGCATATTTTCTATCTGAATTATTATTCACATTAACTTTTTATGATTGTTCCAAATAACATGTTTTAGAGTGCTAAAATGAAAACTAGTTTACTTGTATAACCTAATGTGGAAATGCAGTTATACCTTATTTTTCTGGTTAGTTAAAGAAAAGGTACTTCAAACTTTGTTATGCTCTTAATAACCATTTATTTGCTTGCTTATTATTAAAATATTAGGAGGTTTGGGACTTGTAAAAGCTTATGAATTGCTGACTAATGAAAAATGTAACAGTACAACACGGATATAAGGAATACTTTCAAAGTTTCACGTTAAATTAAGCAGCAGGTTTTCCTGCATTTGCATTTTATCAGTGCAATATTAAATATTTGAATATCATATAACTAGTTGCCATAGGAGTCTATATTTCTTTCCACTCTTCACCTCCCATCAATTAGTTCTTTTTTCCCTCTGGAGACTGAGAGTTTCTCTTATACTGATTATTTCATGAATTCTCAAGATTTATAGCAAGGAAATTATTTCCATCAAAAAATTTACATACAGGAGTTCTCATCATCGCTTAGTGGAAAGGAATCTGACTAGTATCCATGAGGATTTAGCTTCAGTCCCTGGCCTTGCTCAGTGGGTTAAGGACCCAGTGTTGCCGTGAGCTGTGGTACAGGTCACAGATGTGGCTCAGACCTGGTGTTGCTGTGGCTGTGGCTTAGGCCAGCAGCTACAGCTCTGATTCGACCCCTAGCCTGTGAACCTCCATATGCCACAGGTGCGGTCCTAAAAAAAAAATGTACATACAAATTTTAAGTTAATATTTTAAAACAAATAACAATGACCAAGCTCTATACATATGAGGCATTATACTACAGTGTCATACTCAAGACCTCAGGACCTTGTGTGTAAGACCTGGCTCTAGTTCTCCAGCCATCATATACTCTAAGAATTTGAGTAATTTCAAAAACTCTGTCTCAGTTTATTTTACACAGTTATAAATGGGACATGAAAATATTACCTATCATATGGCAAAATACCTGCCATATGAGATTTCTCTGAGGTTTATGTGAAAAAAATACTACAAAGGGCCTGGTGTATAAAGACTGAAAATTATTAACTACTACATTCTTCTCATTATCAAAATCCATGAAGTCTTAAAAGCAATTCACCTTATATTAGTTACTTATGTAATTTCTGGTGCTGTTTAAATGTATTATTCAATGTTTTTGTATAAAGTCAAAGTCATAACTAAATTATTTTGCACTTAAGTTTTTGAAAATATTATATGTATGCTTTTGGTTTGATGTCATTATTAGCATCATCAGAGAAAAATACTTGATACTACTGTAGTCTACTGGTGTCCTCTTTGCCTTTAGCAAGTTCACAAAAAGCCTACTTTTGTATCTGTAGTTTCAGTTGTACTGTCTTTTTTGAAATATTTTCATTACGTTTCACATCTTCCATTATATATAACTTTAAAAATAAGTTGAAATTTAGATAACTGCCCATTGACTCTGGCAAAGGAAAGGATTAGACCTCGATCTCATGAAGATCACGTAACTAATAAATTCCAATTTTCTCTGTGGCTCTTTTTTTGATGTCTACATTGGGGCAAGGCTGCCTTGAGCATAATCTCTTGAGTTCAGTAACTACGAAGGTTAGGCCATGTCAGTGATTGACTTGAAAGCATGAGGAGATATCCAAGAACTTTCAGGATATATCATTGGTTAATATTCTTCTACTGTGAGTTTTAGAGACAAAGATTGTATCAGAGGCAGTATATAAATTGATTTTTTGGCAATTTGTTATGTTCAGGAACTTAACGAGTTGAACTTGTATTTCAAAAGTACCTAAATGTCCTTAAAATTCAGCTTTATGCTTTGGCTATAAGGTGATGTATTCCTATAAAAGTTACTTCCCTATGTCTTTCACATATGTTTCTCTAATCACCTATTTCCAAAGAGGAGATATCAAATATCATTGAGTAAAATCTCCCTTATTCTCTAAAGCTCAGTTTCAGTAAATATAAACAAAGAAAAAATAAATCCCAAAGAATTACAAAACTTGCAAAACTTTAAAGAAATACAGTATGTGAAAGCCACACAAACCTTATTAAATGTAGTGCTTTAAAAGTTTGTAAAGTTGTTCAAAGTATTCACATTTAGTGTCAAACTTTTATCTTCTAAATTTGTTCATTCAGCACACATTTATTTGTAACCTGCATTCTATAAAACACTATTTAGTGCTAAATATATTTTAAGGGTTGATTATTCTGACTGCTGTAAACCTACAAGTGTTACAGTGAATCAATGCCTACATTTCTTATTGTCATGTATACAGCTCCACACAAGATGAATAAACTTAAGAACTACGGAGGTTATCACAAAACACTGAGTTCCTTGTTGACCATCCCTTACATATGACAATCCCAAATGCTCAGTCCAGGACCCACAAACCTTTCCCCTTTGGTAACCACACGTTTGTTTTCAAAGTCCGTGACTCTGCTTCTGTTTTGTAAATAAGTTTGTCTCTATCAATTTTTTAGATTCCACATTTAAGTGATATTATATGATGTTTCTCTTCCTTTGACTTCAGTGACATGATAATTGGGAGCTAGACTCAATATTATGTGGCAAACTATATGGGAAAAGAAACTGAAAAAGAATGGATATATGTATATGCGTAGCAGATCACTTTGTTGTATGACTGAAAATAACACAATATTGTAAATCAACTAAACTTCAGTAAAACTTTAGAAGATGAAAACAAAGCAAAACAAAATACATAAGAACTAAAACCTACACTGCCAACGAACACTTTAAGCAGAATTCTAATTTATTTAATATTTGAGGCAGATTTTGTTATTCATTTAGTGTCCTTATTTTCTCTAATTTTTTTCTCTGTTGATGACAACTTATGACCCGCAGAGGACCCCTTGGCAGGTTTGGCCAACCGGTTCAATTACTTTTGACTGACAGAAAATGAGAATTATCTCAATTCCTCTGCTATTCTTTCAGAAAGAAGATGTAAGCAATATTAGGGTTAGTGCATACTGGTGAAATGAAATTTTACTTTTTTATTTAACCTTATTCAATATCTTGGGGTTTTAAGCAATCTACAAAATCTTCAGAATGAAGCTGGACCATAACAACCCTATTTTGTAATATGTAATAATTTGATGGCAAAATTTAGATATTATTTTAATTTGCTCTCTTCCATTTTATTGATATATAACTGACATATTGCCCTGTGAATGTTTGGAGAATAAAGCATAATGATCTGACATATATATTATGAATTGATTATGACAATACGTTAACACCCCTCATCTTATAGAGACACACATATACAAAAAAAAAGAAAAAGACTTTTTCCTTGTGATGACTGCTTTTAAGATTTACTCTTTTAGCAACTTTTCTATCATACAGCAATGTTTACTACAAACATGTTAGGCATTATATCTCCATTATCTAGTTATCTTATAACTAGAAGTTTGTTCTGTTTAACCACCTTCAACCAATCCCCTCCTTGCACTACCCCCACTCCCATCTGATAACCATAAATCTGATCTCCTTTTCTATGAGTTTGGGTTTTGTTTTGTTTTGTTTTTGTTTTTTTTAGATTCCATGTATAAGTAAGACCATCAGAATCCGTTTTTTTTTTTAAGATTATTTCTAGAATGATGTCCTCAAAGTCCATATTGTTGTATATGGAAGGATTTCTCTTTTATATGGATGAATAAAATTTCATTGTCTCTTTAGTTCTTTCCAGAGTAATATGTTAATTATGTTAATTATTTTTTCTTAAGTTATTTCATGTTGAGTGTCTGCCTTTCTCAACCAAACACACTTGGGTTAAGACAGAGAGAAAAAGTGAGAATGTGTTTTCCTTAAAACCTATTGATGGTATACAGGTCCTTTTTAATCTGTGTTTCTAACTGATTTAATATCACAAGCAAGTGGCTATCAGGTAGTCATAATTAGTTGCCAAAACCTAGTCTTTCTCTCACGATAGCCTATCTCTACCAACAAAACAAAAAGTATGACCTACACTGAACAATTTGTTTTATGTTAATCATGAGAGATTAACTAAAGAATAGGTAATGGGGCAGATATTTTTACTTAATAAATATCTTCTCAGCTACTCTCATTTCTGAGCCTTATACTTAAGCATATAAAATTCCAAAACTGTTATAATATTTTTCAAAATTAGATTAATTTCTTCTTTTGGAAGCATGAGAATTAGAAAATTTTACCTAATTACAATCAATTTTCTATGAAGAAGAATTTTTTAGACATCAGATTTAATATTGGTTCAATATGATGAAAAGATTTATTAAATACTATTTCCTTTAGAATAATGACGTTGAACTTTGAGAGAATATATATTCAGATAAAATTACAGAAAAGTGCTTATTTAATAAACAGAATGCTATTAAAGTAAAACTTACTATATAGAAAAGTAAAGCTTTCAGACTTACCTTCTAATGAATAAGAAGGTATTCTCATAAGTTGAATACACTATTATTTTTAAAATTTTGGGCAAAATAGTATATTCTCTGTGATGAGTATATAAATAGGCTAATGAGATTTCCAGTGTTTCTGAAAAGAACCTTTTATCTGGCCTACATAATGTGGAGTTATAATCTTAAAGGGAAAAGTAAGATGCGGAGCATGCTGAAGTAGGTAAATGAGGAAAATTTATTGTTATCACGTGTAACTCAGTAGTCAGAATGCAGACTGCCTTCTTCTAAGTTCATCATCTATTGAATATATTGCTTTATTTCCTCATTATGAAAGTAGAAATAATATCTATGCCATAATTATTTATACTCAAAATTAAATAAGTGTGTATTTGTGATATATATAAATTATTATTTACTTTGACATACTAATTACTGATATCTTACGTTGAGCCAGCTGAACTGTACAATGTACAGAGATAGATAAATGTTAAAGATGTAAATATTGATATATACCTAAAATGGGAAATCTGTAACCAGTATGTCATAGTAGTGATACGTGGTTATTACTGAAGTATATACTTGAATTATTTTTCTCCTGGGTAAACAATTTATAAGGTCATGTGTTTTCAATAAGAAAACAAACAGCCTATTTAAAAGTTAAAAATAGAGCAAAGATTTGAGAAACCCCACCAGCAAAAACATATAGATGGCAAACATGCATATGAAAAAATATACTCAGTGTTATATATCATCAGGGAACTGCAAATTAAAACAAGATACCACTGAAGACCTGTTAGAATGGCTAAAATTCAAAACACTATAAACACCAAATGTTGATGAGCATGTAGAGCTACAGGAACTCTTATTCACTGCTTGTGGGAATGCAAAATGACACAGCCCCTTTGGGAGGCAATTTGACACTTTCTTACAAAACTAAACATACTCTTACAAAATGATCCAGCAATTATACTTCTTGATATTTATCTAAATTAGTTGAAAACTTACACACAGAGGCATACTTTTTAATGTTTTTCAGCAGCTTTATTTATAATTGCAAAAACATGGAAGCAACCAAGATGTCTATCAGCTGGTGAATGAATAAACCGTGATATATCCCTACAATAAAATACTATTCAGAAATTAAAAAATGACACGGTAGACTGGAAGTCACAGTAGAAACTTAAATATATGTTGGCTGCTCTGTGAAAGAGCCAAGTCTGAAAAGATTACATACTGTATGATTCTGACTGTAAGACATTCTGTAGAAGACAAAACTATGGACAAGATAAAAGGATCAGTGATTGCCAAGGATTTAGGAAGAGGGAGGAAAGGATTACTAGGTGAAGCAAGAGGGCTTTTTAAGGCAGCAAAACCAATCTATATGATACCATAATGAGAGATTCGTGTCCTTGGATATTAGTCAAAACCCATGGTACATACAACACAATTTTGAAGCCTAATGTAAACTAGAGTTGAGTTAATAGCAATGCATCAATTTTGGCTCATCAACTATAGCAAATGCACTACTTTAATTCAAATAGTTAACAACAGAAAATAATGAAAATGTAAAAAAGGCTATTCAAGATAATTGTTTGAAAACATAAAATGGGTACTTGAGGCACTTTGGATAAATTTTCAAGTGATAGCACCATGTCTGAATTGAAAAACTGCTGTATATCAAAGATCTCCAAGGAGGACCACAGGATATACTCTATAATACTTTTATTATTCAAAAAGTGGCTGATGTAATGATGAAAACACTGATGGTTTCAGTAAGGAACTGAAAAAATATTTTTCCATAAACTGTGATAATGGAAAAATGCAATATGAAAAACAATATATTATTGTACATAATTTATAAATCTGGGTGTGACACTATAATAAATGTAAAAATCATAGCACCAATATATTTAAAGTTAACCTGATTATTCAGAAATAATATTTTTATATACACAGACACATAAAATAATCTACAGACAAATTTTTTAAAAGATAAAATATTTTCATAGGTTGGTTGATCTAAGATCAATGAAGATAAATTAGCTGCATCAAATAATTAGAAAATGTAATTTAAAAGAAAGACATAATTTAAACAGTGTCAGAGAATATAAAGTAAATAGGATCAAATCACAAAAAACATCTCAAAGATTTCAATGCAGAAAAGTATAAAATATTATTAGGACATGGTAAAATATCAATAATTGAGGAGTCAGATCATGTGATGAATGTAAAGATTTAATGTTATTACACAATTATTACTTGCAAACTGATCTATAGTTTTAATGCAATTCCAAAAAATATTCTTCGGGACTTCGTTGTAATTTTATAAGTTGACTCATGTTAGAATGAAGAGTCAAATTTTCTATTTCTTGATAAAGTTGGATAACTTATCTATGATGAATCTCCACACTGAGTTTAATTAGATAAAACTTCAATAAACAGAGGAGTACTTTGTAGCATCAGAGAATTAAGACACCAAGGAGCTAAGAGGCAAAAATCTGGGGAGAGGGGACACATACTGAGCTAATCTCTGTGTATTCTGGGTAGATCTTCTCTTACTATTCGCTCATCCTTAAACAGCAGATGAGAGGTTAGAATGTGAGCAGGAATTGGTGGCTACAAGTCTGAGACACTAACAGGCTTTTGATTTTCTGTTAATGGCATATGAATAAAAACATATAATTGATGAGATTTAGTAAATATTGCAAGTTTTCCTTTGAGACTCTTGAAAGCAAAGGACATGTGCAGAGAGCCTGAAAACCAGCTTGGAATCAGATCAAACCCAAATTGAAGTGAGGGAATTGCAATAATTTGTCTGCCAAATTGAAAAGTAAAATCTACTGGGAAAAATGTAATTCCAAGTAGAACCTTAACTCTTACCTTCAAATTTCATAGCCAGTGTCCACTATTCAATCAATACTTGTCAACCAAATATACTGATATTGCAGACGCAATTTACAAAGGGAAAAAAAAGCAACAGAATAAATTAAATTATGAAAATGTTAAAATCTTGGAGAATCTAAGCAGAGATTTGCAAAAATTAAGCAAATGTAAATTCTATATCTATAAAACACAATCACTGAAAGTAAGAATACAAAACAATTTAATGCCAGTGAATATAAAGCAGTGTAAAAGATACATACCCTGGAAAACAGGACAACAGTAAATAATTTGAAGTATCAAAGAAAAAAATGAAAGATTAAAACATAAAAGAAGAGGTATACAGAATATGAAAAAAATATGAGCATAAATGCAATGAGGTCCAAGAAGAATGAAAAGAGAATAAGACTAAAAATATTTGAGATAAAATGATGAAGAATTTTCCAATACTGGTAAAATATACAAGAAATTTAAAATCATGATGAATGCCAAACTGAATATATACAAAGAAAACCACACCTAGACTCATCATGGCAAATCTGTTGAAAATCAAAGACAAAAAGAAATTCTTAAAAGTAGTTAGAAAAAAAAGATATGTTAAAGGATCAACAATAAAACTTACCGTAAAGGAAGTAATGGAAATCAGAATACAAAGGGATAAAATATTTGAAAATCAGAAAGAAAACAACTGACCTTTTATACACTCTACATACAAGGAAAACATCCCTCACAACTATGGCAAAATGATAACCCAAGGCTGACAAAAAGTGAAAGAATTTGTTGTCAGCAACAGTACAAAACAAAACAAAATAAAACAAAGTAATGAATACAAAATATTACTAAGGCAATAAGAATGCACCCAATAGAAATACATGCATATGTGCACCAAAAGCCATGTTTAAAATGGTCATGGAAGCACTCTATGAAATAGCCTCAAACTCAATACAGCCAGAAATGTCTATGAACAGTAGAATGTGTAGGTATGCTCTTCTATTTCTTAAATACTATACTGCCATAATTAAGCACAGCCTGCTCCTACATACAACATGAGCCAAGTCTCACAAACATAAATCCAAAGAAGAAACCCATACATAATTAGAAACATGTTATCCAACATACTTGGATTTCAAAATCAAGGAAAACTGATTTATGTTGTCAGAAGCTAAGATATAATGGTTGCTTTTGTGGAGAAGAGCAGGAATAGGAAATTAGAGGGTTATAAGACAGCTTTTCCGGTACTGATTATGGTTTATTTCTTTATGTTGGTGGTAATTAGTTGATTGTATTCCCTGTGATATTTATAAGAACACTTATGTTTGAGATTTGTATACAATTATGTTGGGTGCATTTTTGTATATATGTTGTACTTTGCTGAAAAACAAATTTGAAAACAGCAAAGACAACCAATAAAAAGAAAAATAGAGTTGCTTAACCTTTATACAAAACAAGAATATTAGCAATTTTAGTGCTAGTGAAGATACACATAAATAAATGAAGGAAGCCTATGAGAGGGTGCAGAAAGTTGTAGTTATGTATGGAAACCTAGTACTTAATATAGGTGACACTGCAGATTACTGGATCAAAGTGAAAATGTTCAATAAACAAAGATAAGAAAATTATTAATTTCTATAGGAAAAATAGAATTTTGTGCTCCTGACAAGCTTCAAGAAAACAACAGAAAAAAAAACTTAAATTTAAAAATAATAATTTTTCAATTAGAATAAAGGTATGGTCAAAAGGTAAGTTCAAATCTTTAGCTGAAAATTAATGGATTCTGCTCTTTTTCTCATGAAATAATGTTTAGGGAATGTGGAGACTGCTACGGATTTATGTTGTTTAACACTATACTGTCAACATACGTCTTCATATTACATATAACGATTAGGATATCTTTACCCAAAACAGGTATTACACAGAACAAATCTAACGGAAAAAAAAAATGTTTGATATCCTCCAGATATCTCAAACAAATTTTAAAAATATCAGTGTCCCATTCACAGACTTCTGTGGTTTTCAGAAAATGACCTTCCCTCTGTCCTCCTTTTAATTCTGTGCCACTTCTCCCTTAGATAAAGTGCAAAAATTGGCTCTCTTCTTTAGCAGTTTTGTCTTCTCTTTAGCTATAACTAAATGGAGCCACAATACTGACATGCAGGTGTTATTAACACAAAGTAAAAATATGTCAAATGATAATTTTATTACTACAGCATTGTTCTCATTGTAAATTATCTTTGTCAATGTTTTTAATTTCTTTTTTTTTTTTTGCCACAGGTGTGGCATGCAGGAGTTCTAGGGACAGGGATCAAACCCGTAACACAGCAGCCACCGAACCCATAGCAGTGGCAATGCCAGATCCCCAACCCACTAAGCCACCAGGGAACCCTGTAATCTGATATCTTTTGATGTAGACAATATAATAAATTTTTTATCATGAGTAGTTTTATAGTCTATGACATACCTGTTTTTGAACATTTCCTTTTTTTTCTACAATGAAGACAACTCTGTTTCAATTGATCCTGTATTTATAGCTCCCAACACTAGGAGAGTTTAATGAAAGAGCTGAAAATATTGTACATTTTTATGGTAATCCAGTCATTTTTATTAACTCCAGGTAAGATTCCCTAGAAATTGCTTAAAATGTAAAAACATAACCTTCTGCAGTGTATTTCTATGCCTGGGGCTAGATTTTATGCATTTCAACTCTCACTATCTTGTTGAATCATAACTGGGCACATATAATCAATTACAGATCAAATCAGAGAATCCCTGTACTATTTCTTTAGAAAAAAATGACTCTTTCTGTGTCCCAAGACATTTATTATTGGGATTGATACAAAACTTAAAATTGTTATTTATTGGAATGGGGATAAAAAGAGAGACTTTGAACTAAAGATGTGGGTGACACAGCTCATTTGGGTCTTTGGGCTTGATGATTCAAACTGATTACTAGTCATTTCATGTGACTTATAAGTTTTCTGATCTATTTGTCTTGGGGCAAAATTGGCAAATTCACCCCAAACTTAATTATTAAAAAGAACATTTATCTTATGATAAAAATCCTTATTGTAATTTTTTTCTCCCTTTGTTCTGAAATACTGCCCAACATCAGAAAACTTTTAAGCCTGTGTACAGGATACATAACAAAGACAGTCAGAGTTCCTCAGAAATATCATAATTAAGGTAGTAGAAATATTACTTGTGCAATGAACTAGTAGAGAAACATATATTTTCTCCATTTAATTTCCTTACTGAAAATCCTTCTGAAAATTAGACTGATCACAGGAAAAATCTAAAAGACTTTAATACCTTAAATGATATTTTAACCAAAACTGACATGTATCAATAGAGTTAGGGCAGATGCAACAGAAAATTTTTATATGGCTGTTTCCATTGCGTACATTAAAATCTGTCCAAATATCCTCATCAAATAAGTGAAATGCGTTCTCTTTGGTTTCTTTTGATAAATATCATAGTCAGCTTCTTTGAATAATTGAAGATGCTCATTTTAATTCCCTGGTCATAGCTATTTCTGTGATTTTTGTCCTGAACCTTGAGAAAATGTAACGTAATTCAATTCTACAGCAAAACTTATGGAAATGTATTCTTCTGTTTTTCTCTCCTAATCCATCTAGCTCATGCTTTTCAATCTTATAGACGTTACTGAGTCATTTATTAAATGCAGTCTTAGATATATTTAGAGCTTCTCTTCCAATTTAATAGCATCTGCATTTAATTTCTCTTCTGAGTTATATTACAAATGCATGACTTCAGAAGAAGGAACACAAGAGTTTCTTAAGTTATTTCCCTGACATGCTTTTTATTAAGTAATTTGCATTGCTACAATCAACAAAATAAGCTCATCTGAGGTGTCCTTTGAAGGGTTTATAAGCAATATTATTTCCAGTTTTTATAATCCCAGTTCAGTGATTACTACTAAAAACAGTATATTTTTTTTTACTAGAGGGAACAATTTAAGATTCTGTAAAAAAAAAAAAAATTAATAAATAGAAACTTCAATTGAATAGAGCTGCAAAACCAGAAGGGGAGCTCTCATGTCCTGAGACAAAGGTAGAGTCTACCAGGAAGAAGAAAGATTCCTTATTTTCTGGCAAGGACTAAGCCAATGAAAAGCCATGGACTCTTTGTTCTAGAGCTCTCCCAACTTTCATTTTTCTCTCTATAGAGTGTTCTCCTTCCCTTGTTTTTCCAGGACTTACATGTAGCTTACCATGGTTATAGACCCCAAATTGCAATTCTGTACTGAAGCCTAATAAACCCATCCTTGCTGAAGAAATATCTGGCAGTCTATTTGTTACAGATTGACAATTCCCATAGTCATTTTATCTGCGTTGAAGACAATGAACCACATAACCTGGGCTAGAATTCCTATGGAAGAGAAATTTGATGTCTTAATTTCCAGAGACATTATTTTAAGAGGGGGAACTAGTTGAGAAGCTGAATCTACAAGATGTAGGTACTACCTATAACTGTAGAACCTGGAATATCACTTAGCTTCAGTTCCACACTTAAGAAACGGAGATATTAATCTCACAGTTAATGGGAAATTCAATGGGCTAATGCACAATAATTAAAATTGTGTATTAGCATAATGCCATCATGAGTTTTGCTATGTTCTCATTTCATATGTATTCTTATTGTTTGTTATTATTCTTTAAATTGAATCTTTAAAAATCATGTTATTTTCTAAATGAAAACTGTATTACCATTTGTGTGGAAAACAAAGGTGTTTTTCATAAATAGCAGAAAACCAAAAAATAAAGCAACACTAAAAAATCCTACCTAAATATCTAAATATTATGCCACCTGAAGAGTCTGAGCCTGAGGCTTTAGCTTATTAAAAGAGGAAGAGATTATAAAGAATGGTAGTATTAAATGGAGATGTTCTCATTTATGCAATAAGAAGGCTAGAAAGAGAAATGGAAAGAATTATCTTTTTCTCTCTGAGATTGAGTGTTATTTAATGTTAAAACCACACTGCATCTAATTATCTCCTCTAACAACAATTTTATCTGTCTCAAACTTTGTTAAAGTGATAAACATAAAATGCTTAACACAGTGCCTGCCAATGCATTTTGACAACTATATATATGTAAAACTGTAGTTTTTCAAGTTAAAAATCTGCATAAACGCACTCAAATTGAGCAAATTCATATAGGGACTTACTTCCCGAATATCTCATTTTTATTTAATAAATTATCTGATTTGTTTGATAGGCCAGTTAGAGTATTCATCTTTCACGCATTTGGTAAAATAACATAAGGACCAATAGCACAGAGATTCTAACATATGTAGAATGCTATACCTCCATTCAGCTGAGATCAAATTTTTATTTTGGACATGTATTTTTCAGTTTTAAAATTTCCTTTATATTGATTTTAGATATATTTTTCTTTGTTGATAATTTCTGTTTAATGAAACTCTCCATTTATATGTATTTATTTATATTGTACTTCAAGTATGTTCTTAATTGTCCACTGAAACTTTTTTCATGGTTACTTTAAAATTTGTATCAATAATTCTAAAAGTACTATCGTCTTGCTCCTGAAATTTATTGATTTCCATTTTTCATTTTCTTTATATCTTCCTATATATAAATGTTCTTGAACATTTTTGTAGTATGATATGAGACAGTACGTTGTATCCACTGTTGCAGCAAAGATTGCCCCAAAGTAAAACATACAAGGTACACTACGTGGTTACTGCAGTAGAACAGAAAGACTACATACAATGAAGTCTAAACTCAAATGCACTGAAAAGAAGAACTGGAGAGTCTTTAAAACCTCCATTCTGTTCTCAACAGTAACTGATTTACATTCCCACCAACAGCGTACAAGGGCTCCCTTTACTCTATATCCTTGCTAACAACTGTTATGTGTGTTCTTTTAGATGATAGCTGTTCTTTTGTACTTTTACCTATAGATGTTTTTGAATTAGCAACCTGACCTAAGAATGGAAAGTTTCATGAAAATACAAGTGTATAATATAAACAGCATAATTAATCTTATAGGTGATGAGCTAAAAAATACTGGCATGCTGGAGGTAAGTTATTTATAAGGGTAGAAATACATAACATGAACAGGAAAATTTTAAAAAAGGAAATCTGTCTCAGAGTGAAAAGACTGCATGATTAAGATGAATTATCAACAACTTTATCCCACAAATAAAAAGTAAGTCTGGGATGCTACCCATACTGGGAAATAAAATTTTACTAACATTCGATAAATTCATTTTCTTACCACATTTTTACATTTGAAAATATATTCTCTTTCAGTTAAAAAAAGAAGATACTATGTGTTTCGGTAAATTAAGGATAGAGATAATTTATAATTCTATTTTAATATTCTGAAGTGAATTAAAACTATGTTTGTGTTCCTACTTTTATAATACGAAAAGTGATTAACTAAAAACGTGTAGTCTTTTTTTTTTTTTCCCCTTGAAAAGTATCTGACATAAGGAACTTAATATACTTGTTGCCTGAATAAAACTGAAGGGCTGTTACATAACTTTATTTTTCAGCATTCCCCAGATTCCTCTGATTATTCATAATCACGGTGCGTTTGATTTTTTACTTTGGTAGAGTCCACTCCCCACTCCCTTCACCTCCCAAACTGATCTTTCCCTTTGTGGTGTAACATATCGCTACGTAAACCTAGAGGCTAGTCTGTGTAACTTCTCTTTCCTTCCAGTGAGGTACCTAAAGCCTCATTCTTTGGCTCACCCCAACTCTACAGGAATGTCCTTTTAGGTTTTGCTCTCCAACCTCCTAAAATGCACTATTATCTTCTTTCTAAGCTTCTTCTGATCTATGCACATGAGTCAGATTCAATGAAGACTCTACTTGGCACACACCACAACCCTTGTCCCTACCCTAGGGTCCCTTTTACTCCCTTCTCTTTCCTCTTCATCCTGTGAACACCATTGTGTAGACTGAAGCAAGTGCGGAAAATGACAAAAACACAAAACTCACTTCACTGCTCCCTGTAGAGCTATTGGTGAGCAGAGGGGATCTCTGCTGTCATTCCTGAAAACATGTTTTAATGTCCTCTTTCTCGGTATTGCCAACACAGAGCTTTGAAAACATTTTATGAAATGCCTCTGAAACTCATAAAGATGAAAGTGCCTCCTCACACCGCCCAGTGGTAGAGACCACCTTGGCAGAACCAGTTACTGCCACTAATGCTGACAGTGGGCATAGAGCTTCTTTTGTCAAGGCCAATATGTCAGCCTGAGTTTCCTGACCATTGGTGCTTCCGAGACCTTTAAAATTCATTCCCTGAAGCCTGACAGCAAAAGAACAAGCTATCAATACCCCAAGAAATCGCTTGGCCTAAATTCTGAGAGAAGTTTTAGGAACAATAACAAACAAATAAATAAAAGAAAACAAAAAAAATTCCCTCTTAAAAAAGAAAAGTATAAAAATCAAGCCATATGGTTTTAGTTTAAAATTCTATCTTATCTGCAAGTGTTACCTAAATCCACATAAGATACAGATGATGACTTCATCTCACCTACATCGTTACTTGGATGACTCCATCTCACCCACACAGCACATAACTTTATTGGCTAGAACAAGTAATATAATTAAAAACTGAACAAAGAGAGAGTGGGAAGCTCACATAAGTTCTAAATTGCTAAATTTAAATTCCTCACATATAAGTAGATAAACCAAGGGGAATGGAAAGAGATCTCCCTCACAATAATCCCTCTCTCCTATATACTATATTATTTTAAGCATTAAAGTGAGAATAGTTCTTATTCGCAGATTCTACTAGCTCTCATCCATCTTTACTTCTCAGCATAATGAAAAAGGCTTCAGGACATAAAAAAGGACAAGTGCAACAATGATCTTGTAATTGCAAGATCCAGGATCATCTTTGTAATCAGCATACTACTTGATCTCCCCAAGTCATTTGTCACTGAAGACATCCTCCTCCTTAAAAAAGAGAAATTTAAAACTGAAAATCTGATTACTACAGTAATTAAATTGAGTGAAATGCATTTTATTTTATAAATTAGTTAAATAAATATGTTTATTATAAAAGTAGTGTAAGATATATATCACATGGTGGTGTGAATGAAAGGCAAATGAAAGGCAAATGATATTTATTAACCATCCACTATATGTCCAGAATTATACTGGCAAGTGATAGCTTATGTGTAAGGATGATTCTAAGAATTCTGCCAGGCTCTTCATGCCCATACCACAATCCCATCAATGGATGGTATATCTTTCTTTAGAATTTAGCCTTGTGGCTACCTTTTACCAATATAAAGAAGTGAAGAAGACACTCTGCCAGACCTGGACTTAAGTCTCCAGACGACTAGCAGCTTCAAGTTTAAATCTTTTGGAATCTTGCTGCCATGTAAAGATGCTCTATTACTGAACAGTGAAAGAATATACTGACAGTGCCCCAGTCAGGCACTAACATTCCATCTACCCTGGGAGAAGCACCACATATGTGATTAAGGCCATCTTCCATGTTCCAGGATCAACTTTGCTCTCAGTTAAATGCACAAGCCACTAAATACCCAAGTGACTGTAACCAACACAAAATTGAGCAAAAGACCTAACCCTCAGAGTCCTACCTTCAGCTGTCAGAAATGATAACCTTGGTGGTTTTAGGTTACTAAATATTTGGTGGTTATTTACTCAGTGATATATAAATGAGACACACTTTGATACCTGGAAATGGAGATTTGCACAACAGAAAGTTAAAATATGTGGTACTGGCTTAGAACCAGGTGACTGGAAGAGACTGGATGGGCAATAAGCAGACTGTTGATCAAGACTGGAGAAGCAACAGGGTGGCTGCAGTAGGAGGCTGAGGAAAAGAAAGCCAGTGCTATGTATCAATGGGGGACTGGCAAAATTTCTGACTGAGTTAGCATCAAATGTAGACGATGTACCTGATTAAGGACATATCTATCCAAAATGTCAAAAGTGCCCATTGACTTTATTACCTGTGTATGAGAAAACATAAGAAAAGGTTGATGAGCTAAACAAGAAAATACTCAGTGTTGAAACAGAATCTAGAGGGAAATACTTCTATCTTAGGACTTTCCAGGCTTGAAAATAAATATTTTTCTAATGTCCAGCCTCAAAGATAAAAATAGCCTTAGGCAAAGATCAAATGCAGGGCACTGCTAGTAAAAAGATCAAATCAAGAGTTCTTCCATAAGCCCTCTTTTTAAAACCTCAGATTTAAGGAGTTTTACACTGCATTCTTCCAGCATGGAAAATGCTAAGAACAGTAAGGACAACATCCCATAGAACCATGGCTGCAGCCATGCAGCCATGCAGCCATGCAGAGAAGGGCTGGTCTTGAAGACCTTGTAGGTATGGTTTTAACCTAATGAAATGAATTATAATTTGAGGCATTGCCTGAATACAAAGTTACCAGAATACTTGTACTAGCTTTGACTAAAGGATATGAAGACATTTCAAAAATGAAAAGAGGCTTCTTCTGGTCACCAACTATTTAGTATGTCTGGAAGAAAAAGCTACTCAACAGCAAAAAGAAGTTACTTCTTATGATAAAGGAATGGCCTCCCAGGGAGCGACACCAATGGCTCAGAGGACTGAGCCAAAAGCTGAGGTTAGCCATGGATTAGTGCTTCATTCTCACAATCCAGAACTGAGTTTTATTCAAAGAACAATTCCTCTCTGCGGAAGTAGCAGGCCTGAAAGCAAGTGACTGATGGATTTTAGAATCTCTGTGGAGCAGACACTACGTGCTGCATATTCTTCCTCTCTTTGAGGGTATCTCCTTTTCTGTCCCATATCATGAATAATATGAGCTACAGATAACTAATCTTTTTAACTATCAGTTCTCCAGAGGAACTGGACTTGCTTCTTTGAGGAAGCCTCATCCAAATCCAGTTCTGATGCAGATCACAAGATATGGACTTCAAGTCTAATGCTCTAATGAGATAAGTTTGGGCAATGTGTTGGATGGGAATAGCTAGGTTTTGTTTTTTTTTTTTTTTTTTACATAAGAGGGACATGACTTATTATGGTAGGTTTTACTGGACTGGATCCTAGAAATTTGACCCTTTCCATGACTGTCTGCCTTCTTCTCACATCAAGATGGATTCCACATCCCTTACGAATGACCACGCATCTTATGGAGGATCCATAAAATGTAACGGAGATAACACTCAGAGAGTTCCATTTCTAGGATTTAACGTATGTACTTCCATTTTTGTCATTTTGATAGTAAGCCTGCATGTAAAACTGTTAAGACTTTCCTTCTGCAGGGGCCACAGAGACACAGAGGTTCAGAATGCTCCTACTAATTCCAGCAATCCCATCTGTTCTGCCAGGTATTTAAGTGAGGCTGTCTCATACCCTATACTTCAAGTCAACATGTCCCACCCACACGAAGTACAGACGATCCACTGACACTGAACCCTGTCCAAGTTGTATAATCAGAAGCAATGAACTGTTGTTGTTGTTTTAAGCCATTAAGCGTTGTGGTGGTTTATTATAGAGCAGTAGATGATTGATACAGACAATTTATATGTAATCTCTCTTCTTATTCTCAAAAAAACCCTTCTAATATAGTCTTTCACATTTCAAATTACTTTCTCTTGATAAACTGCACTGCCATCCAAATGAAAATATTCTTATATTCAGGTGATTGAACCAATATGAAGATTCTGTACTTGAATTATCTAAATTATTACTTCATACTCCACTTGGATAAAGGTGCTCATGCATTCATGACGCCATTTGACCTTTAAGTCCTTGGACAGACACCTATTTGTCTAAGTTAATTTCAAGGCAGTCTACAAGGAGTCAAGAGAATTAACTATGTGCCTTTCGAGTTCCCTTCCAGCTGTACGACCCTATGATTAATGCTGGCTCACCTGCTCTCACAGCAGTGTCTAACAGTGTTAACTAAACATATGAAAAATCTTATTGAGCAGTGCTCTTTTATAACTACCTATACTTTGAAAAATTAAGAGGCTTAAATCTTCAGTTCAAGAATAAAGAAATAGAGAAATGGCAAAATCATGACAAATCCAAATATAGCAATAGGAAATATGCACTGTGAGTGGAACTCAAAGTTCATAAAGAAGGAATCAATACATGAAATATACAAATATATGAAAATAAATTAACCCATTTCCTTAAGTACCACATTTAAATTTGGGGTATGGAGGTACTAAAGGACAAAGTTTTGGTAATTGTAGTTAGTACTACATGCCTAAAACTGTGCTAGGCACCACTGATAATGTCAAATGATGCAGATACAATCTTTGATCAGAAAAACATATTTCATTATCCAGAATTTACAAATCATTCCCATTTTTTCTCCTATCCTCTAATTCTTTAAGTTAAAAGTGCTTTAGCAAAAACTTCACCCACTACAAGTTTAGTGTACTGGCCCCATCCTGAGTATTTAATGGCTAGGAAGTGACTTAAGAACATAATTATGATAATGAGAGCAACAATATTGATATTACCCAATTTTATGGTGTTTTTCACATTTTATTCTCACCACTGCCCAATGAGGTAAAAGGATAAAAATTGAAGGTCTGAAGATATAAGAAAGGAGACATATAGAAATGTCAACATTTTTGGTGTTGGTGTTGTACAGCCAGTTACTGAGAATCATATATATATATATATATGCTAAATAATGCTAAAACTATTAAAATATATATATAGCTTTAGAATTACTCGTTCTCATTGATTTCTAATTATGAAGAAAATGTATCTGATGACTCTAATGCCCAAACTTCATAAAAGTAAAAATCATTTCCATGGTACAAATATTAACATTTTTTAAAGATTATGCCAGAAATAAATCCACCAGTTCAATAATTAGAATATTTATATTTATACTTAATCACTAATAATATACACATTAATGTTTTCTAATCTGATTATACTTTGCACATTGTAAATAAGCTACTATAAAATCTATAAAACCATTTGCAGTACTGGAATTAACAAAGTATTCCTTTTAATTTAACTCTGTTAAAAATTAATAGAGAAAAAGGAATATATTACCAATGGTAGCTTATTTTATTTTATTTTATTTTTTTCCCTTTTTTTGGCTTTCCCTGCATATGGAAGTTCCTGGGCCAGGGATCAAAGCCAAGCAAGAGCTGCGACCTATGCCACAGCTGCACAACACAATGCTAGATCCTTAACCCACTGTGCTGGGCTGGGAATCTAACCAGTGTCTCCACAGAAGTAAGCGGGATCATTAACCCACTGTGCCATAGCAGGAACTCCTAACGGTATTATGGTATCAAAAAGGATTAGATGGCTAAGAAATACTGATTTTGA
This sequence comes from Catagonus wagneri, assembly GCA_004024745.2. Taxonomy (NCBI): domain Eukaryota; kingdom Metazoa; phylum Chordata; class Mammalia; order Artiodactyla; family Tayassuidae; genus Catagonus; species Catagonus wagneri. The sequence goes on from PVHT021183666.1 coordinate 11,515,786, forward strand.
GTCCATTACATGAAGTATTCAAGGACCAGCTTCATAGGTATACAATCTCTAATGCTGCACAAAGCCCTAGGCTTAGAAGGGCCCCACATTTATTTTAATGCTCTGTTGTCACTGTCTTACTTTGTCCAAGATGTTCTAACAAAATACAACACTGCTTATCTTATAAATGACAGAAATTTGTTAGAAGGCTGGAAGCCCATGAATAGGATCCTAGCATGGAAAGGTGAGGGACTTCTCCAAGATCCATGACTTCCTGTTGTACCTCATACGGAGGAAGAGGCAAGAGGCCTGACTGGGGCCTCTCTTATAAGGGCATAAATCTCATGCATGAAGACTCTGCCCCTGTGATCTAATCACCTCTCAAAGGCCCATTTCCCAGGAACATCACATTGGGCATTAGAATTTCAGCATGTGAACACAAACTTTTTGACTATAGTAGTCATCACACGAAATTCTAAATAATTTTGAACAAGAGGCCTGCATTTTCATTTTGCCCTGAGTCCCACAAATCATCTAGATCTTTCTGTAAGGGCTATGTTGTATTTTCTGGTGAATAAACACTTTTGCAACTGTTAATTCATATTGTGCGAAATAATAATTCTGAAGGTCATTAGGATAGGATTTATCTCCCAAGAAACATTTTGGTTTCTTACCAGTAAGTAGCAGAAAGTGTCCTGATTGACTTAGGCATAAACACAGTGACTCTGTAGGAAAATATGGTATAAATCATAGTACTGGAAGAATCACTCAGTCTTTGGGAAGGACAGAAGATAAGGTATCTCCATGGATCATAGTATCAGACACTACTGTAACGCATTCTACAGTGCTACAAATTACTCATCTCCCACTGTCTTCTCGCTCTGTATATTCCAACAAATAACATTTCCTAGAGAGATAGAAAATGAGAAAAAGATAGAAAGAATTAAACTGCTTCAGGAAGGTCTATGTGTTGAAGATATAAGGGATCTCAGTACAAGAACCATCAGAATCAAAAGAATAGAATAAGGAAAATTCCCCCGAAAATTATGGAACAGATTAAAGAAAGAAGTGTATTATATTTCATTGTTAGAGATAAGGACATAAGAATCCAAATTAATCTAAGCAGCTTTAGTAAAATCTTCATTTTGTTGTAGGTAACAGAGCTGGGACTGATACCTATACCTTTATATGAATTTTTTTTTCACATGCCACTATGAGATTTTGACTATATCTTCAATGGAAGCAGGTATTTTAGGGGAAATGTATTTGTAAATATGCATAAAATCAAGTAAATTGGATCACATAATTTCTTCAAAAGTAATAATTTCATAAATGTGTTTAGACCACAGTATTCCACTTAGAATGGTTTGAAATTTATGAGTGCAGAATTTATTTAAAGTAACAAGTATAGCAGAGTCAACAGTTACCTTAAAAGTATACACTCTCTTTTGTAGAAATTAACAACTTTGTTTATAAGTCTAGGTTATATTTGGCAAAATCAGAGACAGAGCAACCAAAATTGATCCCTGCTGCAGACTGAATGTTTGTGTCCCTCAAAATTAACATGTTGAAACCAGATCCGCAGTGTAAGGGTACATGAAAGTAGCCTCTTAGGGAGGTAATTGGTCATGAGGGTGGAACCCTCAGTAATGAGATTAATGCTCTTAGAAAAGAGACCCCAGAGACCTTGACCCTTTCTTCCACGTAAGGACAAAAGGCTCTGTATCCTCACCAGACACCAAAACTATTGCTGCCTTGATTGTGGACTTCCAAGCCTGCAACAACTGTAAGAATTATATTTATGCTGATTATAAGTCATCCAGTCTGTAGTATTTTTGTTATATCAGCCTGAACTAAGAAAATCTCTTTAAAATCCAATTCAATTTCTTTGTTGTCATACAAAATTTTATGTACCTCTTATTCTCTGTTTCTCAAGGTTCCAACTTTTTGTATCTGACTTTAAAATTCCCCTGATCTATTAGCTACATCTGACTTGATTTTCCACATACATGATTGATTTTCAGATAGAAGAGGCTTATGGGAGAGGTGGTAGAGTACAGGTGATCTCTAGACAGACTGTTTATGTTCAAATTTTGGCGCTGACAGGTTTTATTTTGGGTCAGGTCCTTTTGCCTTCAACACTTTTGTTTTTGGCCCTGCCCACGGAATGCAGAAGTTCTCAGGTCAGGGATCAAACTTAAGCTACAAAAGTGAGAATACTAGAAACTTAACCTGCTAAGACACCAGGGAAGTCTAGCAAGTCACTTGGTCTTGTCAGTTAAATGAAGAAAATAACGTTTATTCTAAAAGGTTCTTATGAAGATTAAACTTGTAAATACATGTGAAGGGCACAGAACAATAAGTAGGACTTAATAAATGCTATATACACATTTCCTATTATCATATTAACTAAGCACAGTGTACAGTGATTATTCAGTGGGTGTCTGGTGATTGTTCAGTAGGAGTACTACTGGGTAAATTTGAAGATCTGGATCATCAGAATAGGATGAATAGATTATCCAAATTAACCTGATTTCTAAGAAAATTTTATGTCACAATTTTTTAAACATGATCAAATAAGACATATACATATTGCACATATATATGAAATATATAACAGGTAGCTTGAATTATTCTGTGTTTCATTCTCTCATTCTCTCCTTTACACTTATAAACCTCAAAGACACATTATCCCAAGTTGCATTCTTTTTAACAGCTGCACTTTTTAGTTCTGTAAAGGCACAGATTGCTTATTAGTTAGATTTTCCAAAGTATGTTGTTATAAATTGAACTCCTATCAGAGGAAAACAGTTATTACTTTGAGCCCTTTGAATTCTTTATCAGGAAATGTCATAAAATTCTGTTTATTTCTCTCTGAACACAGCTAATAATACATTGAAAAGTAATGTAGGTGTTAAGAATTCTGTCAATGAAAGAAAGATGTGGAGTTCTGTATGCCTTTAACTGCTCTAATGGAGAGGTACAGCAGAGGTCTTATAATGCTGTGATTTCCTTAGCTACTCAAACAACTATTCCCTTATCTAACAAATATTAAGCACTTTCTAGGCGAGAGGTGACGTTTTGTCCTCTAGAAGTAAAACAGTGCACCAGACAGACACATTTTCTGTTTTCATGGAACTTTGATTCATAGGAAAAGACAAATAATAAACAAATGCATAAATATGATCATTTCAAACAATAAAAAGTCCTGGGAAAAGTTTTACAGAACAGTAAAATGTGACAGAGGGTGACTGGGAAGTGGAAAAGTGGTCAGTGAAGTAGTCTTCCCTGAGCAACTCATATTTCAGCTGAGATTTAAATGATGAGAAGAAATCAAACCCATGAAAAAATATAACAAAAAATAAAAATTATTAATTCTGTAACTTGTCATAGAGTAAGTCCATCCACTTCCAACTAATTCTTCACACCGCAGTCCACTCAGTTTCTTTTTCAAAACGCAGATACAGAACTAGTTTGATTACACCCCCTTTCATGCAACATCATGGAATAGGGCTCTGCTTGAATGGTTCTACCTACTTTCCAACCATAATCTAGATCTACTCTCCTCTAGCTGTCTGTAATTCAGACACATATTTTCCAATTACTAATATTCACGTCATGCTTCCTCTGACTCCTGTGCCTGGAATAATCTTTCTCTTTCTCTGCTTCTCTTAACTCCTAAAAGTCATTCAATTCCTTGTTCATATTTATATTAAAATCCTCTTTTATAAGCTTGAGCAGCACTGTATCACATTCATTCATAATATGTATCACAGTTGCACCTTTTCAGTTAGTTGTATGAAACTAGAACTAACCTCTACATATTCCATGCTATTGAAAGTTCCATGAAGATAACAGCTATGTCTATGTTTACCTTCTATAGTATTTCAGCACCTTATTTGTGCCTAAAAAGTGTATATTGAATGGATGGATGAAAGAATCAAACAAGGAGTAGATAAATTAATGATGACAGTGAAAATAGAAAGAATGGATATAAAGTATACTTATAAGAGTATCTTCTTCCTGATATTCTAATTCTCCACCATGGCCTAAAAATACTAATTATTTTCTTTAGCTTCTCTCCAAACAGTGCAGACACAAGTAAGAACTTGGAAGTGCTGTCAGAAATAATATAATCATAATCCTCATCCTCAAAATAATTTTTCTTTATTATTATCATCATTATGATCATTGCCATCACTATTATCACTACTAGAATAACAAATGAACCTCTCTTCATTGCTTTAGCAAAATGGAAATTAAAAGTATATATACTTATAGAGCCAAGCATATTTTCCAGGAATAAAGAGGATTAATGATCAGTTGAAGGGGAAGAAAGTGTAAATCTGTAGAACTTATTCATGGTTTGAGAAATCATGTGAAAATTTAGCTTTGAAAGGAAGCAATAAAATTTGCATTTTTGAATTTATACCTAGTTTGACACCCTCTGGGCCAGGACAAAGAACAGATGCTGTCAATACAAACTGCAGCACTTATATAATATTGTGACATACATGAGTGAATGTAAGTATTTTTCTCAAAGATCTTTTCCTCATAAGGCAATCACTTTTCAGCAGTTGTCCTTCATCTATAATATATGGCCCTCATCACCTTAGAAGTTAACAAAATATTACTGCACCAAGCTGTTTTCTCAGTCTGAACATGTATCTTAGGTGTATGAAATATTACCTATTCATAGAACACTTCCTCTGAAATTGAATATACATGCACACTGAACCTACAATGGGTTATTATGAACACCTCTATTTTCCTCTGCAGAAAAAAAATAATTAGGATTCCTATTTTGGAAAAAAGCTATATTTGTTCAAAATGTTACCTAAGGTAGTCAAACCTGTATCATATAGTATATCATGCTTTTGTGTATAATATTACATTATAGTAGATCAAGCATAGTATCATGCAGCAATTTTTCACAGCATATAATTAATGTCTAAAATATTTGTTAGGTGAGTGAATGAATGTGCTCTACAAGTCAATAACTTATTTCTGCAGTTTTTATTAGTGATTAAAGTAGTTTTAAAAACAATTCAGTTTGAGGTAAACTCACACAAAAACACTTGACTCATTTGATCTTGTAAAGTATGGCATATTTACTCAGAGGGAAAGAGTAGTATGTGTACAAATTACTTCCTCACTATCATCTTAAATGTAATTTCTCCCTGTTTTCAACAGTTTCAATCCCATATCCAAAACATAAATTAAAAATTCTAATCTGATGTCTAACTCAAATAAGATACTGAATTAAATCAACGCATCTCTATTTTTTATCATTTTCTGCCAACATTTTCTTAAAATTGTACATTTTAATAATAAATGGAAAGGTAAGTATGGAGCCAAAATGCTCTCTTTTGACTTTCAGACAATTCTTTTGGCTGACATTATGAGGAAATGAAACCTTTTTACTCATGAAAATAATTAATTTGAAACAATTAAAATTTATGAAGTACACGTTCTAAATAAATGTTCAAATTCCTCAGGGAACAAAACACTTTCTCTATACCTAAATTAAGGCTATTATCATCTATCTCATTTATTCACATATATAGGAGTCCCTAAGAAATTTAAGACTGAGAGATATTTTGAAAACATGGGTGGATTCATTCTAGATTGGTATACATTTTGAAATCTCATGTAACCCCATTCAGAAGTTTCAAAACTCAGTCAGCCTGAAAATGAAAAATAGTAATCTTTTAATTCCCACCTCGTCATTACTTCCTTCATTTTGTCCATACAGTTTCTCCAGCTATCACTGACTGGCACTGAAAATTCACTATCTCAAGATATTCTAATAAGACTTCGGCCTAATTTTTTGAAAAAGTATAACCTTTATATGAGAGCTTATACAACAATCCAAAAAATATCTAAATGGTGACTTTCTCAGTGGAAATTCAAACTTGACCTTGATGTTCACTAGAAAGAGCAATCTTTTATTATGTACAATCACCTAGACCAACTCTTACTCTATAAATATTAAAGATGGAATTAAAGTCTTTTTTCCCAATTTGTTTTCATTTACCTATGCTGCTACTATGTGTGAATCTTGACAAATGAATGCAATTTATCATGGAGGATAAGTAATTTCCTCAAAAAAAAAAAAGCTAGTATCGGATGTAGTGATCATTTACAGTTATTTTGGCCACTCAGAAACTGAATCTCCTTCCAATATTGTGGAAATCTCCAGCCATGTAAAGTCAAGTCTCTCTCTCACAACAGAAGATATAAAACTAGGTATCTGTTTTGCCATGCCCCCTTGCATCTCTGAATATACACACACACGATAAATTGGATTTAACCAGTCAGCTGTACCCAACCCAGACCTGAAACTGTAGCATAAAAAAACTGTGTATATCATTCTGGCAATATTGAGACTCTAGTAGTAACTACATTTAGTTTTTAGAGTCAGTGATGCATGACCATATTGAGAAGTGTCTAATGACATTAACACAAAATTTAAAAAAATCAAGCAAGCAAAGAACTAAGGCAATAAGGAACACTTAGAAAAACAAAATATTGTATAAGAATAAAAACGTTTATGCACATTATGTGGCACAGCTGCAAACAATAACTATATAGTCAAAAAATGCATTCGTGAAAAATACAGATTTAAGTAAAAATCGGGATAAAAATCGGAATGTATTACAAAAAGGAAGAATAGGAAATGGTAAAAAACAAAAAAAGTTACAGCATCATCTCCTAAATTTGGAACAAAAAATATATGTCAGTATTTTCCAGAGAAACAGAACAAAAAGGATAACAGGATGAGTATATTTATACAGAGAGAGAGAGTTGAGAGAGAGGGAGGAGAGAGAGAGATTGAGATTTATTTTTTTAAAAATTAGGTCACATAATTGTATAAACTTGGCAAGTTCTACATGCAGGGTAGGCCAGTAGGCTAGAAACCCAGGGAAGAACTGCAATTCACATCCAAAAGCAGTCCTCTGGCAAAATTAACTGTCACATAGGGAGGTCACTCTTTTCTATTAAGGCTTTCAACTGATTGAATGAGGCTCTCCCACATTACAGAGGGTGATCTGCTTTGCTCAAAATGTACTGATTTAAAAACAAGTCTTCTCTGACAAATACCTTAACAGAAGCATCCAGAATAATATTTGCCCAAGAATATAGGGTGAACACTTTCACTCTATAAGTGAAAGTGTTCACATCAGAAAACCAATCTAGGTTTGGAAATTTTTCATCACAGGGATTTCACTGGTCCACAAAGATCATCTCCTCTTACACTGAGAAATCTGAACTCCCTCCTTTCTATTCTTCTTACAGTTGGACATGCTTTTGAACCTGTAATCCAAAGGAGCAAGAAGCTTTCTCTTTCTCACACTGAGGGTAGTGACCACAGTTGCAAAGTCAGGTTCTTGAAACAGAAGTGAGGACAGAATGAAGTGAAACATTCTCAGCCTGCTGGCAGTAGCAGCTGCTGCCTCTTTAGACTAGTTCTAGGCTGTAGTTGGGGATTTGCTGCTAGAAACTTTGCCTTGAGCCTAACTTAATGAATTTTTAAAACAACCCAATATCTATTTTATTTAATCTTTTTTTTTCCTGTATTGTAAAGAAGAATCAGTTTTTAAGGGATGGGCTGAAGTAGCAATACAGCTGCTGTCAAAGTAAATTTAATGGGTGACGGAGGAAACAGCTTGCAACAGAGTAGGTATGCAAGACACTAATGGAATTGGAATCAAGAGAACAAAGATGTAAAACCCAATGTAGTCAAGGACAATGGAGGAATGTTTGGGGGGGGCTTGTGCTCATCTATTCACAGGCGGAGTATGGTATAATGGGAAAATTAAGGATTTTGAAAACATATAGGCCTGAGGTCTAAGTTCTGACTCAATTATTTTTGAGGGCAAGAGGCTTCTCACACATTTTTGCATATGCACAGACATTAATAAGATGACAGTTATTATTTGAGGATAAAATAATCACAGTCATCATCTAGATAGGATTTGTACTGACATTATCACATGTATTTTTATTTTCTCCATGTTCTACAGAATATTCCAATATGCAGTGGGACAGTTACCTCTGTGTGTGTGTGAGTTTCATATATTGGCTTTCAATGAGTCATATTATCACTAGTATTTAATTAAGACCCTCCCTGTATCTAGGTTGACCATAAACTGAATAGCTACATATGCTTGCAAAAATAATAGAAATTTCTGTTTCATGTCTACACACATTCTATAAAGTACTTCATTTACTTAAGGAAGCTCTCCTTATAATACATTTATATTAATCCTACAGTAATTGAAAACATTTTTGCTGTTTTATCTTGGTTCTCATGTTTTAATGTCATATAAATTTTTTTCAGATATCGTTAAGGGAGGAAATAAACAATGAAAAGACTAATGCAAAGGCTGTTACCTACATGACCCTGATAATAAACCTATCTGAATTTCAGTTTTGTCAACTGTAATATAATGAGATTAGATAAAAAGAACTCAAATGTTCCTTTCAATATTAATATTCTATGAATACAGATTGATTTTTTTTTTTGGCCCAGGATGGTACCAAAACAAACATTTCTATTATTATAAACCTAATAAAAATTCCCATTTCTGAAACTGAGAGTAGCATTCCGGAAGAACTGAAAAGCCACAAAATTAGAAGCATGAAATTTATGATGGAATAATTTGATACCCAGAAATGACATCTTATAACTACCACTCTCCAAATAATACTTTCTCTAAAAATATACTCAGGAAATATTCTGTGAATATATGGAGACATATAGAGAGAATTAGTCATGTTCACTATTTTTTACATGTGGGTATTTTGGTGGCAACTTGGGCTTAATTTTATCCTATTAGGTGTCCACTCTACAGAATGTAAAATAAGGTATCTACCAGAAAGTATCCATTAAGAATTTTATTTAGACTTTGAAAAAGAGACTTTACAATTATAGAGACTTATATGCAATGTATATTATGCCTATTTTATAGATTAAAAAGCTGGGGTTCTGAATAAAGAATCAAGGTGAGCTTATTAAGATGATTTAATATACATTATTATTTAATCTCAATAACAACCCTTTTATTTTATTTTTATTGAAGTACAGTTTTATTTACAATATTATATTAGTTCCAGGTATGTAACGTAGTGATTCAATATTTTTATAGATTATAATCCATTGAAAGTTATTGTAAAATATTAGCTGTAGTTCCTGTGCTATGCAATATACCTTGTAGCTTATATTTTTTTTATATATGAGAGTTTGGACCGCTTAATTCCCTACGTAAGTTGCCCCCCATCTCCTTCCCTCTCCGCAGCTCTGCTGGCAGTCACTAGTTTGTTTTATATATGAGGGAAATCTGTTTCTATTTTGTTACATTCATTTGTTTTTTTTTTAGATTCCACATATAAGTGATAATATATAGTACTTGTCTCTCTCTGACTTACCTCAGTAACCATACTCTCTAGGTCCATCCATGTTGCTGTAAATGGAAGAATTTCATTCTCTTTTATGGGTGAGTAATATTTAATTGTTACATATATACACACACATGTTCTTTATCCACTTGTTTCTTGATGGGCACTTAGGCTGCTTCCATATCATGGCAACTGTAAATAAGTTGCTATGAACATTGGGATGTGGGTATCTTTTTTTTTAATTAGTGTTTTCATTTTCTTCAAATACATACCGAGTGAAAAATAGTGGAAATAGAACACTTTCTCATACCACATACAAAAATAAACTCAAAGGTGATTAAAGACCTAAATGTAAGACCAGAAACCATAAAAGTCCTAGAAGAAAACACAGGCATAACATTCTTTGACAAAAGCTGCAGCAATACTTTTTTTGGATCTATTTCCTAAGGTAAGGAAACAAAAAAAAAATAAATGACTAGGACTTAATTAAACTTAGAAATATTACACAGCAAAGGAAACCACAGACAAAATGAAAAGACAACATACCGAGTGGGAGAAAATATTTGCAAATGATATAAGTGATAAATTGTTATTATTCAAAATATATAAAAGGCTCAACAACTCAAATAGCAAAATAAACAACCCAGTTAAAAAATACACCGAATATGTGAATTGACATTTTTTTTTTTCAGAGATATACAGATGGCCAACAGGAACATGAAAAAATGCTTGGCACTGTTAACCATCATAGAAATCTAAATTAAAACCACATGAGATAGTGCCTCATACCTGTCAGAAAGGCTATCATCAAAAAGTCTACAAATAACAAATGTTGGTGAGGATGTGGAGAAAAGGTAGCTATTTGTCAGAATATAAACTGGTGCAGCCACTGCAGGAAACATTACAGAGGTTTCTCAAAAAACTAAAAATAGAATCACCACAAGATCCAGCAATAATAATTCTTTTATAGCTAGAGACCACTCTCTCCCTGTTAGAGACTGGAACAATGATATTTACAGGGAGGGGTTAAGTAACACAAGGTTACTGAACTTGCTGAAGAGTAAAAAGAGCAAAAAGAGTAAAGAGCTAGTTCTTATATTCCAAATCTTGTTCATTTTTACTCTCTCCTTCCTTCTTACATCTCTATTTTTTACAAGACTGGTGAGCAGGACAAAAGAGTTTGAGCTGTAACGGTACATGTGTTTGTGTGTAGGTTTACATGTATTTATGTAAGTGTTAAAGAAACTGGAGGAATTCCATTATGAGTAAGTCTAAGACAAGGTTCCTGCCATCAAAGAGCCAAGACTCCATACAGGGAGGCCATCCATGTATTAATACAAAATTCAAGAAGATGACAATGTGGGAGTTCCCATGGTGGCTCAGGTGTTAACCAGTCTGACTAGGATCCGTGAGGATGGGGGTTCGATCCCTGGCCTCGCTCAGCTCAGTGGCTTAAGGATCCAGCATCATCATGAGCTGTGGTGTAGGCTGCAGGCAGGACTCGGATCCTGTGTTGCTGTGGCTGTGGCTGTGTCTGGCAGCTATAACTCCGATTCGACCCCTAGTCTGGAAACTTCCATATGCCACAGGTGTAGCCCTCAAAAAAAGAAAAAAAGATGACAATGGTTCACAAATGTATAATTAAGAAAGCATATGCTACCACATTCTGTACAAACTACATATGCTTTGTTACCTGATTAGTTCATTGTCGATACACACCTAAAGACTTTAGAAACAGACCACTCAATATTCTTCAGTGAATCACTATTTGAACTCTGCTGTAAAGAACCAAAAAGGACCATGAATGAAAGAGAAATTTAACATCAGCTTAGGAAACGTATACTACTTGTTAAAAGGAAATAATACGTGATATAGAGCAGAAGCCCCTAGCAGGAGTCAGAAAATCAGTGAGGAAACCTGGGCTCACTGGCAGGAAACAGCTGAGAGGGAGGAAACCACAGGTATGTTTGATTTGAAAGAACCCAAAAGAGAAGAGAACAGAAGCCAAGGTAACATTGTAGAAGATTCAGAATCAAAGAATCCAAATGAATGTTTCAAGCTAAGAAGAGTGGTGGTTAGAAAGTAAGAGCTACTGTTTAAAGCCTACCTAAGAGCTAAGAATCAATAAAGATTTTTTGAGAAGTATACTTTTTTTAAAGGGTAATTTTTAAGGATCTCACTGGAGTTAATTTTTATCAGAGTTTATATATTTAAAAACAATTACTTTAGGAGTTTTAAAAATTGCCATCAGAGGGAGTTCCCTTTGTGGCTCAGTGGTTAACGAATCCGACTAGGAACCATGAGGTTGCGGGTTCGATCCCTGGCCTTGCTCAGTGGGTTAAGGATCCAGCGTTGCCGTGAGCTGTGGTGTAGATTGCAGACGCGGCTCAGATCCCGCGTTGCTGTGGCTGTGGCAAAGGCCGGCGGCTACAGCTCCTGTTAGACCCCTAGCCTGGGAACCTCCATATGCCGCGGGTGCGGCCCTACTTAAAGGCAAAAAGACAAAAAAAAAAAAAAAATTGCCATCAGAGAAAAACATGGCAGTGATCATAAGATCATCCTGGAGCAGAAGAAACACATAAGTGGTCTTTCCTTGTTTCTGGAGCTATGTAAAGTAAGCGACTATTTCCTAAGAATAAACGTGGCATAGGCATAGGTGGACTCCTTTCCTGGTAACCCCACAGAAAATGTGCAACAAGAGATGGAAACCCATACACACAGACTGAATAATGTAGCCTGAGAAGTGTGTGGGTATGCTTTGCACAAATTATTATAAAACTTTTCAATTAAAAAGCACTTAAAGAGACATGTCTTCCATCTTCTCCAATTCTCCTTTAATTTTTCAATCTTTCTATTGATACATATATTTACATATATATATATATACATGTTTTATATATATATTATATATAATATATATATAATATATATATAATACATTGCCCAGTATGGAAATACTAATTTTCCTGCTGGGCAATGTAAATATTTGAGTTAAATAGTTCTTAGGATAGACTATAAAACATTATTTTCAATAATATTTAGTTGAAGGCCTAAGAACTTGGTCAATGAAATCAAATTCAGTGGTAAAGAGTCAAGCATTAAAATTCCAGAAGAATTGAATACTGTACAAAAACTAGATCTTTTTTCCCCAAATTCTCTGCTTGAAAAGGCTATACATACAAATATTAAAGATTATTTTATTGAAATTGAGTCAAAGACCTCAAGAGAGCTTAAACATCTTTGGTTAAAATTTATTCTGTCATAAAGGATGCATAATGGATGTGGGTGGTTATAAAATTCTAGTGTAAATGTCTTCATTTTTCTCTTGGGGAAAATATATAGGAAAGGACCCTGATGTCTAACTAAGTAATATTTCATAAAAGTTTCTCTTATATGAATATTTTAGTTGAAATATTCAGAAACACATATGGTATATACCAACTAAGTCTGTTAAACCTGGAATAAATAAATATGTGTGTATATTTGTAACTAACACATAAACACATATATAATTTCTGAAATGGCATAGATTAAAAAGTGAAATGGCATTGAAAAATGACACTTTCCCAGAGGAGATTTATATCAAAAATAAATGACGAAATTATAAGACAAAGAACAAGAAACATATGTAATCTTATAACCATCTTATTTGAAATCTATGAAACTCAGTACATGTATAACTTCCTCTTAAACAATACTTAGAGCACACTGCACGTGTTGTTCATTCTGATCACCCTATAGCTAGCAACACTTTTAAAGATTCATTGCTCATGAATATTCAAATATTAATCAATTTATTGTGTAAATAAAAAAAGGAGTGAACTAACATATTTCATGTAGGGCATTTGAAAACTTGAAGTTTATTTTAAAATTGAGGTTTATATATATCAAGGAAGCGTTAACGGCCTTAATGTTAATAAGTGGCAGAATCATTATTAATAGTCTAGTCTTCCTAGTATGCATATCGATTTTTCCCATTTATTAAATTACCTCTCACTTTTAGGCTTAATAGACAAGTACAAATTTTTTAAAATTATGATTTCCAAATGAAAAATCTACATTCTTGGAAAAAACTGGAAAATAAAGAATTCCAGTGGAAACTAAACAACAATTATCAGTATAGCCATTCCTTGTAATATGCAGCTTCTGTTTTGAGGTTTCTGTGCAGATATTGATTTAATTTTACTAACTTGGAATCGTTCTATAGATACCTCTTTACAACATATTTTTTCACATTTATAGACATTTTACATGCCAAAAGTATCACCTCACATCATTAGTTTAACAGATTCATGAAGAAATTTATTTATTAAGTACACAATATTATATATCTGTCATTTCTAACTTTTTCTCTTTTTTTGGCTGTACCCATGGCACACAGAAGTACCCGAGCCAGGGGTCAAACCCAACCCATAGCAGTAACAAGCTAAATCCTTAACCATTAGGTCACCATGCACCTGCTATCATTTCTAACTTTTTTATTATCAACAATACTATGATGAACATGTTTTCAGCCACCCCTTTATGCATAATTAGTTTCCTGTAGTAAATTCACAGAGACAGAATTTGTTCAGCTGAAAGGATATACATTTCTCAATTTACCAATATATTGCTAAATTACCTTTCCAATATCTTTACCTATTTAGATTCTGAAAAATACAATATGAAATCATCCATAGCCCATCCATATTATTCCTAAAGCTAGATAAGAACTTTACCACACATGCCAAAAAAAAAAAAAGAAAGAAAGAAACACTACCTCTGGGACTGAACTGGCATTTCTTTTACTGTTAGTGAAGTTGGGAATGCTTCCATTGGCTTATTGTTCTTTTGTGTATCTCCATTTATAATAGCCTAATTTAAATCTGTCTATTTTTCTGTGGGGATTTTCAGCTTCTTTTTAAAGCAGAGCTTTCACACATGAAAAGCATTTCTAGTGTGTGTTCGCTTCCCTCTTCAGTATTAGCCTTTTATCTTGGTAATTAATTTTATAATCAGATGATTTATGTTTAATGTAGTCAAATTTGTAAACACTTTGAACTTTTCACGTATGTTTGTCAAAGAGTTTACCACAATTTAATTAAATATCTCTATCTCTTTCTATATTTTCCAGTTCTTTTGTGTTTACATTTTTAGATTCAAATATTTAACAAAGGTTTGTTTGTCATAATGAGATTTTTTCTTTTTCTCTTGATATCATTAGACAATATTCCCAATTGTCAAGGCTCTTTGAATGCTCAGCATAATTTTGTGTCTCTTACATCACTGTGTATGCAGAAGCCTTGTGACCCAATTATGCTTATCTTACACAGAATCACTAAGTAATCTATTCTAGGCTTCTCTGAAAGAGAGAAGGAACTCAGGTTATAAAAGAATCAAAAAAGGTTAATGTCAACTGTCCTAAAGAAATGTGAATATTCCGTGCACATACTACGAAGCAAACTTATTCTAAACTCAGTGAAAATGTAATTTCAGATCCCTAAATATCCTTATGAGTTAAACAGAATTAACATCCTGATTTTGGGGACACGGGTTCCATCCCTGGCCTTGCTTAGTAGGTTGGGGATCCGGCGTTGAAGTGGTCTGTGGTGTGGGTCGCGGACGGGGCTCGGATCCCATATTGCTGTGGGTCTGGCGTAGGCTGGCGGCTACAGCTCGGATTGGACCCCTAGCCTGGGAACATCCATGTTCCTGTCTACCTGTCTTCCTAAAAAGACAAATAGACCAAAAAAAAAAAAAAATCCTGATTTACAGGTTAAATAAATAACGATCTTGAGGCAAAAAGTCACACAAATAGACATGGATAGAAGTAAGATTCAAACCTAGGCAAGTCGCCTCTAGGGGCTATGCTATGAATCACCACACTGTATTTTCCCACGAAGAAGTAAAGGAGAGAGGGAGAGAGAGAGAAGGAATAGGAAGAGGAGAGGGGAGGGAAAAGG
>PVHT021183666.1:11532108-11549262 GCA_004024745.2 Catagonus wagneri
GGTGGTAGGAAAGGGAGGGCTGGTGGGAGGGAAAGCCTAGAAGGGGTAGGGACTGTGGGTGGGGTAGAGTAGGGGGGACTGAAAGGGAGAGGAGAAAAGAAAATCAACATGCACACAAAAGCAACATATCATTTCAGCTATGTTTTGTTTTTTGAATTTTTTTTTTCTTTGCACGGACTTTGAAAGACAAACACTAGAATTGGTTAGTATGAAAAATGAAGCATATTCACAGGTGGGTATAGCCAAAGGTAAAGAGAAGCATTTTCCAAAATGGGCAAGAACTGTAAAGTATCGGAGGTCTTATATCCCAAAAAGTGCTTAAATATATGATGACTGGGGTTATATTAGGTTAAATTCCTCCCGTAAAGATCACAACAATTATTTCAATTACCAGATGGAGAGTGATTAGAGAGGTGCTAAAGAATCTCTCACCAGTGTTTCTCAAACATATTTCTATTTAAAAACACATACACTATACTACAAATTATAAGCTGTGACACAGAAAAGAGGTTATAAGAAAAAAGATGTATAAATGAGAGTCAATGTAAAATGCTCAGATCAAGATGTTATATTTTGATATATACACCACACATACACGTTTGCATGCACATATGCATACATATATAGTTCCTATCTCAGAATTTAAAATACTGCTAGTAAAATGATGTTTCTGCTTTGATATTGCCTTTTTTTCTTACTTTTTGAGTAAGTGAAAAATTTCCTAAAGAAGAGGAAAATTCTTATGGTAAAGCAACTGAAAACTGAAGAAGGCCAATAAAATTCAAACATTAAGATTTCCAATATAGGAATAAAGAAGGGATTCCAAAAACAAGTATGTAAATGAAATCTTAATATGCCTTACTTTCCAGGATGGCAACTCCCTGAATGACTAGAGGGAGTTAATTAAAAGGATTACTTACAGCTTTTGCATTTGTTTCTTATTTATTCCTTTACTCTACAAACATCTAGTGGTATCAAATCCAACCAACTCAGACACGAACTAGTAAAAAGGAATGGCCAGTTTATGCATCTACCTTTACATCCTATGACGTGGGCACCACCCAAACGTTTCCACATGGTGTTGGAAAGTGCATACAATTTTCTAAAAGATGTGCACTTTGCTTCACCCCAGGTATTGAAAAATACAAAAGCTATTTGCAGAAGGATTGAGAGTATCTGAGCTCTTTAGATATTTTCTTGTCTGAGGCTTGTTTTAAATTCAGGTCAGAAAAGCTAGTGTAATATTGGAATTGAAAAGAGCAACAGTGTTTTGACACTGTATATCTTGGCATAAACCTTGCCTCATTCACAGTATGAGATGTCATGAAACTCAACTCAGCATAACATAAAATCAAGTGGGTTAAAGGAGTTCAAACAGAAAACATCCAGGTTTCTCTGGTGTCCAGCATCTAGTAATCCAGCAAGTTTGTGACAGAATCACATCATGCCAATATTCATACACTATTTTTTGTGCGCCTGCTATGTGCCAAGGACTGTGTCAAGAAATGTTAATAAAACATTTCTTATTCTCAAGGAGGAAACGATCTGACAACTAGTATTTACTGAAAAGTCAGACACTAGCCCTTGCATTTTAAATATATTATTTTTTAATTCTCACATTAACCTCATGAATTTGATTATATTATTTTACAGGGTAGAAATAATATTCCAAAAACTCTGGCCAGATTATCTAAGGTACCTAAGCAGCAAGTGGCTGATAAATATTTGGAATAGAACTGTCTTATACACAAAATCTTTAAGCTTTGAACTAGCACATACATTTTCTCTCTATCCACTGAAGGAGACAACCCAACAATGCAGGAAACAATTCACTGTAACATGTACTTTTGGATAACAGCATAAAAAACTACTATTGATAGTAAAGAAGGCGGCATGTAATTATGCCCTGAGACTGGTTTTTGAGTATGGAATGGGATTTTAACTGGCCTTTGGCCTCGAAGTCTAGACTTACCTTTATGGTGGACAGCTGTGTGTGATGATAACAGCAACGATGACACTGGATGCAGGAAAGATATGCACCAGGTGGCCAGCCACAGGACACTGTTCGCCCACTCCCAGCTGGACATGGTGAGCGCCACGTCGCAGTGCCTCACGACAGGAGGCAAGCGTTCGGCGGCCATACACTGCCAAGCGTAGCAGCTGCGGCCGTGCGTGGTCTACGTGCATGTCTATGACGTAATGACGTGCGTAAGATGCTGGGAGGAGGGGCCCCAACTAGACCACTCCATCTCTGGCCAGCCTGGCGGCCTGCGGGCTCGCGTTTCCGGTTCCATGTTCCTCCAGCGGCCTCTTCGGACCTCTGCCCCCAGCCAGGCCGACCTGCACTTGGCCTCCGAGGTGATGGGCCCAAGAACTTTACCTCCGGGCTTTGGCTGCCCTTTCTTCCTCCGGACACTGCTGGCTTGAGGCTCCTACCACTCTTCCTTCACAGCAACTCATCGCCAGGCACTTTGCAGGTATTTTCGGGGTTCTGCAAGTCTGTGGCTGTGGTTAACCGACCCTGGGGAAATTTCAGGAAAGGTTCTGTTCCTTTAAATGGGTTCACCTGGCTGCTTCTGGGAGAGCCATCACCAGCTTTCTTGGACTCCCTGCTCCCTAGTTCTGGTCCCTGCTGGGCTGAGAAGGTGCCCTTCTCCCCAAGGACCTGGGGGTGGCACCCACACAAGGAGGCCGAGACACACCTCCCCCCTTGCATGGGTAGGGAGGGGCGAGGTAAATCCATTGCCTGCCCAGAAGCTCCCAGGGAGCAGAGAGGGAGCACAGATACTTAAAGTGGCCTGAAACTAGTTTAGTGATAAAGAGATCCCCTACAGCTGGGCTTTTCTGACCCCATGTTGTTGATTATTGAAATAAATCATTTTGCATGCACACACACACACAAACCACTTAAACAACCAAACAGAAACAGTATATCCCAGGAAAAGGGAGCAGTTTGTAAAAAGCATATTTAAGGAAGCACAACAATTATCTTTAAAGAAGGAAAGAAAAAATAAAGACTATATTAAACATGCAGTTAGAACCAGGTGTGAAAGTCCTTATTAGATTTCTTAAAATATGGACTTTTTTTCCCCATAGGAAATGGAGTCAAAATATATTTTTAATATGGGTGAGACACAAATACATCTACAATTATTAACACCTTATTTTTCTAAAACTATTTCTTTAACATACAGTAATTCTTTCTCTTATAATGCTTTACATTTATTTGTAAAGACTTCAGCATCATTGATTTCCACACAATAAAAATAACTGAGGTGTATATGTGTGGCAGAGGGAAACATTTGGAATCAAATGTTTGTGAAATACTTTGCCTGCAAAAAGCCCTGAAGTTACCTTTGTGAATATAAGTATGGTAATCTTTGTAGCTTCTGAGTTTCAAGTAAGAGATTAAATGCAAATCATCATTCTTAGGCAAAATGGTATGACACAAGGACAGATGTTTGGAGTTCATTGTGCTCTTTTTAATTTTCTTTTCCACCAGTTTAAAAAAATGTGTGTATAATTTTCTATTTTTGGGGTATAAAAGGGGAGGGTGTCCTGTTTTATTTGGTCTACAGGTTTCCCCTTTATAACAGATCTGCTTATAAGACTTTAAATGAAATCTGATGCTACAAAGTGCTGTCCTAAGCAACTTATAGTTGTCCTAGTTCACTCTAAGTGCTTTTCTGTCTTCCAAATGTGGTAATGGTGGCACCTTAGAATCTAATTCCTTTCGTCTTTACAGCTTTGTATTGGATGGTGGTCAGATTTCTTTATGTTTTGTTTCTTGTGTTTATTCTCTCATTTATTTCAAAGACAATATTGTTTCCAGCTTTTCTATAAAACTTAATGTTTTCTAATTTTGATATACCTTGAAATTTGGTAATCTGGCAATTTATATTTGGAGAAAGATTTAACTAATTTTTACAAGGAAAACATGCAGATATACAAATCCAGGGGAATTTTACCACATATACTTGTAGGATATTGCACACTGGTTAATTGGTTGATAGAGAAGATGAAACACACATATGCACATATGTATGAATGTATCTGTGTTTTGTATAATCCTTCAGGGGACCACTTTCAGGTGAGTGGCTTCTTAAGTAATCACTTGGTTTACATTGAAAGCAGAGACTATGCTTACCTGTGGGGAAGAAAAAAATGAATGAGCACTAGTGCCTTTTTGCATTTCTGTAATTTTATTTCACTTGTTTATTCAATGCATACAAAAAGAACACATTTAGACAAATATTGTAACATAAGTCAACGTGTACTCATGGTAAAATTTCATGAGATGAGGAAATCTGTGATGAAAAGATCAGTTTCTTGGCCTCATGCCTACCCTTATTCCTTAGTAACCACTGAGTCTGAATCTTTCAATGTGTTCAGAAAAATTCTAGGTATCAGTTTATATATATCATTATTAAGTAGATCCATTGAGTACTTTTTTAAAATATGTGACTGGTAACACAGTATACAAGTGGTTCTTCAGCTACTTCTATTCCCTTAATGTTTTATTTTAGTAATCGTTTAACATTAGTGCAAAACTTGACTCATTTTTAGTGACTTTTTAAAATATTTAAAACTTTGTTCCATTTATAGTCTATTTTGGTATAGGATAAAAAAAAAGGCGATTTATATTGTTTTACTGGAAAGGGTACCAAGCCTGATGCCAAGTGTATGTAAACATTTAAGGATATGCCATCTATCCTCAGTTTATGAAGAATTTGTAACCATATATTTTAATTTCAGTAGAATATTTTTGACTATAATTAATTAAATTTTATTAAGCATGTGTAAATATTACTGGAAATGACCATAAGTTTCTTTTCTAGGATGAACTTTTGCTTTTGAAATATAATAATGGTAGTGGATTACATTAAAAGATTTATTTTCACTGACCTATTCTTGCATTCCTGTAATTAATATCACAAGGATATCTGATCTTCTTCACTCTGATGCTGAATTATGTTTCTCATTTATTTTAGCTTTTTGCACTATTATAGGTGCAAAAACAAATCATAGGTGTGTTTGTTTAATTTTATTTTCTCTGTGTGTATGGTCTTTGTGACAAATTTTGGATGAATTACAACCTAAACTATAACTATTTTGGAAACTTCCTTCTTTTAACTATGTTTTGGATTTCACTGGAAATAAATTTTTCATTGTTTTTTGTTTTTTTTTTTAAATCACCTAGATCTAAATTTGTGGGAGTTTTCTGTTATTGGCTTTCAGCTTTATTGGAGTGCAGTTACTAAATATTTCTGGGCAGCACCTTTGTTTTGGAATTTATTAAAATTTTATTTGGTGCTTAATATATGAAATTGATTTTTATAAATATTACATGCATATTTAAAAATATGTTTATGGAAAAGTATTTTCAAAATGTTTTAATTAGATCAATGTAAAGAATTCTGTTCCCAGGTCTCATATGTTTTTATTTATTTTTGGTCCACATGGTCACTCATAACTAGAAAAAGATGACTTAAATTATATGGTAAATATATTTTTATTTTCCTTGTATTCCTGTAGTTTATTTTTAATTTGTAAGCATTGATCTATGTAATTTGGTGCATACACATTCACCTTATTATAAAGTAATTTTCTGGGGCAAAAATATAAAGCAGGACTATCGTGGGTAATATTGTCATCTAATTCTAAGATACTTGGGAAGGTGCATTTCATTGGTGAAACAAATATATCAGGTGGTTATAGTTTGATTTTACTCTTGATTACCGTCAAGCATTGATTCTAACTCTACACATCCAGCTTTCTTAATTGTAATCAGTTGTTCTGTTAGATTTTGTTTCTAAGTAGGCTTTCTTGCTCTAAGCATCCAGCTTTCTTAATTGTAATCAGTTGTTCTGTTAGATTTTGTTTCTAAGTAGGCTTTCTTGCCACAAATGGAATGTGTGTTTATCAAAGTGACACTTCTTTCCAACTCATCACACAAGTTATTTGTTAGTGTAAATAAGTGATTTGCTTTTTTCGACATACAGTTTATCCTTTTAGGGTTTGGGATAGCTGGATCAGTTCCTTAATTGCTTCTGGTGATTTGATGCAGCTTAGTTGCCAAGCTTGAATATGAGGCCAGAGACCTTAGTATATTCAGAGAATAATGAGTAGAGCAATAATGTTGGATCAGAGCCCATGAAGTTCAATTTAGACAACATCAGCGATCCAAGTTTCTTAAGGAATGATTCTTATAATTGCATCCAGGGGGTACTAAGCAATGTCCCTTCATCTCCATGGAGCATTAACTGAGAAAATATACCCTAGGTTTCAAACTGTCATTGTACAAAATGTAATTGGTGAAACTTTTTTTTCTGTAGTTGTTTCCGTATAGACTATGGTCTCTGAAAATCTAATGAGATGTCTTTTTTTACTTTATTTTCTCAGTCCTCCGTTCATTGCACATATTTTCATAACTCATTCTTATCTTACTCATCTAAGAAAAGTGAGTAGGTCAATAAACTAAGAGGTTTAGGCTCTCTTCTTTTTATTGCATTCTTGGTAGTTCTTATCCTCAGCCACACATGTTAAGTGGCAGACAGTGATGGTGGAGGTAATAAGGATATCTTGATTCTAAACCAAAGTAAACAGGGCTGTCATAAAAATATGGAATTGAATAGATGACAAACTGAATTCTCTCTGCATGCAATTATTTCTGATACTCAGATCTAATAATCTACAATCTTGAGGGCTGAGAGAAGTGCTCATTTGTGGCTCAATCAATTTAAAACAGAAATCCACGTGACGATGCAGAAAGTAGCTAAGGGGAAAAAATGTTTCTTTGTTCTGAACAAATGACAGACACCTATTTTCATGCTTATTGGATCTCAATTTATTACAACAATAGTATATTATGCAATCATCTGTATCATCAAATAATAGCTTCACTGAATAGTATAACCATATTTTTTACAGTGATGCAGTGGTAAATGAATGAGCAAAATGATATTCTCTCAGGAAAGATAGATGAGTCCCACTAAGCAGATATTTGGTAAAGTAATTTTGACTCAACGTAGGATTATGTGTCTTAAATTATATATTTAATTAGAATAATATCTTACAATTGATGAATAGCTTTATTTATCTTTTTAAAAAATGACTTCATAAGAATGGCACAGGAGAGATGAAATCCAATGCAAAATAATTCTATTATACTCTGAAATATTTCTGAGTACAGATAGGTAAATATGTTTTAAAGAGCTATCATGAGCCAGAACTAAATGTTTTATCCCTTTTAATCGTTAACCAATGAGATTTCTATTATTTCCACTTTAGCTTAAAGAAAAATTAAGTTTATAGTTAGGAAATCCTTACCTGAGATGACAGGTAGAAAGTGGCAGAGCCAGTATTCCAAAACATATCAGTCATGTTCCAAAGCCTACATTTGCCTATATCATCTCCACCAACTGAATGATGTGAGAGGTTGAATAGAAACCATGCTTCTAATATTGCCATAATTTACTAGGTATAGAATGTAGTCATCATAATATAATGCTACCCATATAAATTTATAACGAAAGAGAATACAAAATATCTCGATCCATCAAAATGCTGCAAAATTGAAATAATTTTGTGTACTTCACTTGAAATCCAGCTAAGCAGTTAGTAGTCATGCCAAGATTGTGCATACATGTGAATGTCCACTGTTCTTATTCTTTACCTTGGCTCCTTAAAATAGTGAATTTAAGTTGTTATTATATAAATTAGAGAAGTTCAAAGCTAGTAAGCTTTAAACTTGTACAAAACTTACATTTTCTAAATAAACTAATACTGAAGAAGTAAGGTGATTTACCAAAGATTTGATAGGAAGAAGGAAATTTTATTTTAAAACACTTTCATAGTTTTTATTTGATATGAAGTATATTCAAATTTTCTTAAATTCTAAAAAAAACTTAGTGTTTAGCTAAGGTATTTTGAGCTACCAGAATGTTGCTCGACTTATAATGATGCATGCCTTATAGGAATTATGCCTCCTATAAATTATGTCTCCTGCATGTCTTTCTGCTTAAATTTGAATTACTATGAGTTGTCTGATACTGTCCATTTATTATTTTTGTCTTTTTGCTCTTTTCTACTTGGGATATAATGATCTGTAACTGGTAATTATATTAAGGAATTTTGTAACTACAATCTCGAATTACAAGCAGTTTAAGCATTTTGCAACTTGAAAGGCAAGGTGATATTTGGGCAGTGTTTATGCTTCAAACTACAGTTTTGTAGAGACGTAGGTATTCACATTTGGTAAAAAATAAGTTTAGTTTTGTGATACATGTATGGGTAGTTTTGTGATACATGTATGGGAAACTACAAAATGGTTGGCTGAAAAGGGCATTTACTGGCTAGATATATGTATGTTAC
The DNA here is from genome assembly GCA_004024745.2 of Catagonus wagneri. Taxonomy (NCBI): domain Eukaryota; kingdom Metazoa; phylum Chordata; class Mammalia; order Artiodactyla; family Tayassuidae; genus Catagonus; species Catagonus wagneri. Next base: position 11,540,482 of record PVHT021183666.1, read on the forward strand.
ACTTTGGAGACATATTACTAAGTTCTTCATATTTACCATTGGGGCAGAGAGCACTCTTGAGTTACTGGTAATATAGTATGGTTTTAGCCTTTTTCTCAAGAGTGAACCTGATGGTTTTTTCTTCATTAGAGAGTACAGCTAGAGCATAGAGAACTAATTTCAAGGAGTCTTGAGTAGGATAACAATTTGGTAGTATACTGCTTACTATATGACAGGTGTTCTTCTAAACCCTTTCCATAAAAAAACTCATTTCAACCTCTAAGCAATACTAGAGGATTGTATTTGTATCACCCCTCTTTATGGATAAATAACTCAGGTGCACTGAGGTCATTGAACTTGGTTGTCTTTACAATTGCTCCATTGTTTTTCTCAAATATTTTTACATCAGTGCACTTTAAATATCCCTGACTCAATCTTTCCTGAACGCTGTTTGCAAACAGGAAAGTCACACATAACCTTCACATTGCCTGACTGTTTAAATGTGTCTTATAGATGAAGCTGAAAGTGACAGCAGATGGTGGTTGGAGAGAATCCAATATTTTCTCTTTTTCCTTCATGTAATAGCAGTTTTTACTATCCTTTCTGCACTCCACACATTTACTCCACCCATCAGAATAATTTTCCAAGAAATTTAAGTAATGAAGCTATTTTTTAAAATATGTATTTGGCATATATCTGTATACGTATGAAACAGATTTAAGCCATGTAGTTAAGTGGTTGATCAGCCATTTCTGTTCTCATAAATGTCTCCACTGCTTTTTGCCCTTACCTTTATCATCCCTAGTTTTTAAGCGATTTTTAAAATGTGGATATTATTAATGATTTCATTCTATAAGGATATCAAGATTTAACAAAGCATTGCTGCTTTATTTCAGAAGAAAGGTAAAGAGTCTCAGCTGATGGGAGACTTTCTAAAGTCCATATGATAATAAGTTCAAAACAGACTTAATTTTTGTCTAGCAGTATAAATACCCTTTACTGCCAAGAATGGTACAATGTCACAATCACAGCAAATCTTGTTGTCTCAAAGGGAAGTAAAATCTCCCTTTCAGAAAGCAAATGCTAAAAAATAAAGATAAATAAATGAAATAAAATTGAGAAATTATGCTCTAAAATGTTTCGTACCAATTGTTAATATAAAAATATGTTAATATATAAACAAAATGTTGGATAAAAACTCGATAAGAAAGGATTTCTTAGAATAAGAATAAATGAGATTTTATTCTTAAATTTTAAATTGCTATTTTTAAAGAAATTATGTAGTTTAGTATATTGCAAAATGATGATGTAGCTTATAAAAGAACAACCTAGTGATTGGATGCTAAGTAAAATTTAAGTTCTTGATAAACAAAGAAAAAAAGATATTTTAATGTTAAATTTTAATAAAAAATATATACTGTTTCGTTTAGTGACCTTAAAATGCACATTTGATTCCCAGCAAAATGAAGTAAATGCTTTATAAAATTTGGATTATTTAGTTGAACTTATTTTTTTTAAATCTGCCTAACCTAATGTGTAACAAGCTATGTGAACTACTATTTATTTTTAAAAGACTATTTATTCTGCAATTCCTGATGCAGAGCCCTTTTAAAAAAATACTGTAGGGTTTTTGAAATTTAAAACGTGTGAACAGAAGCTGTCACTGCAAATCAACAGTCTTTACCTTAAATGGTGTCTAAAAAGTCTAAAATCACTACAAAAATATTACATTTTTAACTTGGAAAGTGGGTAATATTGAATGACATATTTAATCATTTTTACAGTTTGTGTCAGTTAACCACTGCTCCCTAACAATATCTCAGGGGCCCCCAATTTATCCTCATCCTTCTGATGGAGAGAACCCAATAGAGAAAATTGTGGATAGGGAAAAGTAAAAAGAAAGTGCCTGTGGTTGAATCTACAACAAAGGATACACAAAGGATAATACCAGAATATTTTGGATAAATGGATGATATTGCCAGAAATCCTCAAACTGCATCTGTGTGCAATTTGTGATTATAAGAATAAGTAGAATTTATACAAAACAAAATAATTTTTGCCACAAAACTCAAATAGTTATTTAACAAGTAATCACAAAGACGTGAACACATTACATTTAGTTATCATTTCTCCTTAGGCTACTCTTCGTTGTGACAATTTCTCAGATTTTTCTTGTATTTGATGAATTTGACAGTTTTAAGGAGCGTTCATCAGATGCTTTGTAGAATTCCTTTCAATAAGTGATTTTTCTGACATTGTCCCCATGACTGCATTGGGGTTATGGATGTTTTTTGGTAGAAAGACTACAGAATTCCAGTGTCATTTTATCATATCATATCAAGGGTGCATGCTTTCAGCATGACCGCCCTTTTGATGTTGACCTTAATCATGCAGTTGTGTTAGTGTCTGTCAGGGTTCTTGTCTGAAAGTTGTGCATTTTCCCCTTCTTTAGTTTTCCTGCTTGAGAATATTCTAAAGTTTGGATGTGCCACAGTTTGTACGCACAATCACTCACTGAAGGAAAACTAAGTGTTTTCCAGTTTGGGGAGATTTTTAATAAAGCTGCTGTTATAACTACTCATGTGCAAGGTTTAATAGGACCCAAGTTTTCGAATCAGCTGTGTATATGGATCATATGCTAAGAATATGCTTAATATTGTAAGAAATCTACAAATTGTCTTCCAAAGTGACTGAATGACTTTGCATTCCCTGACAAGAGTTCCTATTGCTCCACATCTTCACCAGGAATTTTTGGATTTTAGATGCTCTAATTGGTCTGTGGTGGTTCTGAGTCTATATTTCTTTGTGTTAACATTTACAGTGTCATTTCTCACACATGTGTATTGTCTCCACTACTATACTGAGCCCCTGAGAGTAGGTTCTATATCTTATTCACCATAAACTCTCAGTGTCTGACAAATGACAAGGTGATTATTTTGTAACGAAGGCAAGACTGAATGAAAGAATAAAAGAATTGTGTCTAATGATTAACTTCCAACATGATTTGAGTAATTAAATGTGTTGAACAATAAGACTTATAGTGATAATTTTTCTCTTTGGCATTATGTTAAATGTTCATTGCAGTGGATTGGGCTTCTCCTGAACCCCCTCCTTCCAATTAATTTCCTTTTTAAAAGTACCACTCTTTGAAAAATGATCCAATAATTCTTTAGAACCATCTGTTGAAAAATATATTTCCAAACAAAAATAATTGGTTCCATGTAATAGTATTTAACAAAAGAATTTTACTTCTTCCAGTTAGGTACCAGTAATAGATATTTGAAGCCAGTAAACATAGTTGAACAATATTAATTTTCAAATTTTGCATGTTGAGACAATATTAACAGTAAATGGATTTATTGAGGGCATATATAAAAATATATTTATGATATAGCTAAATTGATATATTTAGTAAATCATATATTGTTCCTCACATTAGACTATATTCCTTATATCAAATTTATTAATATATATAATTATCACTTCATAGACTTTGAATTTAAGATCAATAGAATTTAATAAAATTGTCTAATATTATCTGTTACAGTGTCAGGCCAGGATTTGAAATTTCACTCAAGGCTAATTTATTCTTCAAACTGACCATTTATATCACACGTATTTTTGATCACAGGTAATTACCCTAGGTCATTTTTTTATTAAACTATATTTCCAGTCCCTCTAAAATATGTTATTTATCTCTCGTTACTAAATCACCTTGTTCTTTTGTAGGGCACCTTATAGGAGAAATGTAACATAGATATCAAAATAAGTGATGATGCAGAAGAAAGCTATAGAAAGTAAATTTATCACAATACGCTATAATCATAGGAAATGATTCATTTCCTGATTTTCATTTTACTTCAACTGAAGTTGTAATGCCAGTTTTCCTACAGTACCCTGGAGGGATTAATGAGTAATTCTTGATGTCAGTGCTTTACTTCCCACAGAGTCCCCATTCTTTTAGAAATAAAATTAGAGAAAGTCGAAGAAAGTGACTCAAAGATTCTCAGATTTGTGCTATTTAAAAATGTATTCTCTAACCTATCTCCTGCCTCTCTTGCCAAGATTCTGGACTTTCACATACTTTTTTTGCTGACTCCTTGAAATTTATATTCTTTTCTCCTATTTTTTCTGAGATGGAATGTGGATTGATGTCTACTTTCAACAGTAAATCAGTTGTTCTATGCACAAAGAACATTTGTTCTAGTAAATATTTTTCCTTGATTCCTCAACGAAGTATGAGCCAAGAACTAGTTAGGCTCATGAAATGACATGAGGTTGATACCATTGGAATGTTTTATGTTGATTAAAAAATGTGGGAGACTCATATTTCTTAGTAAACCATTGGGAGATATATGATTAGTGTAAGCCTTACTGTTGTGAGACAACTGCAAATAGTCAGGTTGTTAAGAGAATAAAAGAGCAACTATTAGAAAAGTTTAAACAAAGTTTAAACTTTAAACAAATTATGTTAAATATTGCTATGAATTTACTCACTGGATTATGGGGAATTAGATTGGGATCATTCTCTGATTCTTGCTTGACAAAAAATTATGTCATTATATTTTATGAATAAACACAGTGTAGCATTTGAACCTGTGGCATCATAATAGAATCATTAGAATGCTTTTTGGGTATTTTTTGAAGGGTGGGGTAAGATGTTAAAAAGTAAAGTGATTCAGAAAAGAAAGGCTTAAAAGGAATGTGTATGCCTGGTCACTTTACTATATAGGAGAAACTGTCATAGCATTGTAAATCAACTATACTTGAATTTAAATAAGAAAAGAAGGAAAGAAAGAAAGAGAGGCTTTATTCAACTGATGCAAATCCGAAGTGCCTGAGGGGCGGGTGGCTCCCAATGAAGCCAGGTCAGGATTTTTAACAGTGGGGGAAAAGTTCTATACCTGTTCTAGCAGTTTAGGTTTAGGCTGTTTTTTATTTTGTTTTGTTTTGTTTGTTTGTTCTTTTTTTAAGGCTGTTTTTTTACTTTAGCCAAAATAAGTTGCTGTGGACCATTGCAGTTTCCATGTCCTTGCTCAGAGTCCTGATAACCACTGCCAAAAATATTTTCTGAAAACTGTTTTTGCAGGTTTTGCATTTAATCAGCTAATCTAAGTGGGGAAAGTAAATAGCAAAAAGAGAATGAGAAAGGGGTAAATGTGGGAAGCAAAAGAGAAACTGAGACCTTCTATCATGTCTGATTTAATGTTTTTACAAATGTTAGGTGAAGTGTTTCTCTTCCCTTGAAAAATATATAGCTTTATTTGTTTCTTTCTGTGTGTGTCTGTATAGGTTAGGTATATCTGTATATCTGTGTGTATGTGTACACACACACACACACACACAGACACATAATCTGTGGAGCTGAGTTAGATCAAACCACTAAAAACGTGGGTTTTGTTTCAAAGATTAGGAAGAATGATGCATTCAGACTCAGTAGAAAATCTCCCTTTCTTTACTACTTATATGAGATTAGATTCTCAGAAATAGATCCTGAGATAATGATTTTTGCGGAAATGATTACCAAAAAAAAAAAAAGTTTCATGTAATAAAAACAGAAGAGAGGGAGTTCTCATCAATGACTCAGCAGTAACAAACCCAGCTAGTATCCATGAGGATGTAAGTTCGGTCCCTGCTGTTGCTCAGTGAGTCAGGGATCTGGCATTACCTTGAGCTGTGGTGTAGGTTACAGATGCGGCTTGGATCTGGCGTAGCTGTGGATGTGGTGTAGGCCAGCGGCTGCAGGTCCAATTGACTCCTATCCTGGGAACTTCTGTATGCCACGCATGTGGCCCTAAAAACCAAAACAAAGAAAAAAAAGAGAGAGAAGTGGGATTACAAATGAATGTAAGATAAAACTTTGGTATCTTGCAAAGTTTTCCAGAAAGAAATTTAGTTTAGTTCAATAGGATAGTCATAGAGAAAGTGAGAATCACACCTTAACTGAGAGAGAGAGAAATTGGAGTTTATATTTCCTAATAGGTCATTCACTAGTTAAGGGTTAATTATAGGATATAAATTTCTATGCACTTCCTTTTTCAGTATCTGCAGGTAACATGGTTTGGGTTAGCTCTAGGTCTCTTATGGAAAGGAGACTCCAAGTTCTATATGTTGGCAGTGAAAGCAAACTGGGAACCAGTGAGCACACACATAATAAACAAAACTGTACTCACCCTCCTATCCATCCTTCGTAATCATGCCAGAATAAGTCACTTGGTTACAACAGGTGAAACAGGAAGTAATAACAAGAGCTAGAGTGAATAGATGATTAATGGATACATGATAGATAGATAGATAGATCGATCGATCGATCTACTGATCAGAGTGTGTCTGATTTTTCACTAACTGGTAATATGGAAAAAAGATGTTATTCCTCTTCTTCCTAGGGTTGAGAAGTAACAGATTGGAGTTAAAAGTGAGTACTCCCCAGAATTTCTGAGAAGCTAGAAGTGATGAGACTTCCCTTTTCTCTTGATAACAGGGAAGCTATCACTGTATTTTACAGTGAGAAGATTTAGTTACACAGGTAGTTTTTCTAATGGCAAGTGATAGAGCCTGATTTTGGACTGCAATCTTAACTACTGTGCTATATGGCAGAAGGCATAGATTTTAAAACTTCTTTGTGTCCCCAGGGTCTGCTTGGTAACCAGATTGAATTATCCAGACAGAGAGATATATGTTCATCTTCTATGCTGAAATATTGTAGAAAAGAAATACTTCTTTGGGTGAATTGGGAAGATGCCATTTTCAAAAAACTTTGGAGAGAGTGTAGCATGTAGAAATTCTTGATACAATAACAAATATACTGTTCTTTAATCAAGCTTCATTACATTCAGTGAAGGATGAGATGCAGAAATAAAAATTGCCATTAAAGGTATTAAAGGATACCAAAGACTGTAAAATAATTTGCAAAAATATTGTATAACTTCTTCCTCAAATAGTAGTCTATAATGCATTAAACAGATCCCTTTTTCCTAAGTGTGACCTCAATGGCATAGAGTTATATATCTGAATTTGGGGTGTTTTCCTTTCTCTTAACCATTTTATAAAAAGTATCTCCATAGTTTTTTTTTTTTCTTTTTAAGACAGATTTTCTTAGAGAAGTTTTAAGTTCCCAGCAAAGTTTAGTGGAAGGTATAGATATTTCTCATATACTCCCTGCCACCACACATGCACAGACAGCCTCTCCAATTAAGAGGGTCCCCACCACAGTAGTACATTTATTACAATCTTTGAACCTACAATGACACACTATTATTACACAGTGTCTGTAGTTTACACTAGGGTTCACTCCTGGAATTTTACATTCAGGGCTCAGACAAATGTATAATGACATATATCCACTATTACAGTATCATACATAGTAGTTTCTCTGCTTTGAAAATTTTCTGTGCTCTGTCTGTACATCCTTCCTTCTGCCCTAATCCTGGGCAACCATGACTCCTTCTAATGTCTTCTTGTTTTTTTTCCATTTCCAGTTCACATAGTTGGAATCATACCAAATGTAAACTTTTCAGATTGACTTCTTTCACTTAGTAATATGCATTTAAATTTTCTCCCTGTCTATCCATGGCTTGATAGTTCAAAGAGCATTATTCCATTTCTGGATGTACCACGGTTTATTTTTTCATCTACTGAAGAAAACTTTGTTGTTTCCAAGTGTTGGTAATTACATCTGTATGCATGTGTGGACATCTGTTTTCAGTTGTGTTGGTAGATATCAAGGAGCATGGTTGCTGGAACACATAGTAAAATATGCTTAGTTTTTTAAGAAACTGGCAAGCTGTTTTCTATAGTGGCTGTACTAGTTTGCATTTCCACCCATAACAAATGAGAATTTCTTTGACTTCAAATCCTCTCCAGCATTTGATACTGTCAGTGTTCCAGATTTTAGCCATTTTAACAGATGTAGGGTGGTATGTTCTTATTTTATTTTTTATTTTTTAGATCTATTGTCTTCTTTATTCTTTTTTTACGTTTTTATTACATTTATAGTTGTACAACTATCATCACAAACCAATTTTATAGCCTTACCATCCCAAACCCCCAGTGCATCCTCCAGCCCTCTAACCTGTCTCATTTGGAAACCATAAGTTTTTTAAAGTCTGTGAGTCAGTATCTGTTCTGCAAAGAAGTTCATTGTGTCCTTTTTCTAGATTCAACATGTAAGGGATAGGTTATGATGTTGGTGTCTCACTGTCTGGCTGACTTCACTTAACATGATAATTTCTAGGTCCATCCATGTTGTTGCAAATGCTGTTCTTTCCTTTTAATGGCTGAGTAATATTCCATTGTGTATATGTACCACATCTTCTTTATCCACTCTTCTGTTGATGGACATTTAGGTTGTTTGCATGTCTTGGCTATTGTATATAGTGCTGCAATGAACACTGGAGTACATGTATCTTTTCGAGTCATGGTTTTTTCTGGGTAGATGTCCAGGAGTGGAATTGCTGTATCAAATGTTAATCCTAATACCAATATAAGGTGTTATGTATCTTCATATTTTAATTTGTATTTCCCTGATAGCAAATGATGTGGAACACCTTTTTATATGCTTATTTCTAATCTGTACATCTTCTTTAGTGATATGTCCGTTAAGGTGTTTGGTCCATTTTAAATTGGGTTGCTTATTTTCTTATTGCTGAATTTTAAGAGTTCATTTAATGTTTTGGATGAGTCCTTTATCAAATATGTCTTTTGCAAATATTTTATCCCAGTCTGTGGCTTGTCTTCTTATGCCTTTGAAAGTGACTTTCACAGGGCAGAATTTTTTAAATTTTATTGAAACCCAGCTTTCAA
>PVHT021183666.1:11550262-11599980 GCA_004024745.2 Catagonus wagneri
TGTTTGGTCCATTTTAAATTGGGTTGCTTATTTTCTTATTGCTGAATTTTAAGAGTTCATTTAATGTTTTGGATGAGTCCTTTATCAAATATGTCTTTTGCAAATATTTTATCCCAGTCTGTGGCTTGTCTTCTTATGCCTTTGAAAGTGACTTTCACAGGGCAGAATTTTTTAAATTTTATTGAAACCCAGCTTTCAAAAATTTTCTTTTATGGATCATGCCTTTGGGGTTGTATCTAAAAAGTTATTGACAAACCTAAGTTCATCTAGAATTTCTCCTATGTTCTAAGAGTTTTCAAGTTTCACATTTTATATTTAAGTCTATGATCCATTTTGAATTAATTTTTGTAAAGGATATAAAGTCTTTGTCTAGATTTTTTTTTCTGCATTTGGTTGTTTCAGCATAATCTGTTGAAAAAACTGTCTTTTCCCCATTGCATTGCTTTTATTCCGGTTTCAACCAGCAGTTGACTGTATTCATGTGAATCTATTTCTGGGCACTCTATTCTACTCCATTTGTCTACTTATCTATTATTTAACCAGTACCATACTGTCTTAATTATTATAGCATTGCAGTAAGTCTTGAACATGGTAGTGTCAGTTCTTCAGCTTTGTTCTCTTTTACAAATTTGTTTGGCCTTTCTATGTGAATTTTACAATTTTTTTTTTGATTCTACAACATAACTTTCTGGGACTCTGGCTCTGGGATTGCATGGAATCCAAGTATCAGGATGGGAAAAACTCACCTTTTTTTTCTTTCATTTTAGGGCCACACCCTCAGCATTTGGAAGTTCCCAGGCTAGGGAATCAGAGCTGTAGCTGCTGGCCTATGCCACAGCCACAGCAACGTAAGATCCGAGCTCTGTCTGCGCCCTATACCACAGCTCACGGCAATGCCGGATCCTTAATCTGCTGAGCGTGGTTAGGGATCAAACCTGCGTCCTCATGGATGCTAGTCAGTTTCATTTCCGCTGAGCCACGAGGGGAACTCCCTTCATATCTTGACAGTATTGAGTATTCCTATCCATACTTGGAATATTTCTCCATTTATTTGATTTCCTCGTAAAGAATTGTATCTATTTTGTTGGATATATTCCTAAATCTTTCATTTTGGGGGTGCTAAAATAAATTGTATTGAGTTTTTCATTTTAAATTCCACATACTTATTGCACGTGTAGGCATATCTTGTTTTACGGTACTTCACGTTAATCTGCTTTTCAGATGCTCTGCTCTTTTACAAATTGAAGGTTTGTGGAAAACCTACGTTGAGTAAATCTATTGGCACCATTTTTTCAGCAGCATTTGCTCACTTTGTATCTCTGTGTCACATTTTAGTAATTCTCTCACTATTTCAAACTTCTTCATTATTATTATATTCAATTTGATGCTCCAAAATAGGTGATCTTTGATGTTACTATTTGTTTTGGGGTGACATAACTGAGGCCACATAAGATGACAAATGTAGTCATTAAATGTGTATGTTCTGACTATTTCACTGGTCGGCTATTCCCATCTCTCTCCCTCTCCTTGGGTCTCCCTATTCCATGTGACACAACAGTATTGAAATTAGGGTAATTAATCACCTCACAATGGTCTCTAACCATTCAAGTGAAAGGGAAGCATCATACATCTCCCACTGTATAAATCAAAAGCTAGAGATGATTAAACTTATTGAGGAAGGCATGTTGAAAGTCTACATAAGCTAAAAGTAGGCCTCTTTGCCAAACTGTTTGCCAGGTTATGAATGCAAAAGAAAAAGTTCTTAAAGAAAATTTAAAGTGTTGCTCCAGTGAACATATGTATGATAAGAGGCGTTCCCACTGTCGTTTAGCGGTTAACGAATCTGACTAGCATCCATAAAGACGCAGGTTCGATCCTTGGCCTTGTTCTGTGGGTTAAAGATCCAGTATTGCCATGAGCTGTGGTGTAGGTTGCAGATGTGGCTCGGATCTGGCATTGCTGTGACTGTGGCGCAGGCCAGCAGCTACAGCTCTGATTCGACCCCCTAGCCTGGGAACCTCCATATATCACAGGTGTGGCCCTAAAAAGCAAAATAAATAAATAAATAAATAAAATAAAAAAAAAATATATATATACACATATATATATCAGCTTTATTGCTGATGTGGAGAAAATTTTAGTTGTCTGGACAGATCAAGCCAGCCACAACATTCTCTTAAGCCACGCCCTAATCCAGATCAGGGCCACAAGTTTCTTCAGTTCTCTGAAGGTTGAGAGAGGTAAAGAAGCTGTAGAAGATAAGTGTGAAACTGGCAGAGGTTGGTTCATGTGCTTTAAGGAAGAAAGCCATCTCTGAAACATACAAGTGCAAGGAGAAACAGCAAGTGCTGATTCGGAAACTACTGCAAGTTATTCAGTAGATCTAGCTCAGATAATTAATGAAGGTGGCTATACTAAACAACAGATTTTCAGTGTAGACCAAGTAGCATTCTATTGGCAGAAGACTCCGTCGTCATCTAGGACTTTCATTGCTAGAGAAGAGAAGTCAGTGCTTGGTTTCAAAGCTTCGAAAAACTGGCTGATTGTCTTGTTAGGGGCTAATGCAACTGGTGACTTTAAGTTAAAATCAATGCTCAGTTTACCACGCTTAAAGTACAAGTCCTAATAATAATTATATTAAATCTATCTTGCTTGTGCTTTAGAAATGGAACAGCAAAGCCTGATGACAACACATCTGCTTACAACATGTTTTACTGAATATTTTAAGCCCACTGTTGAGACCTACTGCTCAGGCAAAAAAAAAAAAAAATATTATTTTCAAAATATGCTCCTTAACAATGCACCAGGCTACCCAAAAGCTTTGATGGAGATGTATGTAAGATCAATATTGTTTCATGTCTGCTAACACAGCATTCACCCTGCGACTCATGGATAAAGGAGTAATTTGGACTTTTAAACCTTATCAGTTAAGAAATAAATTTTGTAAGGCTGTAGCTTCCATAGATAGTGATTCCTCTGATGGATCTGAGAAAAATAAAAAAAAACAAACTAGCAAACAAAAACAACCTATTAGAAAAGATTCATGCTTCTAGATGTCATTAAGTACATCTGTGATTTATTAGAAAAGATTACAATGTAAATATTAACAGGAGTTGAGAAGAACCAGCACTTATGATGACTTGGAGAAGTTCAAGACTTCAGTGGAAGAAGTAACTGCAGATTTGGTAGAGATAGCCAGAGAACGAGAATTAGAAGTGGAGTCTCAATATGTGTCTGAATTGCTGCAATCGCATGTTAAAACTGTAATGGATGAGGAGTTGCTTCAAATGGATGAGCAAAGAAAGTGATTTCTGGAAATGGCATCTACTTCTGGTGAAGATTTTGTGAAGATTGTTGAGATGACAACACAATATTTAGAATATGACATAAACTTATTTAAAAGGCAGCAGACCATGATAAAATGTGGTCAAGCAATGCCTGCTATAAAGAAATTGTTTGTGGAAGGAAGAGTTAGTTGAAGCAGCAGACTTCATTGTTGTCTGGTTTTAAGAAATTGCCACACTACCCCTCAGCTTTCAGCATCCTCCACCCTCATTAGTCAGCAGCCATCAAGAATGAGCAAAACCTCTACCAGCAAAAAGATGTCTGAAATCTCAGATAATCATTAGCATTTTTAGTAACAAAGTATTTTTAATTTAGGTATGTACTATTGCACACTTAATAGATTACAATATGACTTTTTTTTTTTTTGCACTGGGAAACCGGAAAATCTGTGTGACTTTCTTAATTTAATATTTGCTGTATTGAGCATAGTATAGAATCAGTATCCCTGAGCTATGCCTGTATATACAGGAAAACTATTGATCTCTATGTATTAACCTTGTATCCTTCAACCTCACTATAATTGCTTATTAGTAACAGGAGTTTTTTGTCAGTTCTTTGAGATTTTCTACAACGATGATCAGATCATATCATCTATGAGCAGAGACAATTTTTTTTTATTCCTTCTCAATGTGTATACCCTTTGTTTCATTTCTTGTTCCATTACATTAGCTAACATGGTTGTTTCTTTTAAAAATGTATGTCCTATGGTATTACTTAGTGATCTTATGATACTGAAATGGTAGGAAGAAGAGAGCTCTAAATCAGACCTGTTCAGTTTCAGAATATAATTTCACTCATTTAACGTACTTTGATCTTATAAACAAGGACTCTTAAGTTTAAGTGGTTTGACCAAGATCATACTAGTTTAGTATTGAAAAGAATAGAACGCTAACCTTTCTCCTGCTGAGCGATTTTCAACAGTGGGTGATTTTGTGCCCAGGGAGGGATGGGGGGTATTTGGCCATGTATAGGGCCAGTTTTGATGGTCACCACTTGGGAAAAGCGATTGCCACTGACATCTAGTGGGCAGAGATAAAGTATGCTGCTAAATATCCTACAATGTACAGGACATCCTCCCACAACAAAGAATCATTTGTGCAAAATGTCAGTAAGTCCACAGTTCAGAAGGCTGATAAACTCTAGATGCTAGCTGTATTATTTAAGCTAATGCAGAGTGCTAAAACAGATTTTAGTTGTGGACATAATGTAAATCTATCCTTGTTCAACTGAATCCAGTGGAACTGTTCCTAATTGGGAGACTCTCCTTCAGTCTATGATTCGGGTTGCCAGATGTACTATTTATTCCTGTATAACAGTTACTCCTAAGTTTAAGTTGCCCATAAATTAAAGTGGCTTTAACAACAGTAACAACACATTTATTGTATCCTATAATTTCTGTGGCCCAGAAATTTGGGAGCAGCTTGGCTGGGCAGTTCTGGCTCAGAGTTTCTCATAAAGAGTCAGATATTTGCCAGAGCTGCAGTCATCTGGAGGCTTGACTGAGGATGAAAACTAGCAATAGCTTCCAAGGGACTCATTGACATAGCTGGCAAATCTGTGCTGCCTTTTGACAGGTGCCTCAATTTCTCTCCACACCAGCTTTTCTACGGCATTGTTTGGGTGTCCCCATGGCAGAAGAAGCAATTTAAGTGGAATCTGCGAAGGTTTTAAGTGCACACATCACTTCATCTTTTTTTGGGGGGGGCACACCCACAGCATGTGGAAATTCCCAGACTAGAGATCGAACCCAAACTATGGCAGCAACCCGAACCACTGCAGTGGCAATATCAGATCCTTAACCTGCTGCTCTGCAAAAGAACTCTCACACATCTCTTCTGCTCTCTCCTACGTGCCATGGAGATCAGCTCTTATTCAGTTTGGGAAAGGACTACGGAAAAGCCTGACTGCAGGGATGTGATTAATTATTGAGGATCATCTTCAGTGCTGGTTGTTACACCTTGTTACTTCCATTACATGTCTCCACTATATTCAGTAGCAGGCTTTAAAGATCACAGTGGAGGTCCTCTCCATCCCAGCCAACACAAATAGGGAAAGCAGAGAAAACTACATGTAAAAGACTTCAGGGCCACAGTTGCCAGCTGTGCACATTCTCCCTTGCTAAACAGAAATGATAGAGGTGGTTGTAAAATGTAATTGATACCTGTATTCAGAAAGAAAACTAAACAGGTATGGCAAGACATCCACTAAACTATGTCATACTTCTAGCAAGTTACTTAAACATTTTAGACAATGTCATGCAAAAACACCGTTCCCTTTAGAAATCGGAAAGATATGCAAGTATAATTGGGGGAAAAAACATAATAATCAAGTGAGATTAGCTATCCAATGAAAGTAAATTATACAATTTGGTATCACATAATTATTCTTTTTATTCTAGTATAGTAAAAAATTCTTCACTTTTTCAAATCATTAATTTGGAAGGACAACAAACCAAGATGGATTAAGTATCTTGTTTTGTACTATGTAATGTATAACACATTTAACAGACCTGAGGAATAACTATTATAATCCTATCAGGAAATAGACTAAAAATATTTCAACATATTATTCAAAGTTATGGGGCTGATAAGTAAAATATGCAGAATTCAAATGTGTATTAATCTCACCCTAATACCCATGAGTTTTTATGATATACAAAATAAGGTATTCTCATTTTACCAGCTTACTCTTACTTCCTTAAAAATATCTGTGAGGTTTTTAAAATTTTTATTTATGTATTTATTTGCTTAGCATTCTCTTTACAAATAGACACATATACAGGTTCTAGATATGTCTAAAACTGCAGACTTTTCTTTAACCTTGGACAGAAGGATATAATGCAAAATTAAAAAAAAATCTTTGCCTTGAAACAGCCTTATTGTTAGGGTGATTCTCATCATATTTGGAAAGTGGTATCATACATGCAAACAAATAAGTGTGCATAAACAAAGAAATTTAGCTATGGAATATATATATCAGCTAGACGCTACAAATACTTCTTTAAAGGACAGATTGTAGAGAAATTTACTGGCAGCCAAATATTCTCTTCAAAAGAAGTCGCTTAGACACACAGCATACCTCTGCTTATTTCCCATACATTTTGTATGACAAACTACTCACTGTCATTCAGCTCTTGGAAAAGTATTTTATGATCAAATGATGATTACTTTAGTGTGATGAGATTTGAAAGGTATGCAAATGTGCTCTTTGATGGAAGAGCCATTTACCTATGAAAAGCAACATTACTAGAAAACTGATACCTTTAGAATAAATGGCAAACCAAGTGAGCCTCAGTATTTGCCTGATCTTTAATCAGCAACATATCCAGAAATATCCAGTGCCAAGATCAGAAAATGGTAACATAGTTAAGCATTGGAAAAGTACATAATTTTTCAGTCTTAGCTGAGTGCTAAACTGGGACTAAGAAATGCACATTAAAGCAGGCACACAGGGGCAGTTGTCCCAGATCATTCTCATAAACTAGACTTCTGATCTTATTTTTCGTCTCTCCTCTGTTAAAAGGTGCTTTCTGCTTGTTTATTTTTGATATTTGCTGTTGCTGTTTTTTTGCTTGTCTGTTTCTTTGTCATCATTATTGCAAGCTGGACTTTTGGTAGCTCTGCATGTGGTTTATATGAGTGTTCTTATCTCAGGGAGTCATCCTCCATGTACTCCCAATTAAAATCATTAATTCATGTATTGGGAACAAATTCTCAAACATTTTTGGTTCATGATCAGTTCATGAGAGGTAGATGATTTTCTAGGGCCTTCATCATTTTCCACTTGCCTTGTCACTGTAAGAGCCACACCTCTCCCAACACTCGCGTCTCCAGTTAATGGTGCGCATTTCGTTGGAAAGGTAACCATAAAGATGTTTCTCTTTTTCCACCACACCTTTCTTTCTTCCTTACTTTTTTGAGTGGAGGTAAATTAGCATATACCAGGAATGAAATGCTAGACATATCCATAATATTAAGATAAACACGATTTACATAAGATTCTGCTCTAGGAATTCCCTGTAGATTCCTCATTATAGAACCATGACCCATGCTTTGATATACACGATAAGAAAATTATAAACACGATGGAGAACTTATGTGGCATCATATCATGTGATGCCTTAAAGCATTAATTTCTTTTTTGTCCATTAAAAAAAATGACTTCAAATCAACTTAGATTTGTGTCTCCTAATCTATTAACCTCTCATTTATGCTAGGGAAAACCCTAAAATCAAATGAATCAATGCAGAATCAAATACAATGAAAAAGTTTACTTTTGTCAAAATAGAAGCTGCAAGTCCCTGACATATTTTACTCTCTTGTACTGTTATAGAACCACATTCAAGAGAGGCAGTATACTCTCCCTGCATCATTAGTAAGCATATCAGGTCTGATGGGGTAAGAAAATGTAGCTCACTGGAAAGACTATTAACTTTAGCCTTAGATATTCTGTGAAAACACTGGAGTAATTATTTAACTTCCAGAAGCCTCTGGAACTTCATCCTTAAAATGAGAATCGCTAAAATTAGTACCCAGGGTTTCTGGGAGAATGAAATACAGAGCATGTACTAAATCTCCAAGCAAGAGGCTAATTCAGCTAATGGTATCAGGCCCATTTCATCACTCAAGGCCATTTGAGGATTTCTGTACAATCCTAAAGGGCCCAGGTCATCACGAAGTGTAGACATTTAATTTTTTTTTAACTATCTCAGTATCTTATATGCTGATTTCTTTTTTTTTTTTAAACTTCTTACTGGATCTGTAGTATAGTTAAGCCAATCTAGTTTTAAACTCAGACTTCAGACATTTATGTGATGGTAAAATACATAGAATTTAGTGGCTATTTGCTTCATTTTGCACGTTTTTAATTTCAATTATAAAGGAACTCCTTGTTAGTTCTAAGACTTTTCCCTGCCTAAAAGAAAAAAGAAGTTACATATATTGATGAC
Organism: Catagonus wagneri; assembly: GCA_004024745.2. Taxonomy (NCBI): domain Eukaryota; kingdom Metazoa; phylum Chordata; class Mammalia; order Artiodactyla; family Tayassuidae; genus Catagonus; species Catagonus wagneri. The sequence goes on from PVHT021183666.1 coordinate 11,558,556, forward strand.
ATCCAGAGATAGTGTTAATTTTGAAACAAAAAAGTCACTCCTCTGAATTACACCTTTATGATCACCTAAGTGAAGCATATTCTAGACCCATTGCTCCTTACGTTTTCTTATTTGATTCTAAACTGGGCAGCGGTAAAGCAATATTGTGTTGTTGAAGGAGGACAGGTTTTAAAATCAAATTGGCTTAGTGTCCATCCTGTCTTCACCACTTAACAAGATATGATTTTGCTCATTGTAAACCTAAACCTAATTCTCTCCTCATGTTTTAAGTTTTATAAAACCTTCTTGTTGTGATGAAAGAGTGGCTATGCAAGAACAGCTTCCATTTTGGATATTCAAGCCTTTCAAACTTCTGGCTCCTAGCCTAGCAAAGTTGAAAGTACTGGATAAGATGGATAATAACTGTGCATCTTCAGTGATAATTGTGTATCATTGGTACTCCTGTAGGTGAGATGCAACAGGCTGTAGGAAAACTCTCTGGTCCATGTCATCTATTTTTGGGGGAGGGGTTTATAAACTTTATTTTAAAGACATGAGCCTTTTGAATTAAAAAAAGTCACAAAGTTATAGATGAGAAAGCAAAATTATCCAAAACCTCACCATAAGAAAAGATAATTAATTTACATGTCAGTGTAAAAGTGTTCTATATATATTATATATTATGTATTACATATTGTATGTTATATTGTATATTATATATTACATATTATATATTATATATTATATATACACACATACACACGTATACACACATACATATATGTGGCATTGAACACGTTTTACTCTACTAGATGTTGTAGAAAAAAATACCGTGATTCTATGTCAGGAAATAACAGACATCTATTTTTAATGGTTGCATTATTTTATTTTATATGAATTCACTTAAAAGCATTTAATCATTTTGCAACTGAAAGATAGCCGTGAAATAAATCTCAGAAATTACTTTTTAGGTCACCCCACTGATGAGTACTGAATGCAAAAATTAAACCTAGGTCTTTCTGCTTTCAAAGCCCATCTACCCTGACTACAGAATATGGGTTTACTTTTTTCGTATAGCATTTGAAACTATTTGAATGCATGTCATTGACCTCGACAAATCACTCTAGGTTCTAAAACCCAGGTTAATGATGTAGGTGAAACAGACCATGCGCTTTTGCCTTCTCACTCATTTAAAAAAAGGTTCTCGCCAATATACTTGTAGCTCCCTCTGCTTAAAATGTGAAGATATTAAAGACCTCTTGTTTTACATAATTTTGAAAGTTAACATGGAAAATTCCACTCTAAAAATGCCCTCAGCTGCATTTGTAGAAGGATTAGCCCTCAGCTTAGTTTGCAAGGAACTAAAATGAGCAGTTAGAACAATAAAGCAATGCTCACCAGTTGCCTGGCATTGTGCAGACCCAGCCATAAAGTGCATGTTATGATGTAACACCCACTGGGCTTAATTATTCCTTTTTTATGTACAGAAGAGCACAAGCTGTGCAACCTTTGGGAGTATTGACTGCTCAGAAAGCTTTCTATTCCTCTCTCCTCCCACTCTCTGCCCACAATAGGAATTCTCCCATCAAGCTTCCATTTTGCCAGAGAGAGAATAGAATCTTTGGTAATTGATAGTCTCAGTTCTGGCATGGAGTGGAGCAAAAGCTTGCAGTCGTCACTCCTCTGCTCAGACATACTTAATGGATACTCAGTGCCTAGGAATCAAATCTTTAACAGAGCCTGAGGCCCTCAAAGGTACGGCCCAGCTTGCCTTCACAGCCTTGTTCTCATCACTGCTTCTCTATGACTGTTTTATTCCCTTATACCTAGTATGTCTATTCATTTCCCCGGAAGCAAATCCTAGCACTTCATCTTTCTTAACAGTAACTGCATCTTGCAAAAATGCCTTCACAACTCTTTTGCCTATGTGAATTCAGTTTTTTTGTTTTATATAGTCAAGGTAATATACCGCTGTTTCTTAAAGACTTCCAAACTACCTTGAGTTTTATTGATACCTCATTTATTAGTAACATTCATTTTCTCTTAAATTCAACTTTTTATAGTCAGTTTTATTTTTGACCATATATTGTTTTTCTCTGCCAGCAAAATAATTATCCTTTACTCTGTCTTTATCTACTGAAATTCTGACACACCTTCTCTTAAGTGTCCAAATATGGTGGTTGATTAATTTTCTTGGACCTGAGAGCTTAACCGTTTATGAAAAAACCTTTCACATTACAGTGAATTAGAAAAAAAAAAAACTTTTTTTCTTACCTATTTACAAAGAGTACAGTCTTTAGTTTCATCATGCATTAAAATCCTTCTTTATATTAGACCTGTGTCAGCCCATCTGAGATATTTGAACACCAGTTAGCAACTGTAAATGCAAGTAGTACCCATAACATTCATATAATCTCAGGTAAGAAGAAGTAGTTTCAAATTATATAGTAAAAACAGAAGACATACTTTCCTCAAAAGAGCTCTCAGGGCTCTTTTTTACCAAGGAGGAATGGAAGAGAAACTAGACTGCTTAGTATGAAAGTAAAATGTTGAACTTTTAAACAGTCTTGCTGGTTTAATACCAAGAATATTTAAAGAGGCCTTTAGCTATTTTGCTGTTCTCATATTATAGGCAAATAGTCATAGTTTATCTTCTTCCGTTCTGCTTTAGGGTCTTCTAAGCCAATCTCAGTAGGTAAATATCAATTGTTCAGCCACAGAAGTCCATAAAAACCAGAGTTCCAGAAAAAGCATTATGTTTTTCATACAGTAATGTGCTTATAAGTGTTTTATAAGCCCTGTGCAACAAAAATGGAAGTGTGAATACCAACAATATAATATTTCAGTTACTCTCTGGGTTACTTAATAGTATTAGCAATATGTTTCAATCAAGCTCACACTGCATTTATTAAGGAACTTTATGTGGTTTTCTTTTTCAATTTGAAGTTAATCCATTGCAGGAAAAAAAAAATCCAAGTAAATGTATGGCATTAATCCTGATATACCAGCCAATGTTTATAACAACACACCATGGTACATTACTTCCAGAATGACTTGAAAGCCAAACCATGAATTTAAAGGGCTACACGAGCTCCCATTATCTATTTCTAGCAACTCAGGCAATTCTATAGGATATAAACTGCAGCAACTTTACAGCATAACATGCCCTTTATCCATTTCTCTTGTTGAATGCCACTCAACTACTGTTCTTCAGCTAAGCTCTCGAAGGTGAAGAAATAAGTTTATATCAATTCAGTTTTTTGTCATGCCCACAGCAAGCAGAAGTTCCTGGGCCAGGGATTGAACCCAAGCCACAGTGGTGACAACACCTAATTCTTAACCCACAGTGACACCAGGGAACTCCTAAATATATTCATTTTCAATGACACTCAAGATATTATTCCTTACTCGAATGGATCGTTTTACCTGTTTGCTAAAGGAAGAAATATTTAGTCTGCTTTTCCTTTATCAACAGATTATCAACCCAGGATTAATAACAACTGTGAGGTATTCAGTAATCTAGGAATCAGTACATCTGTAGTGTTTATTTTATACTTGATCTTAACTGAAAGGCCGAGAAGAAAGGTAGCGTTTATTTTAAATCAAGCTTTTGAGGCAGTTTTAGATTTGGTTGTTCTATGTATATGTCTTTTCTTTTGTATAGGACTGATGTGATGAGCAGTGGAGATATTCTGTCCAGATCTCCTGGATCCTTCTTTCTGCAAGCTCTTTGTTGAGCTTATATTAATGGTCTACCTTTGTGACTCTTTTCCTGTAGGTTCCCTTCAGGTAACTAGAGCCACTTTGCCCTGCAAACAGAGAGGGTTTATGTCCTTTTGGTGTAGACCTTAGCCAGTGATACAAAAACTGACAGATTGGGTGGTGAGAGCATAAGTACCTGGCTTCAAGGCATGACAACTCAAGAAGCAAATCTTGCACTCCAGAATTTTCCAGTGAAATTAGCAGAAAGGGCTTTCTATGAGCTTTGTGGCAAATCATAGCCTAATTTGTCTTCCTGTCTTTATTTACGGCTTCTCCCTTTACCTGTTTATCTTTGGGGTTCTTCCTAATAAGTCACTTGAATTCAAATGCTCACCTTGAGTTTTGGCTTGAGAAACTTAAAACAGTTTGTTTTATACATCGATGACTGGATATTAAGTATAATTCTTGATCTACCAGTAAAGAATGACACCAAAATAATTTGTGACTACTCCTTTGAAATAATAATCTTCATTAGGGTTCCCTTTGGAGAAAGCATGGCTTGGGAGTCAAAACAAGGTTCAAAGTCAACCTGGGCTTCTCACTAACTGTGCTACACTGGAAAAGTTAATTAGCTCTTGCTTCCTCAACTCTATTGCAATAAATCCCTAGAGGAATGTATCTAACATTAAATGAATATGTTGAGTATTTTTTCTTAGAGCTTCTCTTTAACGAATAGTTGTTTTTCCCCCCAGCTACCCTTCTATTTGTTTGAAAATGTTTAACATGCCAAAAGTATGATATATTCATTTTGACAACAGTAGGAAAATCAGTTAATTTATTCCATGAGGGTTAGACCATGTCATACTGACTACTGAACTTTCAAGGAAAAACAGAGGATACTAAGAGGGTAAGAAACGGAAAGACATAGCTTTTAGAGGTATTATGGTTCTGAGTCTTTCATGACTGATAATAAAGGGAAACCTCTAATGCAGAAAAACAATACTGTTTTCTGTCTTTTCTTCCTAGCTGTAGCAGTATCACCAAATTTAACTAGAAATGCCATTATAGAATCAAATTGTTAGAAAAAAACTTCAAATATTCAGGGAAGAATAGCGTTAAAATTTTACAGAGGAAGTCAGTCACGATAGTTTTTTATAAAGACAGTAAAACTGTTTAGTGAGTTTGTCCATGTAAGAGCATGATTTTGCCCATATTGTTTTGTAATTACAGTTATTTGTTTAATTAGCATCTAATGATCCCTTCCTTCTCCCTAACAGAAATCCAATTTTGTTTAGGGATCTAACCTTTCTTATGCATCCCTTGTGATGCAAGAGAATCTGAACTCAGCTCCATCTCGATGATAGGGCCTGAATGGTCTAAAGATAACCTCATTTTTATTGATTTCAAAATTGACCTAACTTGGGCAAGTTAATTTTGAAGAAAGTACTCTAAGTCTTTTAAAAAGGTTGTATGAATCCTAAGAGAGCAATCTGAAGTAAAATTTTTATCTCTTCCTCACTGTGAGTGAAAATTATCGATTATACGTGTGACTTTTGTTAACTGCTGCAACCATTTTAAAATTGGAGTAGGAGTCCTCTCATGGCTCAGCAGGTTAAGGCTCCAGCATTGTCGTTGCTGTGGCTCTGGTTTGATCCCTGGCCTGGGACCTTCTGCGTTCTGCACATGTGGCCAAAAAAGAAAAGAGAAAGGAAAAGGGGAGTAAAGATGAAGTGCTAATGGAAGAAGGCAAGCCAAGAGAGTTGCAGAAAAATAGCACTAGAGCAACTCCACTCCAAAGAGAGTCCTTTCTCTGACCTACTATTTGTGGAAGCTAATAAATTTCCATATTTTAAAAGTCAGTTTAAGTGGGTCTATTGGTTTCCTAGGGCTCTGATAACAAATTACAGCCAACTGGATGAATTAAAATGCAGAAATATATTCACTCACAGTTCTGTTAGCTCAAAGTCTGAAATCAGTGTATCCACAAGGCTGGTTCCTTCTGGAGCCTTGAGGGAAAAATCTGTTCCTTCCCTATCTCCCAATTCCTGTGATTACTGGTGATTCTTGCCCTTCATTGGCATATGGACTCATCACTCTTGTCTCTAACTCAGTCTTCTCCTGGCTTTCCTCTGTGTACTTCCATGTCATAAGTCTCTCTCTGTTCTCTCTTATAAAAAAACAACCTGATCTGGAGATCGTTCACATAAACCTTCAGAGACCTTACTTTCAAATAAAGTCTCATTCTTGGAGACCAGGGGCTAAGACTTGGACATATCTTTTTGGAGGGACACAATTATCACACTACAGTTGAATTTTTGGTTCTCACAGACACAAGAATGCTTATTCTTGTTGAAAATACTCTAATTTTACTCAGATAAAGAATCCCCTTATTCTGTGTCATAATTCTCAAATCCTTATATTTCAAGATGGTTGAATTTAATTTGTATTTAAACTCTGAAAGGATTTTAAAGATCGTCTCACCAAATGTTTCCCTTATAATAAAAACCCTGTTAGGGAGTTCCTAAACAATGACTATCTGATAATGTTTTTAATTGCTCCCAAATGAATATATTTCCATGACATTTCTTGTCACTTACAGAAAATTTTGACCATTTGAAATTTTCTGTGACCGAAAAGATATTTTGATTTGAAGATCCCAAACTGTGTAGCTTATATATATTAAAGAGGATTTTAAATACCTATTGGGACCAAAAAGTATATGGTATTAAGAGTAATCTCTAAATGAGTATGCTGTGTTAACAGGTGGAAGAGAAAAATGTCTGCTTTGGGCAGATTGTAGAAGTTCTGCATGCTTTACAGTATGGGAGTTTTCTGTTAAGACTCAATGAATATAATATTTGCTAATGATGTTCTTAGGGGTAAGGTAAAATGAAGTTTCTGGACCTTAAATGGAAATAAATGCCATGAATTTGAAATTATGTTTCTGATTTTAGAAATGTTTTACATGTTTATTTAATTAAATACCCAGTGATACCATTTTATGTTTCCTGCCATTTCCTTTCAAAACTAGAAAACAATTTGTGAGGCTCTTAGAAGAGATAAAATCAGATTTTTCAAAAACATAATACAGGGCTAAACTTCTGAAAGCATCATTTAAAATACTATTGGGTCAGCCAGATGCAGAGATTAGTGCTTGTTTTCCTTTTTTTTTTTTTGTTGGTTTGTTTTTTTGTTTGTTTGTTTGTTTTTCCTTTTTTTTTGTCTTTTCAGGGCCGCACCCACAGCATATGGAGGGTCCCAGGCTAGGAGTCGAATGGGAGCTGTAGCTGGTGGCCTAAGTCACAGTCATAGCAACACGTGATCCGAGCCGTGTTTGCAGCCTACACCACAGCTCACAGCAATGCTAATCCCTAACCCACTGAGGAAGGCCAGAGATCAAACCTGCATCTCATGGATACCAGTCAGATTCGTTTCCGCTGAGCCATGATGGGAACTCTGAGATTAATAGTTTCAATGTGATGTATGGAGTTGAGTCTCAGGATAGCACACAGTATTTATGATTCTCGAGAGAGAGATGTGAACCAGGCTCTTCCCAAATAATGATCAGCTTGCACACCCAGCCAGATCTTATCCAAGTTCAAAATCACCTCAAAAAAGATGACAGGAAATATAAGAAATATCAACAAAATTGTTAAGAAAAGTTAACATAGCATATCCTTCACAGAGGATTTGGAATCAGTTCCCTCCCTAACCTTTTCCAAGTCTGTGATTGAATTGCTGAGTTAATATTTTTTCCGTTATAAAGTCAGGATACATTTTGAAAAACTTGGGACTCTCCACTCCACACTTCTTAGAATGGCCTAACTCTAAAACACTGGCAGCACCAAATATGGACATAGGTGTGGAACAACAGGAACTCAATGATGGTGGGACTGCAAAATGGTGCAGCCACTTCGGAAGACGGTTGAAGACAGTTGTCAGTTTCTTATAGAACTAAATATACTCTTACAATTCAACAATCACTACTCTTCAGTATTTACCCAAATGAGGTGGAACATATGTCCACACAAAAACCTACACGTGAATAAATCTGTTTATAGCAGCTTTATTCCTAGTCACCAAAGGTTAGAAACAACCAAGATTTCTTACAGTAGGTAAATGGATAAGTAAACAGAGGTACATCCAGGCTGTGGAGTACTATTCAACATTACAAAAAATGGAGCTGTTAAGCTACGAAAAGGCATGAGGAAATGTAAATACATATTACCACGTGGAAGAAGCCAACTGAAATGCATACTTATGATCTCAACTATATGACATTCTGGAAAGACAAAACTATGAGGACAGTAAAAAGGTAAGTGGTTCAAGGATTAAGGTATAGGGCAATATGAATAGATGGATCACAGAGGATTGTTTTAGGGCAGTGAAAATACTGTGTGTGATGGATACATGTCATTATATACTTGTAAAAATCCATAGAAGATACAACGGAGACTAAGAGTAAACTCTAAACTATGAAATTTGAGTGATATGATTTGTCAGTATGGGTTCATCATTTGTAAGACATGAACCACTCTGGTTCAGGATATTGATTGGAGAGGCTGGGGATGGGGGTTGTGGGGAAGAGAATATATGCAAACACTCTGTGCTTTTCACTCAGTATCATTGCAAACCTAAAATTGCTCTAAAAATAAAGTGTATTAAAAATAAAACCCTGGAAACTATAAATAAACTTCAAAAACAATATCATAGATGTCTCAAAAATTTTTAAAAATATTTTGCCATATTTATTCCAGCCTATTTGTTCATTCAGTAGTCTTCTTGCTGAATTAATACTATCTAATGCTATCATTGAATAATATTAAATATTGTGAAATGATAACACTATTCCATCACTTTTCTACAGACTTTGTGTGTATACGTGTGTATACCTATTATGGCTCAGAAACTATTATAGGCAGCATAAAATTACAAACTTGGAAAAAACATTGTTTTCATGAAAGTGGAATTCTGATGGAAAGAAAAGATAACACTCAAAAAATATGTCTATAAGTGATATATTTGCAAAGTTCCCTAGTGGCACAACAGGTTAAGTGTCCAGCATTGTCACTGCTGTGGCTTGGATCACTGCTGTGGCACGACTTCTATCCCTGACACCGGAACTTCTGCATTCTGTAGATGTAGCCAAAATAAATAAACAGATAAATAAATAAATAATATACTTTCATGTGCTTATTAGTGTAGTGAAGAAAATAATGATAATGAGTGGAAGAGTTAATACAAATTAAACATGAGTCTTAAATTCTCCCTGTTGAAAATAAGGAAGGAGCTATCCCCCCCGCTCCCTGTTCTTACTTAATAAAAATGGTAATCTGCTTTGGGTAATTCATTAAGTTCTTCTATATCCCTTTTAAAACATATCAGATCTTTTTAAGATAATTTTCTTGGCAGTTTTAAAACTCAGGGACATCTTTCTCAAGGACCCAGGATGCATATCTTTGAAAGATAATCCTCAGCAGCAGGTAGTGCTCCTGCTTCCTGGTTTCTGTGGAAGAGTAGAATCCTAATTTCAGTGGGCACCTTTCTTCAAATTACAAACTCTCTCATAAATATAGGAGAGGTTTATTCTTCCTTTGGATAAAGCCAGTTATCTGACACAGACGGTGGTTATCCCAAATACCCAGTGATTTTAAAATGAATTGTGCATGACAAATGGTGTTGTCAAGTCCTTTTACTCCAGAACTAGCTATTGTTTATCTTGAGAACACATATGTAATGGGTTGTATCTACATGGTTATATAAAAGGATGAGCTTTCTTTCTGTCTTTGGAATATTTTAGGAGATTGTGATGTGCATCAGGACTCTGGTTTAAAGCTTATTTAATAATAAAACTGTGTTCTTTCTCTTCTGCCTTTGTAGAGAGGTTTTCTGTGTTGAGAGGATATTTTGTTTTGAATTTCATTTGCACAACATGAGAATAAAAAGTATGTAATAGGATGTCTATAGGTATGTGAATTTATAGAGGATGGTCAAAAAATATCTCTGGGGAGATAATATTTAAGTAGAGACCTGAATGTTAGGAACCAGCCATTAAAAAAAAAATCTAAAGAGAAGATTTCAAGTAGTAAGAATAGTAAGTATAATACCTCTAAGATAGAGATGATAAGATAGGCTTGTTTTAATAGCATAAAATTAAGCTAGTGAATGTGAACCATAGAGAATAACAACAACAACAAAAACCCAAACAAACAAAAGACAGTGATGGCAGATAAAATCAGAAAAAAGATAAACTGTGGCCAGGTCATGTATGCATTGCAGTCATTAAAAAGAGTTTTTAAAAAATTCTAAGTGAAATTGTGTGTTGTAATCTGACTCATATCCTTAAAAATATTGCTATGTCTGTTTTGTGTAGACTATGAAGAGTATATAACTGTAGCAAGAGGCCAATTAAAAGTCTGTTATATTTTTCCAGGCAAGAAATGGGACTAGAATAACAGTGGTGAATGTTCTTAGAGATGATTAATTTCAAAATAAGTTTTGGAGGTAGACACTCCATTTGGAAATAAGGACTAAGAAAAAGAGAAATCTGAAATAACTGCTGGGGCATTGGCCTCCGTGATTGAATAAGCTGTGGTAGACTTTTGGAGACTAATTTTAAGGAGGGAAAAATTCCATTCCAGCCATGTAGTATTTGAGACATCTGTTAGGTATTCAAATAGAGACATGCGGTTAGCTCCTAGAGATATGAGTCTGGAGCTTAAAACTAAATTTTGGGAAATTAGTATTTTAAAACACTGATTTTTTTTTTTCTTTTTATGGCTGTACCTGTAGCATATGGAAGTTCCCAGGCAGGGCTGAGTCAGAGGTGCAACTACTGGCCTAGGCTACAGCCATGGCAACACCAGATCTGAGCCACATATGTGACCTACACTGTAGCTCGCAGCAACACAGGATCCTTATCCCACTGAGCGAGGCTGGGTATCAAACCCACATCCTCATAGACTCTATGTCAGGTCCTTAACCTGCTGAGCCGTAATGGGAACTCCAGTATTTTAGACTGTATTTTAAATCTTGTGTCTGAATGTCCTCTAGGATATAGTAGAGCTACTGAAAAAAATGCAAACAGTGTTCTGAGACACATGGGCATTTAGAGGGCCAACAAGAAGGGAGAAGCCAGGGAAGGAAAATGAAGAAGCTTCCTTAGCAGAATGGGAAATAAAACAAGACTGTGCCGTTTCCTACACCAAATAAATAATTTTGGTTTAAAGGGAAGTTGTTCAAGGTTTCGGGGCTGTTATGAGTTCTATATGATAAAGACAGATATTTGACTTTTTTAATTTGCAAGGCTCATCAGTGATGACATTGATGAGATCAATTTCAGTGAAATGATGGGGAACAAAATCTAAGCTGAGTAAGGTGGTAAGGAAAAGGATACTGAATATAGGCAGGTCTTTTGGTCATTTTCAGGGAACATGACTACAAGAGAAAAGAGGTTTTTGCTACATGTTTGTTAATAGGGTTGACTGTAGGATGACAGAAATTCTTCAGTAGAGAAGGTGAAATCAATTATAAAAAAAAGCAGAAGCAGCTAATACAGGAAAATTCTCAAGTAGGCTGTAGCAGAGAGAATTCAGTTCATAATAGGGAGCTTTGGTTCTAGCTACAATAATGGCTGTTTCACCATAATAACAGGAAGGGATTTATGGGTATGGTTTTAAGTAAATTTCTTTATTCTTATGATTTCCCTTTTCCCAATGAAATATAAATATATATATGCCATTTTAAAGGAGAAAAAAGCAGGTATAAAATTGTCTCAGCCTAAGAACATGCTTCTTTTCCTAGGAACTGTAGTAGGATTTGGGGGTAACACAAGTAAATTTTACACTTTTTATATCGTGATTTTCAGTTACTGCTTTATCACAAGCAGCATTCCTTCTTTAACATAAACTTCACAGTTTAATTTCATAGACAATGGGAAATTTTCATCTGTCATTTTGATATTTACCAATGATTTGTTGAATTTGGCAATATTTTCCCAATGATTTTAATATTAGAGTAAACTATAAGCTATAGTAGTTATAGTTTATGACTCTTACAGAGCATGATTTTTTTCCTGCATGTCGTATTATTATTACTTTGTTGAGTTTCTCATAGTGGTACTAATTAGATCAAGTCGTATAAGCATTTTATAGCATTGGCGTATATTGCCAAGTTGAATTCTAGATGGCTTATATCAGTTTACACTAACACTAAAAGTGTATGAGATTGTCCATTTTACTTCCTGCCAGATTTCTTTGGTGGTATATTGTTTGACAATTTGTTAAATGGTAAGTGGTGTCTTTATATTTTCCCAGGAGCAGACCTGAGGCAAGTATTTTAGCACAAATAGTTTATTTGGGAGTTGATCACAGGAAGCATCAGTAATGAAATAGAGCTGTGAGACAAAAAGGGAAGGGAGCCAATAAAAGATGCTTTATTAGTCAGTCAACTCTGGGGGTAACTGGAGTTTAAGTGCACTGGGAAAACTCTGGGAGGCAGTATGCAAGGAATGCCTCAAAATTATCCCATCTAAGTAGGGAGGCCGTTGAGGTATTTATACACAAACTCCTGGTAACCATTGGTTGGGCTGCTCCTGGTACCTTAAATCCGTTAGAACATATGATTGGGCAACATGGGTGGGAAAGCCTGCTTTAACATCATGGAAGACAGTACAGATACACAGGTAAGAGCAGCTAGAAACTGGCTAATGATGAGTGTGGGTACTGACAGAGTTGGTCACACATACTGTCTTGTTTTTATTGCTTTTTAAGATAACAGCAGCAATGACTGGGAAAAAATAAAAAAACGAAAACAGCAAGGAGATCAGCAGGATTTGTTTTGCAATTGCTATGTGTTGGGCACTCTGCTTAACCCTGCACACCCAGTCCTCTCCTCTTTATTTTATCTCAGATTCCAAGACCCCAACTATTTTGTTTTTTTTTGTTGTTGGCTATATAGTTGATATTTTCAGAGATTTTTATTTTGAATTCTGTAAGTGTATTAAAAAAAAAAAACTCACCACCATCCTTTATAACCTTCTTTTGTTCATTTTATTTTGCTTTCTTAAGGGCTATTTTTAATGTATTTTTCAATATACTAAAGACTTTTTTTAACATACCTGGGTGAAATATTCATGAAGCATACCTGCGTGAAATATTTTCTGAGACTTCAAATATTAAAAGTTGTTTTTTATTCTTTTCCCACATGATTAATAGCTCTGTTGAATATAAGGAGGTTGGTGCATGATAGTTCCACTCAAATTCTTTCTTTACTTTTGTTACCATATTTTTAAAAAATGAAATAAAGCCAAAATAATGTTTTTGTGTGTGCTTTTAGGAAACTTTCTTTTCCTCCTTTGGAAATTTTTAGTAATTTTTTTTCTGTGTCACTTAAATCTTAAAATGTTTTTTATTTAAGTCTGTATTGTCATAAAACATTTTAATTAGTCTTTATTTTAAAATATCTTCCTTTTGGGGGGTAAAGTTTTTCATCTGTAAAAGCTTCCAGCCTATGTATTTTGTTTTCTCTTTTGATCAGACCTAACATGTATAGTTGGAATCCTAAACCAGTTTCCACCAAATACTGACTTCTAAAATAATTCTCAGCCACATATAACCTTACCAATGTTCTGGGATTTTTGTTTCAATTGTTTCTTATTGTTGTAGGCTTATTTCTCAGATTTTTCCTCTGAAACACAAATTTGAGACTGTTTCTAGCCCTACTCAAGGAGTTTGCTCAGATATGTGCTTCCACAACCCAAGTTTCTCTTATCATCTGCCATACAAGTCTCATGTGCATGCAGACCCCATCTCAGAATTTTACAGGTAAAGGAATTTTAGTAAAATTAAATTCCATGCTTCTCTCCTGACAGATAACAGGGTTTTGTTTTGTTTTGTTTTGTTTTATCTTCTGTAATTGGTTTTCCCTTGATGCTGTTTGAAAAGACAAAAAGGCATTGCCCTAGAATGGGATATATATATACACATATGTACGTACACACACATGCGTAAAGACTATGCCTTTAGACAGTTTGAGGTTTAAGTTTTAATTCTATATCTTTGTCTTCTCTAGCAAGCACATTAAACATTTTAATACTGAAATATGGTAAGGGAAACTCTCACGGTAACTGATCCCAGTGTTCTACGATCACATGAACATTTTTTTATCTTTGACATTTTTAGGTTTCAGCAGGGCCTTAAGATAGCTACACACCCCTTCTCACCCTGCCCTCTCCATCAGACATGTAAATAGAGAAGAATGACACAGACAACACCAATAAACTTACGAAAAAAATGTGTACAAGTTGTATACCTGGGACATCTTGGAAACGAGGATTCTTAATATGAACAAAATTCAGAGGCACTGCTTTATTCTAGCTCCTATCTGAAAAAGGACAAAAAGTATTTTATAAACTTTTAAATCACATTGAAATCACTATATAAATGTGTCTTTCTCTCAACTACATGTCAGTTTTTAAGTTCCCTCCATGACTATATGTCTAATAAACAAAGGTATGTCAAAATATAGAAATAAAAGAGCATCTTACCTTAACAACTTCACAAAAATGTGTATTTTTAGAGAGAGAAAATTACTTCACTTTATAAGTTATTGTCTAGAAACTAGAAGTATGGAGATGAGAGGGCAACAGGAGGGTCCCATGTATTTCAGTACATATAAACATATATACAGTGTTATACAGAATATGCATAGAATGTATGTGTGTATATCTGCATTTATATGTGTGTGTAGCAGTGATATTTTATTTTAGGGCTGCGACGTACCTTGTTAAATATAGATAGGAGGAGGTGGACTTGGTCCTGATTAATGAGGAATTCAGCCTCCAGAGCCAGCATCAGTATCTCTCAGCAAAAAACCTGTTTCATCAGTATCTCTCATTTCCAGCAGGTAACCCAGAATTCTTGCTAGAAATGAGATGGAAGAATCTAAGCCAGGTCAACTCCTTGGGAATGAGCAGCATGCTCAGTGATCAGGTCTGGGGTAAGATCCAGGACTGCCATATCATCAAGAGCCCTTTGATAGGACAGCTCAGATACTAGTCTGTCATCACAGTGCTCATGGATGAGTCACTAAGTCAGTTGTTCTTCATATAGGTTAAGATTTATCCTGGAGACAAAGTTGAGACAAACAGCCCCATTGTTGAGGAGTGGCTGAAAAACAATCAGGTCATAAGGATTGTTTTTAAAGGTTAATGGAATACACATTGTCTTTGAATAATGTCTTTATAAACAGCTGATGAAGTTATATTGAGACAAGAACTAGTCAGGGAGCCAGAAGAATCAGCCTCTATGAATAGGGAAAAGAAGTGTCTTCCTACACTAGGTAATTTCAAAGGCCACAAAAGTCTCAGCAAACTTTTATATTTCCCCTCAAGCTTTCTTTTAGGTATTTATTGTGATTTTATTTTATTTTTCTTGTCAAGCTGCAGATTCCTGGAATAGAAATGAGGGAGACCATGTTTTGTAGAGGTTAAAAACAAAGGAAGAAACAAAACTTACCAGTCACATAGTCATAGAAATTTTGAAGTGTTTGTTCTTTTGGAGGCTTTTTATTTGCTTTTTGTCTTTTTTTTTTTTTTAGCACAGCGCTTGCAAATATTGTAGATTCTCAAGAAATAGTTGTAGAACTTTTACTTTATGGTAACTATAAAATAACAATTCAGGAAGAGTAAGAAGGTACCATATGACTATACTCCTTAGAGGCTGGGTGAATTTTATTGAGTCAGGATACACATGAGGATAAGGAGGTTAAGTGCCAAATGCAAGATCTGCCGTTTTTGAAATATGGTTGCAACAAGAAAATGTTAAGATCTCTTTGAAAGATATTATATCCCCTTTCATTATTCTGTTACCTCCAGTAATACTTTTGTCCTTCAAATTGGAATAGTCCTGAGGTTATCTCTGCATGGGTAAAATAGGAATCAAACTAAACACAAACATGGCTTTCTATCAATAAACTAAGGTTTTCAGTTTAATTGAAAAATTAAATTTTACTCCATTCATTTCCCAGCACTTTTTTGTCTGAGAAATGCAGTTGGTATCATCAGTAAATGAGTCATGTTAGGAGAGGCCAGACGTTGGGCATCGAGTACCAGAACCCTTCCTGTTCCCTGCTCAGATAATGAAATCCTCTAAAAAAGCTATGATGTATTCTGTCTATGAAATGTTTTTCCGTGTTTCATAACACTCAGGATGTGATTCAAAGCAACCAGAAGAATTCAGTTCGGGATAATCAATGTTATAAAGCCTGTGATGACCAATTAGGAATTATGAGTTTTATTCATGTCACCTTTCAAATATCCTTCAGAATTCTTCCTATAGAATAAACTTGGTATGCTGTGCCCCATAGGAAATACGGCAAATAGAGGATACATGTGATTTTTGACACTTTTATGAAAGGAATAAACCACTAGATGAAAAACTAGTGTTTGAAATGAGGGAAAATCTTAACAGACACCAACATCAGAGAATCTGGTTTGAGCACAAACAAGCCATCTTTCCTAGACAGCACCAGCTTTCACTGGGACAAGGAGAGCCTCTGCCTCTGCTTCATGCCTTAGAGAAGCATCTCTCACCTTAATGTGCATGCATGCTTATAGACCTGTTTGAAATTCAGATTCTGATTCGGTAAGTCTTGGGTCAGTCTGAACTTCTGCATTTCTAATAAAAATCCTAGGTGAGGGTATCCCCGTCTCAGCACTCTGAACATTTTGGACAGTATGGAATGTTTGGCACTGAGCCTGGCCTCTACCCACTACATGCTGGCATGCTGGTAGCACTTTCCAGACCAGTCATGGTAGTCAAAAATGTGAGTCTGTGAGATAATGACTCACAGACTTTGAAAAACTTATGGTTTCCAAAGGATACAGGTGGGGGGGGTGGCAGATGGGCTGGGGGGCTGGGATGGCAATGCTTTAGAAGTGGGTCGTGATGATCATTGTACAACTATAAATGTAATAAAATTCATTGAGTAATTAAAAAAAATGCTTCCAGATATTCCCAAGTGTTCACTCAAGGACAGAATCACCCCCCCAGTTGGGAATCACTGTCCCAGAGGCTTCTAAGGAGTGAGATTTGTAGAGGGCTCTGCTTAAGTTCTCCATTAATTTCACATCTCCCTTCAGAGTGAGGAGTGTGTGGGTCCTGTGCTGCTATTCTTGGCCAAACTCTGGGTAACCAGGACCTGCGAATTTGCCTGCTAAAATGACCTAGACTTGTTTCTAAGATTTATGGGGCCTCCTTTCTAGTTCTGTTTTCCAAAGACTGCCCATGTCATAGATGTATATACCTCCAGGCCTTTGGGAAGAGAGGCCAGGGGAGGCACACTGAGGGTATGCATTGACTTGGACATGAGCCCACGATGTCCACATGCATGCAGTCCAGTCATGGTGCAGGAAGAACGGAAAAGGAGAAGAAAAGGGTGTGGGAGATTTGCAGGGTAGAGGCTGAGAAGGAATCCCCCTCATCCTGCTTTGTTTTGATGTTGAAACTCTTAAAAGTCTGAACATTTTGAGTTCAAGTGTGACTTTCTAGTTCCTTACGAATGTATCCTTATCAGAATAGGATGCTAAAACATAGTTCATTTAATGATTTTTACTTGATTTATGACATTTAAATGTGTCATATATGAGTTCCCATGTATCCTCTTGCCTCACACCACACAGATACTCGGGGCTGGGCTAATTTCAGGGCTAGGGGAGGGTTCTGGATATTTAACATCAGGATAGGTCCCAGTTATTTGGAAAAAGGAGTACCTAGCTCTAAGAGAAAGTTGCTTAGCATGGAAAATATATGTTGGGCTTCATAAAATTTAGCACTAAACAAAGCTTAACCTGGCACATATAGCTCCTTGTGAGCCTGTCTGACACAAAGACCATCTTCTTTTGTGTACTGTGTTGGCATGGACAGTTTTTCTGTAAAGCTCAGTAAATATTTTAGCCTTTGCAAGCTAAATGGCTCTGTTGCAACTGTTCAACTCTGATACAACTTGAAAGTAGCCATAGATAATGCATAAAACAATGGGTATGGCTTTCTTCTAATCAGAGTTCCTTTACAAATATTGACTAGTTTGCTGTATTGTCCCTCAAGAAAAAGGGATGTTCAAGTCAAATATTGGTAGGAAACAATATTAAATGCTGGCAGACTACTTCTCAGTGCATGTTTAAATCAGACCATACACTGTGTGGAAGGTACAGATGAAAATACAAAATAGTTTCTCTGTAACATAGTTTATCTTCATTTTTCCCATCTGACTTCAGAATCTTGACTCTAATAGTCTTTATCTTTCATTTAATATTCATCTTTTGATTATGCTTGTCTGTCTATAACAATCACTGATAGCTTTACTTAGTAAGTGGTATCTCCCTTTGTTTACACAGTACATTTGCTATCTCTTAACTGAAGTTGCCGTGCTCTGTGGGGTTAATTTCCTGCTTTTTTGTGCCCAACTTATAACTGTTATATGGCTGAGCAGAAAGGAGGGAGATACCATGATCCACTTCCATTGGAAAGAAGTAAATTCTTAATTGCAGTGTGAGCTAAAAACTGACTCTCCTGTTGGAAAGAAATGTGAATGGAATCCCATTTCTGATATAAAATTTATTATGTCTTTTCTGGCAATGGTAGCTCACCATCGGGTAGGCCACCAAGGCCCTTGACAATAATGTCATTTATATTACCCCTTTCCTTCAATTCTGTAACCACGTCCAGTTTCTTAATCATTCTTATACAGGGACCTATTGATTTTTCCATAGTAGGACATCTGTCTAAGATAACGTCTTTTTAAAATATTGTTTTGGGAGGTCCCATCGTGGCTCAGGGGAAACGAATCTGATTAGCATCCATGAGGATGCAGGTTCATTTACAGGCCTCACTCAGTGAATTAAGGATCCAGCATTGCCGTGAGGTGTAGTGTAGGTCGCAGATGCAGCTTGGATCCGACATTGCTGGGCTGTGGCGTAGGCCAGCAGCTACAGCTCTGATTTGACCCCTAGGCTAGGAACCTCCATATGCCATGGATACAGCCCTAAAAAGACCAAAAAAAAAAAAAATTAAAAATTTATCTATTTTTTAGTGTAATTTTGGGTTCCCAGCAAAACTTAGAAGATAACACAGGAGACTTCTCAAATACCCTTTAGCTGTGTGTAGCCTCTTTGTTACAACTAATGAGGAAATTTTCTTTTTGCCTTAAGACATCCACATGCAACCACATGACCATGACTTATCCAGAAAGACCAAAAAAAAAAAATAATAATTAATTAAAAATTGAAAATGAAGACTGTGTTCTCATTCCCTATCCTTTACTTGTGATATATATCAGGTTCTGGTATGGGGAGGGAGGCAGGCTGATATAACATTTGGAAGGCAGTGAAAATATTTTCAGGCTGAAATATTCAAAAATACATCCACAAGGCCAAGAGGAAATGTATTATGCAGAGTACATGGAGAAAGTGCTTCCAAGATAGAAAACCAAGGTTTCTTGCTCATTTCTACCTAAAACGGCTTTAAGGTCTTCATTCTTCTTTCACTGTAGCTAATACTTTTCCAAAACACTGCAATTATCACACATGAGTAAAACAGTGAAAATGTGCTGTGCTTTCTACAGTACTTCTCAGCCTATCCTTGATAATAATAATGGTGATGGACAGAAACTTTATTTCTGGAGGCAGAGTCACCATGTAAAACCAAATTATCAGATTTCAGGGCCAAAAAGAACATTTTGTTGGCTGTAATAGTTATAAATCATTCCTCTCTAGAATGCTGGAAGTTGTGGCTTTTAGTAAAGAAATATATCAAATAAAGTTTAATATTGATTTTTTTTCCCTTTGTAAATGCATTTCAACCAAGAGGACCCCAAAGCTTAGTAAATCTACATGCAATTCTTATGCAGGCCACAGTTACACTTTGCCCCTTATTTTATCGAGAAATGTTTGTGACAGTTCATTCAATTTAGTCTCCCAAATCTGACTTGCTATTTATAGGCATGCATCATGAGGGACTGTGGCCTCAGATTTATTGAAAACATCAGACTGTGTGTACTAAAAAGGAATGCATGATCCGTGAATGAAAGTTGAACCCCACAGTTCCCTTGTGAAGCCACTTCTGGGAAGAAGTGCCATATATATATATACACACACACACACACACACACACACATATATATATATATATATATATATATATATATATATATATATACACCTTACCATATTTTTGTCGGGTGTGCCCTTGTCACTCAAGGTATAATTGAAATATGTTTAAGTGCCTAGACAAAAAATAAGCTACCGATTCTGCACTGTTGTCTCAAGATCCAGAGGGGTATTAAATCCAGAGGGGTATTAAATCTAATATATATATATGTATCATAAGGAAATGGAAGGTATGGATAAGCGGAAACCTTAAAAGTAGAATAAACTTTATATAAACTACCTTCCATGGAATTTTCCACATAATGTTCAAATATTCATAAGCACGAAAAATGATTTCCATCATAGCACAAATATTGGAAATGAGTTAAATTAAGTTGAACAGAATTCTTTATTACAGAGTTTCTCAGAATGTTTAAAATACAAATGTGAACTGTTAATTTCCTTGGAAAGTAATACTCAAAATTTTGGCTGTAGATCCTCAGTTGTTTCTTAAATGAGTTTGTTAAAATATCATAGAACGCTAGATTTACATGAATACAGTTTAGAAGGAACTGGGATAGAAGAATATGAGAGAGAAGGAGATTTCATAAACAGTGTCAGATTCATTGACTCCCTCACATTTGAGGAAAAGTCGAGTTGACCAAAATAGGGAGTACTGGACACAGGCTGCAGGAGCATAACAGCGTACTTTATCTTTACACTATTGCCTGATTAAAAGATCTGTAGTGCTACTGAATTGTGCTTCACTTTTCTGAAAATTTGCTTTGAAATTTTGGAATTGTCTCATTGTTCTATAATCCTTATAAAACCATTCTTTCTCATTGTTCTATCATCTTCATAAAACCACTCATCAGTTGACTATTAGATCAATATAGAGCAATTCATCTAGTTCAGAGTTTCAACTAAAAATAAATTCCTTTTGCTCTAATTGAATAAAATATTTGAATAAAGCCTTTTACTGCACAGAGTATGGATAAAACAAATACAAGTCTGATTGTTGCCTCCTGCCTGAGAACAGGTGGCTGCTAGACAGTAGTGCCGTTGAGGGTTGGATCTTGCCTCAAGTCAAGTAAGAAGGCAGAGAATAGTTAGGCTGTGTTCTGGCAGTCTCTGTGGCAGAGAAATAAGGGTCTTCCCTTAGGCTTAGCTGAATGTCAGAGAATGCTAACTATTGTCTTTTTCTTCTCCCTGCTAAGAGAATCCTCATCACCATCATCACTTCCACTAACATCACAAAATTATTGGAGTGGCAATGTGCCCAACTGAAAAGTACTGTTTCTCAGTTCTCTTTGTAGATGTGTGTGGACAATGAGTTATTAACTCAGGATATTCTCAGAAAGCCCTTTTTATCCTTCTGCTTTTACTTCTGCCTGTTACCTAGAATGTAGGTGTGATGGCTTAATGTAAGCAGCCATACTGAGATCAGGAGGTAAAGGCCAAACCATTGTACCAGCCACAAATGTAACATATTCAAATAGCTGCTGAACTAAAGCCAGAATGCATCCAGTTCTGGATTTCTGATTGAATGAAGAGAATGAATTCTTAGGTGAAAATTACTCTCTTCATGTGATCAGTTTACTTTTAGTTGGGTGTTTTGAGGGCTCTGTTTATAACTACCCAACCCAGTTAGTTAATTACTAACTTACACAGGAAAGGACAACTGATCTCACTGTGTACAATAGAAAAGTGAAGACTGGGAAACTGATGTGTTAACCAAGATTGATCCAAATGGCCATAAGGCATTCAGATTTCTGACAGTAAATGAATTTGATCTTGTCTCCTAAATAGAGTGTCCAGGCATTTAGTGGTTATTGGTCTACATAAGTACAGGAAACATATTTTAAAGTCCATGACACCCTCAATTCAGACACAGCCCTGAGTCTTAACTACTGCATTATAGCCAATTTCCTTCAGCTGATTTTATATTTGAGGCTTTTAGGATCCCGCTATTTGATGATACAACTTTATAATGAATGATAAAGTTTACTTTTCTAAAGTAGCAGTTGTTTTCAGGACCCAAGCATAAAAATCAAGTCCCAGAGACTCTTGTCAATATTGGGAAGATCCTGAATGTGTTAAGATTCATGCAACTTATGACATATGTCTCAATTAATCACAAATTTATATATCCTGGCAATCCAACATGTCTTTGTGAAGAATAAATTTAATAGAGGAAACAAGTATTTTTAGAATAAACAAGGACAAGATATTTTAGGAGATTTGGATGTAACACAGAAGATGAGAGTTTACATGGACATAGCGTAATTCTTAGTTCTAAAATGGATGCCTATAGCCTTAGCTGGCTATCTATTGATAGAAGTATTGATATACTGGTATGTGTCTGCAGTTAGTATATTGCCGAAACTTGACTTTTGAAATGCAATTCTGAAACTCATTTATTTTTGTTACCCTCTGTCACTTTAAAATATATTCTGAGGCAGTAATATCCCCTTTGCCACTGGCTGAAAATACTGGCAAATCCCATATATTTTCCTGTCACTCATAAATAATAGAAAACTGTCAGTCAATATAACTAACAAGTATTAGTCTTAATTATGTAAATTTGAGTTTTATTACTCTCTTTGACCTTTTCTCAAAGGTAAGACCACCGAGCTAGACTTCTCAACTAGGACCAGAGTTTATCATTCTCCTTTGTTCCAGACCTCCTTGGTTCTGGAGTACAAATATGGGAAAGAAAGCAGAGAAAAAGTCAGGTAGCACTTCTTCCTTGTTTGCTTACCTTTGCAATCTTTTGGCTTTGTGGAAAATTAAGATTGAAACACTCCTACATGGGAAGATTCTTGGTATCTTTGGAGGATGCTGTGTCGGTGCCTCTGATTTTTGACTCCCAAACCAACTCTACTTCAACAGGCTGCTGCTGTTATCTCCTTTGATTCTGGCCTCTGGTACCTTACTGCTCATGGAATATCTCTTTTAAAAGCACCCGTATTTTATAGCTGAGGCACTACTAGACAGTTTTCTCTAAAATGACGTTTTGCAATATACCTACCGCTAGTTCTTTGGTCCCCAAGATTCATGTCACTGAACACACTGCAGAAGGGGAATGCAATTAGTTCTCACTGCACAGTCCTTCACTTTGCCTCTGGGCAGTAGCCATCCTCCAGCTCTAGGAGGCTAGTACATTATGTCCATTGATAGAGAATATGTAAAAATGGGAAATTGTAAAAGAATAGTGAATATGTAAAAATGTTAACAGATAGTTAACTGATCTTGGTCTTGGTTGCATGGAAGCTTTAACTGTCTTTATACTTCATTTTTCCTTTTTAATGTGAATGATGGTAAAGATTTCTTCTCTTTGACCAAATTAGCCAGGGTCCTCTGAGCCTTTTTCTCAACTAGGCCTTAATCTTAGCCCATAAAGACTTGAACAGACACTAACATAATTTCTAATAGCTCGTGGCCGTATTCCTAGAATGATCCTAATCCCTCTAAACTGTCTTCTGGAGAAAACTCAAGGCTGCTAAAAGAATTTACTCTTTGCTCCAGCCAATACGCGGAAGATGAGGTCCTGTGTGACAGGTTAAGTAGGAGCTTAACTTTGATAAGCAACAGTTAACACACCGAAATGGGTTTTGCATGGACCAAAACCCCTTTACACTATTTGTAATTTTTCATTTTCCTGACTCTACTAAGCCCCTGCTCTGCCTCCTCCTTATTCCCTCATTTGTTCCTTAAAATGTGCAGTTACCTTTGTACAAAGCAAAGTTGAGCTCAGTGTATGCTGAACTCTTTTCCATTTTGCAATAGTATGTCACTGATTAACAAATGACCTTGTCACTTGAACTGATGGTAATCTTCGTTTATCTTTGTCAGTACACATTATATTTAAAAGAATAATTTAAAAAATCAAGAACAATATGAATATCATGCTTGTGACAGTTATCTCAAAGTTTTAATGCAATAATGCTAGCTCATTTATAAAATATTTTCTTTAAAAAAGAGAGTGGAAAGAAATCAGCAGTTGAATTTGGAGAATCAAAAATCTAAGTTTGAGGAGGCATTTTTAGGCCAAATGCATGCTCAAAAGACTAGAAATGAAAAAGAAGACAGATCGCTTCCAAATAGCTAATAGGTCATATAGAAATTAAAAAAAAAAACAGTAAATCTAACTTATGTACATAGGTAAATCTTTTTACCTTAGTGTATGATATGACATGAGAGTCAAATTTAATGACTATATTTCTAATTAATAAATAAATCACCTAGAAGAATTGTTTAGTATGAGAAAAAGATAACCATTGCCTTCTTTATCAAACATAACAAATATAAATGCGTATGTATAACTGATCCACTTTGCTGTAAACATGACACTAATACAACACTGTAAATCATCTATACCCTAGTTAAAAAAAAAAACAAATATTTTCTTATACCTGTGAATGTCTGTATATAGCAGCGTCAGTGGGTGTATTTTTATGTGCTACAATGCATACATACACCCAAAAAAAATTCTATAATATTATAGATATATTAAAGAAATATGTTTCCTCATCAAAGATCCTGGATCAAGAATGTCCTGCTCAGAAGTAAGAACTTACTAGTGTATATGATGTGCAAAATGGAAAGATAAAATTATGCAACATATTTTCACCCATAAAGCTTATTTTATATATATAAATTAATATGTAATGTACAAATACTTTAATATTTAATTTTAAATATTAATATTTAATGTATAACTTTTATAAAATATTTATTAATGATTAAATATGATCATTCTTTTTATATATTAACATATATACGTATATTTTAAATTATACTGGTAAAGAGACATAGACCTACATATTCATATGTAAATTAAGTACATACATGTTTTGTCATATATAGTATATCTGAATAAATAATAGAGATATACACAGAAACAGCTTCTCTCTCTCTCTCTCTCTCTCTCTATATATATATATACATATATATACACATATATATACAAACATGTACATGTATGCTCTGAAAATTATATAAGGTAAAATTATTTCAGTGATGAAAGGGCAGTAAACTAAATTAGTTAAAGTATGGAAACATAAAAGCTTAAATCTTTCAAAGGGCATTATTCAGAATGTGAGCTGAATAACATAAATCTCAAGGGAAGCCTATAAAGGTGTGTGTAAAATAGAAGAGTAGGGTGGGGAACAGTGAGAGATGGCCTGTCAGGTCATTCCTGTGTACTCTGAAGATTCCATTGATCAGCATTGACAGGCCATTGATTGAACCTGCTTCCTGAGAGTTGATGGTATTCAGATCCACCCAACCTATGGAATAGTGAAAGCCATCTGGCTCTTTCAGTGCCATAAACTCTTATCTCTGGTTTTTCAGGCAAAGTGTTCTAACCAGTTGAGATTAATCTCAAGGACAACATGCTCCATCAGTCAGGATGTTTAATTTACATGTAAACAGGAAACAATGGAAGAAAATTACAGGAGGATGGATTCATCAGGTGTCCCATCTGTTGCCGGATACCGTTTTGTTTGGCTTTGCCTTCTCTGTCTATGTAGGTGCTTTTAATTTGTGTATAATTTCCAGAGCCTATGTTTTTGGTGGCTTGTGATTAAATTCTGAGACTCCAAGAATATGCCCATATAATATAAATCCACACTAATCTTTCTGCATAGTTCTAGTGCTTATTGTGGGGGGGGGGTATGGGAAATATATGGGACTTCTGTTTTTCAATTCCGAGTAGTAGAGAGGCTATTCAGGGGATAATAATAATGCTACATGTTAAAAATGACCTACAATAATGAAGTACTAAATTCTTCTTAAAACCAAAATTTTTCTAGCACTTCTGCTGAAAATCTAAAATGTATTGATGGTTGTGTTTTTCTCTTTAAATAGTTCTTAAAGGAGTTCCCTAATTGCTCAGTGGGTTAAGGATCCAATATGTCACTGCTGTGGCACAAATTCAATTCCTGGCCTGGGAACTCCTGCATGACAAGGGTGCTACCAAATAAAAAAGTCCTTAAAATCATTTTCCTTTTTCAGACTATCTATGAGAAATCATCTTTGTACTTTCAGATGGTTGCAAATCAGTGTTCTGATTGTCACTGCAACAATCCTTGATCCCTATAAGTCTCTAGACTTCATTTTCCTCATTTAACAGACACAGAAAATAAAGTTTAGAAATTTTTAAGGTGGATATTTCATAATCTAGTAGCAGAGCTATGGCAATGAATGAGATATTCTATTCCAGGTCCTAAAGTATTTTCATCTTACCCAAAGGCATCAGTGTTACACAGTGGAGCTTCACTCTCTTCTTGCTGCTATTTATTAGATGAAAAAGAAGTTGTTAAAAGCCAGGTCTTTATTAGAAACAATCTGGATAATTGTGTCTCCTGTAATAACAGAACAACATTAGAGTAAATCCATCTCTTCTCTAAGGAAGCATTAAACACAAATTTGAGATTTAAAATATAGTTTAGTGAATTCATAAATCTCAAGTCCTTTTTGAAGAATTTGTTGGAAATCTACACTCAACTAAGAAATCTAGGTTCAAGGAAACTAATGAAGTTTAAAATGTACTTTAAAGATTACTATAAAACTGTCTTTCATGCACAGAAGCTTGGAACATTTTTGTAGTTTTTCCCTTCTGTTTTTTCAGTGATAAAATCTCCTGAAAATATCTTTTCTGGGCATGAAATTTACCCTAAGAGGTATACTAATGCAACTCATCAATACAGAAAATTCAGATATCTGATTCTGTTTGGTACTGTCACTTGTTTCTGACTCAAAGTATTCTTTTAATTTCTAGAAGAAAAGCTAATACAGACATAAAATTTAATTCCTGTTAATCTTAATATTCCAGCAAAAGTTTTCAAAACTAAAGGAGCACTAGGTTCCTTCAATATACTATTTGGTATAGTAAAATTATCTTTGCCTCTATATTATAGCTATCTCCCTGAAAGCACGTATGTAGCTTATAGTTATAGCTAATAAAATATAGTTTGCACAAAAGCAGAGTAGGGGAATCTCAATTACGTGATCTTAAGAGTGTTTGAATTTTGTCAATTGACTTGAACAAAAGAATCATTTTAAAAGCACTAGTCACTTTTTAGTAGAACCCTGCCATGAATTCTTTTGTGATATGAATAACCTCTTCTATAATGCAAAGACTCATTCCCTAATTTACATGTAGAGTCAGCTTTCACTAACTGAAGCACAGCTAAACAGTCATGACCTTATCTTTGTAACAGCTGTCAAATAAATAAATAAATGCTTATTTGCAGTAAGTTTAATTCTATGCCCCCTGGTCCAAGCGCAGAGGTGCACACTTACAAAAAGGATAGCTCTACACAATGTGTCAGACAGGTAAACTTCTGGGAAATAACAGTGTCAGACAGATCAGCCTGGCATGAAGTTACCAGCAAAGAGGGCTCTTTTTGAAAATCTAGAACTACTGAGCTGCAAATGCAACTGGATTTCAATCATTGGCTGCAGCCTTTGGAGAAGAGAGAGGCGTTGTGTTGTTGTGAGCTTTTTCTTTTTCCATTTATATACAGGAGACAATCACTGCCAGTGTCATCAGCATGAAATATGAATGGCAGTGATGTGTGAATACTGAGATGGGCACAGCAATGACAATCACAGTGGGAGAGACAGGGGGAGGGGCAGTTTTACAGGGGAGACGCAGCTAAAAGTGACAGCTTTTGGCCAAAAAAAAAATATAGATGGATGGAATGAGAAATGAAAGTGAGAAACCCTGGAGTATACAATCTAAGAAGTGACAATGCATAGAGAATAGACTTCGAAGAAGGGTGAGTAGCTCTGCCTTGACGTTATAAAGAAATAAATACATGTATGTCATTTACCTGAGGACTTTATTCACATAAACTTGAAAATTATAGCAACTAAACTGTAATATCCAGTATTACGGAAAAGAAAACTCTGTTTTAAAAATAAAAGTGTATTATTTCTCTCTATGGCACTTTGAATGTTTTGTAAAAATAGAAGCCTTGATCCTTTATGAAATTTGGTCTTTGTGGACTTTGGTATGGACCAGATAGGAAGCTGATAGTTCCTAGTAAAATAATTGATTCTGTTATGAAATGGAAATAATAGCTTCAAAAAACACGGAACTGGACAAGTATAGACATGTAGCAAATCGTGAAATGACTTCATTCTGGCTGGGAAAAGCTTATCACAGAAAAATTGGAAATCTTGATCTTTCTTTCTGCTCCCTTTCTCTCTCTTCCCCCTCCTACCCCTCTCTTCCCTTCAACATGAAGCCGCATAGAGCAAAATGTTTCAGGTCAAAAAGAGAGCTTAGCGTCGCATGGTTAGATATTCAGAGTTAAGCACAGACTAGCACAATGAAAGGATCACATTTTATGGCTGAGGATATATCATTTAGTCCACTACTGTAGTTTCAAAATGAGGAAACTAAGGCCCAGGAAAGAGAAGTAAGACATTGTACTGTATCATTGGTATGGCATCAAAGCATATATGATTCGATCTGTCATTTTACAAGACTATGCATATTTTAAATTTGATCATCTTTAGATGAATATTTGTTACATTGTGTGTTAGTGTACTTCTCTGGTCTTTTTCACCAACCTGTCAGCCCACACTGCTGAGATGGTCTGAGATGCGTAATGTGAGCCAGCAAACCGAAGCCTGGGTCTTTCGAAATGGTAAAATGTATCCAAGCATTGTGGAAAAAGTTGATATCCAGTTGTCCAAACAGATAAGTGGTAGGCCTAGAATGTGAATCAGCTTCGGTGTTGTCAGACATAAAATGAAAAGAAGGGACCAGAATCTAATTAGGAGGATCAAGAGTTCGCACTATGGCTCAGTGGGTTAAGGATCTGGGGTTGCAACACCTGTGGTGTAGCTCAGATTTGATCCTTGACCTGGGAACTTCCATATGCTTTGGGTGCAGCCAAAAAAAAAAAAAAAAAAAAAAGGTAAATAGGAAGATCAAACACATAACCTCAAGAGATCAGGTAGGTGGATCCAAACTATAGTCCCATAGGGCTATGATAGTTGCTTTCAGGGTAGATAGTGCTAACTTTCATCTTTCTTCAAAGGATCTCCTCAGTATGGGTTGATGAATGATGGCAAGCAAATATTGCTCTCCAGGGCATGGCAGCTCTTGGCAATCTATGATGTATACTATGCAACAAGTACGAATGAGTGCAAATACCCACCCATTAGTAGAATTCACTTTGCCTCTTAAAAAGTGGTTTCTAATGAAGAATTCTAATTCTCTAAGTGAAGGTGTGTATAAGTATGCAAACTGGAGACATTTGAAAGAATTGTTGTTTTATGCAAGAAGAGAGGTTAGGGAACAGAGGTATTCTGGAAGCTGAGGAAAGTTGTATGGGGATGAAGAAGAGAAAGGGTTTGGGGACAGGAATGGGAGAGTCTTTGAAACAGAGAAAGAAAAATATAAGATAAAAGAAAGAGAAAAAGTGGCAGTATGTTTTATAGAACTTTGATTCATTTTGTACTGTGGGTTGTAACATTATACTTCCCTCTATATTCTCAAGGAACTTCTTACTAAACAGTGCTTTGGGATTGGATTTACATTGCTTATTCAGATATAAGGAGGTTGCTGAAGCAATTTTCCAGGTGAGGAGAAACATGAAACCTGAACCACAAAGGGCCTGTCTAGAGACAATCATGTGTTATTGTCAGGGGAGACCCTAGGAGAAGAATCATTATGATCACTGTTTTTGACAACTTACTTGTATCTTCATATATTACACAAGATTTTAGTTAAGCATTTTCTTTGTCTTGAGATTTTAAAGAAAGAACTTAACTTTATATTAGAAAACAGGTATATGGAAACCTTTGCTCAAACTTTATACCTTATCTGTTGGGTACCCAGATATGGAGAATGTGAAGACATGTAACTCAGGGAAAGTTAGCTTAATGAAGGTATGGAGTTTGGGGGAAAAAAAAGATAATCATTAGATTTTTAGCTCCCTTGTCATTTAAGACTCTCAGGAATAGCTGTGAGATAAGCTGTGTTTAAAGACTCAGCACAGAGGAGTTCATTGGTCATTGCCTCGGAAGTGAAATGGAATGATGGGTTACAGCATCCTGATCTCATGCTTTCTTACCATGAAGAAGAAAATACTATCCTAAGCAATCTTGTAGAATCCCCAACTTTTTTAAAGCTACACATATATTACCATGAGGTTAAAGATCAAAGAGTCGCAGCTACCTTTACGCTTTTTCTTAATATAAGGACTCATAGTTTTGAATTCGCTATAAAGTAGCACATTAACAAATGTTTCCAGATAGGTGTGCACAGAGGTTCTCTATCCAGAAACCATATTTTATATAGTAATTTTTTTTAAGTTATTCACCAAACCAAGGTTTTCTAAAAGTTTGAGGAGAATCTCGAAATAAGTTATGACTGATAGAAAAAACAGTACACTAAAGACAAAACTAATGGACAAATTTCTTTGGAAGTAATGTAGGATTAATACATATATGTATTTATCAATATATTTAAAATTATATATATAAAATTCGTTATAAAAGCATATTCTGAAATGATCCCACAGAGCTGTGTTTTTTAAGGTTGAAAACACAGTTCCATAAGACCATTTCAGAATTTTTATGAGATAGGGGAATTTTGAAAAGCATATGCAATAACATAAATTTATATTGAGAATGTAAAGCATAACAAAAGAATGATAATATTCCCCAAACATATGTACACACACACAACACACACACACACAAAGTAAATCTCTACAAAGTCTTTTTGGCTGATGGAGAATTTAGTATTCACCAGCATTAAAATATTTAGTATTTACACTTTTGTGTGACATATTTGTTTACTTAAATATCAAAGTGTGACTTTCCTATGTATGCAGTGTTTTTCTTTATGTAGTACAAGATAAACTACTCTTTCTTTATCATATCATATATAGTAAGTGTTTCTTTTTGATTTTAGGTGA
Source organism: Catagonus wagneri (assembly GCA_004024745.2). Lineage (NCBI taxonomy): Eukaryota > Metazoa > Chordata > Mammalia > Artiodactyla > Tayassuidae > Catagonus > Catagonus wagneri. The sequence goes on from PVHT021183666.1 coordinate 11,589,327, forward strand.
CTGTATATTTTAAAGGACACCTTAACATTCTAAATATTATTGTTATAAACCAAAATTGCTTTTTTATCTCCAAACTTGTTATACTTTCTATTTTGAATATGCATAGTAAGTATTTATTCTGGTTCTGAAAGCTAGAAGTAGGAGATTTATTAAAGTAAGATCACTTCTGTGTGACCTGAGATCCTCAGCTGTCGTTACATGTTGCTCAGAATTAGGCTGCAGATGTAACTTTATATAAACAGATGTGTGTTTCAGATTTCCAGGCAAGTATGCCACAAAGAACTCTACCATCTACCAATCTCCATCAAAATCTTTTGTTTCTCTGCAGATGTAGCCACAGAGAGTAAGTAGAATATATAAATTCACACATTTCAAATATAAGGCCGAATTTACTCATAGAATCACTAGAAACTCCTAGATCATGAGACCACATGTAGATCTGGGCCTGACCAAGGTTGAGAAAAATCATGCAGTTTATTTAATGAAGACAAAATTAAAGAATAATAGAGTTTTAAAACTATATAATGATGCCTTAAAATATACATAAAATAAATATGAACACATTATCAAGATTTAAGTGAAAAACAAAAAAATAAATAAATTGTCTCATTATTTAAAAATATTTAAAGCCGAACCTCACTGGAGAAACTCATGAAACATTTCATTTCTGATGGTCATAAATATTCACTTGAGAAAGAGAAGTAATTTTAGATGTTGTGAAGTGCCATATTAATAATTTCGATAAGGGATGTCAAGTATCAAGGTTTTCAAAATAGAAAATCACTGCATTTTTATATTTTAGGTTTCATTTTTGGTATTTGTAGTGAATTACTCATAAAATAATTTCCCCTCAATTCCTTTTTTTAATGTGGATTACATGACTAAATATCTCATTGAAGAATCAGAACTATTTTTTTTTCTTTGTCTTTTGTCATTTGGGGGCTGCACCCGAGGCATGTGGAGGTTCCTAGGCTTGGGGTCTAATTGGAGCTACAGCTGCCGGCCTACACCACAGCCACAGAAACATGGGATCCAAGCCGCATCTGCAATCTACACCACAGCTCATGGCAACGCCAGATCCTTAACCCACAAGAATCAGCATTATTTATAAATAGATCGACTACCGTAAAAACTCATGAATTCCTTGGATCACATGAGCCACAATTGCGATGAGGGAGGGGGTATAAAAATTGAACACTAATGATACTTTAAAATGTTGGATTAGTGATTGACATTTTTCTTAATATCAGATTAAGATAAAAAATAACCTGTTTTCAGGATGAAATATGTCATTTACCACCAAGCATCAGTTTTTAAAATTTCATGTTTTATAAGATCTAAGAGAAAATCTGAACTTTCTAATCAAACAGCACATTTGGAGAAAAAAAGAGATAGTAAATACGGAAACATTTTTTCTTCTTAAATATTGTAATACAAAATAAAAGTATTTTATTTTTTGCTTAGGTTCATTGGTTTTTAAAAAGAAATACGCTCAAATGTGTAATTACCCTATTTCTAGAATGCCAACATAGGGTAAGGGGACTGTTTCAGTTATACAGATTCAGAGTAACATTAACTGGCTAAAACAATGTTAAAAAATGACACCTTACAAGAGAGCAAGGCAGCAAGTGAGGCAAACTTGATAGCTCTGTATGAAGATTTGAAAACATTGAGAAACATGAAGATTTAAAGATAAGAGATATTATAGAACATTACTTACATTTCAGATTTGTATTGAAAAAATACTGAAAAGTAAAAAGTAATGATAGTTATTGTGAGATTTTGCTAAAATTATTTTTACTCAGTGACCTTTTATCTCAAATACATGAAGGCATTAAAAAGTTAGTAATGATGAATGTAACTATTATCTATCAGTTTTTATAAAATAGATAATACATTATTCCTGTTATTAATTTTATTTTCTTTCATTCCTGCCTTGATCCAAGTATATTTTAAGGGGACAGCCACCAAAGCTGGTTTCATAACTTATATGGTGTAGTAGCTTGTATGAAATAAAGAAACAGGTACCAAGTATTTTATTCTGTATCATAAACAAAATATATAGGCATATATTTATAATTGATGGAATGAAGCTAATGCTTCATAGACCTCTTATTCAGATGGGCATTAAGGATTTCCCTAAAAATGAGTCCTTATGGTCAGGTGTCTTTATAAAATGTACAAAAGCGGATATTTTATCATTTATTTATTTTTGCTTTTTAGGGCTGCACCCACAGCATATGGAGGTTCCTAGGCTAGGGATCGGATTGGAGGTACAGTTGCCAGCCTACACAACAGCCGCAGCAACATAGGATCTGAGCCACATCTATGCCCTACACTACAGCTCATGGCAACGCCAGATCCTTAACCCACTGAAGGAGGCCAGGGATCAAACCCAGGTCCTCATGGATCCTAGTCGGGTTCGTTAACCACTGAGCCACGAAGGGAACTCCCAAAAGCAGGATATTTTATTAAGAAGAGTCCTTAAGAACAGTCTGATTCAGCTTCCATCTGTCACACTCCCGTCAGGTGACTGATATTACAATTGGGGTAGTATGAAGAGGTAATTAAAACATATCTGGAAGAATATTAAAAATAACATATAATTAGCATTTATTACATTTGCTACTGTGCTAGGGGCTTTGGAGATAATCTCATTTATCTTCCATTAAAATACTGTGTATCACATAATCTTATAATTAATGGAAATGATTTTTAGAATAAAGGTAATTGTTTAATTTATTAATCAAGGTACAGAAGCAGGCTATATTATTTTAAATGTCTGTGATGCTTAAACTTTTGGTTTTGATTGGGATTTTTCATGACAGTTTACACAGAATTTTTTTTTTTTTTTTTTTTTTTTTGCTTCTCAGGGCTGCACGTGCAGCACATGGAAGTTCCCAGTCTTGGGGTTAAATCAGAGCTGCAGCTTCTGGCCTACGCCACAGCCACAGCAAAGTCAGATCCCAGCTGTGTCTGTGACCCACACCACAGCTCACAGCAACCCTAGATCCTTAACCGAGTGAGGCCAAGGATTGAACCCGCATCCTCATAGATTCTAGTCAGCTTTGTTTCCAGTGAGCCAAAATGGAAACTCCATAGACAGAAAATTTATATATCCTCTTTTTTGCTTTAGCCAATAGAAGAAAAACAAGAATACCGGAAATAGATGTAAACTATCAATTCTGAGGAATTTTGAATGATAGAAAGCAGACAGTATACCACTATATATTGTCTATTTTCTATCACTCAAAATTATGTGTATATATAATACAGATATATACATATATGGTATTTATCTAACATATAAAATAAAACATCAGAAGTGGTTATAAGTCTTTCTGGGAAAGAATGGAGAGACTATTTATTTGGAGACAATCCATACACAGGACAGTGTCTTCCATTAACGCTTAAGAACAGCGTGGAAACCCCAGATAGAGTTATGGCCATTTCCCTTTTCTCTGCAGAAGATATCTTGAAAAGTGGGTTTGTGTTGGAAGAAGGTTAATAGTAGTATTAAGGTTAATGAGAGAAACAGAAAATAACTTAAGACTACGGCAAATTTAGCTCTAGCACCAAATGAAGTACACAAAAGCACATCACACACCGAGATATTTTTTAATTTATTTTTATCGAAATATTTCACACCAGCAATTGAGTTCTACCTACATTTGAGGAAATGAAAGATGAACTATATGATCATTGTAACCATTGAAACACACACACACACACACACACACACACACACACACGAGTTCACGACTGTGCACTCAGCCTGTGGTAATGGCACGGGGAATGGAAACAGTGGGAAGCTTCGAGGGCGATTCTTCTTTTTAAAATCCCTGGTACTATTTTAAAGTTTATCACTCCGTATATTGCTTCTGTTGTTTTAGTTTTAAATTCCTATTTTCGCGTTTGTGTCCATTTAGAAGACTGTCTCCTAAGACGTTGCCTTAGCGTATGACCACTAGGGGGTGCCCTCATTGCACATATTGCTGTACAATCAGTACAGCGGTGATCTTGACAGGGAGGGCAGTGAGATAAATTTTACTTTTGACTAATTTCAATTCTGAATTTGTTTTTCTATAGTAGTATTTTTAACCTCTGACCTGAGGATTTGACGTCAGTACGTTCTTCACTGTGATTCATAAAGCCACATTTTTCTTCTAAGTGCTGTTAATATTCAGACAGGTTGGAATGTTTCCTGAAGAGAAGAGAAATCTGAGCTCAAGAAGTTCCTTCTAATTTTGCTTCAGTTTTCTGTTCTCTTCAGGAAACACTTAGACCCTCATGGTTATGTGGCATCAATTGTTTTTATTTCACATAGTTGTTTATACTTATTGTCTACCAGTTTAATAAAATATCCAACATTTATGTAAGCTGATTACAATATATATTACAGTACTTAAAATATTCAAAAATTTAACATGAAAATAAAATCTGTTAGTCCATTTAATTTAAAGGTATTAAATTCTACTCTATTACTGCAAGTGTAAAGAACTGATTTTTTTTAATCTATTAATCTTAACTTGCCATTTTATACATTCTTAATTATGCGTTTTCATTCAGATTTTATGCTACATTTACACTTGCTAGTGACAGATTCCTTGTCATAATGCTCTAGTATGGCTTTCCTTTACAAAATAATGAAATAACAACTCATTGACATTATATGGAAATACTGACTGTTATATTTCTATGAGGGCAATGAGATTAAATGAACTCTATTACATATATTTAACCACTTATAAATGCATACATTTAGGATCATTATTAAGTCATTGATATAACATTATAAATACAGTCTTTAGTCTTATAAAATGGGGAAATTTTTCAACAACTTTAAAATTCAGAAAATATTTAGTGTTGTATTGTCTAGATTACCCATTGAAGTGATCTAAATCTTTGACAGTCTTTGAGCTTTACTGAAATTTTGTAAGTTGTAGAAAAATGATAAAAGCAAGTGATTCCTGTTCATAAAATGAAAATTGTATCCAGTGACATACGGTTGATCGTTGCCCTGAAGATAGGCCTTTTATTCAGAATTTGTTTCCTGGAGTTCCCCTTGTGACACAGGGGAAATAAATCTGACTAGGAACCATATACTGGGGGTGTGACCCTAAAAAGCCAAAAAAAAAAAAAAAAGAGAATTTGTTTCCTATGTATGTTTGAATCTTGGAATTTTCCTTTGAACTGGTTTTAATGGGTTCTTCTTTCACTATTGAGTTAAGTTAACATATTTGGCACATCTTCATATTGTATTTTTATAAGTTGTGATTTTGTCATTTTCTAACAAATATCTATTAATATGTTAATTAATTAAAACAAGAAATGATTCAGATTAACAGTATGGTCACGTTCCATTAAAACAAAAACTACTACAACATTTTAAAATAATTTTTATTGAAAAATGTCAACTAAGATGTTAATTATTTTAAATATATGAACACATAACCTTAGTTTCACCAAGAAAAACCCTTTAACAAGTCATTACTCTGCCATGGGTTTGAGAGCTCAGCTTTGCACACAAACACTAATAAATCGCCACGATCAATACATGTCATGCACATCGTATTTTTAGTAATTTAGAATAAAATGCATATGAATTTTAGTTATCAGCCTTATACTTAGATAATGAGAGATGTAGAGGTTTATATTAGTACTATGACATTGTAATACAATCGTATTTCTCCTCTCCCCTCCTTCCCAGCTCACTCCCTTCTGAATCCTATTTCAGTAAGTCTAAAAAATAAATGTTATGATAAAGGTCCAGAGGGATTTATTTCCAGATATTCTCATGTTTGTTTTTCTGACACCATTGCTATGTTTTGATGTATGACTAGGCAAAATATAAGTATATCTGTAAGAAGAGATCCTCAGTGTTAATGTGTTTTTTGTGAGTGCAAAAGAGCTTATTTTCCCTAGGGATGGCTTGCGTTGCAGAGCCATTTTGAAATTTCAGCTTCCAAAAAAAAAAAAATACTTTTCTTTCTAAACTGAACTGTCCTTGAGCCTTAATACAGGACATCTCTACCACCAAAGTTAGATCTGTAGAGCTGGTGGTTGCTGGCTGAGCAGCATTAAGGTTCAAGCCAGAAGGGCAGTTGCCTATGGCAACAGTCTTTTAGCTAGCACTAAGCTATCACTGGGCTGCTAAAACACCACCGGAAGTAGGAACTGATAAAGTGTAGCAATCAGCCTAAGAGGATGTTAAAATGGGACTCTTAAAATTTGTCTCTGCTGAAGAGAAAACACTTAGTGGCACATACTCTGCATTCTAAATTAAGTACAAAACCTCTGATATAGGACTTGCAAAGCAGGTGCTGTTCAAATAGCCCCTTAGCCCAGTAGTTCTCAGTCCAGAGCAGGTTTATACCCTAAGGGATATGGCTGATGTCTTAGAGACATTTTTGAGGATCAAAACAGAGCTTTTTTGAAAGCTGCTACCCGCTACCGTCATCTAGCATGTAGAGTTGGATATATGTCAAACATTCAGTAATGCCCATGATACATTTCTATTAAAAAATTAGCCCAGGGAGTTCCCATCGTGGCTCAGTGGTAACAAACCTGACTGGTATCTGTGAGGACGCGGGTTCAATCCCTGGCCTTGCTCAGTGGGTTAAAGATCTGGCGTTGCCATGAGCTGTGGTATAGGTCACAGATGCCACTTGGAGCCCACGTTGCTGTGCCTGTGGTGTAGGCCAGTGTCTGCAGCTGCAATTTGACCAACTACTAGCCTGGGGTCCTCCAAATGCCGCTAGTGCATCCCTGAAAAGACAAAAACAAACACAAACAAAGAAATTAGCCCAGAATGTTAGTAGTGCTGATATTCAGAGACCCAGGGTTCGCATAACAATTATCTTTTTATTGATGTAGAGTTCACATACAATATTATATTAGTTTCAGGTGTACAATATAGTGCTTTGACATATATACATTGTGAAATGTCTAGCAGACATCTGTCACCATATAAAGTTATTATAGTATTGTTAACTATATTCCTTATGCTGTACATTGCATCCCCGTGACTTATTTTTTATGACTGGAAGTTTGTATCTTTTAATCCCCTTCAACTCTTCTGTTCATTCCCTACCCCATTCCCTCTGGCAACTACCTGTTAGTTCTCTGTATCAGTCTATTTTGTGTTTTATTTTTTATTTCTTTTATTGGCCACACCTATGGCACATGGCAAGTTCAGAGGCCAAGGACTGAATCCAAGCCATAGTTGTGACCTATACCACAGCTGTGGCAATGCCAGATCCTTTAAGCCACTGCACTTGGCCAGAGATCAGACCTGCAACTCTGCAGCAACCCGAGCCTCTGCATTTGGATTCTTAACCCATTGTGCCACAATAGGAACTCCTGTTTTCTGTTTTACATTACATATGTAAGTGAAATCATAGGGTAGTTTTCTTCCTCTGTTTGACATATTTCACTTAGCATATATCCTCTACATCTATCCATGTTGTTGCAAATGGCAAGATTTCATTCTTTTTTATGGCTTAGTAATATTCCATTGCATATTTATATACCACATCTTCTTTATCCATTCATCTGTTAGGGGACACTTAGGTTGATTCCATATCTTGGCTATTGTAATAATGCTACAGTGAATATAAGGGTGCATATATGTTATCAAATTAGCTTTTTCATTTTCTTCGAATAAATTCCTAGAAATAGATTTATTAGTAGTAGTACCATTTTTAATTTTTCTTGAGGCACATCCCTACCATTTTCCATAATGACTGCACCAACTTATATTCCTACCAATAGAGTACAAGCATTCCTTCTTAGCCACAACCTAACCAATGTTTATCTTCCATTGGTAATGGTCATTCTGACAGATGTGAAGTGATATCTTTTTGTGATTTTGATTTGCATTTATTTCCGTAATGGTGATATTGAACACCTTTTCACGTGCCTGTGGGCCATCTTTATTCTTTGGAAAAATGTTTATTCAGGTCCTCAGGTCATTTTTAATTGGATTTTTTTGTTTATATTGAGTTGTCTGAGTTCTTTTATATTTTGTATTTTAAACTTTTATCCAATACATCGTTTGCAAATAATATAATTTCCCATTCAGTAGGTTGCTTTTTGTTTTATTGAAGGTTTCCTTTGCTGCATTTTCCTTTCCTAGGCTGATATAGTCACATTTGTTTGTTTGCCATTGTTTCCCTTGCCTAAGGAGATAGATCCAAAACATATTGCTGATACTGATGTCAAAATATGTACAGCCTCTGTTTTCTTCTAGATGTTTTATGGTTTCAGGTTTTATGTTTAAATCTTTAAATGATTTTAAATTTAATTTTGTACATGATGTAAGAAAGTGATCCTTGTCCAGTATTCCTACAGTATTTTTTTGAAAAGACTACCTTTTGTGCATTTTATATTCTTGCCTCTTTTGTCATGGATTAAATGGCCATGTATGTGTGAGTTCACTCCTGGGTTCTATATCCTGTTCCATTGATCTATGTGTCTGTTTTTGTGCCAGTGCCATACTGTTTTGATTACTATAGATTTGTATAGTTTGAATTCAGGAAATGTGATACTTCCTGTTTTTTCTTTCTTTCTTAGGATTATTTGGCTAGTGGGATCTTTTGTGATTCAATACAAATTTTAGAATTATTTTTTTTCTGGTTCTATGAAGAATGTCATTGTTATTTTGATAGGAATTGCATGGAATCTATAGATTTCCTTGGAGATTATGGTCATTTTAACAGTAATTATACTTCTAATCCATGAGTACACTATGTTGTTCCACTTATGTCCATTTGTGTCACCTTCAATTTCTTCCATTCATATCTTATGGTTTTCAGAGTACAAGTCTTTCCCTTTCTTGGTTAAATTTATTCCTAGGTATTTAATTCTTTTTGATATAATTTTAGCTGGAGTTTTCTTAATTTCTCTTTCTGTTATGTGTTCTTAGTGCATAGCATGATAATTTCTAGAAATTCCTAGTGATACTTTATACTGTCATGAAAATCTTTTGAAACTTTCAAATAAGGCATAAAGGTAGGCAGCAAATCCTTTTAATTCCACATGGGGCTAAAGTCAACTGATAATTGTCTAGGGGAATGTAATTAAATCAGCTCATAGCTGACTATTTATTAAAGGTCCCAAATTCCATGTTGCTTGTAGACACTTGGCCCAGTAGAGACACAAATAATTTCTCTCTGCTTAAACAGGTAGCCCTAAAGATTTATGGCCCTTTTAGATATAACAGCAGTTTTGTATCTGATCCAGAAATCTTTTTCTAATAAAATTTATGTACACCTAAGCCATAAAACTTTCCAGACCAGTATAGTATCTTATTTTTCCATTTTAAAATAATGAGTTAAGTAAGGTTTTGATGGAGCTTTATATTTATCATGATGTTTACTTTTTTTTTTGCCTTTTTGCCTTTTCTAGGGTGACATATGGAGGTTCCTAGGCTAGAGGTCTAATCAGAGCTGTAGCCACCAACCTACGCCACAGCCACAACAATGCAGGATCCAAGCCACGTCTGCAACCTACACCACAGCTCACGGCAATGCCAGATCCTTAACCCACTGAGCTAAGCCAGGGATCAAACCCACAACCTCATGGTTGGATTCATTAACCACTGAGCCATGATGGGAACTCCTGTTTACCTTTTTTGAAAGTTATACTAATGATATTAAGTTTAAGGAAAATACCTTTTTTAGCCGCTTGCCTGAAAAATTTTTATTTTAATCAAGACTGCTTATTAAAATTGTATCAATTTATTATCCATAATAACTATTATGTGGTAATAAAATAGTCTTTTTAATATTTCAAGTAACTCTTAAATTAGTGAAATATTACCAATAGCTCTTTTAATGCTGAGACACCCTTATAATTATGATATAAATAATACACTTTAAAAGTGTTATTTTAATGTACTCCTAGGTTCAATTTGGTAATACTTGTTTTGGCCTTTTTTTGTCTTTATATATGTGTATAATCCCATCATAACAAGTGTTCATGTGTGTATGTGTGTTTTATTTTACATGGAGGGATAATAGTAAGGATAGTTTTCTAGAACTTTCTAGTTTACCTCTCAATTTGCAATAAGCCCCTCAAAACTTTTTTCATTTCAATTTAAGTAAATTGCTTTTTTTTATTTTAATGGTCCATGTTTTACACAGAAGTTCATTTATTATAATTACTTTCATGAGATATAATAAGCTTTTAAACTGCTTCAGATGATGACTATCTAGATGGTTAATATTCTGCTTTCCTACCTTGTTTTATTTATTTATTTATTTTTGCTTTTTAGGGCCATACCAGTGGCATATGGAGGTTCCCAGGCTAGGGGTCAAATGAGAGCTACAGCCTCTGGCCTATGCCACAGCCACAGCAACGCTGGATCCTTAACCCACTGAGCAAGGCCACGTATCAAACCCACAACCTCATGGTTCCTAGTCGTATTTGTTTCCGCTGCACCACAATGGGAACTCCGTTCTACCTTATTTTCAAATACTAATTAGGTAATTTAATTTTCCTCCATGTGATAATCTTAAAGTCTAATATATTTATATATATTTATTTATTTAATTAATTTTTTTGTCACCACAACAGTGACAATACCAGATCCTTAACCCACGGTGCCACCAAGGAACTCCTCCATGTGATATTCTTTTTTTTTTTTTTTTTT
>PVHT021183666.1:11600980-11629195 GCA_004024745.2 Catagonus wagneri
GAACCCGCAACCTCATGGTTCCTAGTCGGATTCGTTAACCACTGCGCCACGACGGGAACTCCGTGATATTCTTAATTACATTCTTTCTCACAAATCTTTGCCCTACTCAGTTATTTATAGTATTTAAGGCTTGTAATGTCTAATGGACAGTGAAATTAATGTGCTATTTTGCCACTCCCTTTCATTTTATTTGCATTTCTGATGTCTCTGCCCTATCCCTGATGTTTTTCATCTTTTTTTTTTTTTTTTCAAATTGCTTTGAGTTGGTGTCATTCCCGGGAAAAGTAAAGTGACATAATTCCACAGAAGGATTGCTGACTCTAAAATCACATTATGCTTCATATCATCACATTTTAAAAGTAACAATTAGAAGTGATGACAGGATGTTCTACAAAATATATATCACCTCATAATGAAGCAGACATACTAGAGAAAAGCCTTGACAAAAATGCCATCCGTATTCCCACAATAACTCCATGCCTGGATTTTTCATGCCATCCAAAAGAATGTTAACACATAGTTAACACTTGGAATTGACCTTTCTGTGTTGAAAAATTACCTTGTTTTTAGCCAAAATTATTTTAGTTATAAATAACAGAGACTCGTTTAAAAAATAAATAACAAAAAACCCCAAATACATGGATATGTCATAGATTTCAACTGCAGGAAGCTTTTCCCAGGGTCTGTGGCCAGGTACTAGGAAGAAGTCAGTAACTGATGCAAATACTCTTCCTGTTTCTTTTTCTCTTTTTCTTTTCTCATTCGTGGAAACATATCACTTACCTCATATATCTTTTGTTTTTCTATATGCTTCATTTATTTTTCTGAAGAATGTTATTCTCTACTTGTGCATACCAAAAAAATCCTCTTACAATTCTTGTTTTCATAATTGACTAGTATTCACTCATAAGCCTTTTTAAAAAATTGCACTGGAGAAGTTATACAAGCCAGGGATAGCTTATTCAAAACTATTGTAAAGATTGACATCAACTCTGAAGAAACAAAGATAGTTTTCAGTGCTGGGATGAGCTTGTGGAGAAGTACTAGAGGATGTTATCAATAGGAGTGTAGGTTTATAGAATTTATTGAACATGAGTTATTCCTGAATTTACAAATGTTTTTGTCTGTGATTAAGCCCTATATGTTTGCTAATTGGTGCCCACTGAAATTAAGCGCCTTACTTTCCAAAACGATGAGATATAAAGGTGCTTTCTTCCCTAATATTTGCATTCCAAGTGGGTAACTTTCAGGTTGTGGAGAAAAATCTTTCCTGGGTTATAAAACTGGCAGGGGGCTGGGAGGTTTCTGTACCTTTCAAGAAGACAGAGAAGTAATTTTAAGTTACAGGTTTTCTAAAGTAAGTGCCCTAAGGAAAGAAAGGTCAGCGGCCCAGAGTCTGGGAACAACTTCGCTAATGTTTAGTCAAGCTGAGGGAAATATTAAGTCTCTCTTTAAGTCCAAAGTTGCATGCATCTTTCAGTCAGAGTTCCAGATTCCCAAGTGAGTAAAATTGATTGGTTCATGAGAGGTTACATATCCAACCCAGATCCAGCCAAAATTAGTTGTTCGAATAATGTAACATGGCTTTCAGTGGAGGGCAGTTCTCAGAGGCATGCGTTTTAGTTGTGCAGGTCTACAAAGGCACTGCTGCAAACATTTGCTGCGCTATCATCCTGAAATGATCATTTTTAATTTTGCAAGTTTAAGGATTAAAGTTAAATTTTCCAGGAAGTCCATAGAATAAGAAAGCTTAAGAAGCAAAGCTACTAATGTGGTTTAGTGCTCTGCAACCAGTTAATAGGATATGCGCGCTGATGAGGCAAACTATTAACTCTGGTAGTCAGTGTAGGAACATGGGCTCTGATACATTCTTTGATATGGCTGTTGATTAACACTTGTGGTTTAAGGGTCCAGGGAGTGACACCCCCACAGGACTTGTTTTATTATAAGAAATGTGCATTCCCCACAAGCTTTGTTTACTATAGGAAATGCGAATCTCTACCCACTCCTCAGCTCATAAAAAAACGAATGAGAAGAATGGTGACTTATCTCAAGAAAGAAAATGACAAAAAAAAACCCATAAAACTTAGGGGACATTTCCAACCCTAAAACCCCTATTGGACAAGGACTGGACTGATACAGGTAATTGAGCAAGGCCAATGGGAAAAAAACACATCTTTCCAGACCTCACCTTGGTGCCACTCCCCACCTTTAAGAGAGAAAAATCCCTATAGGACAATAAAGAAGGGGGGCACTTCTCCCCGCTCCCAGTAGCCCTGGGAGCTATTTTTTTATTTCCTTTAGTAAAGACTTTGAAAGGTTTGGGCAAAAATAGCAAGTGCCTTTACAGTAAGTGTAATGATGACAATGTACTACACTGACTACTTTTAAAGGAGGTTAATTCATCACTTAGTCAATACAAGTTTGAGTGTCTAGGAGTTCCCTTTGTGGCTCAGTGGTTAACAAATCCGACTAAGAACCATGAGGTTGCGGGTTCGATCCCTGGCGTTGCTCAGTGGGTTAAGGATCCGGTATTGCCGTGAGCTGTGGTGTAGGTCGCAGACGCGGCTCGCATCCCGCGTTGCTGTGGCGTAGGCCGGTGGCTACAGCTCCTGTTAGACCCCTAGCCTGGGAACCTCCATATGCCGCGGGTGCGGCTCTACATAAAAAGGCAAAAAGACAAAAAAAAAAAAATAGTTTGAGTGTCTAACATAAATAGCAGTTCCTATGATAAATTCTGGATACATAAAAGTGAAGGAAGTATGCGTAGGCCGTGCCCTTACAGGGTGATTTTTTTAGCATATGACCCAGAAACAGATAGGTGTAGAGCAATCCTTTAGGTCTAAGACCTTAGGGCAAGTTCCTGCTTTTGCCTTTTAACCACGAAAATGCCTTGCCCTTATTTCTTCTTCCAGTTACTAACTACTACCTAGATCTTAGGAGGATTTTTGTAGTTGACGGCTGATGGAACTTAAAATATTTTACAATATTTTTAACAATTTCCTGGACTCTTCAGTATTAAGTATCAAAATGAATAAAAGCAGGCACACTTGCAAGATTACATGTTCATATCAGTAACCCTATGACAGAGTGGGCTGTACTTATTTTGCTAAGTGGAGGGAAAAGTCAGTAGAAGTGATCTCCAAACAAAGGGGTAAATGTTTCTCTTATTTAGCTCCCTTCTTGACTGATGGAGATAACTTTCTCAGCATGTAAGCAAGTGTTTGAAGGACATTTTTTTCTTTGTTTGCTACTGTCCTTAGCAGCCAGCTTAAGGCCTGTCACATATACACTGTAAGTGAATGAGAACAACTTTCTTAATGAAGAGGTACTGAAACCTTCCTTTTATTGAATAGGACAAGAAATATTTATTTTCTCTTAAAAAGGAAAACGGAGAAAAATACCAAAGGATAAGAAAAATCTATCTACAAAATCAAGATTTGTTTCTAAATAATTACCCATTTAATTTGCAACTGGACACATAATGGCTGAACTCTTTTTTACATTTTGCTCTAATAGACATGAACTTTATGAAGTCTAAGGGGACAAGACAGCTGCCAATCATAGGATAAACGCTTAAAGCTTCTTTTATTATTTTTCAGCCAGTGCCCTTTGCTGAAGGATATCTCCTGTTTTCCTCAGTGGCAGAAGCAGAATAAAAACATTTCATTTTATGGAAGCAATTAGATGCACATCTGTTCCAGAACTTACATATTAAATGTTTATCCACATAGTGCATGTGAATTTCAAAATGTCTGTGTGCAGCAAGGGAGATTTTAAGTCACATTGATGTACAAGGCCAGGTTATGAGAAGTGGCCCTCTTTCACTTTTCTTCTGTGAAAACACAGCCTTTCAGTCTTTGAGTAACTAAAAACCTGTTATAACCAACCTAAGAAGATTATAGCAATTCATTGGCCTTCTCGTATCTGTTTAACGTGTGGTTAAAAGGTGTTTTTTACCTCTAAATCCCTAGCACGAGCTTGACTAGTACTCAGTAAATCGTTGGAGAATGATTAAATGAATGTGTATCTGAGAATAGGAAAAAAAAAAAAATCACTGAGATCCCTAAACCTAGATGTAATATTTGAACATATAGATATTATTTGAGAATGAAACTTGATTTTATTTCCTGTACTAATAATTAAAATAATAGAACTAATAAGATAAAAAGTATTTTTAAACACTTACATGCACATAAACATTGTCACATATAGTGCAAATTGCCTATAGCTATTCATTACAAGTTGATTAGGCTTTAGGAAATAAGATTTTAGGCAAAAGATATCATAAAAATATTTTATGCAAAATCTAAATGTTAGAAAACTAAAAATAATACATATGCATATACCAATACGATTTTTGAAAAATACGTAACTGAGATCATTATATGTCCTTTTAAGTGCAGTTTTTATGTTGCTAGATTCCCCCCTCCCTTTTCATCTCTGTATTAACCTAGTTATGGAATTCATTTTAACAGGTGGCTTACATTTTTATTGCCATATTTAGAGTAAGATGGGCTGCTAGCCAGGAATACTCAAGGGGACTTTTTACTCTTCCTTTCTTCTTTTTTGCTTTTCTAGAAATAATTTCTCATCTAGACATGGTAGTTTCCCTCCATTAATATGTTCTATGTTTACTTATTTCTTAATGAAGTACAGTTGCGTTATAATATCCTGTTAGTTTCAAGTGCATAGCACGGTGATTCAGCATTTTTACAGATTATTCTCCATTAAAAGTTATAAGATAATGGCTGTAATTCCTTGTGCTATGTACAATATGTCCTTGTTGCTAATTTATTTTATGCATAATAATTTATATATCTTAGTCACATACGCCTAACCTGCTACTCTACCACTTACATTTTCCCTTTAATAACTAGCAGTTTGGGAGTTACCGTCATGGCGCCGCAGAAACGAGTCTGACTAGGAACCATGAGGCTGCAGGTTTGATGCCTGGCCTCGCTCGGTGGGTTAAGGATCCCGTGGTGCCATGAGCTGTGGTGTAGGTTACAGATGCAATTCGTATCTGGTGTTGCTGTGGCTCTGGCGTAGGCTCACAGCTCTAGCTCTGATTCAACTCCTAGCCTGGGAACCTCCATATGCTGCAGGTATGGCCCTAAAAAGCAAAAAAAAAAAAAAGCAAAAAACCAGCAGTTTGTTCTCTATGCCTGTGACTCTGTTTCTGTTTTGCACGTGCATTCATTTGTATTACTTTTTAGATTCCACATACAAGTAATATGATTTATCATTGTCTGACATAATTCACTAGGCATAGTATTATGTCCATCCACATTGCTGCAGATGGCAGAATGTCTTTATTTTTTATGGCTGAGTAGTATTCCATTGATGGGCTTTTTTTTTTTTTTTTAAGGGCTGCACCCTGTTATATGGAGGTTCCCAGGCTAGGGGTCGAATCAGAGTTACAGCTGCTGGCCTACACCAAAGCTGAGTCTGTGACCTACACCACAGTTCATGGCAACACTGGATACCCAGCCCACTGAGCAAGGCCACAGACTGAACCCACACCCTTACAGATACCAGTCAGGTTCCTTTCCACTGTGCCACAGTGGGAACTCCATGGGCTCTTTTCTGACACATGGTTCTCCCTCCTCCTGCTGTTCATCTCTCACTCTCCATTCTTAAGGTTCAGGGTTTATCCACATCTGCCATTAATAATGTTCCACAGGAGGGCAGTTATTCTCTGGAAGCTCCAGTTCTACTACACGTTTGAAAATACTCATTATGATTCAGGTAGGGGAAGATTTTTCATTTTTCATCCGTAAGTTAAAATCCTCATTTTTTCCCCTCTGAATTAAGACAATGCGTGCAGTCTCTTTTCCAAATTTTGGACTTCCAGTTGTCTTTATTTTAGGCTTTTTACTTCTGGAATGTAGGCTAAGGTTGTGTCCTATTCACCTTTTATCTCCAGGTCCTAGTTTAGTGATTTATACATTATGAATTTCAAAAACAGTTTCTAAATAAATGGACTAATAAATGAACCATTGAAAACTCCAGGTATACTGGACTACTTTAAATGTGTGTAGAAAGGGTGAATTTTAGACTTTGACAAAAGAATCTCTAATCTTTTTTTCTTTTTTGAAATGTATGCTTGTACATAAAATGAGTGTGGATTTAATTAAATTTTAAGAAACTGTAAATAATGGCCAGGAGTAAAATCAGTAATTCAATGACCATATTTTTCAGGAAAAACTGTTTTATTCTTGCTTCAAAATGAAGCTTTAAAATGATATGGTTTGTTTAATGATAATATATTTAGTGATAATTAGAAACTTTACTAGAATTAATATAAATTATTAAAAATTAAAAACTATAAATTCTTAAATAATTAAAATATAAAATATTAATAAAAGTAAAGGTACTTGTCACTGAAATATCTGTGGCATATCACATTTTGTATTTAGCTTTTTTAATATTAGTTCTATTACCCATTACTGTTTGTTATACTCCATATGCCTTTCTTTCTATCCCTGAATTTTATATTTCCTTGTAAACTTTATTGCTCATATAATAAAATAATCAGTAGGGAATTGAATTCTCCTTTTAAGGATATTAGAATCACTCATTCACTCGTAAATTATTTATTCATAATTAATATATGTTAGATCTAACCAAACAGGCATTTAAAACATTTGTATGAAGTGGATTAATGAAACATTTTTTATTCTAAAATAAACATTAACAATTTTAATTTTATTTTTAGTAACTAATTTATTATGTGATGACCACCAGTCTCTTGGTGCTTTGCAACTTATAGTCTTTTTAAAATCAAGGAAGCTCTCATTCTCTCTGTTTATGGAACTCAGCACACTCTTTGTTCTCTAATATGCCCTTTAGTTAATCTCGTTGTTAATTAACGGCGACTAAATTGAAGACCACTTGGGAATGTGTTTGTTAATCTTAATAAAGTTTATAATAAATGAGTATGGGCTTTAGTAAAGATTTTAAGCCATGCAATTATAAACATAGCATCTTGATGGAAATGAGAACTAAAACTCTATTAGATGATGAGATGAGATATGAGGAGGTCTTCTAGTAATTGAAAGTGGCCCTTGGGTTCTTCAGATGTCACCTAACATCATATATGTGACTACTTTAGAAGCCACTTTTTTCAGGCTCTGAAAAATCTTGCTTGATTTGTTAACCTCTGAACATTACTGCCTGAAGTGGAGAACAATTAGGTTCATTAATTTGTTTCCCTTCTCACTTGATTTAATACATCCTCAGTAATAGAGCTAACAATTGTAGTCTTGACTTTACTACTTATGAGCAAATTATACTTTAAACTGAATATTAAATTATCATTGAGAAATTTAAATAAAGAGAGTATTTCAAAGCTGGAAAAATAACTAAAAACCTGTTTCTGGCATATACTTTCTGAGGCATAGGATTTCATTTACTCAGAATTGCTTAGGAGAAACAAAACCTGGTGGCATAACTTTATCACATTGTAATTTTGATAAGTTAAAGATAGTTTGTATAATGAAGAAATGTATTTTCTAGAGCATAAATTATTAATAATTATGCCCTCCCCTAAGGGAGGGATACTTCATGTAATTGTTGGATATTGATGAGCATTTCCGACAAATTAAATATGCCTCTAAAGAGTCTTGGTGGAAAGAATCTCAGTTTACTTTAGTGGACAGCTAGCTTTTAAATCAAACATCCAGCTGTAAATAATTAAAATGTTGGATTAACAAACACATATTGAAGATCTATAAAGAGAGAGAGAAACATGCAGGCTGAGTTTTGTCTCAAAGGCTAACTACAGAGGTAGGTGGAGTAACAAAAAGAAACTTAACTTTTATTCTGAACATACCTATCTGCATAATACATGTTTGAGGGCCAGAAGGCAGATATCATAACCTGGTATCCAAGTAAGTCAAATATTGTTCTGGGAAATCTTTCCTGCTTTCCTATGAAAACCCAGAAATTTGCACCTTTTTGGGGTAATGGCAAGCCAGCTTCAGACTTGTTTTCCACATTCCAACCTCAACTGTGTGAAACTTGCTGTGACTTCATACGGAAAAGTATGAAAAAGGGAGGAAAAAATTTTAAAAAGAAAAAAAAAAACTTCCTCAGACTGCCCTCACGTGGATTAGTTACATAGTTATTCATAAAGTAGGTGGCCCAGTGACTACCAAATCTTGAACTTGATTTGAGATCATTCCAGCTGCTGAAATATAATTTTTCAAGCAAAGACTAATAGGCAGTTGAATAGCAATAGTCACACCACAAAAAGCAACTTGAACAAGAACTAGAACTGTAATAACAAGATGATAGTATATTTGACCCACACAAATTTAAAACATTGGATCTTTTAGCAAATTGACTTTGTCCTCTCTTTTAATGATAGATGACAGACTTTAACATTATCTGATACGACTATGAAAATATAAAGATTACATAGTAGAACTGAAACATAACCCGGAACTGAACTTCAGGATATGAATACAATGGCAATAATTAAACACTCATTAGAGTGTTCTAGCAACCACTAAGAGGGGATAGCTCACTACAAAACTGTCTCTTGCACTGATCTCAACTAAACATTTGGAGCAATTTTCAGAAGCAACTGCATTTAAGGACAGCGGAGAGTAAGGAATGATGAGATAGAAATCAGAATTTGAAGACTGAACTGTATTGTGGTGTTATTTTTCTCTTTTGTCCTTTACTTTTTGGTTTTGTTCCTGAGTTGGCCCAAGTAACCAACTATAAATTAAGCATAACCAATAAAAAAACCTAAAAAAGATATTTTCTTTCCAGCTAGAGGACTGGGAAAACAGCCCTTGTGAGCTGGACAGTCTGAGGCGAGTCCTTGTTTTATTTTTTTTAATCTTTTCGCTCCCAGTTAGTCCCAAACTAAAGTCCCAAAACCAAACAAATCCAACCAAAATATTTAACTCACAGATGATGAAAATGAGAGTCTTGTATCTTCAGAGTAAAAGGAAATCCCCGATTGAAGAAAGCAGGAGAAGAGAATCTGCTAATACTGTGTGTGATCTAACACAGTCCCAGGTTCACGTAGGAGCTGTGCATGCATGAAAGAAAACAGAGGAAATATCACAAAGGTTATGAGAGGAGAACTACATCATAAAGCATTTATGTCTCAGACTAAATCTGGAGTGGCATGTGTGTGTAGTGAACCCAGGTAGCCTAGCAACAACTTTGAAAACTGAACTAGGAGTTGCTTTTGTGACTCAGTGGGTTATGAACCCAACTAGTATTCATGAAGATGCGGGTTCAATCCCTGACCTCGTTCAGTGGGTTAAGGATCCTGCATTCCCCTGAGCTGTGATGCAGGTCACAGATGAGACTCAGATCTAGTGTTGGTGTGGCTGAGGTGAGAGCCTGCAGTTGCAGCTCTGATTCGACTCCTAGCCTGGGAACTTCCATATCCGCAGGTGTGGACCTAAAAAACAAAACAAAAAAAGAAAAAAAATAGAAAAGAAAATTGAACTAACATTGGAATCACTGCCCATAGTAATTGTGCTCTGAACCCAATGTGTTAATCCTTGTTTGGCTGGACAGATTAACATGCTCCAAAGAAATTAACATGAACCCCAAATTCTCAAAACATATTTAAAAGTTCCAACATACAATCCAAAAACCACTTGACATTCAAAGAATTAAAAACATCTAGCAAATCAAATAGGTCAACCAAATAAGTCCTGTCAACTAAAGGAAATTTCAGCCTCCAATGATGATCCAGATATTTGAATTATCAGATGAACGTTTTTTTTTTTTAGGGCCACACTGGTGGCACCTGGACATTCATCGGCTAGTGATGGAATCAGAGCTATAACTACAGCACAGCCACACTTACACCAGATCTGAGCCTTCTCTGTGACCTGTACCACAGCTCACAGCAGTGCTGGATCCTTAACTCACTGACCAAAGCCAGGGATAGAACCTGAATCCTTATGGGTACTAGCCTGGTTTGTTTTCACTGAGCCACAATGGGAAACTCCCTAGATAAATACTTTAAAGTAGCTATTATCACTCTACTTTAAAGGTGAAATTGAATACCCCTGAACTAAATGGAAAAATAAAAACTGATGAAAAGATATTATGCACTGAGCAGGTATTATACCAGGGCAAAAAGCTGGAAATTTTAGAACTATAATATATGAAATGTAATGTAACTAGGGGGCTCAAAAGCAGAATAAAAAAAGACAGAGAAGGAAACATAAATCAATAGAAAGTACCCAATCTGAGGAAAAGGGAAAAAAATGAAAAAAAAAAACACAAGGATCTGTAGAATAATATCAAAAGACCTAACACTTATGTCACTTGAGTGCCAGAGGAAAGAAGAAAGAGATTGGTGCAGAAAAACAATTTGAAGAAATAGTAATTGAAAAAAATCCTGAAAATGGTATAAGACATACATTTAAATTCCAGAAACTCAGCAAGCTCCTAAGAGGGTAAACTTGAAATCACACCAAGATATATCAAACTAAAACATCAGAAAACCAAAGGTAAAGAAAAAGACCTTTTAAGAATCCAGTCGATAAAAATGTTATAAACAGGGATAATGAGTGAATAAATAAGGATTTTGCATCAGAAATCATAAAAGAGGATAATAGGGCAATATCTTGAAAGTACTGAATGAAAAAGCAAGTCAACACGTTTTCTACCGAGTGAGTATAAACTTTAGGAATGAAGAAATAAAGGCATTCTTTCTTAGATGAAAGAAAAACCGAAGGAACTTGTCACCAGTGTGCCTGCTTTAAAATAACACGTTAAAGGGAGTTATTCAGGCTGAAAGGAAATGATACCAGAGGGAAACATAGATTTTTATGAATGAAAGAGGAACGATTCACCATAAATATAAAACACGGGATAAATAGAAAAGACTGTCTTTATCTCCTTAGGTTCTTTAAAATATGAATGACTGTTGGAAGCATATAAATATATATGACATTTTCTAGTGGAATTCAAAGTATAAAATATAGTATATAAGAGAACTAAAACTATACACAGAGTGTAAAGTGATTCATATGACTGTAATGTGTCTACATTTTCTTTGATGTGGTAATTGTTAATTCTGAGTAGACTGTAAGTTAGGCGTGTCGTGTATAGTGTAGTTCTTAGACTAACAACTAAAAGGAAAATACAGAAAAATGCAGCAAAAAGTAAACAGGTATATTAAGTTTGGAATAATAAAAATTAAAATAGTCCAAAGAAAGGAACAAGATTGAATGCCAGGGGAAGGACAAAAAGAAAACAGATAACAAAATGGTAGACCTTAGTTCACACTATGTACGTTAAGTACATAAAATATAAATGATCTAATTCTAATATAAGCAAGAGGGATAGTAAACAAATTTGCAATTATACTGATAATTTTAACACTTTTTTCTTTGCAATTGATATAAAAGACATAACATTAAGAATAAAATGGAGATGAATAATACTGTCAACCAACTTTTAATTCTGTGGCATTTTAAAACATTTAACCAAGCAACAGTTGAATAAATATTCTTTTCAAAGGCATGAAGAACATTCACCAAGATAATAATAAAAGTGAAAACAGAAAAGCAATAGAGAAAAATAAAACCAAAAGTGGTTTCTTTTAAAAGATCAGCAAAATCAATGCAGCTCTATCCAAACTAACCAAGAAAAAGAAAGAAAACAAAAATAACCAATATCTGAAATGTAAGAATTGGTATCACTGCAGATACAGAAGACTTTGAAAGGATAATTTAAAAAATACTACCAAAAATATACTCTTAAAATATAAAAAATGAAATACGAAGCTGAAGACAAGCATAAAGTACTAAGTCTCTTTTTTTTAAGAAAAAAGTAATCGGAATAGTTGTTTTAGTTTGTATTCCATTGATGATACATGATGGACAACATCTTTCTACATCCCTTTTTGCCAGTTCTATATCTTCTTGGATGAGTCTTGGACTTCATATATTTTTAGTCGTATACGTATTTATAATTGATATCATCTTGATTATTTGATCCTTTTATCGACATAAAATATTCTATTCCCCTTTACATGTGATCATTAATATAGCCACTCCAGCTTTCTTATGGTTACTATTAAGGTAACATATAATCTGCTATTAGCTTACTTTCAATCTATCTGTGTCCTTATATTTTAAGTGATCCTTAAGAGTGATCTTATTGCACTGAGACTTAGGTTTTGTGTATTTGTACAAGTGTTTGACCGTGGTTTTTGTTTGCTGTGGTTTATATCTCTGACTTTTTAAAGTTTTAAGAACTTTTCCAGTTAATGCAATTATGATATTGTTGGTTTTTCTTGTGTACTTTGAGTACATTGTTGTTTGTGTATTACGTGTTTCTTGTATTTGTTCATTTTATCTTTCTTTAGATTAAGCCCGTATGTTTTAATGTTATATTTTAATTCTTCTTCTGACTCCTTCAATTACCTTTTAATTTGTATTTTGAGGTTAATCTAGAAATTAATTTTGAATTATTTTATGCCACTTCAGGAAGAGCATAAGGAACTTACAGTAAGTGTACTTTCATTTACAACTAAGCTCCTTTTTATTCTATTATGTAATTTGTTTTACTTCTACATATGTTAAGCACCCACAATCCATGTTAATTATATTTGCTTCAGATTTTCAGTAGTCTTTTAAAATATTTATACTAGATATAAGCAATTTATGGAGAAAGTGAGACATTTAGTGAATTGGAAGGATGAAGCTTTCAGATCAGGGAACTGAAGTTTGGATCATAGTATAGGATAAAAAATCACTTAGTAAATCTATACAGTGTAATATAGGGGAAATAGATGAAAGGATATTCTGAGAGAGGAGTATTTGAACTGATTAGATATTAGGTATAAAATAGTAAACATCCTCATTAATTAGAAAAGGAAGTTTATTGCTTTATCAAAGAATATTGTCCTCATCCTAAATTCCCTATAACAGTCTTTTTAAAATATTTGATTTAGAGATTTAAATGCAGCGCTGTACGGATTTTAACATAACCCCATTGTTTGTATGCAGGGTTACCCAGTAGAGCTTCCTGTAACTGTGAAAATGTTTTATATCTGCTCTGTCCAATAGTGTGACAACCACAAGCCACATATGACTGTTTAGCTCTTAGAATCTGGCTAGTGTAATTGTATACCTAAATTTTACATTTTATTTAACTTTAGGTAATTTAAAATTTAAATGTGTGTGCCACATGCAGTTTGTGTCTACTGTGTTGAGTAGCACAGGTAGAAAATAAGAAATATAAACTCATATTGTAGGTATTCTGAAATATATTTTTAGTGTACAAAATTAATAGGTGGACTAAATATTTGTAGAAGGCTTTTAAATTTCAGTATACTCAAATTCAATGAGTTAGAAAACATGAATTATTCTTAATTTATAACAGGTACTATGGACTGAGTGTTAACAATACTTGCCACTTTGTTGTACTGGTTTTTTGACTCATAGCTTCATTTTTTTGCCCCCCCCAGCCCCCAAGCCTTTTTTCCACTGGAGAACCCTTTATTGTGCTGAAAGTGGTAACATAAGGATTTCTCTTATAGATAGACTTAGTCCAGCTGCAACTTTAAAAACTTAAACTCCAGTGCATCAATATTTACCAGCATTATTTAATTTTTGTTTTTATTTCTCCACTTGAAAGCCTTTCCCAGGAAACAAACTCAGCCTTATTCTCTTACTTTGTCAGTGTTAAAACAGATTGCTGGATTTCTGAATTTTTTCTCCAACTTTTTTGGCTGTCTCTCACTGTTGTTGTTGTCACAGAATATATCCCCACAGAGATGCCAACATGCTGCTGATGATTATTTTTCATTAAGAAACTTAATTTCTACCTATAAATTAGTAGTGATAGAAATAGTGATCTTTGTAGCAGCAACTATGTGAAAAACATGATCACAACAATGATTTTTCTTTGGATTTTCAATTCCAGCATGCAAAATGAAACTTAAAACAGAGTTTTGCATTTCCATTATACATAAGAAAATCCAAGATAAATGTATCAAAGTCCCTAATGAATAAGCAGGCCTTGAACTAGTAGATTGATTTCAATATCATATTTTTAAAAATTGATGTCTAAGGTTTTTCACTACTTTTCAAAATCTAAAACCCTATTTTTATAGTTTAACAACTTTCCCAAAGGAGTTATCAGGTTGTCTCAGGTTTAAAAAAAATGGCACAGATGGTATAAATAATGTATAAAAAGAACCTCTTAGTGAGAGTATGTGGGAATAGGGAGAAAAAAATGAGTAAAATGTGTATTAAAGATGTTATCATTCTCAGCATCTTCACTGATGTACTCTCTTAGTCTCTCCACCAAGCCAAAGGGAATGCTTTGAAGGGTGCAGCACTCATGTCATATCCTTCTCTGTGGCATTTTTGTATGTATGTGAGACTAAAATGTAAGTTGGGAAGCAGAACATTCAAATACTCCCCCACATCCACATTAAGATCGTAATAAATTCATGTGGCAAGATTTTTTTTCAAATTTAAAAACTCTGTTTTTTCCCTTCCTTTTTCATATGTAAACATAGCCATTTAGTGATTCAAGACAATAAGCAAATCTTCAGTGAACAATTATCATATGCCAGGCACAGTTCTAGGCATTGGGCTGCATCAGTAAACAAGTGACGAAAATCTGACCTTGAAAGTTCACGCTCTAGTGGACTTCAAATATTTTCATTAAGAATGTTGGGAAATACAGCTCTCGGTTCATGGAGGTTTTTTTTTTTGTTGTTGTTTTTTAAGTTTTATTGAAGCATAGTTGATTTACAATATTGTGATAATTTCTGCTGTACAAGGTGATTCAATTATACATATATACATATCCATTATTTTCTAAATTATTTTCCCATGTAAGTTATCACAGAATATTGAGTAGAGTTTCCCGTCCTATACAGCAGGTCCCCATTGGCCAATGATTCCATATACCTCAGTGTGCATATGCCAATCCCACCCCCTCATTACATCCCTCTCCCACCAATCTGGCCCCTTTGGTAACCCTAATTTTTTCAAAGTCTGTGATTTTGTTTCTCTTCTGCAGATAAGTTCATTTGTATCATCTTTTTTAGATATCACAAATTAGTGATGTCACATGCTGTTTGTGTTTGTCTGACTTACTTCACTTAGCATGATAATTTCTAGGTCCACATGCACCCCAGTGTTCACTGCAGCACTGTTTACAATAGATCAAGACTTGGAAGCAACCTAAATGTCCGTTGACAGAGGAATGGATAAAGACTATGTGGTACATATATGCAATGGGATATTACTTAGCCATAAAAAGAATGAAATAATGCCATTTGCAACAACATGGATGGATCGGTTCGTGGAGTTTTTAACTTTATGAATTTATGACATTTGGAGAACAGAAAAAGATTGTCACTTAACTCTTTTCCTATCTATGATTGAATACAGTTTGTTCAGAGTTCTTAGAGAAATTAAAACCAGCATTTTTAGACGGATAACCATGTGTTAGGGTGAGGCAGTATGGGTCACTTATCTACCAACTACTATCCTCATTTTCTTCCTTTACAGATTCCCGTATTTGGTGGTTATGCAAGCTTTCCCAGGGGATGAATCGGGGTTGGTAAAAGAAGATCGAAATAGCCTCATTTTTCTTTCCAGTGATTTATTTAGGAATGGGCGTGTGACACACTTCTGTTAGATGCCATATAATGGAAAATTGCTCAGACTTTTCTTCATAATTTCATTCCCTATAAAAAGTAAGATAGGTAGGCAAGTAAAAACTATGATTACACCTTTCCTCTTTTCCTACTTGTGATGATTTTTATGTCAGAATATAATGCCTGGAGTTCTGGAAGCTATCAGGTTAGAAAAATAATAAACCTAGATTAACCTGGCTACTTAGGCTATTGTGGGAAGTGTGGTGGGGTTGAGCACATTGGAACATCTACTTCCTGACCATTTTGTGAAATGATGAAATTAATGTGTTAGTTCCATTAGGACTGTATTCTGTTATTTAAATCATAAAGTGTCGTAGCTGCTGTGGTTAGGACTGGCAGTAAGAGTTTGACTTTTTCCTTATAAACTCATCAATAATAAATTCTCGGTTTATTGACACTATGTTCTTACAATGCTTAATGTTTTTCTTATTGATGTATAGTTGATTTAAAATATTATATTAGTTTCAAGTGTATAACATAGAGATTCAACATTTTTATAGATTATACTCCAGTTAAAGCAATTATACAATCATGGCTATATTTCCCTGTGTGATCCAATATATCTTGTACCTTATTAATTTTATACATGGTAATTTGTATCTCTTAATCCCCTGTCTTTCCCTTCCCCACTTTCCTCTCCCTTCTGGTAACCACTAGTTTGTTCTCTATATCTGCGAGTCTGTTTCTCTTTTGTTATAGTCATTAGTTTGTTTTATAATTATAGATCCACATATTAGTGATAACAGAGTATTTGTCTGTCTCTGTCTGACATTTCACTAAGCATGATACCGTCTAGGTCCATTGACATTATTGCAAATGGCAGAATTTCCTTCCTTTATTTTGGAGTGGTATTTTATGTGTGTATGCACATCTACTTCTTTTAAATATTATATTAGTTTTCCATTCATCTGTTGATAGACAATTAGATTGCTTTCATATCTTAGCTATTGTAAACATGCTGCTGTGAACATTGGGGTACATGAATCTTTCTGAATTATTGTTTTCATTTTCTTCAGATATATACCCAGAGGTGGGGTTGCTTTATCATATGGTAGTTCTGTTTTTAGATTTTGAGAAACGTCCATTCTGTCTTTCCAGAGTGGTTGCACCAATTTATATTCCCACCAACAATGTACAGTGGCTCCCTTTTCTCCACATTTTTATCAATATTTCTCATTTGTAGACTCCTGGATGATAGCCACTTTGAAAGCTGTGAGGTGGTTTTGATTTGTATTTCTCATTGTGGTTTTGGTTTGTATTTCTCTGCGACAGCACTATCGAGCTTCTTCTCATGTGCCACTTGGCCATTTGTATACCTTTTTTGGAAAAATAGTTATTCAGCTCTTCTGCTAATTTTTAAATCAGGTTATTTGTTTCTTTGAATATCGTGTTATATAAACTGTTTATATGTTTTTCATATTAACTTCTTACCAGTCATATTACTTGCAAATATTTTCTCCCGATATCTTTTCGTTTGCCATGCTAAGTTTGTTTTCTGTTTTCAGTTTATTTCCTCAGGAGTAGACTGTCGTTTTAAAAGAGTACCTAATGGATGTTTCTGAAGGTGTTAAGAACTCAGACAAACAGAGTTCTATAAATTCTCATATGTATTTTCCTATATCCATACATGTAGTGGGGTTTTTTAGTACCCACCAGAAATTTAGAATCTGTAAGAAATTTTCTTAATTTCTTTGATTGACTTTTGTGCCACTCACCCAAGTTTCTATTCATTATGGGTAGAAACATCCCTTTATTTTGGGAAGTGAGTATATGCTATATTATGTTATTTTATAGGGTCCATCAAGAACCTCCTTTCATTTCTCTCTGATCCCTAGCAGATAGCTCTTGATCTAAAATGATCATAATGCCAAAGTTCTGAAGTTTGTCAGACCTTCTGCTCTCAAATTTTGGGAGTATCATTATGAAGTTGTTGATTTCTATTATTTTTCTGGAAAATTGTGTGGCAATACAGAAACTACACTTATGCCCTCATCACACATCTGAAAGGCTTATGCATTCCTTAAAGTGTGGAAAATTCAGAAGAATGCTGTGTGATTACTTTTGGAGAAAATAAAGCTGAGAAGTCAGTGAGGGCCTGAGAATGGGCAGAGCTAAGTACAAGGATATTCTGGTCACTGAGAAAAATAGAGACAAAGATCTAAATAACTGAAAGCTATGGAAAAAAAAAGAAGAAAAATAATTGTCCTCCTGAGGCTGTAAAGTTTCCCCAAGGGTGTAACTGTAAGCATAGCCCGTTCTCCATCAAATATAGAGATTGACCTTCATGTTGGTCGTCTATTTTTAAATCATGATCTAAATAATGTTATGCCATAGATTTATTTTGTTGTTTATTTTCATTAAGATTGCTGGGCCTACATAATAATATTAGTTTGAAAACAGTGCTCTTTGATCTCACTGGATTTTGAACATTTAATAATTTCTTTAAGATTTCTGAGCATTTCTGTCAATAGCCAGTTCAGCGACTGAGAGGGAAAAGCTAGTTTTTCATAGATTTGATTTATATGCTGATTTTATTTACAAGCCCTTACTACATTGTTCAGTTTTCCGCTATTTTGATCTGTATCCCTTTTGTTTCATCTTCCTAAGAGTTGACAAGAAATTTCCCAGAAAATGTCTGTTTCTCACCTAGTGAACCTTTCTTTCTACAAGCATGGGAGGAAATTAGGCACATATATTTTTTTGCACCTTGTGAGACTAAGAGGAAATAAAATTTCTTTGTAATGAATTCTTTCTCTTCCTCCTTACTTGTGGTATTTACTTTGCCAGGAAATTGGTAAAGGAGAGGAATAAAAATGACAGAAGTAGCAGCTTCTCTCCATGCAGTGTTTGACTTCAAGTCATCCTCCTGGCAAACGGTCTGGAACCAAACTTGCACTTATCAGTGCACTGTAGCAACCTCAACATCTCCAGGCATGATGTTGGTGCCTTACGTTAGCTGATCTCCTGCATAGAAATGTTCTAGTCAAAAGCAGAGTGATGTAAATGACAAAAAATATTAGAAGTAAAATCCAAATGTTATTTCTGGAGTATTTTATACTTAACCACAAAATGAGCCCAGCACACAAATTGGATGACTAGACTTTATTTGAGCATAGCAGCTATGTTCCAAATGATTTCCTAAATTCAAAGGGAACCACAGCCAGACTCCTTGAATTTTCTCAAACATTCCAGTTTCAATCATGAGCTAGTTTAGCTGGAAGTCAGATACTCCCCACATTCAACAGAAGACTTCTTGGCTACAATTTTAGAGATTCTGGCCAATATTTAAGCTAAGTAGGCAAGGTAAAATTACTTCTATGGCTATGTTGCCATCTTTGTCACTTATGACTAATACTTAAACTTGCTGATGAAAATCTTATTACCAGTATTCAAATGAATTTGAGGTATTTTTAAGTTCATTTTATTATTTATTTCAGTAATTTGTTTTCAGTGAGTTCTATAGTAAGCAACTAAAGAGAGTTCAAGCATCTGAGTTCTTCCAATTAATCTCAGTTTACGTGCTTGATAATTTTGTTTCAACAGAATCATTAGATTATTTTCCAAAGAGATCACACCACTAAGACGAACAAAAGCATCACACCCACAGACAAAGCAATTTACACACAGAAATTTTTTTAATTTTCTCTTAAACCGTTACTGTTTCAAATGAAAAAATCACCCAAAACTATTTCATATAGTTTCCTATACTCTTTTTTTTTTTTTTTTTTATCTTTTTACGGCCAAACCCATGACATATGGAAGTTCCCACACTAGGGTTTCAATTGGAGCTGTAGCCACTGGCCTATACCACAGCCACAGCAATGCGGGATCTGAGCCACATCTGCAACCTACAACACAGCTCATGGCAATGCCGGAACCTTAAACCACTGAGCAAGGCCAGGGATCGGACCCGTGTCCTCATGGATACTAGTCAGGTTCATTAACCACGTGACCCATGATGGGAACTCGTTTCCTATATTCTTTATCACAAAAAAATCAGGCTGTATTTCACATTTTTTGGCATTACTGTGTTAGTACCATGTATATCAGTTATTGTGAAAATTATATACTTGAACCTTTTTTGGTACTAAGTTTGACATGCTTATTACCTCTTCATTATGTAGCAACACTGAATATTCCAGACTGCTAAATGAAAGGATACCTAAATGTGTTTTTAATTAAATGAGGGTAAAACCATTGCTGCTCAGCTGCTTGACTTAGATCTAGTGATCTCACACCATGAGTAGATACAGGAGATATAGTGGAGATTTGATACTGCTGCACTTTGGCGACTATCAGAGGTGTTTATATCCTGGTTTCAGCCTATTATTTGGCACTAGGAATAATACACTAAGAAATATTAAAGTGACCACATTGATGGTTGGCAATCATTTGATCGCTGTACTGCAAGTCAGATAAGTTGTTTTTAGTCTTTAGTTTTTATCTTCACCTAAATTATGTTTTAACCATCTTATAAGTGAAAGAGTAAGTAGAATGAGAACAGAATACTGGACTTGCAGCCAGGCAGAATATTTCAGTGTAATTCCAGATTTCATGGACTTGGTTGATTGAACAAATAAGCTCTTTGAATCTTTTGGACATAATGATAATTTTACATATTAAGTCCTAACTAAATTCAACCCCTGTTATTAACAAAAGTATCATAATACATACCTGAAAGCATCGATATTTTATAGTCCACATCTAAGTGGTAACTGTCCATATGCCACATGAGCATAACCATTTTATTATTGTTGATACCAGAACTGTTAGTAAATCATTGAGCCTTTAGATGTATGGAATTTTATATCATATTTATTATAAAAATATTATCTACTTATGACTATGATAAAATTTATGTCCAGAATATTTCCTGTTGTAAACACAAATAGGGTATTTCATAAGAGGCTCTCTCACAGTCACGGAAAAAAATAAAAGTTGAGACAAACAGGAATTAACACATT
Source organism: Catagonus wagneri (assembly GCA_004024745.2). Classification (NCBI taxonomy): domain Eukaryota; kingdom Metazoa; phylum Chordata; class Mammalia; order Artiodactyla; family Tayassuidae; genus Catagonus; species Catagonus wagneri. The sequence continues at coordinate 11,621,621 of PVHT021183666.1, forward strand.
TCTATGTCATGGTTATTGATCTAGGAGCTAGGCCAATATTGGTGAAAAAATTCAAAATTGTCTTTATAGCCCTGTATCTCCTAGTGTAGTGAAAATTAAACATAATGCGAAATTAGATGGAAGGGTTTCATGATTGCTTACTATGCTATCAAAAAATGTTCCTTAAAAGATTTGGCCTCTATTTTTGTCTCTTTGTAACCTATTACATTTTGAGTATCTTAAAAGATTTATGTGGAATAATATTTTTATATATGCTTTGAAAGTGGTATGGGATTTTACTATTATGTATATATAGTGAATACTGAATAACTTGGCAACTTGCATATTTACAAAAAATTAAGAGTTTAAAAGAATATTCTTTTCTATAGTCAGGATGTAATAATGCATGAAATAGATTTTGATGGCTTGTATATTTTTATTATTATTGAAAAAATGTTATCAGTAAGTATTCAACATAAATGGGTGCAAAAAAAACAGAAAGAAAATAGCATATCTTGTGGCAATAACCTTAATTAATGATTTTTCTAGAATCCTTACCATGAAAATAAGTTTATATAAAAATATTCAGGAAAAATAAAATAAATATTTAATGAACACTAATTTAGTAATTTCATTGGGATTCCGTAAGTACTACCTATTGTATTGGAAAGATCAAGAGAAATGAAGCCAGTTTGAGACAGTGGACCAAGAAGAAGTTTTCAAAGTAAAATAAAATCATTTGAAAGAAATCAAAAATGGACAGGAAGTCAGTTAAAGGAACTGATAATATATTTTAAAACATTTTCCTTCAGAAAGAGAATTCTGTGATTACTGCCTTTGGGAGGTTAAGAACACAAAGACTGCCACGTGATGGCCTTTCAGAACTCATCAATAAAGTTACACAGATATCTCTTACCACCACCAAGAAGCACAGTATTTCGTAGTCTTAGAGACCTGGACTATGTCATATTTATTTTTGTAATGCCAGTGTTTGGCACAAATTCTGACACAAGCAATACCTTCAGTAAATGATTGATGAGTGAATGGGGCATTGGTTATTCATACTGAAGCTGGTATTGTAACAGAATTCTTGCTAGTTCTTGCTACTTTGACATTGAAATCATCGATGTGCTTTGAACAGACTAGGTTGTAAATGGCAGGACCAAAGGAAGCGCCGGGGTAAATATTTCCTGGGCCCAGGAGGTCAGGGAGAACACAGGACTCAGCAGAGACTTCAGCTGAGGCCATGCAGAGCCATTCCTCTGCCACTATGCCCCACCTGAACACCTGCACTTTCTGGGAAGCAAAACACTGTTTTCACAACGCAGGTGGGAAAATGTGATTTCTCTAGTGGCCTGAAAGTTCCGTTCCAGGAAACCCTAGGTTTGGAAACTTTCCTGTTGGATGAAAGAGAAAAAAAGGCCACAAAGCAAGTTAGAGGGAATAATTGGGAACTGTTTAATGGTAGAGTCCCAGGAAATAGCCATGTAGGTGATTGCATTTAAACTCTCATAGGGCCAGAAATCCCTGTGAGAGTTTGTGCATTTGAATCCTCAGATAACCAACTTCTCTTTTATGAGATAAAATCTGAAAGTAACTAGATAAAGCAACAAAAGATTTGGGGTTTTCATTTGGCAAAAGCAAATTGTTTAATAAATGAGCGAAGGAGGGATCAATGAATACCTCTCTTTAAAGATTAAAAACAAAATAGGAATGGAATGTTGCATCTAAAACACTGTCTTCTATGATTTCATATATTGACACTTGCTATTCAAAAGATAAATCAGGAATATTCACAATTTTTGAGATTCTACTCTATAAGCAGTTAAGTTTAATCTCATAAATACACTATCTCATTTAATTGTCAGAATATAATGTTATTATAATAATATTAGATGTATATTAATATAATTTCAACTTTTAGATTAGGAAACTAAACCCCAAGGAATATGTGTAACTATCACTATAATGTTTATAAAGACAAAGGAATATATTTTCCATTTCCATCAGTCATCCTCAGCACATGGTGTGTTTTTTAGTTCCTGGAAGGTACCTAGAAGATATTTATTAAATGGATGGCTAAAAGAACAAACCTTCTCAGATGACAGTGTTAGATTCAGATGTGTGTCTTAAATTCCCCAGTATGCATTTTGAACAGAAAGAAAGCAAATGATTTTCTTGGTTTGTGGAAAAAAGTTAGTTTAGAAAGAAACTTGATAAAATTAATATTCACATCCTCCAAGAGGGACTTTTTTTTTCTACCAAGGATTTTAGGCAGACCACTGAAGTTCAGCCTCCTGTATACATATCAAACATATTCATAGAATCCATTTTTAGCTTATCTTTCATTCAGTCATTTAGTTATTCATCAAATATTTATTGAGGTCTTCCTATGTGTCAGACACTCTTCTTGTCACTAGAGGTACAGTGGTGAATAAGAGTCCCTGTCTTCAAATGACGCACATTCCACACCTGTGTACTCTGACCTCCTAGAGATGTCATTCAATATAAATTCATGAATGTCACTTAATTAATAAAACTTCATTTTCCTCATTTGTAAGATAGAAGTGATAATATCTCTCACAAGGTTGTTACGTAGATCATATATAAAATGTGCAAGAAGCTATAAAAATTGAAACAACAATTGGCAATTGAATTTTGAAAGTTTACATATGGTTGTCTCAGACACTCTCTTGTTAAATTTTTGACTAATAAGTTAATTTTAATATCAAGATTATGAAACAATGTGGTCAGGCAAACCACAGTTGTAGTCTTTACATTGGTATTATCAACTATTTGACCTTGAGAAATGTAATAACCTTATTGACATGAGTTTCTTCATCTGTTAAGGAGAAATTGCATTCTGCTTTGCAAGGCTGTTATGGAGATTATGGATAATCTATGCAAATTGGCTACTCACTGAACAATAACTCATATAAGTGCTCAAAAATAATAAATATGAGAAGTTACATTGAGCAGCCAGAATTCTCATAGTCTACTATGCAGAATATAATTTAGTACAACTTTGGAAAAGTGCATGGCAGAATCTTTTAAAGATGAATATATGCATTTATCATGGCATAGAAATTCTACTGCACACATATTCACCAGAAGACATGTCCTAGGATGATTTTATTAGCACTATTCATAATAGCCCAAATCTGGAAACTGCCGTAATGATCATCATTAGTTGAATAGCTATTCACACAGTGGAATGGAATTCAACAATATCAGTAGTTTACAATACATAATAGTATCAATAAATCTCAAAAATAAAATGTTGAGTGAAAGAAGCCAGTGATGCTAAAGATAATGCAAGATATTGGAAATAAACTGGAGGCAAAGATTGATAATTTACGGGAAACACCAAACAAAGAAATACAAGATTTAAACCTTAAGCAAGCAGAGATGCAAAATACACTAACTGAATTAAAAAATTCATTAGACGCAACCAACAGCAGAATACAGGAGGCAGAAGAATGAAAAAGTTATGTGGAGGACAGAATAGTGGAAATCACTGATGTGGAACAGAAAAGAGAAAAAAGATTGAAAAGAAATGAAGAAAGTGTCAGAGAACTCTGGGACATTGTTAAACTCACCAACATCCACATTATAGGGGTGCCAGAAGGAGAAAGGAGAGAGAAAGGGACAGAAAAAATATTCAGAGATAATAGCCAAAGACTTATCTAACATGGGAAAGGAACCACTCAAATCCAGGAAGCACAAGGAGTACCAGATAAAATAAACCCAAGGAGGAACACCCTGAGACACATATTAATCAAACTGACCAAAATTAAAGACAAAGAGAAAACATTGAAAGCAGCTAGGGAAAAGAAACAAATAACATACAACCCCGATAAGGCTATCAGCAGATTTTTCAGCAGAAACTCTGCGGGCCAGAATGGACTGGCACAATATACTTAGTACATGATGAAAGGAAAAAACCTCCAACTAAGATTACTTTACCCAGCAAGGCTCACATTCAGATTTGAAGGAGATATCAAAAGCTTTACAGATGAGCAAAAGCTAAGAGAATTCAGCAACACTAAATCACCTTTACCACAAATACTAAAATAACTTCTCTAGGCAGAAAAGAAAATACCACAATTAGAAACAAAAATACCACAGATGACAAGGCTCACCAGTAAAGGCATATATACAGTAAAGATATGAAATCATCCACACACAATTATGCTACCAAAATCAGAAATTGTGAGAAGAGAAGGGTGCAAATGCAGGACAATGGAGTTGTACTTGCAATTAAGAGACCAACGACTTAAAACAATTTCATGTATATATAGTCTCCTATATCAAAACTTCAGGGCAATTGCAAACTAAAAATCTGCAATTGATACACAAACAAGAAAAATCAATGCAAATACAACACTAAAAATAGTCATCAAACAAAAAGAGGAGAGAGCAAGAGAAGAAGGGAAGAAAAAAGAGCAACAAAACCAATCCAAAATAGTTAATAAAATGGCAATAAGAACATACATATCAATGATTACCTTAAATGTTAATGGACTAAATGCCCCAACCAAAAGACATAGGCTGGCTGACTGGATACAAGAACAAGATCCATATATATGCAGTCTTCAAGAGACCCATTGCACTTCTAGGGACATATGAAAACTGAAAGTGAGAGGATGGAAGAAAATATTTCATGCAAATGGGAATCAAAAGAAAACTGGAGTAGCAATACTCGTATCAGACAAAATAGACCTTAAAATAAAGAGTATTTTGCCACATCCAGTGCTGCAGGGCAACAGGAAATCCTGGAAGACGGACGACGTTTTATAACAAAACACACAAGACTCTTTTAGATTTAGAAAGTGGGGGACCAGGAGGCACTCTGTTCTGCTGAACAGAGTGAAAGAGGGCTGGGCTTTGGCCCGCACATCTTTTATTAAGGAAGGTACTGTAGGTAGATTAGTGGGCTGGAGCAAGCACAGGCAATGACAAGCCTACCTCTTAGTAATAATTACGGGAACTATTAGCATTGGTGCCTACCTCTAGCTGCATAATGTCTGTGAAGGAGACCCTATACTATAGAACTGACAGTAGATATTTGCCTTCTGCAAAGTTCAGCCTGTTCGGTGGTCTCCAACAGTATTTAGAGATAAGGAAGAATATTACATAATGATCAAAGGATCAATCCAAGAAGAAGCTATAACAATTTTAAATATATATGAACCCAGCATAGGTTCGCCACAATATGTAAGACAACTGCTAACAACCTTAAAAGGAAAAATGGACAATAACACAATGATAGTGGGGGACTAACACAACACTTATATATAGCAGTGGACTTTAACACCACACTTACAGCAATGGACAGATCATCCAGACAGAAAATCAATAAGGAAACACAGGCCCTGAATGAAGCATTAGACCAGGTGGACTTAATAGATATTTATAGGATATTCCATCCAAAGGCAGTGGAATACACGTTCTTCTCAAGTGCACCCAAACGTTCTCTAAGATTAATCACATTCTGGGATACAAATCAAGCCTCAGTAACTTTTAAGAAAATTGAAATCATATCAAGCATCTTTTCCAACCACAAGGCTTTATGACTAGAAATCAACAATATGAAAAAAACTGCAAAAAAAAAAAACGTGGAGACTAAACAACATACTACTAAACAAGCAGTGTATCACTGAAGAAATCAAAGAGGAAATTAAAAAATACCTAGAAGCAAATGACAGCAAAGATACGACACTACAAAACCTATGGAATGCAACAAAAGCAGTCCTAAGAGGGAGGTTTATAGCAATACAAGCCTACCTCAGGAAACAAGAAAAACTTCAAATAAACAACCTAACTTTACTTCTAAAGCAGCTAGAGAGAGAAGAACAGACAAGACCTAAAGTTAGCAAAAGGAAGGAAATCATAAAGATCAGAGCAGAAACAAAGAAAAGTAGAAAAGATCAACGAAACTAAAAGCTGGTTCTTTGAAAAGATGAACAAAATTGATAAACCCTTAGCCAGACTTATCAAGAAAAATAGGACTAAAATCAATGAAATTAGAAATGAAAAAGGATAAGTTACAATGGACATCACAGAAATACAAAGGATCATAAGAGACTACTACATGCAACTATATGCAAAGAAAATGGAAAAGCTAGAAGAAAGGGTCAAATTCTTAGAAAAGTTCAATCTTCCAAGACTAAACCAATGTGAAATAGAAAAGATGAACAGACCAATCACAAGTACTGAAATTGAAACTGTGATTTAAAAACTTCCAACAAGCAAAAGTCCAGGACCAGATGGCTTCACAGGCATATTCTATCAAACATTTAGAGAAGGACTAACACTTATCCTTCTGAAACTATTCCCAAAAATTGCAGAGTAAGGAACACTGCCAAATTCATTCTATGAGGCCACCATCACCATAATACCAAAACCAGAAAAAGATAGCACAAAAAAAGAAAATTACAGGCCAATTTCACTGATGAACATACATGCAAAAATCCTCAACAAAATACTAGCAAACTGAATCCAACAATATATTGAAAGGGTTACATATCATGATCAAGTGGGATTCATCCCAGGGATGTAAGTATTCTTCAGTATCTGCAAATCAATCAGTGTGATACACCACGTTAACAAACTGAAGAAGAAAACTCATATGATCTTCTCAACAGATGCAGAAAAAGCCTTTGACAAAATCCAACACCAATTTCTGATAATAACCTTCAGAAAGTGGGCATAGACAGAACCTACCTCAACATAATAAAGGTCATGTGTGACAAACCCAAAGTGAATATCGTTCTTAATGGTGAAAAGCCGAAGGAATTCTCACTGAGATCAGGAACAAGACAAGGATGTCCACTTTCGCCACTACTATTCAACATAGTTTGGGAAGTCCTAGCTATGGCAATCAAAGAAGTAAAAGAAATAAAAGGAATCCAAATTGGAAATGAAGAAGTAAAACTATAACTATTTGCAGATGAAATGATACTATACCTAGAGAATCCTAAAGACTCTACCAGAAAATTGTTAGGGCTCATCAATGAACTTAGCAAAGTCGCAGGATACAAAATTAATACACAGAAATCAACTGCATTTCTATATACTAACAATGAAAGATCAGAAGCAGAAATTAGGGAAGCAACCCCATTTACCATCACATCAAAAAGGATAAAATACTTAGGAATAAACCTACCTAAAGAGACAAAAGACCTATACTCTGAAAACTATAAGACACTGATGAAATAAATCAAAGGTGACACAAACAGATGGAAAGACATACCATACTCTTGGATTGAAAGAGTCAATATTATCAAAATGACTATACTACCCAAGGCAATCTACAGATTCAGTGCAATTCCTATCAAATTACCAAGGAAATTTTTCACGGAACTAGAAAAAAATATTTAAAGTTAGTTTGAAATTAGGAGTTCCCGTCGTGGTGCAGTGGTTAACGAATCCGACTAGGAACCGTGAGGTTGCGGGTTCGATCCCTGCCCTTGCTCAGTGGGTTAACGATCCGGCGTTGCCGTGAGCTGTGGTGTAGGTTGCAGACGCGGCTCGGATCCTGCGTTGCTGTGGCTGCGGCGCAGGCCAGTGGCCACAGCTCCGATTAGACCCCTA
>PVHT021183666.1:11629295-11651828 GCA_004024745.2 Catagonus wagneri
AATTAAACCCACACACCTACAGTCAAATAATCTATGGCAAACGGGACAATATACAATGTAGAAAAGACAGCTTGTTCAATAAGTGGTGCTGGGAAAACTGGATAGCCACATGTAAAAGAATGAATTTAGAACACTTCATAACACCATACACAAAAATAAATTCAAAATGATTAAAGACCTAACTATAAGACCAGATACTATAAAACTCTTAGAGGAAAACGTAGGCCAAAACTCTCTGACATAAACCATAGCAACATCTTATCAGATCCACCTCTTAGAGTAATGACAGTAAAAACAAAAATAAACAAATGGGACTTAATTAAACTTAAAAGTTTCTGCACAGCAAAGGAAACCCTAAACAAAATGAAAAAACAACGCACAGAATGGGAGAAAATATTTGTAAATGAAGCAAGTGACAAGGAATTAATCTCCAAAATTTACAAACACCTCCTACAGCTCAATTCCAAGAAAACAAACAACCCCATCAAAAAATAGTAGAAGATCTAAACTGACAGTTTTCCAAAGAAGACATGCGGATGGCCAAAAAAACACATGAAAAGATGTTCAATATCATTAATTATTAGAGAAATGCAAATCAAAACTATTATGAGGTACCACCTTAGACTGGCAAGGATGGCTATCATCAAAAAGTCTACAAACAATAAATGCTGGAGAGAGTGTGGGGAAAAGGGAACGATATTACACTGTTGGTGGGAATGTAAATTGGTGCGACTGCTGTGGAAAACAGTATGGAGATTCCTTAGAAAACTATAAATAGAATTACCATTTGATCTAGCAATCCCACTCCTGGACATCTATCCAGAGAAAACCATGTACTCCAGTGTTCACTCTAGCACTCTATGCAATAGCCAAGACATGGAAACAACCTAAATGTCCATTGACAGAGGAGTGGATAATGAAGATATGGTACATATACACAATGGAATATTACTCAGCCATTAAAAGGAAAGAAATAATGGCATTTATAGCAACATGGATGGACCTAGAAATTATAATGCTAAGCAAAGTCAGTCGGACAATGAGACGCCAACATCAAATGCGATCACTTACATGTGGAATCTAGAAAAAGGACACAATGAACTTCTTTGCAGAACAGATACTGACTCACAGACTTTGAATAACTTATGGTTTCCAAATGAGACATGTTGGGGGGTGGGGGAATACACTGAGGGTTTGGGATGGAAATGCTATAACATTTCATTGTGATGATCGTTGTACAGCTATAAGTGTAACAAAATTGAGTGATAAAAAATAGAAAAAAAATCCTTCATAGGCAGATAACAAAAATATTGGTGTCCTGAATTTTCCAGTTAGTTTTTTCAAGACTGCTTGGTGACCCAACATCAATTGATTTTAGTTTGTTGAATTTGCTTCTCACAGCAAGATTAGTAACCCAAAAATTTAGTCTCTTGAGAAAAAAAAAAAAACAGTTCAGGTCACTAAGAAGCAATGTCCATGGAGAAAGAAGACTTAAATACAGAGGCAGGTCATATTACTGGCCTGAAAGACACATATTATAAAGATGACAGTTTTTCCTAAAAGCAACCTATGAATTTATTACAGCTCAATACAATTCTAATGGAATTCTTTTGAAACTTGGGAAAACAATTTTAAAATTTGGAAAAATAAAAATATGCTAGAATCACCAGGAAGACCCTAATGCAGAAGAATATTAGGGAGTACTTCACCAGTTATTTAAACTTCAGTATTTATTGCTATTATACTGCTTCAAAAATAGGCAGATGATGAATAAAACAAAATACTGAGATTTGATTATATCATAAAATAATGAAAAGAAATGTGTTATTCAAACAACCAGTTTAATCATTTGGAGAAAGAATAGTTGGATCCCTACCTTGAACTTACATATGGAATAAAGATTTAGAGTACTTAAAAAAAAAATAGTCAAAACTGTTGCCACCTTTAATAGTGTTGGGGGTATCGTGATTGGAAGGGAACAAGAAGGCATTTGGGGTTTTACAAAAGTTGTTTCTTTACTTGGGTCCACTTTAATAGAAGTATGTTCATGTTTATGAAAACTTAGAGTCGTCCGCTAGGACACTTTCAAGCATGTTTATTTTTAGTAGAAAGTCAAAACCAGTAAGTATATTTATATCAATTCTTATTTTTAATAATAAGAATGTAGTATTCACACAAAGTTCTTTAGAAACTTTTTGATCGGTTTATTTTTCCTCCAGCCAAAATTTTAGCATAAATATCTAGGTCTAGGAGACACTCATCTCTCATATATTTGAAGTCTCCTTCACTTTATTTTCCTAGGCAAAGTTGCAATAAGTGCCTTCTAAATCAAAAGACTGTGTGACAAGATCTTTTGAGACAAGGATGCCATTGCTTGACGTGACATGAATACGAAATAACCTGTATACAATTGAGCTTTATAAAAAAGGTACATTGGAAAACTGTCACCAGTACCACAATAGCAGGTTTTTTTTTTTAATTTTATCTTGCCAATTTTGCAAAAGAGCAAACAAAAATGATGCATCACATACTGAACCTACTACATTTATGACCACTTGTATTTCTAGGTCTTAGTAAAGAAAAATGTATGTAACAGCACCAAGTAATTTTCAGTATTGTATTTCAAGATACTCAATGTTATCATTCCCACATTTAGTCCAACTCATATGTAATAGACTGAATTTTTTGTCCCCTTATAATTTTTATGTTGAAGCCCTAAGCCTCCACTGTGACTGTATTTGGAGGTAGGACCTCTAAGGAATTAATGAAGGTTAAATGAGGTCATAGAGTTGAGCCCAGATCCAAAAAGATTTAGCCTTTTAAGAAAAGACATCACAGTGCTTGCTTGCTTTCACTCTACCATGTGAAGACAAAGCCAGAAAGTGACCATCTGCACATAGAAAGAGAGCTCTTACTAGAAACCACACTCACTGGCACCTTGACCCTGGATCCTCAGTCTCCAAAATGATGGAAAATAAATATCTATGATTTAAGCCACCTAATTGGGTATTTTGTTATGGCCAAGCTGACTAAAACACCGCATAAATGAGAATTTCGACTATCAGGTGCAAATGAAAGAAAGAGGGAATAAGAGATAGAAGGAAAGAGAAAAAAGGAAGGAAGTAAGGTGGGTCACTGGGAGTCTCTGAAGCAGGTCATATTCAAGGCCAACCAAAATATTGCCAATATTTTCAACTATAAAAGCAGTGTAATAGTGATGTTATACCACTTAATTCAGAGGAATACTATAATGATTAAAATAAATATTGTAGAAAAATATTTCACAATTTAAAATGTTATTCCTACCACATGAGGGATAATGTGGAATCAAAACATTAATGCAGAATGATCACTTCTACGCTAAAGCAAGAGACTGAAACATATAAATACAAATGCTACACATTTACAGGTTTAATAATAATTGGAGTTTCTAATAAAGACATATTGGAATATAATATGAAGGTAATTGTATAACAACAGTTATTAAAAGGAAGCCCACACGTAGCAGGGCACTGGATAGTTCCTAGATGCTTGGTTCCAGCCTCGCTCACACGTAAAATCTATGAGATAAGTATTTCTTCTTTCCTTTGATGAGAAAACTCAGGCTTAGAGAGCTTACCTGTTTCCCTCATGTCACAAACGTAGCAGTCCAACCCAAGTTGGTCTGTTTCCAACTTTTATGCTCTTAATCCAGCCAAAAGAAATCTCAGGCTTCAGAGGAAGAAAATTAGGAATATAACATGAGGCTCTCTTGGGATAGAACATGACAAAAGATAGTATGAGAAAAAGAATGTAGATGTATGTATGACTGGGTCACTATGCTGTATAGCAGAAAACTGACATTGTAAATCAACTATACGCTAATCAAAATAAAATGAATTAAAATATAAAATAAAATTAATTTTGGGATAGAAGAAAAAACCATGAGAATAACTCAAATAAATGAAATTTGTACACTAAAATGAGTGAATTTTATAAGATAAATATTTACTTTGGAGTTTAAGACTCCAGAGAGTATAACAGAAACTCCTAGATCTATTTGGGAGGTTCAGGAATTTTAAGTATGGATGTGAAATATGTTTATAGTTTTTCTGTGCCGTACAAGTCACAATTTGTCTAGTATAAAATGAGGGAAGGTGTGTATTAGATTTTAGGTCTTTCACATCGAAGTATTGCAGACATGGTGTCTTAAATGACATAAAAGTTATTTCCTCATGATCCTGGAATCTTAAAGTCCAAGACCAAAGTGCTTTTAAATTTGAACATTTAAGTTAATCATGTGATAAGTCGTTTATAAAGCTTTGTCAATTATTTCTTTGATAACATAGTGAAACCAAAATGAGAACCAAAATAATGTTATTCTTATATAATGTATAGATTCAAAGGGCCCATTATTTGAACTCAGAAAAATTAACAGTCCTACTTAGACAACTCTAATCTTATATTTCCTTTAAAAATATCATAATCCAGGAGTTCCTCTTGTGTCTCAGTGGTAACGAACCCAGCTATTATCCATGAGGATGTGGATTCCATCTCTGGCCATGACCAGTGGGTTAAGGATACAGTGTTGCCATGAGCTGTGATTTAGGTCACAGACGCAGCTGGGATCTGGCATTGCTGTGGCTGTGGCATAGGCTGGTAGCTCTGATTTGACCCCTGGCCTGGGAACTTCCATATACCATGGGTGAGGCTCTAAAAAGAAAAAAAAAAGAAAAAACACACCGTAATGCACTTGATCAAAAACTGTCATGAACTTTTATATAATTTTTGTGACTGGTTTAAAATCAAATATTAAGTTTTAACTCTGCTAACAGACAAAAGGCTGTTTTCTTTCAGAGTGTTATGGGATTAGTAACTGACATTTTATAGTATGGAAAAGCAAATGCATAAGGATAGAATTGTTAATATACCGGTCAATTTCTTCGGCCAAAACTGAGAGGAACTTTCATACCATGGTGATTATTTCTGTCATCAATTAACCAAAGTGAATTTACTAAAATTCCCACAGTTAAATATTTTTGCACTCTATTTTTGAAGAGATATAGGTCATAGGAAGAAAACAAAATACCATCGATTTGATTAACTTCTTAAGGACCAGACGTGCATCTCAAATAAATAGAGCATGAACTTTGTGAATAGCTCCTGGGTGATATTGTTTAAATTGTGAAACATTTGAAACCTGCAAAGAAAAAAAATACCGAGTATCTTATTAACAAAAGGCTAGTCATATTATAGACTGTCTTTCTGGGGTTTTTGAAATTATAGGGCCTGAACCTTTCATTGTCATTGAGCTGTTTTACAACTTTATAAGTTGTAGAAATTTGTAATTATGCAATTTTTCTTGTCCATATCAATTCCATTGATAATTATCTTGTGGATATTAGCTAGTTTTGTGCCTTTGTAAATTCATTTCAGCATTCCATAGTGCCCATATATGTGTGGTTCTTTAAATTCTTTGAATCCATGGTAGCATCTTACTTAATCTCATTTTACATGAAGGAGTAAATCAAATCATTAACATATGACCATTGAGAACCATAATTTTACCATTTTAAACAATTTTCCTGGAGTTCCCATCGTGGCGCAGCAGTTAACGAATCCGAGTAGGAATCATGAAGTTTTGCGGGTTCGATCCCTGGCCTTGCTTAGTGGGTTAAGGATCTGGCGTTGCCGTGAGCTGTGGTGTAGTTCACAGATGCGGCTCGAATCCCGCGTTGCTGTGGCTGTGGTGTAGCCTGGCAGCTACAGCTCCTGTTAGCCCCCTAGCCTGGGAGCCTCCACATGTGGTGGGTGCAGCCCTAAAAAAAACGACAAAAGGCAAAATAAATAAATAAATAAACAGTTTTCCCTTTAACAATTTGAATTCCTCTCCAGCCACTGACTATGCTAATTTGTGGCATAATTAATTAACCTTTAATCCCAGGTTCCTAATCCATAAAGTTGATATAAAAATATCACCTTCACAGGGTTAAGAGCTTTAAATGAGGTATGTACAGTGATTAGCATAGTATCTGTCACCTACTTGTTACTTAAGAGTTACTTTTCGTTATTTCCTTGTATACCAATTAACTTCAGTTATTGCAATATAAGGAATGTTTAATATCTAGGAGTTCCTGATGTGGCACAGGGCGTTATGGCTCTGACTACAACCCTTGCATTGTTGCAGAGGTACGGGTTTGATCCCCAGCCTGGTACAATGGGTTAAGGATCCAACATTGCTACAGCTGTGGCATAGGTTGCAGCTGCATCTTAGATTCAGTCTCTGGACTGGGAACCTCAATATTCTGTGACTGGGGCTGAAAAAGAAAAAAAATAAAAAAGATGTTCAATATCTCTTTATACTTTTACTGCTAATGAAAAGCAGAGGGAAATGGATACTTTTTAAAGGGGATAAAAGGAATAAATGTTAGAGGGTAAAAGGGTGGAGTGCGTAGTTTGTACAGATTTTATATAACATAAAAGCCATAAATTTGGCTTTTTAAAGGCCAAAGCTTCTAAGGAGTCCACCCTTTTCTAGTTCCCTCTTTAGCCTCAGTTCATGAACATAGGCATATAGCTCTTTCTTATCTGAAGTAAGTATGGCCTGGAAAGTGTAAATCATATTCAATTTGTCTTTTTGTTTATTTTGCCATGGGATAATATACAGAAAATCTTTCTTTATATAACCAATTATTTTCAAACTTTTAAAATATTTACAAAGTTCATGAGTACGTTGAATTTGATGGAGTAACATGAACCATAAGATGTTAAGCATAAATAACCATAGAGTTGGAAGAACCTGGAACACATGAAAACACTTTTAGGACATAATTGCAAAAAATTTGTCCCCAGTAGTTTGATGGCAGAGTGTCTAACATTTGAAAAATTATGAACATAAGAGGCGGAAAACTAGCCCTTCAGCATTGAATAAAACCAATAGTACAGTTCTAGTCTACGACCTTTTCTGACAAGTTAAGTCCTAGTTGTGAATTATCAATTCAAATTTAACCCAATTCTTTATCCATTATTATAAAGTACTGTAACTACATAGGTTTTAATCTGAAAATAAGTACTGTCAATATATAGATATATCAACAAAAGCAAAAATAAATCAGTGGGACTACATCAAACTAAAATGGTTCTGTATAGTAAAGGAAATCATCAACAAAATGAAAGGCAACCTATGGAATGAATGAAAGAAAATTTTTGCAAATCATATTATCTGATAAGGGGTTAATATCCAAAATATTCAAGTAACTTCTACAACTAAATAGCAAAAAATCAAACAATTTAATTAAAAAATGAGAATGAATATTTTTTTTTCCTAAGAAGATATACAGAAGGCTAACAGCTACATGAAAAGATGATCAACATCACTAATTGTCAGGGAAATGCAGGTCAAAACCAAGATGAGATATAACCTCCTATCTGTTAGAACAGTTATTATCAAAAACACAAGAAATAGAAAGTGTTGGCAAGGATGTAGAGAAAAGGGAATCCTTGTGTAGTCTTTGAATGCACGTCAGTGGATCCACTCTTAAAAACTATATCAATGCTCCTCAAAATAATTCCCATGTGATCCAGCAATTCCACTTCTGGGTATTTATCAAAAGAAAATGAAAACACTAACTTAAAAAGATATATACACTCCCATGTTTATTACAGCACGATTTAGGATTGCCAAGATATGAAACAACCTAGGTGCCAGTGGATGAATGATAAATGTACACAGAAAGGAATATTATTCAACCATAAAAAGGAAATATTGCTGCTTGCAACAATATAGGTAAACCTTAAGAGCATTATGCTAAGTGAAATAAAAAAAAGACAAGCACTGTATGATCTCACTTATATGTGGAATGTGAAAACACAAAATCTGCTAGATACAGAGAACAGATTGGTGGTTGCCAGAGGTGGGGTTATAAGGTGTGGGTAAAATGGGTGAAACAGGTTAAAAAGAACAAACTTTCAGCTGTAAAATAAATAAGTACCAGGGATGTATATAGCATGATGACTATAGTTAATATTACTGTACTGTATATTTAAGCGTTCCTAAGAGAGTAGATCACCAGAAAAAATTGTAACTGTGTGTACTGATGAACATTATTTATTCTTACCGTGGTGATCATTTTGTAATGTATACATACATTAAATCATTATGTTGTATACCTGAAACTAGTATAATGTCATACATCAATTGTATTTCAAAAGTAAAGTTAATTACACTTAAAAATACATATATTCAATGAGTATTTGCTGCAAGCGCATCAGGGTCTAGGCATGTGCAAACGCATACATACATCTTTTATCTCATGGTATGGTCAGTCTCCTTGACAAGGAAGAGATGTAAACAGATGATTCTTGCATATTATGTTGCCAACAACAGAAATATACAGGGTTTAAGGAGAACAGGGAATGAATGGTTGATTGTCTAAATAAGGATGGCAAAAATTTTGGGAAGAAGTGATCCAGGCTTAGAGAACAGGAAAATACAGACATTTTCCTTTCAAAATGTTCTTTTCCCTTATCCAAAAAATAAGTATAGTGTTCCTCTGATTTCTTGTTAGAAAAATATGGTCTTAATTTAGCAGCCACTCTTCTCAAATCTCTTGGGAAAAACTTCTTATGGGATCAGGATACACCAAGGTCAGAATTTTCCAAAAAAGAATTTCAAAACAGCCCCCATTCAGAAAACAAGTTACTAGCAACAACTTTTAGAATTTTTTTTCCCAGTGAAATTTTCTTCTCAAGAAACTTAGCAAAAAAAAAGAAGCAGCAAATAGGTGAATTGAATTGTAAATGTTAATTTGTGACTTTTACCCTTGCGTCTGACATGTAAAAAATGCGTTCATGTATGAATTTAGTTGCAGGTAAAAGGAGACTTTTTATGTAGCCTTTAATAATAGGAAAACTATAAAAAACAGTAGAGAACCTAGTGTATTTGACATCTAAATCAGACACTTTAAATGCCCTTTTCTCAATATAAAAATCATTTTCTGTAATAATCATGGAGTGCAATTTATAATAATAACTGCAAAATAAACTAAGAAAGTGAAAATTATGTTTATTGGGCTTTATATATGGGTGTGTGTGTGTGTATGTGCCTATAAAAAACAGAAAAAAAAGAAAAAAAGGAAATAAATTTAACAGTACAAAAGAAAGCAACATTCTTTAACATTTGATATGTTAAATTAATAAACATTTTTTAGAGCAGTTTTAGTTTAACAGCAAAATTTAGTGAGAAGTACCGAGTTCTCCTATACCCCCTGTTCCCACACAGGTATAACCACCCCTGCTGTCAGGCCTCTCGCACCACAGAAGTGTATCTTTTATAATCCATGAGCCTACTTTGACATATCATCATCCAAATTCTAATTCACATTAGCATTTTTTCTCGGTAGTGCGTATTCTGTGAGTTTGGACAAGTGTATGACATGTATCCACTGTTACAGTGTCCTGCAGAATAATTTCAGTGCCCTGAAATTCTTCTGTGCTGTACCTGTGCAATCTTCATTCCCCACTAACTCACTGCAACCACAGATCTTTCTACTCTCTCCATAGTTTTGCCTCTTCTAGAATGTCATACAGTTAGAATCATACAGAACACAGTCTTTTCAGATTGGTTTCTTTCACTTATCAATATTGGTTTATGTTGCCTCCGTATCTTTCATTACTTGATAGCTCATTTCTTCTTAGCCCTGAATAGTATTCCATTACATGAACTTATAAAAGTTTACCATTTCATCTAACAAAAGACATCCTTGTTGCTCCCAAGTATTGGCAATTATGAATAATGCTATTATAATAATTGCCATACAGGTTTTTGTGTGTATGTATGTCTTCAGCTTCTTTGAGTAAATATAATTTTGTAAGAAACTGCCAAACTGTCTTCTCAAGTGGCTGTACCTGATTACCACTAGCATGAATGAGAATTACTCTACATCCTAGTCAGCATTCTAATATGTGTGTAGTAGAGATGTTTTATTTGCAAATGCCTAATGACCTTTGATATTGATTATCTTGTCATACCCTTATTTTCCATTGGTATACCTTCTTTGGTGAGGTGTCTGTTAAGCACTCTTGCCCATTTCTTAATCAGGTTGTTCATTTTGTATTGTTGAACTTTAAAAGATATTTGCATTTTTTAGACAACACTCCTTTATCAGATGTGACTTTTGCAAATAAGTACTCTCAGTTTGTGGCTTGTCTTCTCATTCTCTTGGCATTGTCTTTTGCAGAGCAGAAGATTTTAATTTTAATGAAATCCAGCTCATCAATTATTTCTATCATGGATTTGCCTTTGGTGTTTTATTTAAAAAGACATTGCCACAGTAAGATAAGTGTTTTCCCCTTTGTAATTTTTCTATAAGTTCAGTATTTGGGTTTATGGTCCATTTTTAGTTAGTTTTTATGAAGAGTATAAAGTCTATGTCTAATTCTCCTTTTTTTTCTTGCTTGTAGATATTCAGTTATTCTAGTACTATTTGTTTAAAAGACTCTTAATTGTACTCTCTGCTTCTTTGTAAAAGATCATTTGATTCTATTAATGAGGGTCTATTTTTGGGTGATATATATATATGTTTTAATACGTAAGATTTTGAACTTTGATTTCTTGACTGTACTTTTGTATAATAATATTTTATGAAATAATTATCTGGCAGTAACTAGATTTAAATAAAGCTAAAGTAACTTTAATAGAAAAAATTTGAAAACCAGTGAATATACCATTGATGGAACATTTAATATTCTTAATTCAATCTTTAGTTTTAAAATAAGCAAAACTTTGAAAAGAATTTCTACTTTATAATTAAATGTTTTCAAATCCAGCAAGTTATGTCATTTGTGAACTAAA
Organism: Catagonus wagneri; assembly: GCA_004024745.2. Taxonomy (NCBI): domain Eukaryota; kingdom Metazoa; phylum Chordata; class Mammalia; order Artiodactyla; family Tayassuidae; genus Catagonus; species Catagonus wagneri. Next base: position 11,640,127 of record PVHT021183666.1, read on the forward strand.
ATTCTAATAATATTACAGTTTTAGCAAATAAAAATCCAGGATACCCAATTGCATTTGAATTTCTGACAAATAAATATTGTCTTGTTAGCATGTATCAGATGTTGAAGGGACCATATTTATACCAAACAAATTATTACTTATCCATATTCAAATTTAATTGTCCATTTTGTATTCTAGCTCTTAGATACTTACCAAAAATATTTAACTTCATTGTACACACTTCATATAAGTGTTTTATATTTTTCACAAATAAAGAGACCTACTGTTAACATAGGATTGCAGAATTGAAATGGATCATTCTAATTCTTCCTTTTCAAAATTATTGTGTTAGCATTGTTATCCAAATCTCTATTTAAACATGGTGATATGTAGAATCATGGTGTTGGAAATATATACTGTGCCCACCGTGAGCTTGAAAGACTTGACAGTTGCAACCTCATTCTCAAAAGAAATGAGAATTTCTTGACACATGGCTGAGCCTGCATGTGTCAAGGGGTCAACTGAATAAAAGGTGTTTGAGGTTAACATTTATGTTGAGTTCAGTTTTTGCTAAAGGATAAGTAATAAAAGTCTCCTAATATGTAGCTCACATGTATATTGCTAACACTCAGCCTCAGTGTAACCATAGCCATTATTTTGAACTTCATTCAACTAAAAGCCAGATCCTCTTATCCTTCCAGTGGGTCTGTTTTTTTTTTTTTAACACATTATATAGATTAATAATGCATTTTATAAATGGCTATACCATTGGTGAGGTTATTATCAGGGGATAATAAAAATCAGATTAACTTTTGCTCAGTTTGTTATTTTTAAGTACTGTATAGATAACCACCATTTTAGTCCTTCTGTAGAAGGTGGACATTCCCATTGGACGATCCCACCACCCTATCTTTAGAATGCCACTGGTAAAGACTTTATACTTATGTAATATTTTTAAACCTAGCCAAGGAAGAATGGGTATGTTAAATAGTATCCTCAGCTTTGGCTGTGTTCTTTGAAGCTTTCTTATTCTGGGATGAATAATAAGGGATTTGGAATTTTTGAGTTGGTTCACTGTGGTACAAATCATGATTTGAAAACAATGCGGGTGATGTGATAATACTTTATTTGAAAAGCCACTTGAAAATCCAATTTTTCTTTTTAAATTCTGAGGCTAACCCCACCTCTCCTTTCCATTTTTAATTAAAATCTTAGCACCATTTAATGTTGCTCTCATAGTATCTTCATTATGATTGTTTAGGTTTTTATCATCTAGAGTTGCAAAATTGCATTTAGATTGATATAAATTCTTCCTTAGAGGGCATAGTCTCTAAAATTTCATAAAATTGTAGTGCTGAGAGCATTTTAAATATTACAGACTTGCTTCTGTGGAAATAAATCAAGGTTACCCAAATTAGAACAAATGAATGCTGTTTATTCAGAGCTTGCTATAGCAAGGAAGTCCCCCACCATTCCCCGATGTTTGACAGACCCAAAGTTAGGCAAGAGAGTATAAAGTTTTATAATAGAAGAAAGAGAAGTACTAAGGTATGCCCTTATTGGAAGGGGTTGCTGTAAGGAAGCTGGAGGTGGACTAAACAGAGACAAGACTCCTATGTGATTGGTTAAAGAAGCATATTGACTCTCTGGTTGGTCGCTAGTGGGTAGAGGAGGCAGAAATTAGGGAAACTGGTAGCTGATTAAGTTTGGACAGTTTTGAGTCAACTGCTATGCAGACTGTGGTTTGCCTTCTTTAATAGTTGCTGCAGATTGTGTGTCACAGTTCTGTTTTTTTATATTACAATCTGGTCATTGTCCATTTGTACATCAGTCTCTCACTTGTCTTTGTCTCTTTCTGTAGATGTAGATACTGAGACTCTCAAAAGAAAAAATGTTTAAGATTTATAGATATCCTTCCTTCTTAGTCTGTGTGTTTGTTTCATTTATTCACTTAAAAATTTTATCCAGTTCTAAAATTAAGTACATGTCTAGGCTGAACAACAGAGACAGTCTCTACCATCATGAAACTAACACTCTTTTCACACAATATACAAAATAATGTAAGTTAGCTTCAGCCACACTGCAGTGTGCCACCCTGTCTCAGATACATTCATTGTTTTCTGTAATTTTTTTCCTCAAAAAAATAATAATTTTATTTTGTTGACAGGACTTTACCTGTACGGTATTAAAAGCAGCTGTGTGTCTAATCATTAGAGCCTCATATTTGCCATCATCCTTCCCTAGAAGTGAGTTAAACATTAACATCAGCTGCTGAGGACGTGTGCTCACTTAGGCACTTCTATTCTTTACCCGTCTTGCTTCTTAAGTGTATCAAATGGAACCATTCAGGGAAATTAATTTGCTGCCTTTCCAGATCTTTTGGTATGTAAGACTCACAAGATGATGATATCTTGGCTGTAAACTAATCAGAATAAAAATGTCTCTCTATATGTTTTTCATCCTTGAGATTTTGATATGTATGTGTTTAATGAAGTTGTCTTTTCTTTGTAGAATGCAGGTGAAAGTGGATTCAAAGATGTTTCTGCGGGGAAACTACTTTTTGTGCTTACAAACCTGAGAAAATCATAGCATGGATTAATTGAGGGGCTGTATGAATTCTTTAAAGGCCATATTAGAAACAGTGAGGAAAAAGCCATGTAAGCACATTAGTGTATGATGGTGAAGGGTGCTGATTTGCTAAATAAAGTAGAGCAGCAGTTATTAAACTCCAGCATGAATCAGAATCATCTTCTGATTCAACAGGTCCAGAGTGGGGTTCTTTTTTTTTTTCTTCTTCTTCTTCTTTTTTTTTTTTTTTTAATGGCTAGACCTGGGACAACACAAGGCCCTTTAACTGACTGCACCAGGCCAGGGAATAAAACTGTGCCTCCACCTGTGTCTCCATAGTGACCCACGTTGCTCTTGGATTCTTAACCCAATGCACCACAGTAGGGACTCCCAGAGTGGGGTTCGTAACTGCATTGATAACATGTCAAGAGGTGATGCTGCTGATACTGAGACTGCTGGTCTGGAAACAGAGCTTTGAGAATCATTAGCATAAAGGACTCACTGTTTTATATATTTCTGTCTACTTTGGAAGTCCCACCATTCGTAATTGGTCCAGTAGCTTAAGGCACTTTAGGACTGGACCAAGTACTGAGGATGGAATTAATTTGTTTGACTTGACATTGTGAAAGAAAAATGATTTTACCTTGTGTGGAGAATTAAATTTTCAAAAGTTAATATTTAGAATAAATGGGTTTTTGAGGGGAAAACCAAGAGTGTTTTCTTACTAAAGAGATTTAACACCGTATTTATAGAGGTAGGATTAATAAACATAAGGCTATTGAGGTCTTAAATTTTAGATGAATTTCCATAAGCCTAATGGGTTCATTTTATATCTCAAGTATATCCAAATTCTTACATTTAAACAAAACATTTCATATTAAACATATTGTAACAAATGCAGTTTCTAAAATAAATTTTTTACCAATTTTATGGGTAAAAGAAGATTAAAACAAACTCTTGAGAGTTCAAATGCTAATCTCAGTAAACTGCTGCACATTTCAAAGAGTTTCATTCCATTGCTAAGAAACATTGAAAGAGTTGGGAACATGATTACAAGGTGGGGATATAAATTTTAGCTCAACTAAACCTTTAGCCAGTCTAATTAATAGTCTTTATTTCTTGAACCCCTGAGGTAATTGGAATGTAAATGATACCCAATCATCTTATCTGTATTTCAGTGGTATAAATTTCAAAGTCCTTTCATCAGTGAGACTATTCATTTTCAAAATTAAATACCATTGTGACTTGTGTTTTCTATTTTCTTATCATTTCACCCAGAGATAAATCAAGTAATGTGTAGACCTTTTCTGTTTATTTATTTATAAATAAGTATATAGTGAATATAAATGACCAGAGTGAATTTAATTTCTTAGCCCATTTTACTTTGTTGGCTTTATTTATCAAGTTCTATTCAGTAAGGAATGTTACTTCTTAATCTCAGAATTTCCAAAACCTGAGGATGACTTATTTGTGAAACCCAATGGATCATAGAGTCTCATGAAAAATTTCAGTGCATTGGGGGAAAAAATGTGTCCCACAGCTCTGTATAAAAAAAGCCATACTTTTTAGCATGCTAAATCAAGTGAGAAGTGACTCTAAACAGGATTCTGATAAATCAAAATTATCTATACTATTTGTAGCCCTTACACTTAACTGTGGTGCTACAAACACATGGAGAGTTTTCATGTTGCCTGAGCAAAATATCAGAATAAGACTCTCTAGACATCCACACATCTTACCAAATGGATAGTTGTTAGACCAATCTAAGCCAGCCTTCTTTACATCATGTTCATGTATCGGTCTGGGTATCTTTCCTGTAGCTCCAGGGAACAAGTCTCCCTGTTTAGATTCTCAGCATCTCCATTTCTCTACATCAGACATCTTGAGCCTCTTTGTGTACTCTCTGGAAATGGGTTACAATTTATTTTCAGTTGCTGATGTCAACCCTAACACAGTAATTTCTTCTACTACTGTCATAGGGAGGTGCTCTCCATATTGTGACAACTTTAATGTGCACACTTAACTGATAACAAATGTACATTTCAAATAGTTTGATTTTGAATCTCATCAGGTTCATTTTACAAAAGAAGAACATCTTAAGGGTCCTGCTTGTTTGCTTTCTGGTTGGGTGAAGTTAATAAGAAATGAGAGTGAGTGGTGAAGAGAGGAGATATAAAACCCTTTTCCCATTTTTCTATAAAAATGCAAAATAATACATAATAATAAGTTGGTAAATTCATCACCACTGTGTGTGTTTGTGTGTGTGTGTGTGTGTGTGTGTGTGTGTGTGTGTGTGTGTACTACAGCCTAATGGGAGGAAAGGAGGAGGAAAGGAAAGAAGAGGTTTAAAGACTAAGTTACTCTACTTGGGGTCTTCCATCTCCCTCTTCTAAAATAAAGGCAGTTTTCCATATCAAATAACTTTTTCATAGAAGAGTTTCCTTTTTGAAGGGATCTGAGGGAGATGTTCACTAACTGGAGAGTTTTTCCACAGTAATTCATAGCTAGAGGCCCTTATTCTTCACTTAAAGTTCCAGTTTCTGTCCTTTTTAACAAATACAAATAAGTCTTAAGAAGTGGAACTCCCAAGATTCTGTGTTGGAAGACAAACATTTCCCCCATCTCAATACTATGTAACATTGTTCGCAGTAACGACATGACTCTTTACAATCTTATTTTGGAAATGGCTGAAAAGATAAAAATATGTTTACCATGCTATTTGATATTTTTAAATGACTATTACGTCTTTTATTTTCTTAAGGTACAAAATACTAGGGTATGTTCCTGATCAGTGAAAATAGGGATATTATACCTAACAGGTAATATATCTTCTCTTGTATTTGGAAATATCAATATGAATAACAGAAATTCCACAAACTTTTCTCTAAAACCCAGGGGATCTTTGAAAAGCAATGTCCTGATAGCCAGAAACGTGGTATTCAATTAACTTTAATATTCTTACGTTTTAAGAATTTCTGCTTTCTCTGAAGTTACACCTAGTTATACTGCAGAGCTTAGCAAAATGCTTGGCGCATTTAATAAATAAACATATTTTATGAATAAAAATTAAATAACCCTATTTTCAGCTAAACTGAGTGTATTCCAAAACTATCCTCTCATTTCATGGTATCTAGATAGCACAATTATTGATAATTTCAAATAATTTGCTTTGTGTTTGTCTTCTCTGATTAACTGTAATAGCCTCACCATGGTACAACTGCATCTGTCTTCTTTAGTGTAATGTCACCATAGCCCAAAAGATAGCTGATATTCAGTAACATTGGCTGATTCATTAAGTCAATGACTGAATGAATGAAATGAGCAAATAAAATAATGAAGAGGAGAATACCAGGGAAAAGGACTGAAAATGTAACCAGGGACCAGAGTATTATAAGTCTTTCATTGTGTTGCTTTTTCCTTCTTCCGTTGTTTCTGAACAACTGGAAAACTAGCAAAAAGAGATTAGCATCTCTTGTCGCCCTCAGAGATAAGATGAAGAAGTGTATGGGGTTAAAAAGCAAAGATCAAAATCACAGAGATGATACTGACTTTGTATTCTCCTGAACATATTTTTGTATAAATTCTCTCACCCTAATCTATTTTGCCAATACAGATCCCTTTCATTCTTTCATGCTCTCCTCAATCTTTTTTTCCCTGTGTGGTTATCACAGGCACTTGTGATCTTCACCCAGTTGAGACTTTTCCAACACTTATATTGTGATCTAGTATCTTGTCAAAAAACATGTAGTTCTTTGTAAAAAGTCTTGAAAATATCTTTTTATCTTCTCATATATCCATGCTTCATTTCTCCAACTCGATCATGAGCTCTTTACAGTTAATTTCGCTATAACAGCTTTATAAGACTTCACTCAATAAACAGCATACCTCTTCTCCAGGTGGTCAGAACAAGGAGCAAAACACAACAGAAAGTCAGTGTAAAGGCCTATGTATAATGATGACTGCTGATACAGAGTCCAGTTTATCAGGAGTCTTGTCAAGATAAGAGTTACGGAATAAAGGAGCAGCAAAAACAGAACAAAAAAACTCTTCTTTGCTGGGAGCTATCCTCTCAAGAGAACATAGTTATTGCAGTTGAGATGAGTATGTCCAGTCTCAAAATTTAAAATGCAGATATATTTTCACGTTTTCTTGAGGACAATAATCAAAGATGGAGAAAATCCAGTAATGCATCTAGAGAAACTCCTTATGAAAACCAGAAGTACATCAAAGTGTTTTGTATAACAACTTCTAAGGCTGTGTTCCCATATAGACTTAGTTTATACAGATGGTTCTTGACCTAAGACAATTTGACTTAAAATTTCTCAACTTTATTACAGTGCAAAAGCAACAGGCATTCAGTAGCAACTGTGCTTTGAATTTAAAATTTTGATTTTCCCAGGCTAGTGATATGTGGCCACATGATCCCGAGAATAAACAATAAATACAGTTAAGCACTCTGTTTTTCACTTAAAAAGTTAAGGTATGTGAGATTTTATGATGTGCTTAAAAAACAGCCTTAATATTTTTTTTTGTATTTTTTTATTTTGTCTTTTTTAGGGGCGCACCCGTGGCATATGGAGGTTCCCAGGCTAGGGGTCTAATCAGAGCTGTAGCCACTTGCCTACGCCACAGCCACAGCAATGCCAGATCCAGGCTTCATCTGCCACCTACACCACAGCTCACCTACATCACAGCTGAGCCATGACAGGAACTCCAAAACGGCCATAATATTAAATAGTTAAAACAAGCAAAACAAAAAAAATCTTTAATTTTAGAACAATCATAAACTCCTTTATATTCCTTATTTGATGATTATTTAACTCTAAGGCAATTGATTGTGAGAAGTCATTGTGTAATTTTGTGTCAGACATGTGCATAGGTAGCTCTTAACCCCAATTCACTTAAACCTGAATGCCAGTGGATGCAACTAAAATTAAAAGCAGTAATCTCTTAAATAAAGCGCCCATTATGATATACACCTTGAGTTTCTTTTAAGAGGTATTTCCTACGAAGAGCCAAGTTGATTTAACACCACTTTTCCCTTTTTTTTTTTAACTTGAGTGCTTTAAAATAGTAAAACTTCTCATCCTCAAAGCATCTAAGAAGTCTTGATTTGAAAGTCAAATTATCATTGAAACTAAATTTGCAACTTATCTTTAAAATTGGAAGGAAGATAGTAGAAAAAGGGAGAGTTGAAAGATTCTGTTTATAACTATTCACATTTTAGACAGTAACAAATCACTAAAATCCAGAATGAAAATAATGGCCATATACAATAAAGCTATGGTAAAATATTGGAGAATTGCCAAAGTTTATGAAGGTAAATGAGTGGAATGTTTTAAAGGAAGAGAACGAGGAGTTCCTGTCGTGGCGCAGCGGAAATGACTCTGACTAGGAACCGTGAGGTGGCTGGTTCTATCCCTGGTCTCGCTCAGTGAATTAAGGATCCAGCGTTACCTTGAACTGTGATGTAGGTCGCAGATGTGGCTAGCATCCTACGTTGCTGTGACTGTGGCGTAGGCCAGCAGCTGTAGTTCTGATTCGACACCTAGCCTGGGAGCCTCCACATGCTGCTAGTGCGGCCCTAAAAAGTAAATAAATAAATATTAAAAAAAAAAATAAGAGAACAAAAAGGGGTGAATAAAGATATGAAAGTGATAAAATTATTTAGAGATGAGAGATACAAAAGCAAAGAGAGATAAGATATCACACTCTTCCACATCAATTACTGTAAAACACTCTGCATTCTAAGAAAGAATGAATACATAGATGGTCACATAAGACTTAACCCTTCTTCATCTGTTATATATCTTAGAGAAATATGTCAGTTTTTTTCTCTAAAATAGAATGGTCTAGAGAATATTTGTTCAAATTTGGAAATTTAAATCAATCGTGTGTGGTAAGAAATAGGTTTTAATTTCTTAATTGCAAAATAAATATAATATTATACAATAATCAATTAATAAGACATTAATAGAGTATAATCTGAAAATTCCATTTGATGTCCCATGTCTGGATTGCCTTAATATCACCCTCCTCCTTATACATTGTCCTCCCATATAAGCAATACAATCGGTTTGGTGTATATCCTTCCATCCTTCTTCTGTGGTTTCCTATATATTTGATTTTTTTTTACCTATCTATAACCACCTCTTATCTATATGAAAAAGTAAAATTATACAGATACACAGGTATATAAATTATGCAATGTTATTACTGAATATAATTTTGAGAGCTTTTCACATCAGTGCGTAGAGGTCTATCTGATTCTCTAAATGGTTTTTCTAAATGATTTTTCTATTAATATGCCCTCATTCATTCATTATGCTTTCTCTTTGTAATGATCATTTAATTATTTTCTGAATTTATACTTATATAAATATACACATATTTATGTATATACACCCATATACACTTACACATATATTTAAGTATTTCTAAAAGTTGAATTTCAGAAGTAAAATTACTAAATCAAAAAGAGAAATTCCTTTTCAACTAGAGAAAGAAAATGGTTTCTACCTTTAGCTTCAGATTAAGTCATTTTAAAATAAGAAGTAGTAATGGCAGTGGTGGCATTATAAAGCAATATTATGCAAGCCACGAAGGATGGTATAATAATAATTGATCTTCATTATATTCTGTTAGCCACGTTACAGGTAAGAGCCATCTTTGTGAGGTCACCAAGGAGATATAAGCACTGCAGAACAAGCCAAGGAGAACAACTTTTTATTTCTTGCCTTAATTTTGGCCTCAAATGCCAAAACAGTCTATGAGTCAATGGGTCTTATCTCCGTGAGAGAGTGAAGGCATCCTTCTTTCTTAGAAAGTCTCAAGGGTGAGTCTAAACCTTGCTTTTATTCCTTTCCCTTAGGCCCACATTTTTTTTTTTTTAATATGGACCTGTGATCTCCAAGGGAAACAAGCCTTTGAGAACAGAAAACAGTTTTTCTTTTAAGGTCTAGAATAGAGATGTACATACTCTAGCCTGTTAGCCAAATCCGGATTTTATGGGTTTTTTTTTTTTTTTGATGGCTTGGAGGTGAGTTTTTTTTAAATAGATGAATGTTCAAAATCAACTTGATCATAAACAATACTAATTTTAAAGAGCAGTTAAGCAAAGTGTTATTTTTAAAATGTCCAGTTCTTATTAGTGGACTTTTTTTTAACAGCAACAAAAATGTGCAGTTATAAATACTTTGAATTCCATCAATTACAGAAATTGTGTACATTTGTTTTCTCTTTTGTCACATGAGTACCTACATAGTATCCTTGATTTTGTCTCCTGCCGCACAAAGACTGTAATATTTGCTTTGACAGTGTACAGAAAAAAAAAAAATTCCCCTCTCTTAACCTAATGCAATAAGTCAAATTTATTTATTTTACTTATTGTTTTCTTCTGACATCCAGCTGTATCAAGTAGGAAGGTCATTCTTTGAATTTTCAAAAATAGGAAGGGAATGGTGGCTTTGTCCAGACAACGGAGGCACTGGAACTTCTTTTTGACCGAACCAATCTCAAGGGAGAAGAAAGACTCTAAAGGAAGTGGATTCCAAATGAGAAAAACCTGAGTAGACCAGAAATCCTGAGAGATTAAATCTAAAGCGACAGCACCATTTAAGATTTTACTCTTCACCCTGGTTGAGTTAGTCTTTCCTGCCGTCACCTGCTAATATCTCCTGGGAGCCACTTTGTCCCTGATTCATATTTAGGACTGACACAACTGTGACAAGAAGGCACAGGAGGCAGAGGGGAGCTACTCTTAGTCACTAACATAGACAGACTTCAAAATGAAAAATATAAAGTTGTCTCCAAACTTTGACCTAGCAGCCGCATTTCTGAGAATGTATAACGAGGGAATAATTTGAGAGGATAAAATTTTGCATGTAGATAGATAAATACAGGAGTACATGTGTAATTGTAAACGAAACTGAGAATAGTCCAAATGTCTAATAGTTTGAATTAAAATGTTTGAATTTGGAATTCCCATTGTGGTGCCACAGAAACAAATCCAGCTAGTATCCATGAGGATATGGGTTCAATCCTTGGCCTTGCTTAGTAGGTTGGGGATCCTTTGTTACTGTGGCTGTGGTGTAGGCTGGCAGCTGTGGCTCCAGCTTGACCCTTAGCCTGGGAACTTCCATATGCCACAGATGTGGCCCTAAAAAAAATGCAAAAAAAAAAAAATTGAGTTAAATAATTCAGATAGATAGTATTTTATTTGGCTATTCAGTTTGCACTTATGAGAACTACCCCCCTCAAATGAAAATCTTTATGACATGATGCCTTTAAGTGGGAAAAAAACTGAGGACAAAGTGATATTGAAAGTCAAATATTCCATGTATAGGTTATAGTAGAAAAGGTGGTATGAAACTAAATTAGCTTTATTTTTAGAGAGGTAGATTTTGTTAAAGTTGGGATAATTCTTTAAATTTCAAAATTTCACTACTGGTACGTTAGATCCTTAAAAATAACAAAAGCTGACTGTGAATTAATCACTGATTAAAACCTACTTCCTTTAAGAAATTTGTAAATTTAGTTATGTTTCTCAGAAAGTAGGCAGAATTACTACAAAACAGACAATTAAACAGCCAGGGACATCATGAGAAAAGAAAACATCAGGAATACATTACCATATCTGATTTATTTAAGAGCAACTCAAAGGCTTTTATGGCTTATGGTGGTTTTAGTAATGGTATTGTGAAAGTGAAGGCATGGCTGTAAAACAGAAATCCTGAGAACACAACGAGATGAACTTTAGGAAATGACAGCTACTGATGTTGAGAAGCAAGCCTTTTTGAAGAGTTAATGACCCGAAGTATAGTAGGAATGGAAAAACACCACCACCAAAACAACCACCCACAGCATAGCAGGTGTTTACCTTCATGTACTCTGACTGTCAAACAGTGTTTCAGGTGATGCATTGCACTTCTGAGGATGTACGAGTCCACTGAATAAAGTTCTTAACTTGAGAATATGCCAGTGGGCATTAGAGATTTGTCCAGCTCCGTGTTCTTGTGCTTCATACACTTAAGCTCGCTATGGTAGGTAGCATTTGCTTATAGAGATATTTTTAACTTTTATAAGTGTGTTGGTTTCAGAAAGCACCAGGCCTATGAAATAAAAGGATATCCTGGTGAAACTGCATTTATTTTTTT
>PVHT021183666.1:11652828-11666402 GCA_004024745.2 Catagonus wagneri
AATCAACAACATGGAAATTCAAAAAACAATAGAAAAAATTAATAAATCCAAGAGCTGGTTCTTTGAAAAGGTAAACAAGATTGACAAACCTCTGGCAAGACTCATCAAGAAGAGGAGAGAAAAAACCCAAATAAACAAAATAAGAAATGAAAAAGGGGATATTACAACAGATATTACAGAAATACAAAAAACCATGAAACTGCATTTAAATGGTAAGACAACTCTGTAAAATGTTAAACTATGGCCTTAGCAAGTCTGCTTGAGTAAAAAAAATACAAGCCCTTATGATCAGTAGCACACATAAACTAATTTCACCTTTTAAAAAGCCTGTCACTTTTGTTCTTTCTCTTTTATGTCATATATATGTATACACACATTTATGTAAACATATATGTACACGTACACATATGTGTGTGTGTGTGTGTGTGTGTGTATATATATATATATATATATAATATATGACTGAGAGGAAGAGAGAAATATCAGATTGATTCCAGTGAGCCTGGAATCATTGATCAGTGACCTTAATGACCCAGATATCATAAATTGAGCAAAACTGTGTTACAAGAGAGTGTGAATGAGTTGTTAGATACCATCTCCTTCTTAAAACTTAGTGCACTAAATGGCCTCAAATTCTAGAGGGTATGAGCTCCTTTAGCTTCTTTTCCCCATATGCCTACCTGAGATTCAGATATTATCTAAAAGCCAAACAAGGAGTTCCCTTCGTGGCTCAGTGGTTAACGAATCCATGAGGTTGCGGGTTCGATCCCTGGCCTTGCTCAGTGGGTTAAGGATCCGGCGTTGCTGTGAGCTGTGGTGTAGGTTGCAGATGCGGCTCGGATCCTGCGTTGCTGTGGCTGTGCGGAAGGCCGGCAGCTGCAGCTCCTATTAGATCCTTAGCCTGGGCACCTCCATATGCCGTGGGTGCGGCCCCAGAAAAGGCAAAAAGACAAAAAATAAAATAAAATAAAATAAAAATAAAAGCCAAACAAAATATAGTGAGCAACTGAACTGTGACTCAAGAAATTCCCCTGCTTCAGTTCCTCTGCATCTATCAGATATTTTTGACTCCTAACATCAGGCTTTATAATCTGGAAGGCATGCATTTAAAATAGGAAATTCTTCAAAAATCTTGAGTTTCTACCCAAAAATTATCTACTAATTTCCCCTTAATACTGTCTGTCTATAAACAACAATTGATACAATATTCTTTTGCCTGCATTGTAGTATCCTGTTCTCTAAGACCTGGGGAGAGATGGAGAAGGGAATTTTGTTAGTGATTCTATTCAGCCATAGTTTCTGTAAAACTTTCTCATCTATGAAATAATATAATGAAATCAAGAAGGAAAGGAATAATTGCTTTCAAAAGTCTTTAGGTTGAATTAATTGTGACATTAGGATAAATGATGATTGCAAAAATTAAATCAATAGTATGATTTTTGAAGCTGAATATTTCACACTAGGATAAGCAGTCTTTATGGATAGAGATACATAATTTACATAATACTGTTATACGTTACTTATACGTGATTTGTCATATACAAATATTTGGTGTTTTATATTCTTTTCTCACCATTATTCAAAATATACCTTCTGCTGTTCATAATGATCAAAAACCAGATTTAGCTGACTGATATGCTATTTTGATAATGCACTATTATCCTCTGTACTTTTATGGGAAAAATAGGGAATGTCAGAGATAGAATGAAGTTTTCTGATCATATTATTTTATTTTTTTGTTTTTCCCCTAGTGGTTCTGACAATACTCTATTGCTGGAAAGCTTTTCATAGTATATTTATCCTTTTTACAGTTGATGGGCAAGGCACTATTTCTAGTTTTTGACAATTAGAAAAAAATTCTTATGGGAATATTTTAATTTGTATATTCTTGGGACATTTGTGTGAATTTCTTGAAGTGTGTGCCTAAGAGGGTCATAAAACACGGGTATATTAAACTTCATTAGGTACTGTCAAAGAGTTGTGTATCTGCTGATAGAATGTGAGAATTTCCACTGTTCTCCATCATTGCTAATACTTGGCATAATCAGGTTTTTAATGCCAGCCAATATTAATAAGTTAATCAATATTAATTTTAATTTACTTTTCTATAATTACTCGTGTGATTGGGCACTGTTTGATTTTTCTCTTTTGTGGAATATCTTTCAATGCTTTTACCCTTCTTTTTAATTGTGGTTTCTGTTTATGCTTAGTGATTTGTGAGAAGTTGCTCTGTGAAATCCCTTTGTTTCATATACTGTCCCTCAATATATGTCTTGCTTTTGCATATCCCATATATACTTTGAAAAATAAACTCTATAAATTTTAACATAGTTAAATATAATAATCTTTTTTAACTTTGCTAGCACTGATATGAAAATACTTGCTTCTGTTTCAGAAACTTTATTGTTTAAAATTTTTGTTTATGACTCTGATCTTTCTGGAATTGATTATCATGTTTGGTATGAGGTAGAAGTCCCATTTCATTTTCTTTTTTCCTTTTTTTATTTGGCGTGAGTACCAATTGTGTTAATTTTGTGGAAAATGTGTTCTTTGTCCAGCTGCTCTGCCAAGCTACATGTCAAAAATCAATTGTGTGTGTGTGCATATGCTTCTTATTTCTGTATGGTATTCCACTAGGCTATTTCTCTATTTTTCACTTTTTTTCTGATTTCAGTGCAGTTGCTCCCAATTAAAATTTTAAAAGGTTAGAAAAGCATGAGAGATTAAAATATAGTCACTAGTAACCACTACTACCACCTGGTATATATCTTTTCTTTACCACAACATATGTATTCATAATTTTTCTATAAGGTTAGCTTATTTAAACTGCTTTTAAATTTATAGTAATTATCTTAATTTTTCGTGTCATTAAATAGTTTCCTAAATCATGATTTTTTAGTGTCTGATATTTCTCACATAGAGAATACCATTATTTATTTAACTAATTCCTGATTAATGACATTTTAGCTTGCACTGTAATTTTGATTTTGAATTTTACCAAAACCCTTTGACTCGTGTGGTGGATATATTAATATTATTATTGTTATTATTATTAGCTTATTCCTGAGAAAGTTGAGGTTCATTCAATAAGGTGTTTTACTAAATGTCACCATTTAGGATGAGCCAAGGTAGATTTCAAACTCTAAATCCACTCCCCTTAGTATCTTCTGCCTCCAGTAATGAACACTAATTATCTTTGTGCTGAAGATGTAGATTCATGAAGTGTCAATTAATAGAAGTTAAATCCCGGTCAAAATCCCAGTAGAGAACAGTATTTCCTGTTTTCATCAATTCAGCTCCTTGCTCTCACTGAAGACTGACTGGTTTTAAAGGTTAAAGCCCATCAGCCACCCAATCTAAGTAAGAACCAATACACAGATCAGCGTCAGCTTCATTATTATTCTTGACCAGACATGTCTAATCATTTTTTGTGTCTGACATTAGAATTCCCTGCATAGAAATAATTTCAACAACTTTAATTTTCCCCCCCATTTAATCCATCACACACAGAGACACTTGATATTCCCACTGTGATCAACCCGTGAAATTTGTCAGCTTTATCTCTGATTTACAGTGGACTCTGCTAATAATAAATGCCATTACTGAATATATTCTAACTTCTCTAGACTGGCATGATCAAAGCAAGTGTCATTTTCTTTTTTAATCTGTTATTTTTTTGTTAGAAAAAGCAGACTAGAGATTCATACCCAGAAAATATTTGGCATGAAAGTATCCAACAGTTCAAAGATGATTCTGACAACATAAGCTACAAAAGTCAGTAGTTTGATGAACGTGTGAGGGAGATGGTAACATGTTATTCTCGTTATACTCACATATTGGTCTTATCCAGGTCTCGTATACACCCTTTAGTGATAGACTTTTTAAACTTTTTTTTTTTTTGCTTTTTAAGGCTGCACCTGTGTCATATGGAAATTCCCAGGCTAGGTGTCAAATCAGAGTTGCAGCTGCTGGCCTACACTACAGCCACAGCCAGTTGGGATCTGAGCCACATCTATGACCTATGCCACAGCTCAGAGCAACACTGGATCCTTACCCCACTGATCAAGGCCAGGGATCAAACCTGCATCCTCAAAGATACTAGTCTTGTTTGTAACCCACTGTATTCCGATAGACTTTCTTGAGAAAAATAATATCAACTTTAAACTTCTTACTGTGATCATTCCGGAAAGATCCTAAGTAGATGTCATATCAAACAGATACATACTTTTTGTTGTTTCCACAGGGGTTTAAACAGCATGAAGTAATAATAACATTTAATATGTAATATATTTAATATGCAATATATATGAATTAATAGTTATGTGGTATAAATAAATTAGAAATAGAGAAAGCCTCAAAGAAATAAACAGTTGATTAATTATCAAGGGAGACATTAAGGCCAATTACCGTGGGAAAATTGGCAATTAAAAAAGAATTTTACCTTTATCCTCTGTGTCCTATATGAAACTGCTTTTCAATTGATGAAGAAAACAATTCCAGCTTGTAAATGTGGAAGGAATAATAAATTAGAAAATCCTAATCATGGAATATGGATTGTTTATGTCACCAAGTAATCATCAATGAATGAAACTAACAGAAGAGGGATTGCTGTCAGTCCCTGAACTCACTAAATACCTCTACTGTCACTCAATCAGTGGCATCAGATCTTGTGGGCTTTCTGATGAAAAACAGCAAGAAACACAGAGAAACAACTATAGCAACCTTGTCAAAGTCAGAGTCTGGATCTAATCAAACTTCTTGATTTCACTTTTATTCACAGTACATATTGAGAATAAAAGAACAAGTTTAACTAAAAGTACAAAGAGAATAAAAAGGCAAATTCGTAAGACAGGACATTTTACAGAATATTTTAACCCATCTCTTCCATAACACAGTGGTATAAAGAGTGAGAAGAGGTTCTATCTAGATTTAAAAAGATTTAAGAGATATATAGCTATAAGTTATAATAGATGGATTGTGTTTGGAGAGTGAATTAGGCAAACTTACTACAAAACTACTTTTTTGAAGCAATTTTGAAAATATTTTTATGCACTGGGTATTAGTTGGTAATAAAGGATTTGTATTAAATCTGGGGACTGTAATAGAATGGTTATATAAGAAAATATCCATATTTTCATAAATATGTAGTGACTAAATGTAGGAGTAAAATGACATGATCAAGATAGAATTCTTCCATCTTTTTCATTGTCCACCTGAAAAATGTAGGGGGATCATGCATAATTTTTAAACCTGTGGATCTTGTGGTGGCTTATCTAATTTCCACCCTTCATTCCACTGGTCAAGACATTGTCACATGGTCCTTAAGCAGTCTGCAAAGGAAGATGGAAAATTAATCTTTTTGGATGCTGAAGAAAATTAATGGTAAACATTATTTATACCACTTTGTTTTTCCTTTTTCTCTTATTAAGTAAAATACCTTTTTTTTTTTTCACAGAACAGGGCATTATTATAATTATTAAAATGTTAGCTAAATTATACTGTGTTTGCTGTAGATCGAGCATCTAATTCCCTTCATGTGGATTAACTCATTAATTCTATACCTACATCCATTTTTAGGATGAGAATGGTTTAAAACATGTTGTTATTAGGGGGATTAAACTAGGATTGAAATCACACAGTCTGATTTCAAAATATTTCTGGCAAATATACCTAGGATAATATATCAGAATGTTGCAATAAATTTCTTGGTAAAAGAAACCTAGCCTTTGTATTAAATTCTAGTGATCTAATCAAGATTTCCAACAAAGTCCTAAAGTTTGGTTTCAATGTTAATGGAAAAATGAAGGTATTATTTTCCTTGTAAGTATTACTAAGAAGTAACCTTGAAGTAAAGGGCTCAGACATCAAAGTAAGACAAACTTTGGTTTGAAGCCCTGCTTCCTAACTTATTAGTGACTCAATTTCTTGAGCCTTTACAAAATTCTGTAAAGGGGATAGATAATAAAAGCCATTTTATAAGAGTTCTGTGACAATTAACTATAACATAAACCAAGTAAATACGTTTCCAGGGTAAATGAGAAATATTAATTAATACATGCAATATTTGATTTGAACTATTCAGTTTTAAATAATCATTGTCTTATTTGTTCCTCATAAGAAATGCTATGAAATAACTACAGCAGGTATTAGTTTGCATGAGTTAGATTAAAAAAAAAAAAAAACTCTGGGGGCATAAGTTATTTCTTTATGTTTTTTATTTTTTTTTGTTTGTTTTTGTTTTTGTTTTTTTTAAGTTATTTCTTTATGATGACACAGTTACAGAGGTTGGGCATGAAGGTCACTGTTTTAATTTCTGTTCCAGCAGCTTTCCTTTTCCACAGTATATCCCAGTGCAGTTCATTTTTGAACATTTTCTCATGAAAATAAAACCTCCAGCTCTTAGCATGTACCTGAAATAATACCTAGAGAACCTGAGTGATCTGGTAACTGCTAGGGAGTCTTTTATTAGCTGCTAAGTATGTACTCAAAGGAACTTGGTCAATATTCACTAAAGCTATAGTATAATAAAAGAAACTGGAAACATAATAATTGTAAATTCTCAAAGTGTTTTGAAGTTAATAGGTTTCAAACCACAAAGAACACATGACAATCTGAAATCAAACAGCATTCTAAGAACTTTAGGCCAGTGTTTTAATCAGAATCGCTAAAGCATTTCAAAATATTTACAGGCAATTATTGGGACAGATTTAGTTATTTTAATGAAACAAAGACTCTTTTAACAGAACTTTCATATACATATATATATGTATATATATATGTATTTTTTTCTTCTGTAAACTTCCAGTCTAAATGCACGTGCCTCTAAAAATTGATTGCATTTATTACGGACATCCTATGTGGAAAGCCCTTTCTAAGTTGGTAATTTAAATTGTCATATTAATTTTATGGGGGTTGTTTTTGTTTTACATATAAACTGATATTTAGAATGGTCAGGTGACTTCAAGTCATATAACTTGTAAGTAATAGTCTATGTAGAACCAACCAGATATTAAACCAAAGACCTAGATTTCCGCCACCAAAATGTATGACCTTGTTTTGAAGGACTAGCTCTGAAAAAATAATTTAAGGAATAAATATGTATTTTTAAATGGTTAAAAATTCACATTTATGACAAAGTACAAAAATTGCTCAGTTTTATCTACTAAGGCAGCTGAGACGATCTGAGTGTCTTTTGAGTTTGAGGTTGTATTAGTAGATATATGTCTCCATATTGCTAAATTCCAATAGTAAAAATAGTTACAAGTTTTTTTTTTTAAGTATAATGTGGTATAGTTTGGAACTTATCCAAAGTAAAATATTGTGATCTTAACAACATTACACTTAGAACTATGAAAATAAACATTTAGAGTTTGTAGGAAATATTTTCACTTTTTAAAGCTACTGTCTAAATTTTTACTCTTTTAGTTTGTCCTTTTGAGAATTTCACAACCTGACTTTGTTTTACCTGTATGAATTGATGATATTGTAATGCCTGTTGCTGATATGAATTCAGAGATTTCATTCTTTATCTCGATAGTGCACCTTTGCTACTTTGACTGGCCTCTGTCATTTTATAACTTACATTTGATTTGGTTTGGTTTTCAGTGTCTCATAGAGAATTTCAGTACTTCTTGTAAATACCAACACAGTTGTTCAGCCTGTAATTTCATAGGTCATTACTAAATTTGACTTTCCAAAATAGAATAAGACCAGTCAATCTCAGGACTTTTTTTCTTTGTTTTCTTTGGTAAATAATTTATTTGGCTTTCTCAGTCTATCTACTCCAGAAGCTTTTGCTTCACCCCCGTAATCTTTCATGAATATCCTATAATTCTGCTATGTCTTCTAGTCTGTACCTCTTTGGCTTAAAAATTAATTTGAGATCTCTGAAGTTTTATGAATAGATGTTATCTTTGTATGAGTGAGTAATTATTTCATATGATTTTAACATATTTTTAAAAATTGAATGGGAGCAAAACCCATGTGTAGTCTAAATACATGCTGGTATTAGTAATTCCAGTTCTATGTTGATTAACACAATTTAGACACTCAGTAGAGGAAATTCTTGAATGATAGCATGAGAAAATAAGATAAATTAATTCATCTGTTGCTATTGTCCAGAAAAATCTGCATAATTAAAATAACATCTGAAATGATTATAAAGTATTAAGGATGCCGATAATTTTGATATGACATAAAATCTAAAAAAGCTACTTGTGAGTCATCAATAGGCTAATATTCTAAAATTTGAGTCTTGTTATAAAAAATAAAAAATACTTTATCTAATATATACTCTAGCTACTACAGATACTCAAATGGAGAGATTTAGTGTACCTCATCCTAATCCCTCTGATCTTCATAGCATTTTGCAAGGAGGGTACTTTTGATTTTTGTTTGATGCCCATTTTTCAAGAAAGTGTTTCCATTCAAGATGACTCTCACTCCACTTCGATATTCTTGGTGCCCAGCACAGTGCCTAATACAAAAGAAAAATGAATAGATTAACAGTTCTAGAACTTCATTGGGCCTTAAAAAATTACCTGCTACTGATTAAGAAGATTCCTGTAAACCCAGTGTTTTTGGTAAGATGCCTATATTTCCTTTTTTTTTTTTGTCTTTTTGCCTTTTCTAGGGCCACATTCGCGACATATGGAGATTTCCAGGCTAGGGGTCTAATCAGAGCTGTAGCCCCCGGCCTATGCCACAGCCACAGGAACACCAGATCCGAGCTGCATCTGTGACCTACACCACAGCTCAAGTCAGTGCTGGTTCGTTAACCTACTGAGCAAGGCCAGGGATCGAACCTTCAACCTCATGGTTCCTAGTCAGATTCGTTAACCACTGAGCCATGACGGGAACTCCCCATATTTCAATTTTTAAACGCAGGATACCAGTAACTCTGAAATTCAAGCTCCATGGACCATTCTTTAAGAAATGATGTAATAAACTGCAACAACTTGGTTTTAATATTGTTTAATAAATGGGCAGTGAAGTTTGATAAATAACACCTATGTTTTGAAGGAGATATAAAAGTCTAAATTAAAAAGAAAAACTTAAGAAGTAAATGACAATGATTATTTAGAAGAAGCTAGAGAAAGCCCTGGCATAAAATGGGAGGGATGCTATTTAGCAGTGGTATATGGGTTGGCATTATGCCATCACTCTGTATTCCACGACAGTAATTGTCAGCATTTTCTTTTCTAAGTATTTTTTTCCTGATAGGAGAAAGTCCTTGGTATTAGTCACAGTCAGAGAACCAGTGGGTGCCATCCTTGGGGTCAAGGTGCCTGGCAGCATCAGTGTCAGTCAAGAATGATGCCCCCGCAATTCCTGAAAAAGGTCAAAGAGAGAGAAGGGATGGTGACTCAGGCTGAGAATGGGAAGATGTGTTCTGTCATACTCCAAAGAGCTTTGTCCCTGAGGTGACAGGCAATGAGTGAGCATCATTCACAGTGTTTTACCAAACCCTCAGTGTGCATAAGGAAGATCTGAGGAGAGGAAATATATTGAACCATTTCCTCCTGAAGAGTATTGTAAGAAGAAGTTTTCTTAAATAGAAGATACGTCTTTTTTTTTTTTTTTTTAACCTCTCAGAGAAAACAATTTTGACCTTGTTGTCTCTATTCTGTTAATGTGGTCTTACTCTTAATTCTTTCTCTCATCTTGTGCCAGCAATTCATAGTTCTTCTAGACCTGACGTGCCCTCTTCAAACATGAGTGGTGGAATTCTGGCAAGGCCATCAGATATTTTTAAACAGTCTAAAAACTGAAACAACCTCAGTTTCTTCTAAAACAACAAAATGTCTTCAGAAACGTTGGGAAATCTGTGACATTTGCTTTGAGCACCCCTCGCTTTCATAACCCCAGTAGAACCCTTCTTCCTGGCTGCCTGCTGACCCCACTGGAGCCCCAGATGCTCTGCTCTTTCCAAAAAATACACTATGTTCACTGCTCAGTTCAGGTAATTTGAATAACCACTCATTAAACATCAACTGTAAGACAGGCATCCATTATAAAAAACAAATGAGATGGAAACTCTAGCCTCCAGAAACTTAGAGTTTAGAGGGAGATATAAGCATCAAAACGTATAATTAACTGCACTTTAAATCGTATCATAGCAGAAACAACATGGTGTTCTGATTACAGAAGGAATCTCTGCCAGTAATCCTTTTCTTATTAAAAATCAAAGGAAAAGTAAATTCAGACTGGTCTAAGAAAACAGGAACTTACTGAATCACATAAAAATCTAAGGGTGAGGCTGGTTTTAGACATGGCTTTGTAAAAGGTCCTGTAATGTATGAGGACATATGATTCACTCTACAATGTGATTTGACTTCACCTATTTTGCCTGATTTTTTTTTTTCCTTGCTTTTTAGGGCCACACCCACAGCACATGGAAGTTCCCTGCCTAGGGGTCAAATTGGAACTATAGCTGCTGGCCTACACAACAGCCATAGCAGTGTGGGATGCAAGCCACGTCTACGACCTATACCACAGCTTATGGCAACGCCGAATCCCTAACTCAGTGAGGCCAGGGATCAAACCCACATCCTCATGGATGCTAGTCGGATTCGTTTCCACTGTGCCGCAATGGGAATGCCTTGCCTCAGATTTTAAAATAGACATCTCTCATGGAAACAGAAAGGATTCCAGGGGCTCTAGAGTGATTTCCTTTCAACTAAGAATCATTGGATAAGGTGAAGGTATTTTTATCCCAGGCTTATGAGAAAGAGTTTTGAGATTCATGCTATTCATAACTAGTCAGTTGCCCACATTGAATCAGTCCCTGGAAGTATGTTGAATTCATTGACTCTGGTGTGCCTAAAGCTGGGGATAAGTTTACATTGACCTTATAGACTGAAAAGGTGTTGCCATGTCTTCCTGAACTGAAGGTACGAAGAGATCCTATCATAGGCCTCTAACTCAGCTTGTGAGGTTTCAGAATGATTTCTCAGGAAGGAGAGAACTGACTACTCCGTAAGAACAACTCCCCCTCCCAACCCCAATGTCAATGGCTTAAAAAAAAAACACCCACTATATTTCTTGCTTACACAACATCTATTGTGGGTCTAATAAATTCTCCAGAGCAGTGGTATATCCTGAGATTGCTCAAATTCTAGGCTAACAATGATTGTATTGAGTCTCTATTTCAATATATGCTTCCACAGAGGGCTGGAGATTACGGAACTGTCAATTAAAAGCCCCGTTTAACCACCACTGCATCAGTATGTCATTTCTGTCCACAGCACATTGAACAAAGCTGAATACATGCTACACAGAGATGTATAATCCTCCCATAGGAGACATTTCCAGAATCTGCCTATAATCCATTGACCAGAGCTGGTTGCATGGCCTCTTCCAACAACAAGGGGATTCAGTTTGGTAAAATCCTCTCCTATGCCCAGAGGAAAGGAAAACTAGACACAAATGATCATTTAAAGCCACTGCAACAGTCTAGGGTAATCCAGGTGAGGGGACAGCAGGAGCCGACACCTGGAGATTGAAGCAGTATAATGAGTTCTGGGAGCTGCGCAAACTGGTATTTTTGAAATGAAAAACAAAGAGAATGTTGGAGAAGAGGCTAGAAAGTTGTACTTTTCCATTTTTTATTGTGCTTCACTTTATTGCACTTTGTATGTGTTGTAATTCTTATAAATTGAAGGCTTGAGGCAACTCTGTATTGAGGAGGTCTTTTGTTAGTATTCTTTGAACAGCCAGCATTTGCTCTCTTAGTGTCTCTGTGTTACATTTTGGTAATTCTCAAAATATTTAAAACTTTTTCTGGTGATCCGTGATCAGTGATGTTGCTGTTGTGTTTTGTGCTGCCATAAAGCACACCCATCAAAGATGGTGAAATTAATCAGTAAATGTTGTGCGTATTCTGACTACTTCACTGACTGTCTTTTCCCCCATCCTTCTCCCTCTACTTGGGCTTCTTTATTCCCCGAGTCACAGTGACAATGTATAGATATTAGGCCAGTTACTAACTCTAAATGTTCAAATGAAAGGAAGGGTATCTGTCTCACTTTAATTCAAAAGCTAGAAATGATTCAGGTTAGTGAGGAAGGCACAGTGAAAACTGAGATAGGCTGAAAGCTAGACGTCTTGCACCAAACAATTAACAATGTTGTGAATGCTAAGGAAACGTTTTGAGGAACATTGAAAGTGCTATTCCACTGAATACACAAATGATTAGAGAGCAAAACAGCCAATACAGGGAACGGTTCATTGATGGCCTGACTCAGTGATCCATATTAGGATCCAGCATCGTCTTTATCATTTCATTGGCTGGCTAACTCTTAATTTCCATTTTGTCAATCAGGCACATGAAGCAGGATTACAATTCATTTAAAAATGTTAAAATGGTGAAAATTCAGAGATAAATGCTAAGAATGAAAGAACATATTAAATTATGTTTTGAACTTGCTTAAAATTTTGTCGAGGGGTTAAAATATACTCACAGTGAATATTCCTTTTTAAAGGATCATTCATTCACCAAGGAAAATTCAGAATGTTTGGCCTTCTAGAAGAATGGAGGAAGTGAACAGGGAAAGGAAAGGCTGGGGAAAAATAGAGGAGGTTTATGTAAAAGTTTTGCTAAAAATGAAAAGATTTCTGGGAGTTCCCATTGTAGTTTAGCCAGTTAAGAACCCGACTGGTATCCATGAGAAATGAGAGTTTGATCTCTGGCCTCGCTCAGTGAGTTAAGGAACCAGTGTTGCCATGAGCTGTAGTGTAGGTCGAAGATGTAGCTTGAATTCTGCCTTGCTGTGGCTGTGGCTGTGGCGTAGGTGAGCAGTTGCAGCTCCAATTTGACCCCTAGCCAGGGAACTTGCATATGCTGCAGGTGCAGCCCAAAAAAGAAAAAAAGATTTCTGAAACCTTTCTTGGTTGATGTCTAAGTTGGAACTATGGAACTATTACTATCAAATATGTACAAATCACTTACCTCTTTGGGTCTGTGTTTTCACATTTACACATAAAAGGTGTAGGAACAGACTGTTTCTAACACAGGGATTTATGAAGACATATATTTCCCTTTCTGAGTTTGGTATGTATTGAGCACTAATAATAATTTGGTTTGATCTGGTTCTGAGCATAACTGGTTAACATCTCCAGCTATGGTTTGATTTGGAATAAACTTTCACCAAGGCTCTGAATGGTCCTTCTGTGCTGACAGAGTAGTGGTCGGCATCTGGATCTGTTTAGAAGAGATGTTTCTGTAGCTTGAATACATCTCAGGGCTTCACTATGCTTAGTTCCTGCATGGAGTCACTACAAAAATTCACATTCTGGTAAACAAAAATAATCACAAGGCGCTTCTTAACATTATTTGCCATTTAAGCTTTAAAAGATAGGTTAGAAAACCAGAGTAAGAATTTTTTTTTTCTCTTAATGGATTTTATTTCACTTATAGGTGTGCATAAATCATCACAAGTCAATTTTACAGATTTTGTATCCCAAACCCCCAGTGCATCCCCCCACCCCCCCAGATTGTCTTATTTGAAAAACCAAGGTTTTCCAAAGTCTGTGAGTCATTGTCTGCTCTGTAAGAAGGTTCATTGTGTCTTTTA
>PVHT021183666.1:11666502-11695473 GCA_004024745.2 Catagonus wagneri
TGTTGCTGTCTAATTGTCTGACTGGTTTCACTTTGCATGATAATTTCTAAGTCCATCCATGTTGCTATAAATGTTGGTAATTCAATTTTTAAAAAACTTTTTATTCTTTCAAAGTCGGGTCTGCATAATCCATGGTTGCTCCAGAGATTCTCCTACAGCAAAACACCTGTAGTGCTGTCTTTATCCACCTGCCATGCTGTAGCTGCACCATCTCCTGGATGGAATGGATACTGTAGCCTCACACCTGTCTAATGATGGTGCCTACCTACTCCAGGATGGCTCTCCAAGCCCTGGTCCTGCCTTGTTCCTCACGAACAGCAATGCATGGGACCCCCCCCCAAATGAGATACTTTTCTCTCATTTATTTCTCTCTTGAAGCATGCTTCGTAAGAATTTCTGATCACAAAACTGAGACGTAGTCTCTAGTTCACTCATGGGTTCACTGAGTGACAGATCCTCTTCCTGCTCTTCATTTTGTACTACTGGGATAGAAGTAATTTACTTTGGACAGTTCTCAGAGCATATTTAAGCTTAGGTTGGCTGTTTCTGTCACAATACTCCTCACAAGCTTGTAGAAGGAACAAAAGAAATGTCAGTGAAAGAGTTTAATCCATGCTCACTTAGCAGGCAATGACTAAGATGGGTGAAGGAAGATGGTGTATTATACCAGTCATCCCTTAATTATTTGTTACTTTCACAGTTGAGAGAGTTGTAAGATTATCTTGCATTTCCTGAATTTTCTGGGGAGTTCAGTTTTTATTATCAAATATTTCCCACCTCTGCTGTTTTTTTAATGGGCCAGAGAATGAGCAATTCAGAAGTCACAGTAATCTTTTTCGCACTAGAAGCAGACTATAAATCTAAGATCTGGATAAAATTCCATCCTTAGAATTCGAGAATCACTTATTGCTTCCTGCTGGGACCTCACTTTGTAAGATTTAACTTCAAAAGCAATTGAAAGCATTTTTTTCTTTTCCTGCATATCTGTAAACTCAACACATAAATGGGAAACAGATTCCACTGAGCTAAATCTCCTACAAAGTGAGTCTTACATAGAGATGGAAACCATTATGTTATTATGTCTTCCAGTCCATGGATGGCTTTTATAGACTTCCACTTAAATACTGGGCCATATGAGCTTCAAAGAATTTCTAATGCTGAATTATGCTAATAGAAAAGTTTAATCACAGTTCAAAACCGTTTTCCTTGACTTTTGGCATCGTTACTCTCTGCAAATCCCCCTGGAAACTATGGTGAGGGCGCTTTCCAAACCACTGTTGTGAAGGTATAATATATGCCAAAATATTGCTCCATTCAGTCCTTAAAGAGGGTAGATAAGCTTTACTGTAGTTTTTAGCTAAAGGCAGCCTTGTTGTTTCAGACTGAATCAATATTATCTGTATACTCTAAGGGACTATGATAAGGATTGTTATTTTCTGTTGATCCTATGACTTGAAGAACAGTGATGCACAGATCCATAGTAACATTTTCAAACGTACTTCATTGTAAGCCCCACTATAAAAATTGATCTAATCTGAGCAGATTTGTAATTGTCTTCTCGTGCCTTTACCTCCTATGTCTGGGAAACACTTGGTCCACGTATCTCACGTCTGTATTCTATTCAGTGAGGCCTTCTCTGACCATCCCATGTGAATTAGCAACCCCCAATAGCCATTCAGCTTTATTATTTGGCACTATATTTATGACACACTAGACTTGGTCATATCATTTTACTTCCCCCTACTAGAATATACATTCAGAAGACATGGGTTCTATTATGGTCACTAAGCTATTGTTGAATTTAGAACAGTATCACATCATGAAAAGTAGAGTATAAATACATAATGGATATTGAATCAATTAGCTTGCATTTGTTTCTTTTGTCAAATGTCTATTTAAGTGTCTTTTTTTTTATTTCTGTTTTTTGTCTTTTTTTGTTTGTTTTTTTAGGGCCACACCAGCAGTGACATATGGAGGTTCCCAGTCTAAGGGTCGAATGGGAACTATAGCTGCGAACCTAAACTACAGCCACAGTAACTGGATCTGAGCCACTTCTGTGACCTGTACCACAGCTCAAGGCAGTGCTAGATCCTTAACCCACTGAACGAGGCCGAGGATCAAACCCACATCCTCATGGATACTGGTCAGGTTCATTAACTGCTGACACCCAAAGGGAACTCCGTGATTGCCTTTTTTTGTTGTTGTTGTTGTTACACTTTGTGTAATAAATATGTCTGGGGTTTTTATACTGATGATTACTAATAGTTTGCCAAAAGTATATTAAATTCTTCAGAGTGTTGATGCTTTTTAATTATTATTTGTGCTATATGATGACAGATATTTTAGATCTTTATTTATGGGTTTGTAAATAGTCTACTTGTAGCTTCTTTATGTGATTCTGTTTTTTGAAAATCCTTTCCTTTTCCAAGATGATATAACTATTTCTTTTTTATTAATGCTTTTACTTTTTAAAGGTTTTACTTCACATTTAAATTTTTAGTAATCATGAACTTTTGTTTCACTGTGTAAAGTTAGCAACACAGTGAGTTTTCTCAGTAGTGTTCGTTGAATGAACTATACTCTTTCCATACTTTTAAAACCGCCTTTACCACATTCTAGATTCTTATATATTTTTGGATTGCCATAAACATTCCTGTTTCATTCTTTGGGATGATCTTTCTGTTCCTGCATCGGTATGAAAGCTATATTCTAAATATATAAAGTTTAATTAATTTGGGATTAACACTCATAATCCTTGTTTCTCACATTTATTTTAAATAAGATAATATTTTAAATAAATATATTCACTTTAATTATAATATTTTAAATAAATGTATTTATTTAAAAGTTATAATTCTTCCGGGAACAATTTTAAATAATTAAATTCTCCCAGACCACCCACAAGAAATCTAAGAATTTTAATCTGTACATTTGTTAATTAGTTTTGTGAAAACCAGCGTATTTTCGGCATTACATTTTTCTGTTTAGAGATATGCTGTGAATTTCTATTTTTAAAGTATTAAATAATATTTTGTCTTTAAATTTTAGCATTAGATTATTACTTACCTAACCAAGATTATGATTAAAGAACACAGATATTGGTGGGTAGTGAATCCTAAACACTGGTTATTTATTTATTTATTTTTAATGGCCACATCTACAGCATGTGGAAGTTCCTGGGCCAGGGATTGAATCCAAGCCTCATCTGAAATCCGTGTCACAGCTGTGGCAATACAGGATCCTTTAACTGTGGAAAAGATTTAACTGTGGCAGGCAGGGATCAAACCCACACCTCCACAGGGACCCAGGCAATTGCATTTGGATTCTTAACTCAGTGTGCCACAGCAGGAACTCCAAAACTGGTCTTTTAAAACCAAAAAAATTAGGGATTCTGATATATACCCTGGGTTAGTAATTGCTACTACATGTGACCCATAATTTCTTAACCAATTCTCTTTTGGTGAATATTTGGGCCCAAACAGATTTGATTTTGCTGAAATAACAAACAACTCCAGCATATCCAGAGATGAACCTTATGTAAAGTTATGGTTGGCCCATCAATAGCATTGAGGTTAAGAGAGACAAACCTTCATGCAGTCAAAAATTTTGTATGATTTTATAGTCTACCCTTTATATACACAGTTACTCTCTACCTTCAGTTCAAGCAACAGTGGATCGTTTAGTACTAAAGTTCAATTGAAAGAAAACTAAAGTTGCTACTGAAATAAAATCTGTGTGTAAATGGACCCATAACTTAAAACCTATGTTGTTCAAAGGTTAGCTGTGTTTCTTGTTTATGTTACATGTCTAATACAAGGAGGTGGGCTAGAGGCTGTAGTTGTTATTAGGACTGTTCACAAATATTTGGTGTTCTTTGTCCAGGCAGACATATTTCACTGGCCAAAGAAACACCTAGTCCCCCCAAAAAGTTCTGAATTGAATATGTGCTTGAAGCATATAAAGCCAGATGTCTTTTGTAGGCAACACTAATGGCAACCACAATGTTGATGCCCTTCCTATGTGCAAGAGGATTACAAAGAATGATCCATGTATTTACATCTACATGTTTAGGTTATGTCATTAAAATAATTAAGATTTTTATTTGAGGATGTCAAGTATTTCAGAATCTGGTGGTGAATTGTTGGGAAAAACAGTATGAGGCAAAAGGTGTTATTTTTTTAGGACATATCAAATAATTATCAATAATGAGTTGCCTCAAAATTAAATACGTTGTATAGGTTTGAATTATCATAAAGTGGGAGATGTACTACCACAGAAATAAAAATGTATGGATTATAGAGCCTGGAAAAGTTGTGCTCAGATTTCAACTCCTTGTGGTTACCAGCTGACAACATCAGGTGAAGAGCTTCACTTCCCTGGGCCTCAGTTTCTCCACTGGTAATACTTAACCAGGATTGAGGGTAGGTCTTTCAGTTATGTGAGATTATATGTAATATACTCCATAGTAAAAAAAAAAAAAAAAATCCAAGAATTATTGTCATTTCCCCCAAGCCCCACCCCTCCTGACCCTAGTAACCTGAAATAAATAGGAATATGATTATAATCTCAGAACTATTTCAGAATGCAGTGAATATTTAGTGTTTTGCTGTATATTTTCAAAAAGGAAGGAGAATAAAGGATAACATAAGCAAAAGTAAATTCTTTTGGCAAAAGAATGTCAGGCCACCTGGCAGTAAATAACCCAACAAGATAGAGGAATTTCCACCTTTTTAATTATGTTAGTTTATTTGTAGACATAAAAAACAAGCAAAAAATGCAGACCGTTATGTGCAAGAGGAAGATAAGATCAAGTGCGAGTTCTGTGGGATCCGTGGTGACCTGTCCTGACAAAGTGGCTGGACATCTGGGAAATCTTGCTGTTGTTATGCCACGAAGCTTTGAGCAGCCTATTTATTATAAACTAAAGAGGACACCTACTGCTCCTCAAGTACTTTCTCCCAGTACAGGCAAGGACACAGAATTGAGAACACCTTTTCTTCCCATTCTATAAACGTATTATCTTGTCTTTATTTATGACAAGGTCTTTTGGTCTTTTTTTAGTCACTTCAAGAATAATTTCAAAAATTAGAAACCAGCTGAAACTGATTAACACTAACTATCCAACTTGAAATTTGTATGCTTTCTATTTCGCTTTATATATTTGAGACACATTTTCCTTATAAATGCAACAGTTACTTATAGTTAGTTCTGAAAATCTGATTTCAAAAATGAACTTAGTTAAGGAAATAACAGCGCTGGAGTTTCAGCCCTGAATCAGGAAATAAACAAAAATGGTAACTTTTATTATATAAAACCTAAATAGGCATCTTTTCTCTCATAGGACAAGTAGTGGATACTCTTTTATTAGATGGTGGACAGTGATAGTTATTTATCAGACAGGATAATTAGGCTGCTTTGAATTTCTGTCCTTGGTATTACTAATGTTTTCTCCTAATTGTTGTCTTGTTCCAAGGTAAAGGTGGCCTATTTATTAAAGTCCTTATAGCATTGAACTTAAGAGGAGAATCACTGTATTCAGTTGCAGGACAAAATTAGTGTTCTATATCTCCACCTGCTGGAAATGAAGGCCAGGCTAAGTATCATGAATTATAATAAAGTATAAAAATACTAGATCAAGGAATTTCAGAGCAAGAAGGGACCAATAAGATTAGAGTAGGGTTGTCTTTTTTTTTTTTAAGACTTAACAAAATTGATGTGGGAAAGCAAACCAGAATTCAAAACTTAATGTAAAAAAAAAATCAGCTTTTTGAGTTCACAAGGGGAAAGGTATGTGTTAAGAAAGAAAAGGTAAGAAAGACTTCTGCTTAAGTTAAAAAGTATAGTGCTAAGCACTGTCTGCTGGTGGATTTTGAAATAGAAGCACGGTATCCCCAAAGGGAGGTGTGATAAAAGACCTACTCTTACTCGCAACAGAATGTCCATATTCAGGAATTCCGGATCACACTTTTGCGAGGAACAGTAATAATTTGGACTGTGCCTCAGAAAACAATAACCAGGAAGATGTGATTGGCTCAACTTCACATTATGTGTGGGAAAGCTAATGGAATTTAGAAGAAGGCTAATTTTTTTAAAAAGATTATTGCTTTCAAAAAGTATTAGGGCTACCTCTTAGAAGAGAGATTATATTTTTAATGTGTATTCAGATTACTGAAAATCATGGGAACCGTAGGAAGTGAGTCTTATCGTAAATATAAGGAGAATGTTTTAAATAGGGCAATAGCTGGTATGCATTGAAAATTTATACTGTTTCTGGCATAATTCTGTAAATTTTGGATATATTGATTCCTTTTAACCTTATGAGTTAGGTACTAATATCTCTACATATAAGAGGAAACTGACATTAAAGATGTTTAAAACTTTGCTTTAATGTCACATTATATGATAGCGCCAGGATTTGAACCAAGGCCATATGGCTGAAGAGATGGGGATCTTAACCACTTATTCCAGCACTTGATGTAGTCAGAGTGATGAATCTGAGATGTTTATAGACTAAGCATAAGCACTATGTGGAGTGAATATTTGATAGGCTTTTGGGATAAAAGATAAACTTTTAGGTAAAAATTGTTTCTCTAAAACTCTAAGATTTGCCTGGAGTGTAAAGCACCCATGTGACAAGGTGCAATCCCAAAGGCAGAGAAAACACATTCTTTTCACTTGTGCAGATGGAAATTTTTGATGTAGAACTAAGGACTTTGAAGGATAGCTGGCCACTTAATCAGGCCCATGCACTTATCTGAGTGACTGTCATGTTTAATTAATTTGGTTCTCCAAATAGGTCCACAAAATTGGTGTTATTATCACTGTTCCTTTATAAACAGAGAGTCTGAAGTAGCTAAGAGCTAAATAATTTGTCCAAGGTTACACAACTAGTAAGTAGTGAAGCCAGCATACAGATACCTGGCTTAACTACCAGGCTGGATTGTATCTCACTATTTTCAGCTTTTTTAGAGCACCAGCACGATGGTGATAAAAATGCCTGGGAGAAAGACATCTATGCGATAGCCAAAGTTGACAAGAACTAGTGGATAAGAGCTCAAAATTACAGCTACCATAGGGAGGGAAATAGGTAACTTTTACTGGGTTCTGAAACTGCACACGTATTCTGACATTATGGAAGGTAGTTGTAGTTCTCCATGTCAACTATATATAGACTGCCTTCATATACTGACCACAGATTCTACATTTACTCATTCTCTTACAGTAACAGGGACTCATTGGGGCTAGAGTTGAGAAAGCACAAATTATTTCAAGGAAATCTGCAGATACAGAACACACAGACAAGTGCACAAATGATTTCCCAAAAAGATTTGGAAGCCTAATGTGCAAACTGTTGCAATTCTTGGTCCCTAGGGTATGATCTTTCCTGTGCCCCCTCTCTTCTTCTCTCTACTTAAGAACTGCATTGAAACCTTATTAAAGTTAAAAAGTGTGAGAACTGAGATGGTTCGCATAGCTTAAATAGCCATATCCCTTAGTGATGAGGGCATCCAGTGAATGTCGTGGTATGTTCAAGGAATACAGCCCAGAAAAGAAAAAGGAGAAGAACTGCATTGTTGAATCCTAGACCAACAGATTTTGTTTTTTCTTTATCATTTGTTTGTCCCATTCTTTTTGCCTCTGTTGCCTTCTCTGACTTGTCTATGTTGCACTGTTTTACTTACTTACTTACTTACTTACTTACTTATTTATTTAGATTTTTAGGGCCTCACCCATGGCGTATGGAAGTTCTGGTCTAGGGGTCAAATCAGAGCTGCAGCTGCTGACCTATGCCACAACCACAGTAACACAAGATCAGAGCCACGTCTGCAATCTTCACCACACTCATGGCAACACCAGATCCTTAACCCACTAAGCATGGCCAGGGATCGAACCCACATCCTCATGCGTGGTACAGTTTAAAATACTAGGTGTTCCATAATTGAAGAGCAAGTGGGTGCTTAGTAAGAAAACCAGGGCACTGCTCAGTGACGTTGCTCACTATACTACTGAGAAACCAGCTTGCAAAATAACCACATATTACTGAGTCTGTGTGAACTAATGACTGTTAGACTGTGGAAGTCTTTAGAAGGAGGAAGGGAGCTGTAGTTTCTTATGTGATTATGATATTTTAGATGGTATTAAAAACCAGACTATATACCCTGTGAGTGAAATCAAGGAGGAAGAGAAAAAAAAAGAAAAGCAAAGAAAAGGAAAGTAAAAGTGGGAAATGAATTATGAAAAAGTGAGTGTGTAACACCTAGATTTCATCCCCCTCACTTCTGGTCCTGACAACTACTTGGTCTTCTTTCCTCTCTTCAAAAGGTATTGATTTAATCAGTACTCTGTGCCAGGCAGAGGCAAATAGGTGAAGAGTTCAGAACTGAATGACTCAGTTACCTTACTGTGGGGAACAGCTATGGAAAATGACAAAATATGATTTGTAGTAGAAATACAAAGTGTTGCCCTCTCTCTGCATTGAAGTTGATAGTAAATTACATGATTATTTTAGCAATCATGACATAACATCAGCCTGTGAGTATAGACCTTGCTTTGGCTCGGGGTGTGAAAAATAAAAGAGAAATATTCTTTTCTACTCATAAAGACTCACAAAGAATCTCTCAATTTTATGACTTGTAATTGACTACTGAATCTTCATGAAAAGCATTTTTTTTTCTTTTTTCAATAGTTTAATAGATCAAGTTCTGTTATATTATTATATCTTTTTAGTATACCTCAGAACTTGCCACCATAAAAATCTCTATGTATTGGAGCCAGGACTCCTCAGGGTCAGCTTGAAATCTGCATTATATGTCTAGCAAATGATATTTATCCTGGGGAATGATGTCATCAAATATAAATGTTAATCATATTTATTGGTGATCCATAAACCTTCCACAGACCCCTTGGTAGAACATGTGGGAGTTGTTTCATTTGGAATTTACCCAGAAATTTTAAGAGAGTATTAGGATTTCATAAGGAAAATCCTGGATCTATTTTACAATTTGGCTGAATTATCTTCTTCAATAAGAGATTTGGAAAAAACATTCTGGGAGTATTAATAGTTTCAGAAGGATTGTGTGTTTCAATGAGGTCAGTTAGCTGATAGCAAGTCAAATTGTGGTGTGAGGAAGGAATTTATAAAACTAGGGACCAGAGTGTTGAGGATCTAATAACCCAGAAATAGGCATGAAAAGACAAGAATTACATTGCTTCTGTAGGTTGTAACTTTAAAAATAAAAGGAATTATTTAACGGTTATGCTGCACTAGTATTTCTCAGAGGAAATTGTTCCTTAAAGCCAGGAAAGGGTGTAGGCATGTGTCTGCAGAGGGTGTTAAATATAGCAATGGAGTCTGTTATGCTAATAGTATAAGTGTTATAAGACTGCTTTTCTTTAATGTTTTCATGGTTACACATATTTAGAGCATTATATTTTGTTCATCCTTTTTCGTTAAGAAAATTTGCATTTCTAAAAGCAAAAAAAAATCCCCATTTCAAGTTGTCCATTGATTCTGTCACAGCTCTTATATTTTAGTCATTTGTAAATCTCTTCACACTATAGTGTTTACTCCTTTTAAACAACTGATAACAGCATCCTAATTATGAGGTTATTTTGTACTTGCCTTAATACTTTGAGTGTAATAAAAGTAGCTTATGTAAAAATACATAAAAGTAAAAATTTTGACCAAGAAATATTACATAAACGTAGAGTAGAAGGAGACTCAGTCTGATGCTGAGATTATGAGTAATTCAAAGATCTTCTCACACGCTTTCTAAGGCCAGGGTTGGCCCCAGAGATAGGTGCCTACTGATATCTGCAGGTGCTGGTCAGAGCAGGAGTTGTATCTTATTTATTTGTGTATCTAAGAAGATAGGATAGCACTTAGCATATAGTAAATGGTCAATAAATTTACATGGCATAAATACGAAACAGGTTGTGACACATGTAATAATTGACCAGATGTTAACCCTGAGCTGTTAGGAAAACAAGCAAAAAAGTCAGTCTGAGATGCATCATTGAATTATAATCACCACCAATGTGATTATAAAAACCAAAAAAAAATAGCAATTAATGTTTAGGACAAATTATATATATATATGGCACAGTCAAGTCAAGACAGTAAAGATGATTACATTATTACATAACGTGCTAAGCACATTATTTAAGTTACCGACATCTAATAAAAATCTTATTACAAAGGAAAATAAGTTTTTTTTTCACATTTGGACATTAGAAACTTTTGAGACTAGAATATTCACTGATGGTCACAAAGCAAAAAAATGGTTGACCCAGATTTAATCCAGATTTGTCTTACTTCACAAGTTTGGTCAGAGTTTACCAATCTAGAGGACAAGATCAGCATTTCTAATCAAATTTAGGGAGGGCCGTTTGACATATGGAATCTCTGGATCTCACTGAGAAACATTGTCTTCCCTGCTGCTAAATACTGGTTCCATATAATTTAAGGATGCTGTGTTATCAAAGTACTCTGTTCCAGAAGAAGTCAGGTCCTCATTAGCTACCTAGGCAGCAAGCTGTGTGTATTATGACTCTAAAACAAAGAATATCGCTTTCACATAGATAAGCTTCCTTTTGAACAAAGCAGTAGAAAAATAGAAGGACAAAGTTAAATGTGTCTGAGGGCATCAGTAGGACAAAGACTTCAGATACAGGACTGGAATGATATTTGTTAAATCACTCTCTCTGAGTTTTAAATGTATAGATAGACATTGTAATGGTATGTATTTCCTTCTCAAATTTTGCATTGAGAGCACAGAGGTTAAAGTAAATGAACTAGTGATAAGTGACTATTTTTCATCCATGAAAGGCAGCAATGGCAATGTAATAATATGATGGAAGTTGTATAGGCAGACGTCTAAGACAAACTCCAATGATACCTTCCTTGGGGTAGTAACACCCCTTGTGGAATCCTTCCATTTGAGTGTGGGCTGAACCTAGTGACTAGTTTGTAACCAAAAAAATAAAATGCAAGTGATGAGATGTCACATACATAATTGGGTTACAAGGGATTATAATTCTTTCTTGATGGTAGACCGTCCCTTCATTGCAATTTTCACTTGTACGCCTTGATGAACAAGACATCATGAGGGAGAGGTACACGTGGCAAGAAACTGAGTGAGGTCTCTTACTAGTTGCCATTAAGGACTGAGACCTGTCCAATAGTCCTTGAGGAATTCATGTCAGCTACTAACCCGAATGTCCTTGGAAGCTTATATTCTCCAGCTGAGCCTTCAGATGGGACCAGACACTGAGCTGTGTGTTGTTTACAGCCTCATAAAAGATCTTAAAGCAGAAGATCCAGATAAATTATGCCCAGATTTCTGACTCACAAAAACTCAGAGATAATAAATATGTGTTGTTTTAAACCATTAAAAACAGAGTAGTTATGGAGCAGTAGATAACTAATATAGAAGAATTTACTGACTGTGGGTCTGTAAATCAACCATCCTAGACTTCATTGTCTTTCTCTAGATTGATTGTATCTCAGATCCAATCTCAACCATCCCCCAAACCTGGTGTGCACTCAACAGCTGTAGCAAGCCACTTTCAACCATTTTCTGTGTGTATCTCAGAAATGTGGTATTTCCTTTCTGTCATCTCTATTTTGCAGACTAACCTGGAGAAAGCACACAGAGCCTTTAGAAAGGAAGAAGATTGAAAACTGAAATGAAATGTGAAAGTATGATTCAAAGAGAGAATATCCTGTGTTATAGCCTGTAACCGTGGAAACAGTAACTCCAGTACTTGGGGTTCTTTCCAATATAATTTTACCATAAATTATAACTTGAGTGTATTATAAAAGAAAAATTTGAGTCAACTTACATTACTAATTTTGGAACACATTCTTTGTGTAGAGTTAATTGAAAAATTACTTTTAAACAATAGACAATTATGTTAAATCTTATTGTGTTAGTGCATAATTGAGGAAGTGCACAACAAAAGACATTTGCTTTGTCAAAGAAAAATTGAGGTGAATTAAATATTTGACTATATGAATATTTTCTTCTTTTATTTCTTTGTACTAAGTCAGTTTTTAACCTATTATAGGAAATTATATAGTCAATGAGATCTTATATTTTATGGGATTATCTATCTAATTCAATTTCACAGCCCAAACAGTATTTCTTTGCAGTTTCCCTTACCTATCTAACTTGCCACAACAGGCGATTTTTTTAAAATAGCTTCAATGGATAGCCTTTTGTGCAGAATTTCATATAATTTTGTTTGCCATAAAACTTAAAAGAGCAATGCATTTTTATGCACATTCTCCATAGTACCTCTCTCAATAACCCTCTGAAATATTATTGATTTCAATTTATATATAAATTGGCATACAGAGGCACATAAAGAATAAACAATTTTCCAAGGTCAAATATCAAAGGATAAATTTATACACATACAGCCTTGTCTCAGAGCCAACTCACCTAAACTTTATGGCATGCTGGCCAGTTTCACACATGAATACTGATTTTTTAAAGTCTATGTTGCCTTCTCTCTCTTCCTCCACTCTCCTGTCCTCTCATTCTTTCCCCTCTCCTTCCTGCTCCTTCTCTCTCCCTTTTATTCCTCCCCTTCTCTCTCTTACTGCTGTTTGTAAACTTTAAGAGCCTCTCTTATTTTACCTGTTTTTCCTGGTTATTTCTGACTCATAGTTCCTCCCAGTAATACATAAACATGATTTTACAAAGATTTCTACCTTCAAAGGTATTCATGCTATTTATTTATGTTATTTATTTTGACAGCTACCATTAACTGGAATTTTGAGATATTTTAACTGTGAGCAGACCCTCGACTGGGTTAATGTGGAAGTTAACAGCTTTGTATTTCCCAAAACACAAAAGTACAGAATATTATAAATTACAGTCCCTGCCCTCATCCGTTACATCTACTTGTGTCCTACCTCCACCTCAAACAGCTAGTGCTCAATAATCCTCAGATTACCCTCTTCTTGTCTAATATTTGAGCTAGAAAGCTGAGAATAAAACCTATCAGGAATAACCTCTAAGTTGTGATGTAGATTTCAGCCTAATGGCCATGCTCGGCCAACATAGTGTTACAGGTCAGTGGTTAAGGCCAAGAATATGAACCTACAGTGACTGCGTTTATTTATTTATTTATTCATTTTGGCCTTTTTGCCTTTTATCTAGAGCTGCACCCGCAACATATGGAGGTTCCCAGGCTCGGGGTCTAACAGGAGCTGTAGCTGCCAGCCTTCGCCACAGCCACAGAAACGCAGGATCCGAGCCGTGTCTGCATCCTACACCACAGCTCACGCAACACCGGATCCTTAACCCAATGAGCAAGGCCAGGGATCGAACCCGCAACCTCATGGTTCTTAGTCGGATTCGTTAACCACTGAGACACGAAGGGAACTCCACAATGACTGTGTTTAAACCACAGCGTCTCCCATTCTAGCTGGGCAACCTTGGGCAAGATATTTAACCTCTCTCAACCTCAGTTATATTTATAAAATGAAGATAATAGTCTTTACTATTATGAAAATTAAAAAGGGATTGATAACGTGCTACATAAGTATTTATAAAATAAAAATATGAACATGTACATGATGAGAAAGTAGAAAATGCTGGTGAGAGAAATGGACATGAGATAGTACATGCAGCCCTTCAAAGATGGGCAGGTAGGTTTAGATCCAGGCACTCCAGTCCCTGAAGCCAAAAGACCTAGTATTGTGTCCTTTGCCCCACTACAAAAAAAAATTTTCCTTTTTTACAATTTAAGCTGTTATAGATGAGTTCATCTTACAACTTAGGTAACATTTCCTGTTGTAGAATACTACTAATACGGAGAGAGAGGATTCAAATTATTAATATTGATAAAATGTTTAGCATTATATAAAGCATTAGATAAAAGATAGACAATATTGTTTCTTCTAGTCAGTCCTCTTTACTAATTTTAGATTCTTCTAACATAGACAACCAAAACCTTTGTTCTTGTCATTTCCAGTTCACAGACTCTAGTAGCTCAGTACAGCCTGATGAAAAACACCTAGTCTTAGTTAGGCTTTCAATAATCTATTTCATTTCCTTTAAAAAGGCTTAATTGTGAGTCACCTCTCCTGATCTGCCACATATTCTCCAGCATTGCCTCATTTTAATTTTTGTGGCTTCTGAACAAGAAACACATTTTATTTTTTTTCTTGTGCTCTACCTTTTTGCTCTTTACCTTTTCCATAATCTATGCCCCTGTCCTTTACTGGAAACTAAAGTTTATTGTTTTTATTCACAAAACCAAAATGTCTTGCCTGGTGAAGCCCAAGCAGCAGGGTGGTTACATGTGAATCAGCAAAACTCGAGTCACCACTGTATCTAACATCATTAGTGAACAGGACCAAAGCATAATCAAAAATTACAAAGGGCCAGCCATTTCACTGAAGAATTACTCCTGGTGACTTCTTAAAGGAAGCTTACTTGTTTTTTTAATGCCTTCCTACCATGGGTCTTAGGTTATCAAAAGATTTGGGAAATCAGCATATGTACTAAGCTCTAGTTCTCTCTCTTAACTGTACTCTTGAGCATAATGAAGTTGGTATTATGAGTGCTTGTAATCAAGAAGTTGGCTCTGGAGGGTGTTTCAAAATCTTGAGCATCTGCTTTATTTAG
This sequence comes from Catagonus wagneri, assembly GCA_004024745.2. Lineage (NCBI taxonomy): Eukaryota > Metazoa > Chordata > Mammalia > Artiodactyla > Tayassuidae > Catagonus > Catagonus wagneri. The sequence goes on from PVHT021183666.1 coordinate 11,681,145, forward strand.
CCACTCACAGAATGTCATGTTAGCATTAGCACCTCTATTCATTTATAAGCAAAATTTTTTCATTAAAATCACAATTGCACTTGATCTTTCTTTATTCACATTTTATGGTGACTTATTATTTGAAAAGTATTTGATGAAAATATTCACGATAGTATATCAGTAGGTAATATCAGAATTGTCAGAAGTAAAAACTATAAATAAATTAAAAAATAGCTTTTGAAAAAAAGCTATACCAAAAGAGCATTTCCCATATGGATTTTATTTTTTAGTGAAAAACAACCTCATGAATTGTTGAAATGCAGAGTTCTGCTTCTTGGTTCTGCTGAATTCTTTGTTTTTCTGTGGCAAGTAAAATATCTTACTTAGCTAGAAATAGGTCCAAGTCATGTCAACCTAGTGGGTAAAAATATAAAAATACAAATGCTAAGGATCATGAAACTAATGGAGTAATCTGACTAACTCTATCTAGACAAGCAACCTTTTTAAACCATTGAGTCATAGTGATCCAAGACGGGGTGACAGATCCACTTGCAAATAGCTCTTCCCTTCGTCTGTGCTCTTCTGTCATCTATTCAGCTCTTGGTTCATGTAGTAAATATTAAATGCAAACATGAGACAATTATTCTTGCCCACTTTACTAAATTGCCCACTTTGACATTACAAAAGAGTAATTTTCATAGTTCTCAGCCAATTATACTATCCCTAAAAGACTAAACCATTTTAGATGTTTTTAGAACATTGGCTAGCATGTCTTTATTCTTCTCGTATTCCCAAGCCCCAAGAGCATCACTGCAGGATTTTTTTATTTTTTTCAGTTAACTATCAGATCCCACAACATATCAATCCCAAGAAGTTGATAAATTTCCATAAGTATTGATAAGTGTTTAGAAAGGTGCTGGCATGGAAAGAACCTGACTTTGGTAGGGGGTGAAGTAGATGTAGGCTCTAATTTCAACTCTGCCCTATGCTAACTGGGCAATTCATTTCACCTCTCTGCTTACTGATGGAGTTATCTATAACTGTAGCAAGTCATTTATTTATATCACTCATGCCTCTCAGAAATAGAGGTATAGTCTCCTCACAGGCAAAATAGAATCAACCATACTTTCCTTCAGGACTGACATGAACACTGAATGAATTACTATAAAGCTTCTTGTGCAGTTCTTGGGAAGAAATAACCATTCAATGTATTCTACCTTTTATTTCTCTTTATCTTCTCAGATCTAGCTTGTCTGTATTGCGGTTTTACTCTTTTAAAATTAAAGTCAGTGCTTATTTCCTTTTTATAACACAATGTTAGATAGCTTTTTACAAATTCAAAATCTCCATAAAATTGCCAAAGAAGAGTTTCACTTCTGAAAGTCTTGGGTTTCTTAGCTCATCTACTTTCCCCACTCTTTTATCATTTGTACATGTTAGGAAATGACCAGAAACATACCCTCAAGGTAGTTGTTAGAATATTTATAATGTAATTAATGTAAGCATAATTTTATAAGACAAACTATATACTCCTGCAATACACATGCATGCACACGCGTGTGCATACACACACACACACACACACACACACCTCTAGCCACCAATTTCTTAGAACTATATGGTATCCATTTTACTCTAGCGTGAAGAATGTGTATTTGCTGTAGAAATGACAATATTTATTTTGCAATGAATATTAATAAATAAATATTTATTTAGCAATATCCATTTTTCTATTTAGCAATATCCATTTGCCTGATGTGTGTTAAAAAAGAAAAAAAAGCAAGGATAAGACAGGTCTCCTCCTTTCACATATATCTGGTACAACTTTGGCAGACGTGAAAGATTAAGCACCAGGACTTAATTGCAATGTCTAAGACTAGAAATAATAACAAACTTGTATCATATGAAGACCAGAACCATTTGTTTTTCAGCATTTTCAACACTATTTATGTGGTACATGCACTGTTCCCCTTTCATGTGTCCATTTTTCTATTCCTCCCATACAAATGATCTGTATGGTATGGACCTACTTAGAAATGTCTAAGATGCTAAAGAATATGATTGACATAAAAAACTATTTTTAGGTAAAATAAATCCAAATAACTAGCAAAACAGGGCTAAATTGCATTTTTCTTCCATATTTCAGTAGGTGGTTTTTCCAGATGTTTACCTTCCATTGAGATATGACAGAAATACTTTATCAGCGTTATTCTATATAATTTAAATGGTTCCACCCTTTGATAAATATTTAACTTAGATATTCCTGTTATGTAAATATATAATTCCTGCAAATCGTTTTGTAATAAGAGTTTGGTGGAGTTTAGTAAGCTGATGGCTGATGAAAAATCATTCTGCAAGTGCATGTATTTGGCTTTTCAATGTTCTGTGTTCCTTTTTATCAGTGATATCTTTTTCCCTATGGGCAACATGATTCCATTTTAAAAGGAAAGCACCTTTAGGGAAGGTAGCATTGGAATAGGAGAAAGACAATCTTTCTTCAATGTCAAAGAAATCTGAATTCACATTAAAATGTGAATTTACCACCAATGCCGGTTGTCAATGTGAGTCACCCTTAGTCAAGTCACTTGTTCTCCATAATCTTTAGTTTCATTAACATATAGGACCATGGCATAGGGTCAGGGTGGGACAAATTACCTCCATATTGAAGGGCTCTAGCAGAATTCAGTTATTATTTACAAAGTTCCTAGCATGATCTCCTGCTTGTAAATAATGTTCCACAAATGCTAATACCATATTTGCTTTTCTGAAGGGTTTTTAAAAGCCATTTTTCTTCATGATTTTATGCTGAGATTATAAAGGGCATGTTTTAGTTTACTCTCTTTTGCCAAACAAAACAAAACAGCAAAAACAGTGAAAAATATACCCTTTTAAAACTTGAAAATTTAAATTAGATCAGAGCACTTAGCCTTGGATTAAAAAAAAGCTCACTAATGGGAGTTCCTGTTGTGTCTCAGTGGTAACCAACCTGGCTAGTATCCATGAGGATGTGGATTCCCTACCTGGCCCTCCTCAATGGGTTAAGGATCCGGTGTTGCTATGAGCTGTGGTGTAGGTCACAGATGCGGCTTGGACCCCATGTTGCTCTGGTGGTGGCATGGGCCAGCAGCTACCTGCAGCTCAGACTTGACCCCTAGCCTGGGAACTTCCAAATGCCATTGGTGTGGCCCTAAAAAGACAACCCTTTCAGGACTCGTTAATGAATTCCATAAGATCATTGTGTTTTAAGAAGAAAGTCAACATAATATGACAGCCTTTCTTACAAAGTCTTGGATTTATATAACCAGTGAAACAAATTAACAAACAACGTATTTAATGATTGTATCCCAAAGCTTTCCCAAAGCACAGTGAAGACAGTATAAACCCATAGTAATATCTTGCTTCACATCATATTGTTTTTTTCAGTTCCTTGGGGAATTTTCCTGAAATATTTTCTCTGAATTGTATTTACTTGCAAAGAAGCATGTCAGTATTAAGTGATTGTATCATTGGTTGGGTTCATGAACAGTAGCATCACATATTTATGCAGGCTCTAGCATGTAAACCTGAAAACTACCGATATATATTGTCTTAATAACACTGTAAACCAGCTGTAATGGAAAAAAAATCATTTAAAAATAAAAAAATCAAAGGCACAGCAATATATTTTGCATATGGAAACTTCCCACTGCAGGATTACTACTCTGAATTTAGGAATAATAATAATAAATATTTTTGGTAGTAATGCAGAGAATTGCAGTTCTATTAGCTCAGTATTTTGGTCTTCATGGAATGTCCTGAAAAGCAGCCCATACTTTTCTGGATGATATAGCCCTGGTTAGTAATTCCTTTAACTCTGCCATCGAAGGAATCCATCATTCTAATCCTGTTTGCTTATTTATGCTGTCACCTTGGGATTCACATTTGCACAGAGAGAATATTTGAACTCAGAGGGATGAGAAAGAAGATAAAGTAAGTTATATGCAAACTGAGTACAGACATTGAACATGAATAGTCTACATGTTATTACAGCTTATCTTCCAAAGAACTCTTAGATAGGTATGTTAATTCCCTCATTCTATATATGTAAACAGAACACATTCACAGACATTTAGTAAATAGCCCAAGGTCATATAGTTTTTAAGAAATAGAGACCAGATTTAAATGTGTATCCTTTCAGAGGAATGTATATAACAAAACAGAAACAGACTCTCTGGCAGAGAACAAACCAGTGGTTACCAGTGAGGAGAGAGAAAAGGGGAGAGGCAAGAAGAGGGTATGAAATTAGGAGATATAAACTACTATGTGTAACATAAATAAGCAGCAAGGATATATTGTACAGCACAGGGAAATTTTGCAATCATTTTCTAATAACTTTAAATGGAGTAAATCTATAAAAATACTGAGTCACTGTGTTATATACCTGAAACTAATATAATATTGTAAATCAGCTGTATTTCAACCAAAAAAGAACAAATAAATAAATCTGTGTTTTTCATGTGACTCCAAATATAAGCTCTACCTGGCCTTGCTCTTAAGGAAAATAGAAATACAAGATATGGCTTGTAAACATAGGTCCCCATACAGAAAGAAACTAAGAATATAAATTAATACTGCTCTCCCGGGTTCTTTAGTAATGAATGATTTGTTGCAAAGATTCCTTAAATAAGTAGAATGAGGGTGTGCAGACTAGCTGACTGGGATAGAGGCATGGCCAAGACAGTCTGCGGCCTCTCCTAGAGAGGACATGTGAGGTAGTGGAGCAGCCCAGGGCTTTGAGTCCGACAAAAGTGAATTCACGTCAGTGATGCATTCATTATGTGTCCTTGGACAAGTGCCTTAACTTCATCTGCCTCTATTTCCTGATTTTTTTTATAATGATTTTTATTTTTTCCATTAGAGCTGGTTTACATTGTTCTGTCAGTTTCTGTCAGTTTTCAGCAAGGTGACCCAGTCACACATACATGTATACATGCTTTTTTCTCACATTATCATGCTCCATCATAAGTGACGAGATTATTTCCTGATTTTTGAAATGGAGAAATAACATTAATGAGAATTATTGATAAGGGCCTCTCAGGACCTTGAGAAATGAATGAGAGATTTTTGCAGCACCTTACATAATCCATTACACGGAGTAGGTGTTTAACCTGTGTTAGGTAATTATGTTAGCTCCTTCCCTGATCCTCTTCATATTTTGAAACGTTACTACTTTCTTTTGGATCCTGTGAGATAGCTACAGTTTTATTTTTAAATATGTTTTTTTCCCTCTTGGCAGGCGAAACAGCAATCGCACCTTCATCTGACTAGTATGCACATGTGTCATACAAATACTTATTTGCTCCCAATGACAGTGCTTACTAGAGAGTTATGATTAGCAAATACTAGCCAGTTGGAATAATACACCCACATATTACATAAACACCTCTTGTTCCCAAGTGTTTGATACATATGTTTAATGTATGACAGCAAGAGAATGATATGCATATATAATTGTAGCAACTCAGATATATGAGGGAGAAAAATGCCAGGAGAACTGCATGCCTTGCAGCTGCTGTGTTCCTGCTCAGTGAACAAGAAATGGAGAAAAACAATAAATAAGGTAAGAAAGCAGATCAGCATGATTGGCTGGAATTTCCAAAATTCCGTTGGTAAAATAAAAAGTACAATTTTATAGTAAAACTGTAGAGAAGGTAGACTTGTTTCAAATGAAGCATGGGCATAACTTATTTCATATCCTGTATGTGTTCTTCAAGAGCTGTTGTTGAGAATGGTTAGAAGGGATTGGGGATCAGATAAATTGGCATGTGTGGAGATAAATCATGGAACATGGAGTGAATAAAAACAAAGAAAAGGAGAGCAGGAAAACTGAATAGACTAGATGGGCATGCACTGAATGAGGTCCCAGTGACAACATAATCTGCATGCAGAGCTCATTTTTTCATTATGGAGACATCCATGGACGGGTTCCCCCTCATGCATTTGATCAGAACTGTTACAAACTGACACCAACCTATTTACATAAAACAAAAAGGGATGTATAAAAAAGTGTCAGAAATGAGCAATTATGTGACATTAAGATGATTCCTTTATAACATTATTGCTAAAAGATCTTGATTATATTAATATGCATTACTAAAATCCAAAATTGATAAATAAGATGTGGTTTTCTAAATTTATCCAGAACAGAATTCCTTCACTGCAGTGCTTATGATGGACTAACAGATATTCTCAGAGTACGTGCATGAGACACTTCCCTTACAGACATTATATGTCATTAGTATACACTAGAGTCAGTGGTTCTGAAAGGATGTTCTGCTCCATGCAGCCTAGCCCATTTGCATTTGCAATGCAAATGGTCATTTTTTGGTTGTCACAGTGACTGGTGGAGAGAGATGGGTAAGGGTATGTATAGTTCTCCAAACCACAGATGCTACTGTTCTGTACTGTTCTACAGTTGCATACATTAAAGAACTGCCGCCCTGCACCCAGCTCCTAATGGCAATAGTGACCCTACTTACAAACAGCTAAACACATATTTGCAGATGCTTTTTAGGGGAAAGTCCCACTTAAAATACCTTGAAATGACTTTCCTGGTGGCCTAATATTTACTGCTGTGGCTCGGGTTCAGTCCCTGGCCTGGGAACTTCCACATACGCTTGGTGGCCAAAAAAAAAAAAAAAAAAAAATACATATATATATATATATATATATATATATATATATATTATATACACACACACACATATATATGTATGTATATATTTGTTGGGGTCAGTTGTTAATTCTTTTGTATATCACTTAAGTAGTGATTGTTTTACCACATAAAACAGTATACATATTTGGTGCTGAATGATGCATGATAAAATATTATAAAAGAATATTTAATATATATTAAGTGGATGGTTTCACAGAAACACTGAGCTTCCTAAAATCCCTTTCTGATCATGTTAATTCACTTCTCTGAACTCATCATTGAATCTTTAATATTTATAGCAAAAGTGAAAATAACTAAGCTGATGTATTCAAGGTCTTCCAGTCCGCTTTTGCAGATCTACTGCTTATTAGCTTCCTCCCAGAATTACGATGCTCTAACCAATTCTTTGCTTCTAACACATACCTTTCATTTACTAGTCCTGTGCATTTGCCCACATTGTATTTTCTGCCTGGAAACCCTTTCCCAGTCTTCTTTACAGGTCTCCATCCAACCTGTTTTATCATTCTAAGCCTTGCTAAGAAGCCAGCATCTTCATGAAAATGTTCCTCATCCTATTTTCTAAGAATGAAAAATAATTTCTTACTTTTTGAAACTTACCCACTATTGTTTGCTGTGCTTATGACACTTGTTATTCTCTATGTTGTGTTACAGTTATTTTCCATATTCCTTTATTTCTCTATCTAAAAATACTTATAGAAATGAATTTATATCTTGCTCATCTTTGCAGCCTCATAGCACCTGAAAGTTTCAATTACAAAACCATGAAAAGCATGCTAGGGAACCAAGGAATGGAAGTCACTGAGGAGGAAGGAAAGGAGTTAGTACTGGATATAGGAACCACACTTCTATGCATGCTTAAACATTGTTCAATGGCTCTGAATTCACTGGTGTTGAATTTAAGAGAATTTAAAACTCTGAGTTGAAGAACTGAGTTGAACCTTAAACTTCAATCCCTACATCACCTGATTTTCACCCTACCATATACTGCCTTGTCTAGAACTGACCAATTTACTTTCAGCTTGTAATTAATTTACCTTCTGTTGTGGCTTTTCAATATCTGACCATTGATCATATGTCCTACTCAGACAACTGTTAACCCTGAATCAGTCTTCTCATAAATTGTGTTATGAAGTCTTCCTCTTATTCTGTAATCAGTTATTAGTGTCTTCTTTCTTTATAGATTACTCTCAGTTCTTCATATAGTAACTATCCTCCTACTTGAAAATGCCAAAACAGTCTCTTTTTCATTTCTTCAAATAATTTAATAGCCCTTTCATAATTTATATTGTACTATACACATTCTATTACATGGGATATAAAGTTCTTAACTGGTTATGGTATTGAGTAACCCAGACTTCAGTTGGATTCCTAAAGGTATGGGTTAAAAGCCAATAAATTGAACGATTATCTGTCACAAAATATATCAAAATAAATATTTTCTAATAAAACTTTGAAGCCATCATAGGAAAGAATTTAATGCATTTTTCAACATTCAATATCTTTCTCTTTTCTGACATTCATCTTATTTTTCAGGTATACTACTCATGTTCTGTTAAACTGATGCATGGCTGCCACACACTTCTCCCCTTAATAACTGTTAGTTCTGCATGGCTGAGCCTAAATATCAAAAATGATTGGGAAGATTGGGGTGACAATATTGGAAGGAACTAGCTAAAAGGTTATGAATTGGGCTTCGAAAGTAAGACAGCAGATTGACTCTTTCTCTAATTAGTAAACCGCTTCATCTAGTAGAATCATTAATTGCAAGGTTTGCTGCCCTGCATGGACCTCTTTGCATTTTGTGGTTTTTGCCAAAAAGAAACAAAAACAGGTTCTCTCCTTAGTATCCAGTATGGTTTATTGCTGTCTGCTTTTTGACATTTAACAATGATCTCACTCCTACCAGTGATAGGTCATTGACACAAAACACATAATAAACCCAATCAAGATCCTGTTTTCCTCCTTTAATCCAGTACCTTTAAATACTGTCTCGCTGATATTTGCAGCCTTTTGTATGGAGTCATTTTGTGGATTCATAGTACAATAAATCTTTGTAAATAACTTGATTTCTGTCTTTCTAGAATTGGTGGTATATTCATACTATTCTGTAGTATTGTCAAGACAAAACATTAAACGTGTCTAGGGGCCTGAATTGTGACCCCCAAAACATAGGTCCCAATCCTAACTCTGGTACCTGTGAATGTGATCTTATTTGGAAGCAGGATCTTTGCAGATGTAATTAAGGGTCTTGAGATGAAGTCATCCTGGATTTAAAATGGGCTTTGAATCCAATGATTATTTTACTTATGAGTAAGATATGGAGATTTGAGGCACAGAAAAATAAAGGAAAGGCCATGTGAAGACAGAGTATAATTAAGTATTACAAGTGTGCTGCTGCAAACCACTGAATGCCAAGAGCTACCAGAGGAATTTGCATCCAGAAAAGATGTACTTTGGAGTTCCCTGGTTGCTCAGTGGGTTAAGGATCTGGCATTGTCACTGCTGTGGCTCAGCCGAAAAAAGAAAATGTACTTTGAATTCTATCTTGGACATCTTAGCTTAAATTCGTAGATACAATTAAATTATTCAAGTCTTCATTTTTCATAAAATTGGAATTTAAAAAATCATCCTCAGTTATTTTGGGGATAAAAGAAAATTACTTGTATAACAGTCTAGTATGTTGTAGTTTTATTTAAAATAAAATAAATATTTTTTCTTATGATCAAAAATAATTTTCTCAGAACTTTTCAATATTTCATTGAAATATAATTTGCAAAATGCACATTCAAATTAATACTCTTTTCCTTTAAACTCATTTGAAAATAATAATTGCCAAGTCAGTCACTTATCTCAAAGTGATTCTTCAGTTGAAGTATTTTCTAGATAGTTGTGCAGATAAAGATGTTTCTTCTTAGCCACTGTTTCTCACATCTGATTTTGAATATGCTTGGGAGATTAATTATAAAGATTAATTAGTAGTCAGCAGAATAAAGTCATATTTCTTCACATTAGCAATATGTCAGTACAAAAATACTGAAGCTTTCAGAGAAATGAAATCACTAATGTTTAGCCCTTGTTAGGTCATATAACCCAAAGAAAATGTACCATTTTTGTGTGTGTGCTTATTTGCAAAAATGTAATGGTGATAGTCAGATGGAGGGGATGAAAATTCATTAAGTTTGCAAAAAACTCTTTAACTGCTAATTAGATAGGAGTACATCAAATTCAAATTAGAAACAATTAGCTCTTTTCCTCCTAAGCAATTAATAATAAGAGAGAAAAGATACTTAAAGGGATAATGATACTTAGGAGCTCTGTTTTGGGTAGACTTGAGTATCAGGTATTTATTTCCATAAAAGTAATTTTAGCAACAATAGGAGGGTGGTTTATTCTGGAAAGGTATCCCTTAGTCTGTCTTTCCAGCACTAGTGATGGGAATATGTATCTCCAGTGTGCCCCAACACTCCATTTACCTGTGCTTTACTTCTTTGTCTCCGCATAAGCTGAGATCCTTGAGATCAGAGGCTATGAGCAGTTCCACACTGAGTTATCCTAGAAGCTGAGTGATACAAAAGAAAAAGCAGTAATACTGATTCTCTCTTAATGCTTGATATTTTGTTCATCACAGATTTTTTTTTCCCACTGGCTTCCATTTTTTAAAATGCTGCTTTAAAACTTTCATCTGAGTATTGTGTTTTGTGGTAACTCTTTAAATGCCATACTTTAGGAGAGGACTTAAGGCAGAATTTGGTGACATTTAGAGTGCTCTGTATTGGTTTCTATATTAATCTGTATCAGTGATTATTTGCTTATATGCATTTTGATAATAGGAAATGTATTTAATGTATTGATCAGTGATATGCATTAAATAGAATTAGGGTTCTTAATTATACTAAAATGATATTCTGCCTAGAATGATGGCTTTAGGAATAAACTTGTAACTCAAACCAATCCAAAGGGAACAAACTTAAGAACACTTAGAATTCTAAGACAAAGAAAACATTTCTTTCTCTGGACATAAACAAAGATCATGTAGCGCTACGAGTTGTTACCAATGCTCTTCCATACAGAAAGAGAATGGTCCTAGCATGATGCTGTCAATATGGAGTTCAAAGAAGCCACGGAAAACTCCATCCTTAGTGATGCTTTTGTGCCATTGGACCTACCTTTTGAAGCTAAATGTTCTGGACATTTCACATTTGAGAGCTAACAGGAACCTTATCACTGTGAATCTCTCTGTATTGAAATTTCCGATACTAGCCAAATTAAAAGTCTTAAAATATATCTTTTTTTCATAAAGTTGGTTTGAGGATGAAATCTAATATATTTTATAAAATATTTATCACACTGGCATAAAAACGAAGGATCTTTTATTTTGTTCTTTAACTCAGTGTGTTGAACTATGGTAATATTTCTACTCCGTCAAATGATTTTAATTTTTTTTTCTCACCAGATAATTTTTTTTTAATTTAGTTATTGAACAAAAGAAAAAATACACAGTGTTGGGTAACATTTGACTTTAATTTAAATACATAAGGTAGTGCTGTCTGCCGTTACAAGCTTACCTAGCAGAGGAACATGGTATAAATATAAAACACAATAGAAATGTAATTACAAAATTAATTTTATTTTTGAAAGGAGTTTATGTTGGATACGAAAGACCTGATTTCTATTTTTTTTTATGATTACACTATTCTATTTATATTCTCAGCACTGAATTAATTTCCTTGTCTAATGCTCACCTTGCTGAAAATCCTTTTAAAATACTTTAATGAGTTAAGTACATAAATCATCTTTGTGAACACAAATACTCTGGAGGAAGCTTTTTTTAAGATTTTAGAGTGGTAGATAAGACATTAAAAGGCATCATGCCCTATTTTTTTTAAATTCTATCAAAGTGAAAAAATAACAATTGCCCTTTTTCATAGAATTAACTGTGGTGAAATATTTAGGAAAATCAAAAGTAAAATAGAGTGCTGCATAGAGAGGTATGCAATGTGTTATAAGGAAAGTCTGCCAAATATAGGCTTAGCATTAGTGTTCCCTGTTATGATGTTTAACCATAAGCTAACCTCTTACCTGAATTGTATATGAACTTAATGCATATAGGCAAATATCTCTGGTAAATGAGAATTTCCTGATTGTTTTTGTTTCTTTGTCAAATACCATATGATGTCACTTATTTGTGGGATCTAAAATATGGCACAGGAGTTCCCGTCGTGGCGCAGTGGTTAACGAATCCGACTAGGAACCATGAGGTTGCGGGTTTGATCCCTGGCCTTGCTCAGTGGGTTAACGATCCGGCGTTGCCGTGAGCTGTGGTGTAGGTTGCAGACGCGGCTCGGATCCTGCGTTGCTGTGGCTGTGGCGCAGGCCAGTGGCCACAGCTCCATTAGACCCCTAGCCTGGGAACCTCCACATGCCACAGGTGCGGCCATAAAATGACAAAAGGCAAAAAAATAAAATAAAATAAAATATGGCACAGATGATGCTATCTTCAAAACAGAAACAGATCATGGCCAAGGAGAGCAGACTTGTGTTTGCCTTGGGAGAAGAGGGGGAGTAGGATGGATGGGGAATTTGAGGTTGGTGGATGGAAACTGTTACATTTGGAATGGATGGGACAGTAGGGTCCTACTGTACAGCAGACAGAACTGTGTATGGTTACTTTGCAGTACAACAGAAATTGAAGAAAAATTGTAAATCAACTATACTTTAGTAAAAAATATTAAAAAATAAATTTAAAAAAATAAATGAGAATTTCCTGAAAGCTATAGTATTGTATGTATGGGTTGAAATTTGAGAAATCACAACTAAGCATTAAAAATCAGACTAAAAGTAATCCATTCACATTACTGGCTCTAGATAGTCATATACATTGTTCTTAATTGTAACTTTTAAATATTTTATATATTTTTATTCTGACATAGAAGAAAAATTTCTTAAATTGACTAACCTTTCCTAGTTTTCCCTGCCTTGATTACCAGAATTAGAATCACATATAGGTGAGCATCAATCAATTTAAAAATAAATACGTGGAAGTGGTTCTGTAACATACATGAGTCGTAATTAAACTCTAATAAACATATTTATTAGAGTTTCTCACATGTTTTCAGGTCTTTAAAGGGACAGATATTTGTCAGTCATGTGGAGATTACTGGGTATTGGATAAATCTTAATTTGCTGGTTTGTAAAACATTGTTTTCATATATTGAATTTACTTATTTTTAATTTTTATTATAGTTGATTTACAATGTTCTGTCGATTTCTGCTGTACCGCATGCAGGACCTAATTGCTTTTCCATTGCAAATGAAATAGTTTGCATCTACTAAGCCCAAACTTCCAGTCCATCTCACTCCCTCCCTTCCCCCTTGGCAACCACAGGTCAGTTCTCGATGTCCATGAGTTTGTCTCTGTTCTGTAGATAGATTCATTTGTGCCATATTTTAGATTCCACATATAAGTGATATCAAATGGTATTGCCTTTCTCTTTCTGACTTCACTTCATATGAGAATCTCTAGTTCCATCCATGTTGCTGCAAATGGCATTATATTATCTTTTATGGCTAAGTAGTATTCCTTTGTTTATATGTACCACATCTTCTTAATCCATTCATTTGTCGATGGGCATTTAGGTGGTTTCCATGTCTTGGCTATTTTGAATAGTGCTTCATTGAACATAGGAGTGCGTGTACCTTTTTCAATGAACATTTTGTCTGGATATATTCCCAGGAGGGGAATTGCTGGATCATACGGTAGTTCTATATTTAGTTTTCTGAGGTACCTCCATACTGTTTTTCATAGTGGTTGTACCAATTTGCATTCCCACCAACAGTGTAGGAGGGTTGTCTTTTCTCCACATGGTCTCCAGCATTTGCTGTTTGTAGACTTATTAATGTTACCCATGCTGACCAGTGTGAGCTGGTACCTCATTGTAGATTTGATTTTCATCTCCCTGATAATTAGCAATGTCAAGCATTTTTTCATATGCCTGTCAGCCATTTGTGTATCTTCTTTTGAGAAGTGACTATGCAGGTCTTCTGCCCATTTTTCAGTTGGAATGCTTGGTTTTCTACCGTTCGGTTGTATGTTAATTTTGGAGGTTAAGCCCTTGTCAATTGCATCATTTGAAACTATTTTTCCTCATACTACAGGTTGTCTTTTTTTTATGGTTTCCTTTGCTGTACTAAAGTTTGTAAGTTTGATTAGGTCCCATTGGTTTATTTTTGTTTTTATTTCTATTGCCTCGGAAGACTGACCTGAGAAAACATTTGTAAGGTTGATGTCAGGTTGCCTATGTTCTATTCTAGGGAAAACATTATACCTGGTGTTTTTTATGGTGTTTTGTATTACTTTTAAGCCTTTAAGCTATTTTGAATTTAATTTTGTGCATGGTGTGAGGGTATGTTCTAGTTTCATTGATTTACAGGCAGCTGTCCAGTTTTCCCAGCACCACTTGCTGAACAGACTATCTTTTCCCCATGTTATATTCTTGCCTCACCTGTCAAAGATTAAGGTGTTGAAGGCACTGGCTTGGTTTTATTGATTATTTCTACTGTTTTTTTTTTTTTTTTTTTTTTTTTTTTTTTTTTTTTTTTTTTTTTTTTTTTTTTTTTTTTTTTTTTTTTTTTTTT
>PVHT021183666.1:11695573-11711697 GCA_004024745.2 Catagonus wagneri
TTCTACTGTTTTTTGAATCTCTATTTTATTGATTTCCTCTCTGATCTTTATGATTTCCTGCCTCGTGCTGACTTTAAGTTTTGTTTGTTCTTTTTCTAATTCTGTTAGGTGGTAGGTTAGGTTGTTGACTTGAGATTTTTCTTCTTTTTTGAGGAATCCCTTTACTAGTATGAACTGCCCTCTAAGAACTACTTTTGCAGCATCCCATAGATTTTGAATGGTTGTGTTTTCATTGTCATTTGTCTCAAGGTATTTTTTTTAGTATCTCTTTTGATTTCTTAGTTGATCCATTGGCTTTTTAGTAGCATGTTGTCTAATCCTCATGTAGGCAGTTTTTTTTTTTTTCTCATTTTTTTTCCTGTGGTTGATTTCTAGTTTCATACCATTGTGGTCAGAGAAGATACTTGAAATAAATTTTATACTCTTCAATTTGTTGATGTTAGTTTTATGCCCCAGTATATGATCAATCCTTGAGAATGCTCCATGTGCACTTGAAAAGAATGTGGATTCTGATTTTTTTGGATGTAATATCCTGAAAATATCAGTTATGTCTAACTGTTCTATTGTGTCATTTAGGATCTCTGTTGCCTTATCAATTTTCTGTCTAGAGGATCTGTCCATTGATGTGAGTGGGTGTTACAATCTCCTACTATTATTCTATGTCTGTCAATTTCTCCTTTTATGTCTGTTAGTATTTGTTGTATGTATCTGGGTGCTCCTATATCAGGGGCATATATATTGACAATTTTAATATCCTCTTCTTAAATTGATCCTTTTATCATCAAATTTTGTCTTTATGGACTTTGTTTTAAAGTCTATTTTGTCTGATATGAGTATTACAGGTCACTTTCCTTTCTTTTGCATTTGGATGAAATATCTTTTCCCATCTCCTCTCTTTCAATTTGTATGTGTTCTTTGCCTTAAGGTGAATCTTTTGTAGGCAGCATATTGTAGGCTCTTGGTTTTTATATCCAGTCCGCCACTTTGTGGCTTTGATTGGAACATTCAGTTCATTGACTGAATTATCGATAATTATGTAATCATTGCCATTTTAAACCTTGTTTTCTAGTTGATTCCATGCTTCCTCTTTGTTCCTTTATTTTTTTGCTTGGGTGATTTCCTTTTATTTTAGTTTATTTTCTCTTCTTTTTAGTTTTTCTGAATGTATTGTTTGATTTTGATTTGTGGTTGTTCTGTTTTTCAAGTATGTTAACCCCTTCCTATATCTGCTTGCTTTAGCCTAAGTATCATATAGGCTCAAACATGTTCTTAAAAAAAAAAAATAGTCTAGATTTTCTTACTTTCCTTCCCCACATTTTATGATTTTAATGTCCTTTTTTTAAACATCTTTTAGGTACAAAAATATGTTTTTAACTGTCCCTTGTGTTTATTGCTATTCCTTGTGTTTTTACAAATAGGTTTTTAGAACTGAATACTGGATTATTTAAGTGATCACTTTCTGATTGTGATTTCCTCCATCCTCTATCTTCTTGCTTCCTATTTAGAGGAGACCTTTCAGTTTTTCTTTTAGAATCAGTTTAGTTTTGCTGTATTCTTTTAGTTTTTGTCGGAGAATTTTTCTTATTTTTCCTTCTATTTTAAATTATATTTTTGCCGGGTAGTGTATTCTAGGCTCCAAATTTTTCCCTTTTAGAACTTGTTTGCATATTGTCACTCTCTTCTGGCCTGTAGTGTTTCTGTAGAGAAATCAGCTGATAACCTTATGGGGTTTCCCTTATAATTCTTTGTTTTCCTCTTGCTACCTTTAGAATCCTCTCCTTATCTTTCACTTTTGCCATTTTTATTATAATTTGTCTTGGTGTGGGCCTGTTTGGGTTCAACTGTTTGGGGATCTCTGTGCTTCCTGTATCTTGATATTTGTTTCCTTTAGTTTTTGAAAGTTTTCAGCCATAATTTCTTCAAATATATTTTCAATCACCTTTTATTTTTCATCTTCTTCTGGAATCCCTATAATGCATAGACTGGCCTGCTTTATCCCATAGATCTCTTATATTGCTTTCATGTTTTCTCATTTGGTTTTTGGTCTGCTGTCCTGATTGGGTGATTTCCATTATTCTCTTTTCCAAGTCACTTATTAATTCCTCTGCATTTTTCATTCTGCTCTTCAATATCTTTAATGCAGCTTGTGTCTCAGCAAATGAATTCTGTAAGGTTTCTTGGCTTCTCCTTATATTTTCCAGTTTCTTTCTAAAGTGATTTGCATTACTATTCATATCTGCTCTTAATTCCTTCACATTCACTTTTAATTCCTTCAGAATTTTCACTCTCCCTTTTTCAACTTAATGTCTTAGACTGCTGATGTCTGTTTCATTGTTTGCTCCTTCAGGGGAATTCTCCTTTTCTTTTAACTGCGGATGGTTCCTGAACTTCTTCACTCTGCTTATATTTTTCTTATTCTGTGAGGTCTATTTATATGTGAAAGCACCCCTGAGTGGTTTATGAGGGTTTGCTTTTTTATTTTTATTTTTGGCATAAGGACTGCTGTTGGTTTGGATACTTGCTATCTCTTTCCTCAGTGTATGCAGGCTGTTAACCCCTTGATATGGGTTGTGCTGGTGTACAGTCTGCGTATGCTCCCAGAGAAATGGAGGCAGTGGGCAGAACTAATAGCCAGTGTATGATTGCTGGGCCCTTGACAGTGGTAAGGACCTTTGGGTAGGTGGCATAGGCTGCTACTGGTTGCAGGGCCTTGGGAAGTGGCAGTAACCCTCAGGCAGGTATAGGTGGCACCCAGAGCATTTGGCAGTGGCGACAGCATGGCGTGTACATTCCTAGGGGAGTGAGAACAACAGTGGGTGGTACTTGGTCACAGTGCCCTCTTCTGCAAAGATCCCTGAGATAACTGGGTCTGCAGGTGGTGCCTGTTCATGGGTCCCTTGTGGTGGCAGGCTACACCCACCACTAGAGTCTGAGATGGCTGTGGCTATTGCCCCTACTACCTGTAGCCTGTGCATGAGACAACCTGCTGCCCTAGAGCCCAGGTTGCAAGCCAGCATGTGAACAGAGAAAGACATTCCTCTAGTGATCTCACACCTCCTCCTCTTGCCCTTCCCAGCAATGGTGCCTTGCTTCCCCTTTGGGCCCATGCCTCTTCCTACGTTCCTTTGGGTGTGTTGCTCTGCTCCCCAGCCCATGTTCCACTTTTCCCTAGTTTATCAGGGTGTCTGCACACATCCAACACTAGAACTGACCTCAGGAGCCTGAGTCATAGCACCAGGTCCTCTTGAGCATCTCAGGTTGAAGTATCCAGGGGTGGTGGTACCAGTGATTTGTACATCTCTCTTCTTTTCCCTCCTGCATCCATGCTGCATATGCTTTTCTCTGAGGCACTGAGGTCCCATCTCTGTCTTGGCTGATCTCTCCATTATTTAGGTGTCTTCCAGGGTGTGGGATTCCTTTCCTCTTTCACTGCTCCCTCTCAGGAGTGCTGGTACTATCCTGATACTTTTTTTCCCTCTTCTTCTCTCTCTTTTTCTCTCTCTCTCTCTTTTTTCTACCCAGTTATGTGGAGGGAGGTTTCCTGCCCTTTTTGGAAGTTTAAGGTCTTCTGCCAGCATTCAGTATATGTTCTGTGTGAGTTGTCCTACATATAGATTTTTTTTGTGTGTTTGTGGGAGAATGTGAGGCCATGTCTCACTTCCTCTGCTGTCTTGATCCATATATTGAATTTACAAAGTGAATCATTCAGCAGGAGCATCATAAACCTCCACGTACATAGACACACCAAATTTATTTTTCTAAATTAGAATTACTGAAGGCAACTTAAAAACTCATCTATCATGTATGTGGGAATATAGTAGTAATTTTCAATTTCTTTTAAACAATGAATGTCTTGCAACTTGCGTATCTACCTCATTGTTTGTTGGGAGATTGAGGAAAGCATAGCTTGTTTTATTCTCACCATTCAACACAAAGATACAAAATTAAGAAACATAAAAATCTCATCAATACAGAAGGAAATCAGAGATCAATATTATGAAAATAAAATTGATCAAAGAACCACTATTCTGATCTGAAATCTATAATAATGATCTAGCCTTTATGGATTTTAATTTCTTTAAGCGTTAGTGTTTCTTTTGTTATAAAAAGGTAACAGTAACTTTTAGGCCCTCAAGGGAAGTATACACAGAGGAACATTAAGCTAAAGATAAACTAACTAACCAAGAGAAGAACTTTACAATATAAATCAGAAGGAGACATATCAAAAAGCTTTTGGAAGTCCTGTCTGCACACCTTAACTCCCTGGGAGCACTCCTGGCTCTTACTACATAAAACATTCTGCCTTCTTGATAATCAAGCCAGATTTCCTGCTTGTTTTTGGTCTATAGTATCACAACAGAGTCTTAGGACTTTCCACTAACCATCACCACCATAATGTTATTCTGGTCCCAGTATTTGAATCAATCCTTGTCTATTTCATGGTTTAGTTCTTCATCATACACCCTGGCCAATGCTTAACATTTGAGCTCTGGCCATCAAAGAATATAATTCTTTTATTGTAACTGCTATGGCTTAATTTTGATATCTAGTAAGAAGATTGGGAGAAAGAAACCTTGAGAAATGCTTTTTACTGGGTATGTCCTTGACCTTTAACTTCCTTAAAGTTTTTTTCATTTTTTAACATTCAGTGTTTTTTAAAAGTTTTGCATATTTACTAGCCTTATTCTTTTCAATGCTGTTGAACTGGAAGGGAAGTTTTTGAGATGTTGCTTTTCTATTTCTTCTTTCAGCTTGGCACTTGTTCCTTCTCTCTACACCATCACTCACTACCTGCTATCTTCATGTCACTAGAAGATGGCTTTGCTTTTTATAAAACTTAGATCAGCTCTCTCTATAGTGATCTTTAGCTCTAGTAGAGAAATTTCTCCAAATGCATCGTGATTAAAATTAAAAGGAGTTGTAAAATAACAGAAGAGGCATATGGCAGCCAATGAGCTTTAAAAAATATAAAGACGTAGACTTAACAATGAAAATCTGAAATGGGTAGGAAGCCAGAAGACAACTGAAAAGTATTTGGTGAAAAATTCATATAAGAAAAAAAATCAAAATGGAAAATATGTACCATATCTTCTCAACAGTTTTTAATTCTCTCAGTTAATTCAAAAATGAAAGTCTTTAAAGCATTTGCTCATGGAATTTTCAAAAATATAAGGAACTATAACTAGATTTCCTGGGAACTCTAACAGTGAACCATCTTCACTGCTATAGTAGCAGAATGTCGGTTTGTGACTGCCTGGGCTTTGTGGTCATTTATTTATTTTGATTGTATGCGCAATCAAAAATGGAAATCCAATAAGATTAAACAGATAGCTTTTCAGATATTCTCAGGAACAGCTGTAAAGCAGGCTGCTTCAAATCAACTTCAAAAATAAATTAAATAAAAAAAACTAAATACTCTAAACACAAAATGAAGGTTGTAGAAGGTTATAGAAATTCAAGAGCAGAGGAAATTAAATTACAGCAAAGCTAAAACTTATATAAAATCTGTTATTACCTGGCTACTCATTTTATTTATGCTCTCAAATGTCTAAAACAGGATAGGTAGAAAATAAAATGACTGTGAAAATAGGATTCTCTTGTTTTGGGTCCTTAAGAGTATACTTTGGCCATTCAAGTTAAAAAAAATGAGAGGAAAATAAAATAGGCTGTAACCTAAGTAGTAATAATATATTATGCTCATTTACCCTGTTTTACAGTATAGCATGTATAAATTAAACCACTGTAGATATTCCTTTTTTGTTTTTCTTCCTAAAGAGTTTATACATTGAAGAAGAACAAATCTATAGTCTGATTATTTTTCTGTTTCTTTAAAAATGCAGTCTGGGGAGTTCCCATTGTAGCTCAGTGGAAACAAACCTGACTAGTATCCAAGAGGATGCAGCTTTGATCCCTGGCCTCAGTCAGTGGGTTAGGGATCTGGCATTGCCGTGAGCTGTGGTACAGGTCACAGACACAGCTCAGATCCCACGTTGCTGTGGCTGTGGCACTGGCCAGTAAGCTGTAGCTCTGATTTGACCCCTAGCTTGGGAACTTCCATATGCTCCACCTGTGGCCCTAGAAGGGAAAAAAAAAAAAAAAAATGCAATCTGTTTCCACATAGTTTGTGTGAGACAAGATTAAAAATTGAGGTTTGTGTCATATATGTCTCATTTTCATGTAACTTACCTATTCTTTTATTTTTTTCCTTTGTAGGAAGAAATATCAAATTTAGTTATTTTCAATATGGCAACAGAAGATGGCTGGAAAGGAGAACAATGTAAGGTCCCCACCCGCTTAAGTCTGGAGTGACCTATGACTGCTTTGACCAATACAGTTTGGCAGAAATGATGCCATACAAGTTTGAGGTTGAGCATTTGAAAGACTTTTGACTTCTGCTTTGGTTCTCTGGAGCCCTCAGCCAACACAGACGTCTGACTATCCTGCTGGAGAGGCTACATGGACAGGCCCGAGATTACATGGTGAGGATGAAGGGACTAGCTGAGTCCCGCCTTCTGGCTGTCACCTCCAAGATGCCACACATGTAAGTAAAACCATTTTGGACGCTCCAGACCTGCCCAACAAATTCTTGAACTTTCCCAAGTGACCCTAGTTAATCTCTGGTAGCAAATAAGTTGCCCAACCAAGTCTTAGCTGAATTCCTGTCCTACTCAACAGGAGATACAAGAAATATTGTTCAAGCCATTAACTTTTGAATTCATCTGTGCATTCATGGAGCACAGGACATACAAACTGATTTTAAACAGAGGAGAAAGTTATATCTGTAAAAACTATTTCAGAGTTTAGAAAGAAAAACCTATTTGATTGCCCCAGCCCTAAATTTTAATTAAAACAATATGGTCATCTCTTCACCTCTTTGATCCATCTGGAAGTTCTCTTAAGTAAGATGGATTGGTTCCTGTCAAACATTAAGATAAACGTCAAGTTTTACAACTGATATATGCAAAAATGTAGAATACCTCAATATATTTTTTAAGTTGTAAATTAGATTTTAAAAATGAATAATAGTGCACTGTATAGATTCTCAACAATGTATATTTAAAGGTATGTCCATATATGATGAATTATATTAACAGATATTTACTGACTTCTCACTACACAAAAGCCCTGTTCTAGACATTGGAGATCATATTTTTTTCTAAATATAACTAATGTTACTATTTAAATAAGTAGCTAGATGCTTTTATCTGTCCAAAAATATTAAGTGACCAGCCACCAACTATATGACATTATATTAATAGCATCATTTAAGTGCCTTTCATTTTAAACATTTTTTACAATTATCATGTATCATTTATATATACACAATAATGTAATTACATCTGTGCACCTTTAGAAAGCCAACTGCAAAGAAAATACATAAGTAAATAGTAAAAATGTGTGTGGTGATTTTGTTCTAAACCAGAATAGA
Source organism: Catagonus wagneri (assembly GCA_004024745.2). NCBI lineage: Eukaryota > Metazoa > Chordata > Mammalia > Artiodactyla > Tayassuidae > Catagonus > Catagonus wagneri. The sequence goes on from PVHT021183666.1 coordinate 11,703,003, forward strand.
TTGCATGGGAGTGACTCAAGTAATCCCAAGAGTAGGAAATGGATTGTAAATAAAGGCTTAAGAACGGGACATTGCTCTTACTTTATAACTTCTTTCTAGACCAACCCCAGAAATGCATGGAAGCATCTTAATCTACAGCCAATCTCATTGGCTGGAAAGGGTGGCCTGCTTGTTAAGGATGTCAAAATTTCATTTAATGGACTTGCCTCCAGTAATGTCTCAGTGCAAGCATTCACATTACTGGTGTTAATGCTGGTATACTTTATGTGAAGGAACATATTGGTGTAACCTGGTCACTCATGCAAATCAGGAGACTCCCATCTTATAATAATAACTTCCCACTACAATTTTATCAGACTGAATGAGCAGGAGGTAATAAATAAGTCAAAAAGCAAACAACAGATAAATAAATCAACTGCCAATAAAATTCTTTCAAGCCATCCAATCCCCTGGGATTGATATGTTTAATTAAGGAAAACAAATTGTGTTATGTTGAGTCACTAATGATGTTGTGAATCATATAGTATTTAAATGATTTCTTTTCCAATATTTGTGTACTGATTATATTATTCAATACTGTATGAGCAGGCAGGATAAAGGAAATAGAAATAAGATTTATTTTATCATGTGCTGGATTTTGATTTATGAAATCATGATAAAAATTATCTACTCTTTTGAATCAAAACAGGAAAGTTAAAATCATCATGATAATTATATTTGTTTAACTCACAGTTGTATATTTAGGCTACCATTTTGCAATGAGTTCCCCAAATTTAAAACTTTTGGTATTCATTATGGTGAATGCCTTTCACTCTCTCAATGAAGGCAGTGTGATTAAATTAAGATTATGGGTTCCACCTTACTTAACACATAAACAAGTCAATAAACAATCAGAATAGAGCAGACCAGAGCAACCAGAGGAACAGTAAAACTGCAAGCAATAGAATATCTGTTGGCTCCTGTAACTGAAATGTATAGCAGTCTGGGCAAGTTCTGATGCATAAACCCATTGTCTTAAAGAATCCTTTCCTATCCATGTTTTCTCGGACTCTTACACTAGGACTGTAACTCCTATGAATTCCTGTCATATAGGATATACGTTTAAGAACTTAGACTCTAGAACCAACTCCCTATATTTTAATCACTGTGTGGCCCTTAGTTTATCTCTGCCTTAATGTCCTCATCTAGGCTTTAAGATCTTTCTCTGAAAGAGAGGACAGAAATAATACCTACCCCATGTTATTGTGAAAATTAAATGCACTCCTAATAAATGTAAAGCTCCTAGTTCAGTGTTTGATGTAGCATAAATCCCATAAAGAATCAGATATAATTGTTGTTACTGTGGTCCAAAAATTACTGCAATGATTAGAGACTTCACATCTTCCTAAAATACCATCCAGCAAGTAGGACTACAGTTTTCTCCTCATAACTATGAAGACTCTTTTTTTTTTTTTAAGCTTTTCAGGGCCACACCCTCAGCATGTGGAGGTTTTCAGGCTAGCAGTCAAATCGGAGCCACAGCTGCTGGCCTACACCACAGTCACAGCAACACAGGATCTGAGCTGAGACTTTGACCAACACCATGGCTCACAGCAACACTAGATCCTTAACCCACTGAGCCAGGCCAGGGATTGAACTCCCAACCACATTGCTCCTAGTCGGATTCGTTTCCGCTGTGCCAAGATGGGACTCCTATGAGGACTCTTGAAATGTATTCTTTCATTGTCCCAAACTAAATCCTTTTGACCATCACTAAACTAATCCCTATAGGTAGAAAAATTTGAATCACCAATTTAATATCATCAGTGCTCACATGTCAAGTGGGGAATAGCATCAAGCCAAGCTGAATCAAAACATGTCCACCTAAAATTTCAAATAGGTTTTGTGTATACTTTATTATATTTCAATATATGAATCAATACCTGAAGTCTTACCATGTACACTATATACAGTGTACTGAATGCACTATGTTTTCCAGTATAGTCTAACATTTATAAAACTACTAGATAATTGTGTATGTGTGTGTGTGTACACATTCATAGCCAAAATATGTGCATTTGGAAGGGAAAATAGAACTTTTTTTGACATTTTTATGTAATAGGCGAGGTCAAAACTCAGCTTGCTTTGAATGGATAATAACTGAGAAAATTCAAAATGGAGAATATGATGCAGCATAATATGTTGCAATTTGGTATAACAAATTGCAGCTATATGTTGCAATTTGGTATAACAAATTGACAAAATCAAAAATTTTATATGAGGATAGTGAGCACACAAAACTGCAGTAGACAGAGTATGTGAAAAGTACTAGAAATTAAAATTGAGGGAATAATTGGGTTTGCAGTCAAGAGAAGGAAAATGGACTTGTAAGTAGTGACCCATGTTAAGTCCTTGAGTCCTTTACCAGCATGATGAAACCAGTGTTTCACAAGAATTAATCTGACTGAACTACACAGAGATTGCTGAAGGTAAGGGAACCAATTACCAGACTGTATAGTAATTTAAGACTAAGGTGATATAGCAGTAAACTAAAGTAGCAGCGGTGGTATAGGCAAGAAAATAATCAGGGCAAGCTTTAACGAGAAATGTAATTTAGAATATGAAGGGAAATGTCTAGACTAATAGTTTAGTAATAAACAGTTATGGTAGTACTTATATAAAAGTGGTGAAGAAGAAACAGTTAATAGTAAGTACTTGATTATAATAAGTAATAGTAAGTAAGTGTGGATTTTTAATTGCTGAGTTTATTATGTTTTAAAAGTAAGGATTTTAAAGTAGTAAAATTCCAGCACTAGTTGAACATGTAAAGGTAAAATGAATGTGAGAGGTGAAATCTGCGGCATCTCAAAAGAGACATCTACATCTTCACATGTTTCAAAGCTAAACCTGGAAATTAAAATATACCCTTGAATTTCAAACCAGGGAAAGCTCATTTAAAATATATCCTCTTGTTAGGTCTCCTTTTATTGAATCCTTTGAATTATCTGGTGAAAAGAATCAAAATGTATTCTCACAGAATGAGTCCAGTGATTATAGTCCAGCTTATTATTTACATATAACTGTGCTGCAATTTTTAAACATTAAATTTGCATTGTTATAATTATCAGTGGTAAATAAGAGTTTGCATCTGTCTCCAAAATTTGTCTTTTTGAAGTTTTTCTTAATTGTTAAGAAAGTAAAGGGCATGGCATAAACTGTGGAATCAGCAAGTTTGCTTTGACTAAAGTAGGAGTGAAATTAAGTCATAATCCTTTTAATGTCTTCCGTAGTCGGTTAAGAAGCAAGAAGTTCTTACCGTATGCTTAATGCAAAAGAGATGTTGTTCAGTGGGTTTGACTGTGGACTCTTTCAGTTTTTTACTTTTAAGACAACATTTAAGATGCCAGATTGCTCTAATCACAAGTGTCAACCATTCATTAGCTTAATGGAAAAAGATAACAGATTATGTATATAATAGTTACCCAGGGAGAAGATATACATTTACAATCCATAACACTTATGTAGATAGATTGTAGACATAATAATCTTCCACAGTAGGGAAAGAGACAAACAATTACTCTAATGGAAAGTGAGAGAATGTGATTAACGTTAAACACTGCCCAAAGACAGGTATTTGTGTGGGAATGACATGCAGGACAGCTGTATAACTTGGCTTTGAAGTTTTGGGCAGTGGAGGTAGGGAGGATAATAAATGTATTGAGATGCTGCTGTTTGGAGAAACCATTTTAGATTTGCTTTTTACTTTTTGAAGGAATCACGCTTTTTTAATAAATTAAATTTATAAAGTGGCTTATAAAGATGTTACACATTAATTCCCTGTAAATATGGTAAGATATCACTCTCAGGATGATGTCAGGTTATATGTCACAATTGACCTTGACATAGGGAGATGATCTTGCTGGCCTTGTCTAAGTACATGAGCCCTTAAAAACAAAGAAATGTGTTTGTCTGAAAGCAGAAAGAGTCAGAGAACTTTAAAACATTAGAAGGGCTGGATGTAGTATGGAATTGAGGATAAAAGGTGATGTGAGAAGAAACCTGGTGGTCTTGAGAAACTGAGAGAGGCCCCCCTGGAGTTGCAAACCAGAAAATAAGGAGAACCTTGGTCTTACTGCTGCAGAGAATAGAATTCTGTGGAGAAAAAGAATGAGCTTGGAAGAGGGCCCCAATTTCCAATAAGGAAGCAGCTGCCTAACACTTTGATTTTAGCTGTCTGAGGCCCTGATCATAGAGCCCAACCACCCGCCTCACCACCCCAGCCCCCAATTTCTGACATATAACACCGTGTCTTAGAAAAAGTAACATCAGAGTGCAAATCCTTGATTTTGTTAGAGCTGAAAGACCAACAATTTTACTACATAGTAAGTGCCTAGAATATGGACCTTAAAAATCATTTCAAATGTACAATATGAATAGCCCTAAATATACAAAACAGATATGCCATTACTCAAAATTAATGTAAAGGGGAGATGGTTGGGGAGAGTGTAATAACACACGTGTATTCATTTGGAATACTAGGTGTTAAATTGAGAAACAGTACTTTGAGGAAATATCTTTGGTTTATATCATTGGGCTTATCAGTGTCTAAAGAAAGCAATATGTAGCTAAATATAAATTCTGAGATTTCCTTTTCCTTTGAATTACCATGATATAATTTATTAAATACAGGATTTAGAGAGGATTATATCTTTGGTCTATAGTTATCTCATGCAGCACTTTCTTCTTAATAAGGAAATACACGTATAAGAAATTTCCTCTTTAGTTTACTTTCCATTTTGATTTTGAAAATGATGACAGGAGATAATAAATATTCATCTCCATTTAACGGAGTGCAGTTTCCCATGAACTACGGCAGGTAGCAGTATAGAGCTTTTATGAAGTGGCAGATGAAGAATGCAGAAAAATAAACCATTCTGTTATAATAGAGCACTACCACCCATCTATATGGAATCAGACTAGTGAGGAATTTCTAGGTGTGAGTAACTGTTGTGGTATTCCCTCATGCTCTTTTCTTTTTTTAGCTACATCATGTTTCGTGTATTTCTAAACATTTCTTTCCTATGATAATTGCCACTCATTTCTAGGAAAATATATCATTACTGCTGAATCTGTGGTGAGATATCATAATAATTCCTTATTTCTTATTTATTCTCTTATTTTTCCCATTTTTTTCCTGCCATTATTATACAGCCTTATGCTTCTGTTGAGTATAAATTTTTTCTATATAATTACATTCGAGAGCTTAAAATATTAACATTATCTTTGTTTTTTCTATGTTATGCTTATTTATTTTGATCACTTCAAGTGATCACTATTTTAAAATCATAATTCGAGTGATAGGTATGAATTGATCTCTACTTGTCTGTACAAATGAAGCATGAAAATGACTCAGTATGACTTCCAGATGGCCAAAATTAGAAAACACTTTAAATTTCTAAGTAGTTGATGCTTCTGAATGGAGCTGATAAGCTGTTCTACATTCACTCTTTGCACTGTCTCTCTTCTCAACAGACTCCAGTTTGGCTTCCTCCAAAAATAGTACATGTAAGCAATTCTTAGTAAGATCTGAAATCTGTGTTTCTAAATCTAAAATGCTTTTTTTAAACTTTTGTTATAGGATCGTTCAATATTTGAGACTATTGACTTAAGTCACTCCTTCAAACATTTTGAGTTCTTCCTACTTCCCACATCACTTCTTATCTGTACTTCTTTGTGTTTCCATCCTCCTCCTCTAATCCGTTCAGTGTTGAAGTACCCAAAGTTTTTTCATGGGCCTAATTTCTTATTCTGTATTCTCCCTATAGGTGATTCCAACTACCATTTTTACGCAGTTCACTTCCTATTTTGTGTCATATCCAGTCCTCTCCTCTCAACTCCTGGTGTATGTACACAACTGCCAATTTCTAGCCTCGGGTATATAGTGGCCACCCAAACTTAATTGCCCAAAGTGAAACTTACGGAACTAAGTTAGCTATCAGTTACCTATTTCCATGTAACAAATCACCTCAAATCTTGGTGGCTTAATGAAAACCAAACATTTATTATCTCACAGTTTCTCTAAGTCAGGAATTTGGGAGTGGCTTGACTAGGTTATTTTGGCTTGGTTTTCAGATAGATGTTGCCCATGACTATAGACCTTTGAAGGCTTGACTAATGGTGGAGGATGCCCTTCTAAAATACTTTACTCATGTGCCTGGCCAATCAGTTCTGTCAGATATCCGAAGGCCTCCCTCACTCTCCTCACTGGCTTCTCGTGAGGGCTGCTTAAGTGTCCTTACAGCATGATGGGTGGCTTCCCCAAGCGATCAAGATGGGTGCTGCAATACCATCTCCACGGTATTCTCTCAGCTACTGAGATCAGTCATGATTCAGAATGAGAGGGGAGTACATAAAAACTGACTACCAGATGGTAAGGATTATTGTGGGCCATTTTAAAACCTTACTACCACACTGCATGGGTTCATTTTTTTTAGATTTTTAGTGATAATGAGTAGGGAAGCCGCATATCAAGGAGTCATTCTTGACACCTTCCTCTTCTTAATTGTTTCGTATTCAGTCCATTGCTTACTTTTGTGACTGCTTTTCAAATATGTTTTGAATACACTGTTTTATCAACTCTACTGCTACCACCTTAACTCTAGTGTGTCCAATTGCATATATTTTCATTTTCTTATGCTGTTATTTGCCCTGAAGTTAAAGTAACCTTTTCAAAGCACAAGTGATTTTGTGTCATAATCTAGCTTAATATAACTCCTTCGTTTCCTGTTGCTGTTAATCTAAAGACCCTACCATGACTTTAATAAGACTTTTAAAACCCCATGTGGTTTAGTATCTACCTACTTTTTCAGCTATGGCTCATATGATATTCCCCTTTCTCTCTGTTATTAGACATGCACAAAATCATTCAGGTCCTTCGTTGTGCCATTATTCTGCCCATGGGGATTTAGCTATGATTCTAACTGGATGACTTATCCCTTCTATCTTTTCTTGGTTAAGTAACATCATATCATTTTTATACTCTTCTTTAAGATTCCCAGCCTCTCTGACTAGTTTATATATTATAATATGCAGCTATTATGTACCTCACATTCATATCACTTATTGCACTATAATTTTGCTTTCATTTTTATGGTTTTCTGTTAAGCACTTTATCTGTTTAGCTACACAAGTGTTCATGGCCTTCAATCCTATCTGTCTTTATAAACTTCTACTGAAGCAAAAGCCAATAGGAAGGTGGGAATATTGTGAATTCTTTTGTTCAATTTGATAAAGCCGAATATCAGTATGGCAACAAATACTGAGTAGATGTCCCTGACTGATACCAAAAAAAATTATGTCCTTTTGGTTATGAAAAGGTTAACATAAAATGGAAGAATCAGGCTTGGTTAAAATATTCAGTTATATATTTGATATATATTTGATATATATATCAAAGTCTGAGAAGATTGTGTTATGAGTGAGAGAAACTAATATATCTTCCTTCTATTCTAGTCATGAATTCTAAAAGCTCAGAGTTAATTCAACTTTTTTTTGTCATTGGCTACATTTGTACAATACCATGTTAATATTTTTGGCTTATTTAGACATTTGGTAACAACTGTTAAAAAATGGAAATTACAGCCTGCCAAACCACAGTCAAAATCAATCACCATAACTATAGAAATATTTGGTCTTAATAACTAATTAATCAATGCGGCAAAATAACTCTATGAAGACATTCAGCTCAAACACTTATCTGTATTGAAACGTATTGAGCTGCATAAAAGACCATGTGATATGTTCATTTACTTTGCTTATTTAGATGGGTGAGTAGAACATAGCTAACTGTAATGTACATTAAATTTTGGAAAGTGACCTAATGTAGCATAAGGTGTTTTATCTAAGTTCAGTAACAGTTTCTGGAAGGTTTGGGATTGTCAGATTCTTCACATGTCTTCTCCCATCTTATTAATTCACCAGTTCTGCTACTTCCATTATACAAAGACAAACCAGGAATACAAACAAAACAAAACATCTCTGTCTTAGTGAATAAAGTGTTCACATTTATTAAAATGTTAACAGAAACTGTTGTGACAAGAAAATGAGTGATATCTGACCCTGTAATCCTCAGCCCCAGATTCCTAGAGACAAATGAAATACTGTGCTTGAAGCCTGCTGTTGTGTGAATTTTTACAGGCAGCCTCTTGACCTATCTCTCCAGGCCAAAGACATCTTCAGTCTCCCAGGGTATCTTCTTGCACTGAGTGGCTGTCATGAAATGTATATTTAACTTCCTCTTTTATCTCATATAGAAGAAATTGCTAGGATATTATAGAAATAAAATAATTTACATATTTTAGCTATGTTGGATTTTGAAGTTCATGCTTGTTATCTATCTATATCTATCATCTATCTATCTATCATCTCTCTATGCCATATATATGTAAGCTGAGTGCTAGCTGCTTTGTAAAACACAATTAAGAGGTTTCTTTCCTAGAATGTCTTGGCAATGTTTTTTTCCAGGAGTTTAATAGTGTCTTGTCTTATATTTAAGTCTTTAAACCATTTAGAGTTTATTTTTGTGCATGGTGTGAGAGTGTGCTCTAGTTTCATTGATTTACATGCAGCTGTCCAAGTTTCCCAGCAAAGCTTACTGAAAAGACTTTCTTTTTCCCATTTGAAGTTCTTGCCACCTTTGTCAAAGATCAATTGGGCG
>PVHT021183666.1:11714975-11856307 GCA_004024745.2 Catagonus wagneri
TCAGAAGGAGAAAGACAGATGTCATATGAAATCCCTTATAACTGGAGTCTAAAACATTGCACAAATGAACATCTCAACAGAAAAGAAAATCACGAACTTGGGGAACAGACTTGTGGTTGCCAGGGGGGTGGGGGAGGGGTGGGGACGGGTGGGAGGGAGTGGGGATAACTAGTGCTTTAATGATGGAATAGCAAGGAGCTCCAACTGTATTGCATGGGGAACTATATCTAATTACATGTGACAAATCCATATATGTACATGTAACCTGGTCACCAGGCAGTGCAGTTGGAAAATCTGACAGAAATCTGTATACCAGCTATAAAGCAAAAAAAATAAATAAATAAAAATAAATAAATTATAAAAAAAGAGGGTTCTTTCCTAAACATAAGTTTAGTCACAAAAGCTAACAAAGCATAGTGGAGGAAAAAAGGCGGGGGGAGATACAAGAGGCATTGGGGTGCAAGGTGAAGTGACTCATGGTGTGATTTCAAGTGAATTAGGAAAGGCTACCTGGAAGAAATGGTATAAGAGTATTAAAGTTAGGTTATACTGTGGAGCTTAGACTTTATATGGAAGAAGGTGTTCCAGGCATAAAGACTGTCATGAACAAGGCACTGAGTTAGAAAAGTGCCAGGAACACTTAGAAAATTATGTTAGCCTCAATTTGGTGACAGTAGAGGATTCTACATATGACACTGTGAAATAAGAGACAGTGCTGTAAATGTAAGTTATTGCTATATTGTGCCATGAATAACAAATCAGATTTTTTTTTTCTGAAGGTACATTTCATTAGGAACACATGCCCTTAAAACTGTATACCTCTGAATCCAAGCGGTATCAAAATTTTTGTAAGCTAATCTGTTGGTTAGCATTGCTTTAAGAAATGCAGTAATATAAAATTAGATATTTTGCTTGGTTAAAAAACTGTTTGTAGCACCTAAGCTGATCCTCATAAGAAATCAATTTGTTGTTATATTTAGACTAACTACGCTGGTTTCTACCTTGTTCTTAAGAGTAGAGTAAAAGGAGGCACTAGAGTAAAGGATACTTGATTGAAGTCTGCCAACATCTCTTCTTCCATTCATCAATCCCTGATCAGCATAAGAGCCCCATTTATCTTTTTAGAACTTTCAGAACTTCTTAGAACTGTTTAATCACATCTTATTTTATTCTAATAGGTTTATAAAAGGTAATGCTAAAATTAGTCTTTTCTGTTAGCCAGAATTTTATTTCTCTAAGCACAAGGCGTCTTGCTTTTGCCAAAGCCAGAGCTGAACAGCAGTTGAAGTGGTAAAGACAGATTTTTTTTCAGAAAATACTGAAATGAATGTAAAGAGACCTCAGTAAAGAACTGGGTTCAATTCCAAATATAAGGAAAATTGTGAATTTATGGTCAAGCAGCAGAGAGGAGGGGTCAGAGGGTAGAAAATACTTCAGAGGAATCATTGGGGTAGAGGGGATTCTGGCTAACGATTTACAGGATTCTTGGTGAATACAGGCCATGGTGATCACATGTCGCTTGAGGAATGGTGAGGATGAGATTTGATTAGATATTAAAGGAGATCAGATATCAAGGGTGAGGTTTCTTGCCAAAGTGACTTAGCAAGATTCTCGCTGCAGTTGAGTAATCCAGAGGGGAACACGGAATTCCAAACATTGAAGCCCCAGGAGATTAGGATTCAGAGGAGGCTGACATAAAAGCTTGGTTAAGGAGGTAATCTCATCATTTGAAGCACAGGCATCTAAGCCAAATGCAGAATACTAAGGAAAGATTGACAGTACTTTGCTGAAATCTCAAGAAGGTGCTACTGTGAGCATTCAGGGACATCAGATGTAATACATTCTTGGTTTATATTTAGATGTTTTTATGGAAAGTTTTAAATCCTGTTTTTCTGAAATGTTCTATGAGTCTTAAGTAATTAAAAGCTGATTAATCATATTTGTAGTACCTCATTTGCTTGATTTTTTTTCTTCACTGAAATGAATTCTGCCTTTAACTAATGGATGATGGTGTTGATAACAGAAGACATTTTAATCACTGTGCTCTGATGATAGATGGTCATTCTATTTAATGAAATGTTATTTGACAGAGTATTGTCTGTGGGGTTTGCTCAGGTAGTGATTCAGAGACGGGCAGCATGTGGTGAAGCAGAGGAAACATTTTAAGTTTCTTTAATAATATGGTTAGACCATGACATGAAAAACGAGACTGAATCTTATGAGAAAATTTCCAAACCCACATTTGCTATTACTAAAATGAACTATATTTCTTAAAAAATCCTATGAGAAATACTTGAATATTAAATGATGAAGAACTTTTCAAACCATTTTTCTTTCATTGAAATTCAGCCATATGCTTGGGGAATGGTCAACGTATTATGAATTCATCTTTTCTATCATCTAAATAAGTATTTTAAAATATGTATTTAACTTATATTAAATCCCTGCTATATAAATCTTTGCCTTGAAAACTAAAGATTTTAGGTCATACATGGTATACAATTTGCTGAATAGATCTTGCTTCAAATTTGAGAGTGCTTTTTCATATATGAAAAGAGAAGTAATGTCATTGTTAAAATAGCTGTGCGACTTCTTGTTTAACATATTAGAATCAAACCACAGTTCAAAACTTCTAAAATTAAAAAAGAAAAAAAAAAGATGAGCAAAGAGCACCAAAATTACTAAACCACTAGCTAACTGAAGAAAGAGTAGTGATGCCATGCAAAAGAGAAGGAATCTTTAAAGCTTGGCTTGATGCAGTCAAGCGAAGTATGTAGGGGCAGAGCCTAAGGTTATATCTTAAGAAAAGATATCTCCTGGGACCCATGCTAAATTGGGATAACAAAATCTGTAGCCAAGGATTATTTCTCGTTGTATTCATTGTTATTCATTGCAACAATAATGTTGTGTAAATAGGCGCCATGAACCTCAGACATAGAAAAAAAAAAGCTGAACATGGTTCTGCAATTCAGTGATTTTAGGCTGGGTGTGGCTGGATAGCTCATCTGGTGGAGCACTCACATATCAGGCATTCATTTGGCTATAGCCTGAACGACAGGGGATGGGGTGAAAAGGTGCCTATGGTTCTCACTTTCCAGCAGGCTAGCCCAGGCATGTTCTCATGTTAATGACAGATGGAATAAGCTGAACCATGCAAAGCTCATGCATGGAGCAGGAGCTGAGAGCCTGGGGGAGGTGACAACGTTGCTGTTGAGTTAGGGTTTCTAATATTGCACCGGTCAGGCGGAGAGGGTACAATCAAATTTCAATGCCAAAAAGGATACCTGAGAAGTGGTGAAATGGTGTAGCTATTACTGAACTCAATTGCCTGAATCATCTACCAAATGTCCAGAAGCTGCTTAGGACACAAGTATGATTCTGAAAGTGGAAGGCTTGACTTTCTCACTCCCCATTTTCCCTGTCTTGTTCACTGAGGTAGAGAGAAACAGCAGAAACATCTAGGACCTCACATTGTAATGCCCTGAGGAAGAGTCATATATCTTGAATAATATGTGAACACAGTAAAGAGAAATCCACCAAGTATCATATCTGTGAAAAGATAAGAACAAAACATGGCTGTGTTCATTCATTGTGGTCATGAATTTAGAGCAAGAATTGAGAGCCCAGGTTGTCAGTCAGTGAGAAGGAGGAATAGAGTTTGTTTTTGTATTTTTTTGGGGGGGCTAAAAAATAATTAAGAAAATATTTGGAAAAGAAATGTTAGGAGTACACAGTTGATGAGGATGTAAAGCAATAAAAAGACTATCTTTATTTGCATTATTGCCAGAGTGGGGCTATAATGAGAAAAGCTACTCTAACCTAAGTACAAGTTTCCTGTAGTCATATGTTTTCGTTTCTTTGGATAGATACTAGGGGTTGGGATCATTGGATCATATGTTAAACATGTTTTCCTTTATAAGCAAAAACTGTCAATTGTTTTTTTTCTTTGTTACAGTTATTATTATTATTATTTTAATTTTTCCATTAGGCGGGTTACAGATTTCAGTCAATTTTCCAACTGCACAGCATGGTGACCTGGTTAAATACACCTATATAGATTCATCACAAGTGATTAGACATAGTTTCTAGTGCTATAGAGCAGGATTTCCTTGCTTTGCCATCCCAAAGGCAATAGTATACAACCGTTAACCCCAGACTCCCATACCATCCCACTCCCTCCCCCACCCCCTTGGCAATCACAAATCTCTTCTCCAAGTTCGTGATTTCCTTTTCTGTAGAAAGGTTCATTTGTGCAGCATATTAGATTCCAGATATAAGTGATATCATATGGTATTTTTCTTTCTCCTTTTGACTTACTTCACTGAGTATGAGGGTCCCTAATTCCATCCATGTTGCTGCAAATGACATTATTTTATCTTTTTTAATGGCTGAGTGTTATTCCATCATATATATATATATATATATATATATACCACATCTTCCTAACCCAATCATCTGTCAATGAACATTTGGGTTGTTTCCATGTCTTGGCTATTGTGAATAGTACTTCAGTGAACATACAGGGTCCAGGTGTCTTTTTCAAGGAAAGTTTTGTCTGGGTATATGCCCAAGAGTGGGATTGCTGGGTCATATGGTAGTTCTATGTATAGTTTTCTAAGGTACCTCCATACTGTTTTCCACAGTGATTGTACCAGCTTACATTCCCACCAGTGGTGCAGGAGGGTTCCCTTTTCTCCACCTCCAGCATTTGTTGTTTGTGGACTTATTAATGATGGCCATTCTGACTGGTGTGAGATGGTATCTTGTGGTAGTTTTGATTTGCATTTCTCTAATAATCAGTGATATTGAGCATATTTTCATGTGCTTGTTGGCCATTTGCATATCTTCTTTGGAGAAATGTCTATTCAGATCCTTTGCCCATTTTTCAACTGGGTTGTTGGCTTTTTTGCTGTTGAATTGTATAAGTTGTTTGTATATTTTAGAGATTAAGCCCCTGTCAGTTGCATCATTCAACACTATTTTCTCCCATTCTGAAAGTTGTCTTTTAGTTTTCTTTTTGGTTTCCTTTGCTGTGCAAAAGCTTGTCAGCTTGATTAGATCCCATTGGTTTATCTTTGCTTTTATTTCTGTTGCTTCAGAAATAAAAACTCTCAATTGTATTTAAAATTGTCTGTGTCGTTTTATATTCCAACAAGCAATATATGAGAATGAGCATTCTAGTTCCTAATTATATCTTCACCAACACTTGGTTTATCAGTCTTTTCTACTTTCAGCATTCTGTTGATTTAATATGAATTTTCATAGATTAAGGGTGTTGAACGTGTTTTATATACTTGTTTGTCAACTTTATATATTCTTTAGTAGTGTGTATGTGAAATATTTTTCCTATATCTTAAACTTGTGCTCTTTATTTTATATGGAGTTGTGAGATATTTTTGTATATTATGGATACAGCTATTTAATTCTTTAGCAAACATATGGTATGTTGTGAATAATCTCTTTTAGTCTAGGTTTTTTTCCTTTGATCTTGAAAATAGTCTTTCAAGTGGAAAAACACACACACCCAAAGCCCTTAGTCTTTAGAAAGTCTAAGTATCAATGTCTTTTTTGTTTCCCATATTTGTGTACTAACAAAGCTTTACTGAACCAAGATCACCAATATTTTCTTGACAATTAATACTTGCAGCTCTTACATTTAAGTCTGTTATCCATTTCATATACATATTTGTTGTATATGTTGTAAGGTGCATTTTTTCCCTCATTTAGCTATGCAGCTATTCAGTAGAATTTTTTGAAAAGATAATTTCTCCCCATTGAATTCCTTGGCATCCTTGTCAAAAATCATTATGCACCACATCTAATCACTGTACTTTAGATGATAAATTTTTTGTTGTTTTTTAAATTGGTAGACTAGAAATTCTGAAAACACTTTACATGTGTATTGAGACTAAACAAATAAGTAAATAACTTATAGATAATGGAAGCCATATTTCTTAACGTCTGAGAAAAAAAATTGCAAATAAACAAGTAGAGAGGCTAAACTTAACCCTATTGTGCTGATTAGATTAGGGGATATCTGTATAAATGCATGCTCGTTTTTATTAATACGACTTGTAGATATAGAAATAATTACAGATATATATTTTCTAGCTCTGTCCACTGAGAGAATCTGGAGGCAGTCAAATTTCAGTATATAGCATATATAGTATCTATTTATTAGTTTCTTTTTAAGAAAAACAACACCAAAACTAATGCATTAAAAAAACAGTACATCTAAGCATTGTTAAATCTAGCTTAAAAGATTTAATCTGCTGGTTAAAACATTCACATGTAGGAAATTCCAGGATTTTGCAAATAAATTCTACCACACACCTATGGAAGTAATAAGTTTTACACAAGCTCTCCCAGGGAATAGAAAGAGAGTGGATTTAAATGTGAAGATAAAACAAAGACTTTAGAAGAAATTCTAAGAGAAAATCTTTATGACATTGGGTAGGGTAAGCAGGAATGTCAAAAACAGTACACATAAAACTAATAAGTAGGATGCCATAAAGTTAAGATATTTCTCGTTCATTTGTCCAGAGTACAATCCCATTATCTGACTTTTAATAGTTAGCATGAACAGAATACTGTGGGAGCAGTGGGAAGGGATGGATAATTTCTACTTGGGATTATTTGAGAAAGCCAGGGAAAACAATATCAGTTTACATTTGAACAGGATCTTAAAGATGAGCAAATATTCAGAAGATGGAAAGTAAAAGGAAGAATGTTCCAGGAGGATAGAATAAGATGAGCAAAGGCACAAAGAGTGAAAACACATTCACATTTAGAATATATTTAGCAAATAGATTAGAATGGGTAATATGTAAAATAGATTGTAAAAATAATATGTAAAACCTTCCAGTCAGGTTTTCTTGAAACCCATTGAATCATATTATTTTTTCTATATTTAATATAGATAAAACAAGGTAAAATAAACTTTAAAATATATAGGAGAAAACACTGTATCGAAACTTTTTAAACAATCGGAAATTTTAAGTATGCTGGGATGTTAGGTAATAGTTTAAAATGTTGTAATTTTGTAAATGTGATCACGTCATAGTAGCATACAAACAAATTCCTTCATTTTACTTTGCAACAAATCATTTTAAAATACTCTCTGAATTATTTATAGATGAAAAGACATTATGTCTGGGATTTCCCTTGTAATACTTTTATAAAAGTAGTAAAGTGAGGAAGTAGTAATGGTGAAAAATTATACTGTGGGTTTGAAGGTTAAAATCATATGAGGATTACTCTATGTTCTTCTTTTACATATAATTTTTTATTATAATGTACTAAACCTCTTATTAAAAAATAGAATAAGGAACAGAAACATTTCACTAACAATCCTAAGCACTCTGTCGCTGCGTGAGTAATTATCGTTTAGAGTATTCTTAATAATACATTTTTCAGCTGATGAGTAGTTATTATAAAAGTCTATTGAACTTCCCAAGTTTATTTCTTAGAAAATAGACTAATCTTTATGATGTGTTTGTTTTTAAAAATGAAATGTGTCTGTTTCCTTTGAGACAGAAGAAGGCACATTTAAAAAAAATTGTGTTCCCAGTAAATACGAGAAACATCATACTCTTTTCTAGTTTATGTGTTTTGAGTTCCTTCAGTTTATTAGACCAGGTGTATATGAACAAAGACATATCCCTCAATCTTCAGAAAATACAATTCATATATAAGATATACTATGTGAGAATATAAGGAGAATGTTCAATATTCAAAAATCATCTACATATAAAGATTCTTTGAATCTGTCAAAGATTGAATTGCCTTTGAAAACAGTGACCATGGGCAAAAAAAGAATAATTTCAGTCAGATTTTAAAAATAGAGTGTGGTCTTTAGTAATTCATAGAAATATAAAAGGAAAAAAGACTTCGGATGTTATGTAATATATTCTCGATAACTCTAAAAATCATTGTTTAAAGTAACTTCTATTAAATTTTCTTCACTTCTCCTAAAAATATAGTCCAGTGATTTTTATTTTCATTTATTAATTAATTTGCTTGTTTATTTTTGTCTTTTTGAGGCCACGCTCCACAGCATGTGGAAGTTCCTAGGCTAGGGATCAAATCTGAGCTATGGCTGGCAGCCTATACCACAGCCACAGCCACAGCCACAGCCATGCCAGATCTTAGCCATGTCTGAGACCTATGCCACAGCTCATGGCAATGCCAGATTCTTAACCCACTGAGTAAGGCCAGGGACTGTGCCCGCATCCTCATGGATACTAGTTGGGTTCTTTACCGCTGTAGTCACAACAGGAACTCCCCCAGTGATTTTTAAACTCTGTTGGTCCAGCCCCACGCCAATTACATCTCCACATAGAGAACACAAGGATATTTGAATCACATCAGTAATTACAGAGTGTAGTACAGCATACAAAGTGGTCATATCTAAATTACCATATTGTAGCAAGTAGAAATGCTTCTGGGTTAGAGAATTGATGCAGAATTTCTTACTGCATTTGAATCTAATAAACTATATAGAATAAATCTAAAAGTTCACAATTACTTATAGGTGGCTTTTCTGTTTTGCCATCTAGCAACCAGTAATATTTACTCCATTTAGAATGGAGAAAAAGCTGATGGACAATGCAAAAGCATTTTCCAGGATTACTTTGGCGGTTGAAAATCTTGATTAGCATACTTACACCTAGAAAGCAAGAGTAAACTGTGAACTTAAGACAAGGATTTATCTAAGAGATATGATCATTTTCTCCCTTGGGGAGTAGAAACCAAGAAGGAATTGTATAAGAATGGGAACAATAACCGGATTCCTTATTTAATAACTCCAAAGTCAAATCAAAATATCAGGGAAATTCTTGGCTACCATAGAGATATTTAGGTCACTTCTTTTGTACAGTTGAGAATAAACTCTATGTAAAAACTTACATTCGATTGGTCTACTATTAACTTTTATCACAGTAACTAAGTGGAAGGTTTAATTTCAGGATGACTTTTATATCTGCCATTATATAGTTCAACACAATGAAGTCTAAAATGAGCCTCCCAACTACTATTTCTTAAGCAGCATGCATATGAACATATTAAAAGTTGTGCAGCATTTGCATACCTGAGCACAGTATCTTGTAGGCTAATACATCTGGGAAAAGAACAAGAATCAGGGGTCAGCTTCTCATCTTCTTCCTGCCAAGCCCATTCAAGCACAAAGTTTCCTTTTGAAGACAGTGAAAGCTTTATGCTTGGAATCGCTCTGCAGGGAAACAGAGCCAGAGAACTGAAGTCAATAGATGCTGTGTGTGGTTATAACTGCACGATGCCCTCTCTAACTGGTGTCATATTTAAATCTGCAAACACCTTTTTCTTTCAGGTGATTCTCAAAAGCATCCTGTGCTCATTCTTTGTGGCTTACCCAACTTTTCTGCCTCCTGAGGAAAAATCTCAGCTCAGGACCAAAATACTCAAAGCTAGAACCAGGCAACTGAAAGCACAGGTTGATTCAAAGGGGTTTACCACGCCTGTAGCAAGATTTCAGTTGTTACTGTATTGCTGTGTTGTCATTGTTCCAGTTAGTATTGTTTTTTCTTGTTGATATCTTATATAGGATTCAAATTTACCTTGCATCTCAACTGACCAAAAAATATTTTAGAATGGGCAGTTATAAATTAACATTCTTACCTGCATTTTGCAGACCAATTTCTGGTCCCCAAGTCGTATTTTCAAGCCAGAGCTATACATAACAATGACTAAATCTGAAGCTATTCTTTTATAATTGTTGCTAGAAAATCTGTAATGTTTATTGTGTGCCAAGTACTTTGTTAGGACTTTACATGTATTATGGGGTTGTGTGAATCAACTGAGGCACAAAGAAATCAAGTCACTTGCCAGAAGTCACATAACATATAAGTGGTAGATTCACACCCAAGGAGTCTGGCTCCAGGGTTGATTTTCTTATTACTTTTTCTTTTTTTTTCCAACTTTGGTTTTATCTTTATTCTGTAAGTGAACACTTTCTTAATCACCACATTCCTGCAGCCAATATAGATAACATGGCATTTGCACACATTTTAGATTTAGATTAATTGAATGAATTTGCTAATGCAACACATTTGTTTTATACAAGAAATAAATTTTTAAGTAGGAAATCACTCAAGATGTGTCAACAACTACTTAAGGCATATTATTCAGCCTTAATAAAGAAGGAAATTCTGCCATTTGCAACAAGGTGTTTGAACAGTAAGGAAATTTGCTAAGTGAAATATACCAAACACATGGAGATGCATTCTGCATAATTCCACCCAAAAGAGGTATCTAAAGTAGTCAAATTCTTAGAAACAAAGTAGAATGGTAGTTGTTGGGAGCCAGGGGAAAGGGGGAAGGGGAGTGGATATAGAGTTTCAGCTTTTGCAAAATGAAAAAGTCCTGGGAAACTGTTGTAAAACCGGTACATATGGTTATAACTACTGTACTATATATTTAAAAATGGTTATGATGGTAAATTTATGTTTTTTACTGTAGCCAAAAATGTAGACTTAGCACTGAAATATTAAAACAGTTTATAAATTATGCATTTATGTCATTCATAGGAATATTAATATGTATTATTAATAATAACTTGAATGGGTACTAAATCCTTTTGATTTCTGTTTACGCTCTCAGTGAATATTCATTGAGCACTTACCATCACCAGCACTGAATTAGGTGCTGGATACATAATCAGAAACACAATGGATATGCTTCCTGCCCTTGCAGAGTTTACTGTCTATCTTAATGTATGTTCAATTAATACTTTTTAAAAAATTAATTAATTAGTTAATTTTCTTTTTGCTTTTTAGGGTCACACCCGCGGCATATGGTGGTGTCCCGGCTAGGGGTCACACCTGACCTGTAGCCGCTGGCCTACACCACAGCCACAGCAGTGCGGGATCCAAGCCACATCTGCAACCTATACCACAGCTCAAGGCAATGACGATCCCTAATCCACTGAATGAGGCCAGTGATTGAACCTGCAAGCTCATGGATACTAATGAGGTTGATTACTGCTGAGCCACGATGGGACCTCCGACAAGTTTTTGTTTTTAGACACAACTACCTATATACACATGTATTTGTCATTATTATTTTTAAAAAAATTAAATAGGGGATGGCATTCAGAGTCGAAAGAGCACAAGTTTTGTGTTACATGGCATTGGGTTCAATTCCAAGCTTTTGTTTCTATTAGACTTCAGACCTTAGGCAAGTAATTTAACATCTGTAAGACTCAGTTCCTTTCCACACTAGGCTATCAGAAGAAAAACAAATGAGATGATGTCGTAAATATCCAGCACAAAAGCAGGCTTTTACCAAATGTTAGTTTTCTTTATACCTTCACCCTGAAAAGTAATAGATTTATTTTTCAAGTACTTGGCCATATCTATATAATAATTTTTCAAAAATGGTTCTACAAATTGCATATCTTAACTAGAATGTCACGTTTGTCTAACATGTATCTGTGCACTGAATTTCCTTTAAGTGATGAAGATATATTCGAGATATATGTTTGTCTCAATCTTGCATCAGATACAGATAAAAAAGTCTGCATTCAGAAATTCTTAATATACTTTAATGTTATTTCAATCAAAATCTGTCAACATTTTAGAAAGCAATAAAAACAAAGATATTGTTTGGCTTAGACATCAAAGTAAGTCATTGGAAACCATCAGTGTGGACCAGTGATTTAGGATTTTCTAAATAAAACATTCTCAGATAATATTAGGTTAATGCAAGATAATTTCTAAAGTAATGAGCCTCTTTATTGTGATTTTACTAACTGAAATGGTCTCTTTTGTGTCATTTTTCAAAACAACATTTTTCTGTGATATCAGAGTATCACAAAACTCTGGAGTATTTCAAAATTCCTGTGAATATAACATGCTATAAAATGCTTGAAGTATTTCAAAATGAGATTTTGATGTCATTGAAAAACCACAACAAAAAGGGAAACCTACACGTTTATCTTAATCAATCTCGAATTTCTGAGCTATAATTACAAACTGTGGTTAAAGAAGTGAAACCTTCTGCCTCATGCATGGTTTTTGCCATAATATGAAAGCCAAATAGATATTTATAATGGAGCTGCCTGCTCAGCCATAACCATTGCATCGCTATTCCAGAGCACTAATAAATCATTGGCAGATCTTCATTCACCAGTGATAGATCTGTCTTCTGTGATTATAAGCCCTCTATGTTGAAGTAGGTAATCAAATCATTCAAGCACTTTGAGACTTAAATATCTTGTAGAGGAAATGAAAAAGTTCATGTTCATACATAAACAGAAGACAAATGTATCTTTCTAGTCTGTGAAGCAGAAACACAGACAGCAGGTAACTATTGAAAATGAAGCCCCAAAAGGAGAGGGGTTTGAAGGGCTGTCTCCTGAAAGAAATGTTTTTGAAATAACTTCTTGGGTGGTTATATTCAATTTGGCCATCTAAGGACAATTATAGATTTCTAGAATTTCAGAGTAAGAAATAAATTTGTACTAACTAGAGGGCAATTTTTAATAATATTTTATTTTCCATAACTTCAAATATAACTCCCTTTGGTGATAACATACACAAATGTATTTGATTTCCCCAAATAAGATTTCAAAGTTGAAAATTTCTTAGATGGTATTTATTTTGCCTTGAAAAATGAGCTCAATCTCTTAATCCAATATAATTGTATTACTTAGTAAAGCCAAATATGAAAACCAAGAGGTTAAAAAGTAAAAACTTTTCTTCTAATCCCACTCCTCCTCTAATAAACTTACATGTAAATAACTTAAGTTTTATATTTACGTATCTGTCTATCTATATCTGTAAATCTATCATCTTTGTACATCTAAATATTGATATACTCAAAAACCTAATTGGAATTATACCTCTGTAATTTATAATTTTTTTACTGAAGTGTATATATATATATATATATATATATATATATATATATATATTTCTACCACAGCCTATGCTTCTATATTACTATGAATACCTTAACTTCAGACTTTCTAAAGGCTTATGATATTTGAAAGTATTGATGTCCTATGTTTTATATAACCATTCTCTGATTAATGTTTACATGATTTTAATATGTTATACTGCTATAGGGAACATCTTTCATGGGTATCTTCGTTCATATAAACACTTCTATAGCACAAGTTTCAAAGGTATAGTTTTGAAATACCAAAGTCTGTGCTTTTAAATTTTTGATAGATATTTCTGAATATCATCAAGAAAATTATCAGTTTACTAATTAGCCAGTATAATTTATAACCAGGCCAAAAACCTTCAAAAACAGCACTAAACAAGAGCTGTAGTCCGTGCCTGCTCTATGTACTTACCAACCTTTAACTGTGCCCTTTCCTGCCTTTGTAAATATGTCCGATTGTTTTTATATAAGTATGACCAATATTTTTGACTGGGTAAACAGAAAATTAACAAATCAGAAATTTCTCATTAGAAATGGAGGTTTTGTTATCAACTTTTGTGATTCTTTACAGAAGCAGAGATTCTGCGACAGAGGCAGTAAAAAACACCATCACTCTTAAAATCTTGCTGCTTTATTGAGCAAGATTTTGGCAAGCACTAAAATTGGAACTAGATTGCATTTAAAAGAAAACAAATTATAGCATTTCCTCAAACAGAATTCACATGCAATGTTATATTTCTGACTCCTGAGTGGTTTAAACCGCTGTCAACTCTTAGCTGAATTTGTCAAGAATATTTCATAAGTCTATCTTTCTCTGTTGAGTTTTATATTTGGGAGAGACCAACCATTTAGCTTTCTTTCACAAAAATCATATTTGTAATTCATTTTTAAGCTATGTGGAAAGCACTTAGTCTAACCTAGTTAAACTACCATCTAGTTCAAACTTTGTATATAATTTTGTTTAAAAACTGATATAATTATATATAAGTATTGGAGTGGAATCCAGGAGGTTTTTATTTTAATTCTGGTTGCATCATTCACTAACTGCTAAAATGTTCTGGACACCGGTCCTTTTTTTAATAGAATTAGTTGTATCAAGTGCTATTTTAGGTCCTTCCAGCTCCAAGAAAATTCTAAATGCTAGTATTATTCTTTAAAATAATGATTTTCTTTATAAATCTCATTTTTTACTATAACAATAAACTGTTCCAAATAAGTATGCATCAAACCTTGTAAAAATCAGTAAATGACTATGAAAAGAATTTGAATTTCTTTAACACTGAAGCTCATCATGACCGTTAAGACCACATGCTTTTGAGTCCTTGAGAATTAGTTTGTGTTCCCTGCTCTGCCACTTAGGAGCTGCTATCTGAAAAACTTGGTTACTAACAATAACTGTCTTATAAAGATGCTAAGTATTAAATGGCTGTGTTAGTGAAACCCAACATTCAAAACATATTGTTTGTAGATATGCTATTAGAAATGTTGCTGTGATTAATCTGTGAGACATCAGAAATCTGTTACCCTTTATCATTCTCTTAATTAACTTAGCCTTGTTTACCAAAGATAGTAAGAATGATACCCCCAGATGCCCCACTTCCTTCAGCAAAGCAGGACATTTGGTGAGTAAGTCACATTCAGAGCCCCAGCCTTGCAAACCAACGATCTTGTCAAAAAGAGGGTAAAATCACAAGAATATCACTCCAAACATCTAGTACTTTCTCAGGGCAGAAAGTTATCTAGGCAGAAAGGCTGCACCAAAAAAATTCCTGAAGAGCAGTATTTCTAATTCAAGCTTGTCCAGGTGAACCTGAAATTTCTACCCAAATCAAAAAGGGTAACTTCAGCCATTGGTGCTTTCCTCTAGAGTTAGTGACATTTGTTCAAGGATTTCTACTCAAAAGTGTGGGAAGCTGTAACAAATGAAATCTGAAACATTCCCGAGATTTGTAAAGAAATTTTGGTTTAAAGTACTGGCCAAGTGCAGCTTTATGATATAACTTGAAAATACTGTGGCGTTTGTTTTTCAAGTTTTAAACTTATAAAACTTAGTGTTAGAAAAAATTTAAGAGCAATCAGAGCTTCAGTACCAGTTTCCACACATCCTGTCAGTATCAGAACATCCAGCTGATAGGCTGAGTTCAATTCAGCTTCTTCCTTTATTTCTTATCAGGACTTTAAGTTCAGTTTAAATGACCTATCTTCCTGAGACACTCTGTGAAGTAGTTTCTTCTCTTGAGAATTCTAGCAAAATTTCTCATACTGATTTATGTCAAAGCTTCTTAAGTCTCCTTATAAATACTTGGAAAGAAACAAGTTGAATTAAGGCTTATTTAGTAAAAAATATAAATTGACATGATCACATATAATCTGTATGAAATAAGACATAAGTGAAAATTTTTATTAGGGCTTTTAATGTGAATGTACTGGATAAATATGGCTTCTAACATGAGATGTATTTTTCTCTTGATATTTTGCTAGTATCTGTTTTGTATCCTGGACTCAGAGATTTCACTAAAATTGACCCTATATCTTTATCTTAATTCATCAAGTTATGTCCAAACCTTGTAGTGAGACAGTAATTCATTCTTTGGAGTATAAATTGTAGAAATATTTAGGAGGAACATTTAGGGCCATGCAGAAAAAGTCAAAATATTTTCATATTCTATCCAGTAAATTAAATTCATAAATTTATTGCTAAGAATACAAAATAAGAAATTTATGAACAAATCTACTTACCTTTCCATTTATTTATAATTAAGTAAACCTGGATGATCTAAATATCAGTTTATCAGGTCTATAAAAGTAGGTAAACTATTAAAGGCCTAATCCACTCAATGGATTATGGTGACATTATTAGAAGTTCATCATCTAATATGGAAAAGTTTAATGATACATGATAAACTAAGTGAAAAAGATTCACACACTGTAGGCTTTTCCCTATATCAAAAAAAGAAATAAATGTTTAAAGTCACTATTGTTCTTTTTTTCCTGTGAGATATTATTGTAAGTAATTTTACTTAAATTAATAAGATACTTCTCTGAATGTTCAGTTTTCTATACATATGATCTTTAAAGTTGGAAAGCTTTGAAAGAAAATTTACAAAGATCAAATTTCTCTTAAAGCACAACAGATAAAATTTTTACATATTTTCTCAAACTGATAACCTCACCATTCTAAACACTATGTTAAATGTGGGGCATTACATTCCCTAATTAAAATTCTGACATCCTTATTCACTTGAAATTAGGCAATGCTTTGTTCTTCCACCAGACACTCATACCTCACACCTGCCATTCCTAGCACTTGACTCATCCTAGGTACCCAGAAGGCTGGTGTATGTTGTTTCTTTCATTATCCGGTTTGTCATTTATAGTATTTAATCTCTCTATTACTTTTGTATTTTCTAGGCTTTTTGCAAAATTTATTTATTCTCAAGAGCCACTTAGCCTAGAACAGACTGTCTTCATCAATCACCCATTTCACTTTTTAATTTTTTTTAATTTTATTGAATATAGTTAATTTACAAGGTTGTGATAATTTCAGCTGTACAAAAAAGTGACCCAGTCACACATATACACATATCTATTCTCTCTCAGATTCTTTTTCCACCTAGATTATCAAAGAATACTGGGTAGAGTTCTCTGTGCTATATAGCACCTCTCCATTGGGCAATCATTGCATATATCTCAGTGTGCATATGCCAATCCCAAACCCCCAGTTCATTGCTCCCCCACCCACATGTCCCCTTTGGTAACCATAAGTTTTTCAAAGTCTGTGAGTGTCTTTCTGTTCTGCAAATAAGTTCATTTGTACCTTTTTTATTTTTTTTTTATTTTTTATTTTGTCTCTTTTTTAGTGCCACACAGACAGCATATGGAGGTTCCCAGACTAGGGGTCCAATTGGAACTATAGCTGTCTGCCTATACCACAGCCACAGCAACACCAAATCCAAGCTGCATCTGCAACCTATACCATAGCTCTCAGCAACGCCGGACCCTTAACCCACTAAATGAGGCCAGGGATTGAACCCGCAACCTCATGGTTCCTAGTCAGATTCGTTTTCTCTGCTGTGCCACAATGGGAACTCCGACCTTATTTTTCCTTTTTTTTTTTGAAGATTCCATATATAGGTGATGACATATGATGTTTGTCTTTCACTGTCTAACTTCACTTAGTATGATAGTTTCTAGATCCATCCATGTTGCTGCAAATGGAATTGTTTCAGTCTTTTATGGCTGAGTAATATTCCATTGTATATATGTACCACATCTTATTTATACATTCCTCTGTTGATGGATATTTAGGTTGCTTCCGTGTCTTGGCTATTGTAAATAATGCTGCAATGAATATTGGGGTGCATTTATCGTTTTGAATTATGGTTTCCTCTGGATAGATGCCTAAGAGTGGGATTGCTGGATTGTATGGTAGTTCTTTTTTAGTTTTTTGAGGAACCTCATACTGTTTTTCATAGTGGTTGCACCAGTGTACTTTCCCACCAAGTGTAATCGTGTTCCCCTTTCTCCACAACCTCTCTGGCATTTATTATTTGTAGACTTTTTGATGATGGCCATTCTGGCTGGTGTAAGGTGGTACCATATAGGAGGTTGGTACCTCCTAGTAGTTTGGTTTTGCATTTCTCTGATAATTAATGATGTCAAGCATCTTTTCATGTATTTTTGGCCATCCATTTGTAGTCTTTGGAGAAATGTTTATTTAGATCTTATGCCCATTTTTATTGGGTTGTTTGGGGTCTTTTTTATATTAAGCTGTAGGAAGTGTTTGTATATTTTGGAGATTAATCCCTTGTCAGTTGCTTCATTTGTAAATGTTTCCTCCCATTCTGTGGGTTGTCTTTTTGTTTTATTTATGATTTCCTTTGCTGGGCAAAAACAGGCAAAATAATGACATTTGAATATTTTCTAACACCATATACAAAGGTAAACTCAAAACGGATTAAAGAGCTAAGTGTAAGATAGCATACTACAAAATTCTTAGAGGAAAACATATGCTGAACACTCTCTGACATAAACTATAGCAATATCTTTTGAGGTCCACCTCTTAGAGTAATGACAATAAAGACAAAAATAAACAAATGGGACATAATTAAACTCAGTCACCCATTTGAAATCAAGCAATGCCTAGCACAATATAGTAATCAAATAGGACCCTTGTTTCAAATCTACATATACGGTCCTGTGGAACTGTCCATAAAACTTGGAGCCCAGTGAAAGAATACAAAGTTGGCTTGTGTATCAGTATCTAAACATTTAATGTTATCCATCAAGGGAATAGGCTTTATAACAACAGAGAAAGTAAGGGTTCACATTCTGAGTCTTAGACTCCTTGGTGTGCGAAGCTGGAAGTTGGCACACTAAGAAGAGGTAGACCTTAGCCTGCCTGACTCTAGCACGACAAGAGCACTACTGCCCAGCCTCAACCCTTACCCCCCCAAAAAAGAACTTTGTCAATAGGCCATATTTTCCACATGCAATGCAATCTGCTCTGCAAAGGAGGGCCTCGCAGGCTTAGAAGTGTATATAGAGCATGTGGCTGGGAATTCCAGACTGAACCTGAAAGGTGGACATGCGTACAGCAGGCACACAGCTCAGTGGCTCTCTGGATTCCTTGCTCTGCTTGGAAAAGAACCAGAGAGGGCCAAAGTCAGGCCCCTGAAAGGGCAGGGGTTCCTCAAGCAAATGGTCCTAAGCTGTGTTCTATTTGATTTTTAAAACTAATGTAAGGAAATGTATCCACAGGTGGAACAACTTTCCTAATTAAAATCATCAGAAATTAGGGATGTACTGTTTCTCATTGTATTATCTGGTAAGTCTAATTATTACCTCTCAGGGTTCCTCTGTGACCTGATTATCTGCTCACTGATGTGTGTTTTCCCCTTCTGCATTCTCATCCTCTGAATATGCTTTATGTTTACAGCTGTGTAATCAGAATCGGTAGCAATACATGGGTAATTACAGGCTTCAGTCCTATAACTAAGGTTCAAGAAAATCATCCTGTTATCCATAGGGAGAACAGGATTTGGGGCAGACATTCTAACACTTCAAAGCCACAATATTTATTAATAGCTATATGGTAGATTCTGTGACATACCAGTGCCAGACCATTTTTTATTATTTTATATTCATGATGTTTTTCAAGGAAGCTAATTTCCTCATAGATAGTTGGTGATGTGGTTAACAAGAAAACTATTTTAAATGAAATTTGAAGGGAAGTTTCAATTCTATTTTATGTCTAATCACTTCTATTTCATCTTAGGAAAAAATAATTGATTCTAATATGCAAGAGCTAGGACTACAGTCTAGCATGACTTATGCTGAACAATATGATTTGAGAGATTGTTGTCATTCTGTAACCAACAGTCATTTTATTTGTTCATTTAAATTTCCCAGTGGGCTCACTTGTAAAAAAGTTTTGCTGAAGCTTGTTGTAAAGAACAAGAATAACAAGGAACCTACATTCATCCCAAGGAACTAGAGAAACAATAATCTAGGGAGAAGCATAAAAACTGAAGGCACTTGAATTTATATTTTCATTATAAATATACTTTTTATGTGTATATAGACAGACAACTCTAGCACCTTTGGACTCTGTTTTTAATTAGTTAACAGGATCCGTGTGTGTGTGTGTGTGTGTGTGTGTGTTTATATCTTAGTTTCGGAACCAGGGAGGTGGTCTGGTAAGCTTTTTCTAATATATGGACTGAGACAGAGAAAACAATAGCAGCAAAAATACTTCTGAGTTCTTGATTCTGGATAACTCTTGATTGGTAAAAGGATATTCTGTTTTTTCCATTAGATTTCACTCTGGTTTGCTGTGGACAATGGGGTTTTCTGTAGGGTTTGCCACCCACTGATTTTCTCATCCTGCATGTTTCCTGTGTCAGCGGAGGTTCTTGTTTGGCAAAAATAGGAAACATCTTAAGGGGAGAGGAATTTATTGAATATCAACAGCTCATGGAACCCAAGAGAGTCTAGACGGTCTGCTTGGAAAATGAGTAGGGATTAATGACAGTGTAACAAGAATACTGGAGCCAGGATGCTATGTTGTAAAGCATCTCTGTATACTGCCATAGTTACAGAAATCAAATTCTCAATCTTTGTGTCACTCATTCTGTAATAAAGTCTAAGAGAAAACCATTTGGGAATTTGAATTCTGGCCATGTGTTGCTAGGAGGCAGGCAATGGGAGAACCTTTCCACTTCATTTCCTTTTCCTTTTTTTTTGTCTTTTTGCTTTTTCTAGGGCCACACTCACAGCATATGGAGGTTCCCAGGCTAGGGATCTAATCAGAGATGTAGCCGCTGGCCTACACCAGAGCCACATCATCTCCAGATCTGAGCCGCGTCTGCAACCTGCACCACAGCTTTGGACAACGCCGGATTGTTAACCCTCTTGAGCAAGGCCTGGGACTGAACCCATAACCTCATGGTTCCTAGTCGGATTCGTTAACCACTGAGCCATGATGGGAACTCCCCCACTTAATTTCTTCAGGAGAGAGTTAATATTGATATGTCCCTTCAGTATTACAAATAATGAAAAGTCTTTCATATAAGAAGGGGAATTGAATGTTGAATAGCCCTTAATTACAGATATTTACTCTGTTTGCTCCCATCACTCATTTAGGTTTAACTGTCCCACATACACTACCCCTTCCTCTCATTTCACGTTCAAGCCCAGATTTATATGCCCAGTTCCCTGCAAGACACCTCCAGCTAATTTGTCATTTTTGCAACAACTATCTTTGAGGTGCTGCTGTGTGGTAGGTGCCAACACTTCATTCTCAACATCTGTAAACTGAGTTCATCATTTTTTGCTCCCTTGCTGTGTATATTCTGCACTTTATTTCTGGGTCTCTGGTAACAGCATCTATTTAAGATTCATCCTGGATTTTAAGATTCATCCCTCCTCTAGCCTATTACCAAATTATTTTAATTTTACTTTCTTAGTATTTCAGGAACATATACCTACTCTTTATTTCTGGCTGCTGTTATTGCTTATTACCCAGTTGTATCACGTAACTATAGTGCAACACCATAGTTTTTGTCCAAATAAACTGAACTTTATTTTACTTTAATTTCTGTAATTTTGGTCATATTCTGTGCATTAATGAATCTAGTAGCATATAATTAGTCGAAGGGAATGAATTTTACATTATGCTTATTAAATGTTAATTAAAACATAGTCAAAAGCTATTGAGTAATTAAACCTACCAACAATCCCAGATTTTATTTTGTGTCCATTTTCTTCCTGTTTCCATTTAAATGAGTGGTTATGAGAAGAAAATAGCCATGTAAATCTTAAGGTTATCATACATGCTGTATATACGTTAATTAAGGACAATATGTTTTGATGATTAGTATTATTAACACTTTTGTTTCCAATATCAGATATTATAAGTCAAGAACAGGTAGGGCTGGCTCTGCCCTTGTTCCAGGATCTGGAACAAAATAAGAACTTATGTTGATTTTGAATGAAAAGAACAACAGAATTCTTATCAATGGTTTCATTTTCTTAAATCAGGCCAGAATTACCAGTCATTAGATGTTATTTTCAGTTGCGTGTCAACTTAAGTATGAACTACATTGCTGACCCAGGGAGAAATCTGAGCTTTTAGAGTTTTGGTAATGTGTGAGGCATTTTATCTAGTGTCCTATTACATATTGCTTTCTTAAAAGAATTCTTCACTTTCATCAGTTCAGGCATAGCTATTAAATGAACTGGCTTCATGACCCCAAATTTCAAACTACAGTTGTTAGATTTTCTGGTTGAAATACTGAGTGTGATTGGGAAACTCTCTGGCTGTCCCAGGAAATCCTCAGTGTCTGTCCATCTTCACAGCTCAGAGATCTACACAGCCCTAACATCATGTTGTATTTTATTTAAACATATTTATTTATACACAGGCTATTACGCAGTGAGAAAATCTTTAGGGAAGAAAATATTTGTTGGCAAAATCTTTATTGGGGAAAGTCTTTAGCCTTCGAGTGCATTAAATATAAGCAGAGAGATAAAATGTACCATAATGTGCTTGGCAGACCTCTTATTGTAAGGAAATGAACAAAAACTATACTTCTTCCTTAACTATATAAATTGACAGTATGCTTTAGCTCTGGCCAATTGCACAGATCCTGTCTATTAAATGTTAAGTCTGCACATCCTAAAAGATATATCTGTCTATCAGATGATAAGACGACACTAATCCCCCCTGCTGGATTGGAAATGAAATTGAAAGGGTGCACTGGGAGAATTCACCGTATTGGTTTAGAGTGTAGATCTCATAAAGCTCTTTTGCTGCCAAGAAGGATTGATTATTTCTAAAACCTGGAGGATAGGCTAGACATAAACTATCCTTCCCTTCCCTTTAGGACAAGAATCTAAGGTATTTATAAAATGATCTCTTTCAATGTCAAAATTCAGTGTTCATATATTATAGATCTTTTGTCTTAAGAGTGAGAATTCCAAAAACTTTTCTCAATGTATTTGCATCAATTTTAAGGAGTATTAGAGAGTTATCAAGGTGCAATCACTTTACATTAAAATATACATTTTTAAATGTGTTTGATCCTTTCCGTGACAAAAATCATTAAATATTTTAAGGGCATGTTATGAAGGATTTAGAGATTTATACTGTATGGTAAAAGATTAATCAGTGATCTGTTTGTATAAATTTTCTGAAATTTTACATACTGTTTTGGTAAAACTAAGTAACTAGTTTAATAAATTGGCACCCTTTTGTTATCTGCTCTTTTTTCTACTCTTGATCATGATGTTGTCCATAAACTTTGAGAACTAATTGCTATAGTTAATTTTACTTAAGCATTTATTAGTAGACAGACTGTTACTTGCTTTTTAAATCAAAGGCATGTTTAAGCTACAAATACCGTATTTCTTATGTGTGGCAGTTTCTTTTAATTACCATTGCTCCATTTCTCTGAATAAGATAAAATCTAGTTCCTTGAAAGTTACACTAGGTGTATATAAGAAAGATCAGTGACCTTAAAAATGTTTGTTCTTCATTCTAATACCTAAGTTTAAGTAGTTCTAGGAGGCTATCATATATTTTGCCCTCCAACATTTCAGCTTTTTGGTTACCAACCAGCACTTCCTGGGATAAGGGATATACCTGCTGATGCGATTATAAAACATTTCATAAACACCATTTCAAGTTTATATAAAAAGGGAAAATACACAAACAGACTTTAAAACTGGATTAAGTGTGATTTCATTCTAAGAACAGCCAGCTGGTTTGAGGCTGATAGAAGACACTCATGGTACTTTGAGGGCAGGGGACATCCTGTTGGGCTGGAAATTAGTAAACTGATGTGAAATTACAAATAATTAGCTCTAGAATTTTTTACACACCCTCTGAAAATCAAAATTAAAATAGAAGCTATTGGTTAATAGAAATAGTGTAGTTGCTGAATAATATTTAAATACCATAAATTAAAATGCTCTAGAGTTTCATGCGCAGAGATATCTTTCAGGGTATTGTGAATGTGGAATTAGATCAATAAAAGAAAAGGCTAAGTGGTGACCAACCCCTGGGCTCATAGTACCTATTAGTGTCCACATCAATTAGCTGCCACTATTACATAGCTGTTTATTACCTGGTTTAACTTATTTACCCTGGGTTTGGGGTCGCTGATGTGAGAAAAAGAATTTAGATCAACTTGAAATGTTTAGAGAGGATGAAGAAAAACATCATGTCTTTTCTGCTTCATTATTGTCTTTCCAAACAGCATCTCAGTTCTTTGCAATAACCATACCTAAAATTGCTACTTCAGCATTTGTTTAAAGGATTATAGTGAGCCTCAAAAGAGCTGTTTTAATTTCTTATGTAAATTCCTTATGCAAATATTATTAGAATATTTATAATATTATTTAAGAAATACCACTTACACATACTTATAGATATATGGATAATGTTAGGGTTAATCAGAAAAGCCAGCAATCTGAGGGGTTGGTGGGTTCATGTCCAAAGACCAGCTCTGAAGATTCTGCTCAGCCATGACAGTTTTTAAAGGAAAAAAGAAGGAAGGATCTCAGTGAATCATCGAGGCAGGAGCTTGGGTTTACATCATTGTCCATTGCACGCAGATTGGCTGACTCTTTCTTCAGGTGTCCTCTTGCCCTTGTGTGTGACCTGCCTGCAGTATTGTTTGGGAGGTGGGGGCCATTGAAGGGAGAGAGCTAGTCAGTCATGTGTTGACTACCTAATTTTTCATTCTTCTTTTTATGTAGGAAAAGAATCCACAGGTTAGACAAGGCACCGTGTGCATTTTAGGAGAGTGAAAAGTGAGAGTTAGGAGTTGGTTTCAATTACTTAGTGATCTCATTCCGATAATTAGGTTCTTTTAAAGTTAGAGGGTAACAGAAATAGGCAAACAGGAAAGGGGCAAAAGAGGTGTTCTCATGTCCTCCTAAAAACAAGCAGTGAAAAAAATATAAGACTGCAGTCATATTTAGCTTAATTACTTATATCAACAATCAACACACATTTCTTTTTTCCTAAAGGGAGGACATTATATCATCAAAGCTCTTCCTTGAGATGATCAAAACCATACAGAATTGACAAAGTTGTTGTGAAAGACAGAATAATTAGCAGTGTATGTTAAAATAATAATCACGGTACCTAACTTAGAGTCCAAATTCCAAACTGACTTTATAGTTGGTTTAAAAGGGTAACACTTTTCTTTCATATACAGATAAAACACTGCAAAACAGAAAATCACAATTTTCTTGTGGGAGGTTACAGGAACATTGTGACCAGACCTACCTGGATAGCTGCAAAAACAAACGACCCCATCACAAAGAAGTTATCAACAACTAGCTACATGCTCTCCCCTTTTAGTATATAAGAATCCTGAATTCTGACTGGGGAAAGGTGTTTCACCATCTTCTTGGTCTGCTGGCTTTCCAAATAAAATTGCCATTCATTGCCCCAACACCTCATGTCTCAGTTTACTGGCTTGTGCTGCGTCAAGTAGTTGGAGCTTGACTTCAGTAACAAATTCATTCTAGAAACGTGTGGTAGAGTTATTTTTTGCTGGAATTGAAACTGTGAACGTGATTATTGTAAGATCCGACCCCTTGAAGCTTACATTCTAGTAAACATAAAAGGCATATATAAATAAAGGCAATAACAAGTGTGATAAAGTGTTATAAAGAAACCAAAGATAGTGCTGAGATAGCGACTATAAAGTAAAGATAATGTTTGCGATGCAAAACTTTAATGCAAATAGGAATGTCACTCTGTGTAGACAGCATTTAGGATGAGATCTGAAAGATGAGAAGGAAGTGGCTAGGAGCCCACAGTTAAGTATCACTTTCCTTTTCTTTGAATAGCACTGTGGGGAAAGTCACAATATAAAGTAACTGGCTGAAAGAACTGTTTCGATTTGTTTCCTTGGAGCTATGAAAAGGCAATAAATAAATAAATATAGAGTGTTTACTAAACACTTGAACGAATTTGTTCAAACTGGTTTCTCTCCTCAAGAGAATTAAAATCAAGTTGAAGAGACAAAGTTACCAAACAAGAAATAATTAGAAGAGAAATAAACTTTGAGAGATGCAACACTGATTTATAAGAAAATTAGATCTGTGTAGGCTGAAGCAATCCATCTAGTGAGTGTTGCATTTCCCTAGACACAGCTCTGAAAGAGATCTTCTCTTTGTAGGGCAGAGCTTATCATCTGTGAGCCACTTTAAGAGAATAAATAAAACTCAAATAGGAGTTCCCTGGTGGCTCAGTAGGTTAAGAATCTGGCATTGTTACTGATGTGGCTTGGGTTACTGCTGTGGTGCAACTTTGACCCCTGGCTCGAGAACTTCTGTGTGCTGTGGGTGCAGCCAAAAAAACAAAACAAAACAAAACTTGTTGAATATAATCAACAGAGAATTCAAGTCAGTGTGTTGTAGTGGAGAGAACACTGTATTCGGTGTCTAATGACTAGGATTTTATCAGCTAATAAAAATGTGATCTTGGGGAAGGAAGTAGCAACCATTCTTAACCTCAGTTTCCTCATTTGTAAAGTGGGATAATAACATATTCCTGCCTAACAAAAGAGGTATTGTGAGAATTTAATTAAATAATGTGTGTATACAAGCTACATAGATATTAACCTATGTAAATAATGACAAGATTACTGATTATTTAGGATCAGGCACTCCAGAAAATGTTTTGTATGAATTATTCTAACTTTTTCTAAAAATTCTATAAGTTATTTTACTTTCAGAAAAAAGAAGTTAAACACATGGAAGCTAAATAATTTTACACTGTCTCTGGCCTTTTACCTGGCAAAACCAACAAATAACAACATATTTTTCTAATGCCTGATTTTTGTCTGTGTCCATAGCCTCTTGGATGAAGTTGAAGATAAAGACTTTAATGCTAATAGTTTTAAATTTAATCTAATAACTTGATTAATTGATAAGCATCACTGAAGAAATACTGCTAAAAAATATATCTGGGTTTCAGAGATTATGTATAAAAGTCTTTTCAGGGTTCCTTAAAGAGGAACGGGAACTTTGTGGTAGTGTAACTGGGTGACTGAATGGTGTAACTGGGTTAATCTGCTCACAGTGTGCTAGCGCGATGGTGCTGGTCTGGAAGGAGGGACTTGTGCTTAGGTTTGTCCTGATCAAAGGTTTTTTCCATCACTGCCTGATGCTCACAGATGTCATTGATAGTACTTAAGCATAATGATGGATTAGTTGTTTCCATTAGAGTATCCTAACTATACTTCGGTCTCAGACACTAGTGGCCCTTGGCAACTCCGGTAGTTTTTCACTTATCTCTAAAATTAAAGGGTTTCATCAGATAATTTCTTTGGTTTATTTCAGGTCCTGAACTTTGAAATTCTGTAATTATTTTTTTTTATTTCTTCCTCGTCTTTGATTAGAGAATGGCAGAAATCCAAATAATAGAATAGTGGCCGAGATTTTATGTGGCTATATATTAATCTCTCTCTCTCTCACACACACCTACCTGAATTTATGTCCAGTATATCAAACATATGTAAAATGAGAAGATATTTTTATAAGCACAGACTTATTCTAAGCTCTGTACATTCTTGAGAATTGTTAAATATAAGTCTACTAGAATGTAATCTTTGTGAAGATAGGGATGTTTCCTGCTTTGGTCACTGTGGAATCCCTACCACAAAAAAAAAAAAAAATGTAT
Source organism: Catagonus wagneri (assembly GCA_004024745.2). Classification (NCBI taxonomy): domain Eukaryota; kingdom Metazoa; phylum Chordata; class Mammalia; order Artiodactyla; family Tayassuidae; genus Catagonus; species Catagonus wagneri. Next base: position 11,742,103 of record PVHT021183666.1, read on the forward strand.
TTTTGACATCATAGGTGCCGGAAAAATATATTTTTAATGAATGAATAATGGTGAACATGTATTTTTCTCCTATGGTAAAACTAGAATTATTAATCATTTAAATAATACCAAAACTATGGTACAGCTGTAAGATAGATATGATCTTTATAATATTATCTCAATGAATTCTTAAAAAGCTCACTGTGGAAAAAAAGAAATCTATATATATATATAGATTTTTTTTTTTTGTCTTTTTAGGGCTGCACACGTGGTATATGGAGGTTCGCAGGCTAGGGTCTAATAGGAGCTGTAGCCACCGGCCTATGCCACAACCACAGCAATGCGGGATCCAAGGCGCGTCTGCAGCCTACACCGCAGCTCACAGCAACGCTGGATCTTTAACCCACTGAACAATGCCAGGGATTGAACCCGCAACCTCATGGTTCCTAGTTGGAGTGGTTAACCACTGAGTCATGAAGGGAACTCCTGAAATATATATTATTATCATCTTTATGCAGTGGGAAAATAAGACCTAGGAAGTAAGTATGATCAACTTTCCCCAGGTACAGTGATCAGAAATAAAAACCCAATCCCCACTATTTATATTTTCTGTGTATTTTTAAGGGCAGTCACACTTTAAGACAAACATATAATCATGAGTTTCTAGGGAGGATAAAGAATAAAGGTTTTGAAGGTATAGAAATCTGTAAAGAGGTTCATACAAAAACATGAAAATAACTTAAAATGCTTGAGGTTTTATTTTGCTCATGGAAGATCCTGTAAGAGATAAGACAGAGGTAATGACTTAGATGAACAGTTGAAAGTTATGGGTGGTAAATTCAGTTATGTTTTACGGGAAAATTGAACAGCAGGAAGGATAGAACAGTTAGCAACCTCCTTTCCTATATTTCTGAACCACACATTTTAGTGTTTTAATTTTCTTAACAAATATAAGAGGTTATTTCTGTTTCTCTTGCCGTCTCTCCCTCCCTCTCTCTCTCTCTCTCTCTCTCTCTCTCTCTCTCTCACACACACACACACACACACACACACACACACAGAGAGACACACACACACACACACAGTTTTAACTTACATCAAGTAAGTACATTTGGGTAAGTTGATTTTCCAATAGAACTTTTGGAAAAGGCTTTCCTAGTACTTTAAATGTTTTTTGTTTTGTTATGATATAGAAATCCAGTAATTATTCTACTATAATTTGTAATATCTGAAAGTTGCTAAAATTTTTCAGGTCTCTTGAGATTGTGTAAAATGAATTTTCTGTAACATTCTCATTTCATCATCCAAATGAAAACCAGCCACCAAGGCTGTAATTTCCAATTTGTTCTGTTTTCCCGAGTGTATGTGCCAACTGTGTACAGACAATACAAGGGTATTAAGTCTCAAGACGTATAGCTAATTGAGGGAGAACATGTTGTAGTGTAAGCCCTGAAAGTTAGTTTTTCTTTCTCCTAAGTTGTACCTGATTTAAGATTTGAATGCTGAGGCATCCTTTACTAAGAGGCAGCCAGTTCAAAGACAGTTATCACAAATAAACACATTGCCAGCCTCTTGACTAGTAAAGACCTTCCCTGCCTCTTCCCAATCTCCTTTGTTTTAGAGATATTGGTTGATTTTGATAGCTTAAATTCCTGTTCTTATGACCTGGCTATGTAACCCCTTAGTGTGTCATGTGCTTTCATGTTCATTGTCAAGTGAGTAATAAAACCTCTTTTTCAAAGTTCCTTAACAGTTATTGCTGAGGGTGTCTTGCAGTCTTAATAATCACAAAGATCTGTCCAGCCATAGAACTGGTTATCACTAGGCTGAGACCAGCAGAAAACACTTGAAATTATTCTACATACCACAGGTTAAAACTAGTCTCAGCTCCACAGGACACTATAGCGCACTGTAGTGCAGTTAGCAACTTAATTTACTTGCTCTTTCATTGACTAACTTCAGAACACACCTCTCCGTCCCCATAAAATAAAAAAGAGAGAACCAACAGAGTTGGCAGCTCTTCAAGGGAATCTAATTACAGGAATAAGTTTTGTCATCTGAGGTTGTGTTTTACATTTTGTCACATTTTGTCATTTGCTATTCATCAGTAAGGGACTGTAAATCTAGGTGGTCACTTTGGGTTTTTATTTTAGGTAGAATACTATTTTTATTTAAAAAATAAATTTCCATTTCTGATTTTGTATATAATCTTGAAAATTGCCACTCTGTCCTAACTACAAGTAAAAAATGAACAATTGAAAAAAAATAACAGCTTTTCTTGGATCCATGTGAGAGCAGAGGACACAGGGTAGAACACTGCCCCTGAGATGGAAGAAACACACAGGAGAATACAGGGAGTCATGACTTAACAGAGCAGAGACTAGGTATATAGAACCATTACCCGAATTAGTGCTGGAGAAGAAAACCTGAACTATAATTGATGAATTGCTGGATGCTCAGTGTGGAAAAGTTTGAGAGTTAAAAACTCCAGGGGGACCAAGTAGTAGAGAGGGCCCCACAATATTGTGAGATTTATCTTTAGAAACTGGACCAGGTTCCCAGAGCAAAGATTAAAGGAAAATCCCATTATGCTTCTAGCAGGGAGAGGGAAAGAAACCATCTTGAAATATACTGGAGCACTGTGGCCTTAATAGGTCTTGCCCACAAGGAAACCGATTAGCCAGAGTTTAACCTGCTGGGGAAATATTAGAGCTTAATTGAGCTGGGGGAAGGAATTACCAATTGTAGCTAGCTCTATATATATATATATATAAGAAAATCTATAAAACTTTTTTTTTCTCTTAATGGATTTTATTTCAATTATGGTGTGCATAAATCATCACAAGTCAATTTTACAGATTTTGTATCCCAAACTCCCAGTGCACCCCCCCACCCCTCCCCGATTGTCTTATTTGAAAAACCAAGGTTTTCCAAAGTCTGTGAGTCATTGTCTGTTCTGTAAGAAGGTTCATTGTGTCTTTTAGTTTCCACATGTAAGCGGTATCATTGGGTGTTGCTGTCTAATTGTCTGACTGGTTTCACTTTGCATGATAATTTCTAAGTCCATCCATGTTGCTCTAAATTTCAATATAAAACTTTTGATGAATGAGATAAAAGTAAAACTAAATAGAGAGACATTAGATATTCATGGCTAGACTCACATTGTCAAGATGTCAGTCCTGCTCAAATTGATCTATGGATTCAACACACTTCCAGTCAAAAATCCCAACAAGTTATTTTGTGGATATCAACAAATTAATTCTAAAGTCGTGTGACAAGGCAAAAGATCCAGAACAGCCAACGCAATATTGAAGGAGAAGAAAAAAGTTGGTGGACTTACTACCAATTTTAGGACTTACTATAAGTTAAAATAATCAAGAGAGTGTGGTATTGGTGAAAGAACAGGAAAAAAAAATCTATAGAATAGAGAGCCCAGATATAGACCCCTATAAATAAAGTCAACTGATCTTTGAGCAAATGCAATGTAATGGATCAAAGATAGTCATGAGGCTAAAACAACTAGACATCCACATGCAAATCGTCATCATCATCGTCATCATCATCATCATCATCTAGACAGATCTTATACCCTTCACTAAAATTAACTCAAGATGGTTCATGGATCTAAATCTAAAATGCAAACTATAAACTCCTAAAAGATAACATAGGAGAAAATCTACATGACCTTGGTTATTGTGATACATTTTTAGACAAAACATTAAGGGCATGATTCATGAGAGAAATAATTGATAAGCTAAGTTTCATTAAAATTAAAAATTTTCTGGAAAAACAATGTTAAGAGAGTGAGAAAACAAGCCACAAATTGGGAATACTATCTGCAAGAAACATCTCATAAATGACTTATCCAAAATAGTCAAAGAACCCAAACTCAGAAATAAGAAAACAAACAGACCTATTATAAAATGAACCAAAGACCCTAATACTTCACCGGTAAAGATATACAGATGACAAATAAACATAAAAAAGATGCTTTACATAATATGTCATGAGGGAAATATAATTTAAAACAACAATGAGATACTGCTACACTCCTATTAGAATGGCTAAAATCCAAAACAGTAACAGTGCCAAATGCTGAAAAAGATGTGGAGCAAAGGAGCTCTTATTCATTGCTAGTGCAAATACTAAATCATACAGTATTTATTTTGAAAGACAGTGCTTTAGTAGGTGAATTCTTAAATAAATTGTGGTATATCCAGATAATCTTAAATTATCTAGCATGGAAAGTAAATGAGCCATCAAGACATTGAAAGGCATGTAGGAACTTAAATGCATATGTATATATGAAAGAATCCAATCTGAAAAGGCCACCTACTCTATGATTTCAACTTACATATCTGACATTCTGAAAAGGCAAAACTATGCAGACAGTAAAAAGATTTGGGATTGCTAAAGGTTGTGGTAGAGAAGAGATGAATAGACAACAATAGAACTTTTAGGACAGTATGAAACTATAATGATGGGTGCATAACATTTTATAGGTCCAGACCCATCGACTATACAACCCCCAAACTGAACCATATAAACTATGAATTTTGAGTAATAGCGATGTGTCAGTGTAAGTTCATCAATTGCAACAAATATACACCTCTGGTGGTGGATGTTGGTATTGGGGGAGGATACGCATTGTAGCAAAAGGGTGGATATGGGAAATCTCTGTATCTTGCCAATTTTCATGAATGTAAAGCTGCTTTTAAAATGTTTTAAAACCAAAAAATGATCAGTTTTTTTTTCCTTTTCCTTTTTTTCTGGCCACACCTTCAGCATATGGAAGTTCCCAGGCTAGGGGTCAAACTGGAGCTGCACCTGAGACCCACAAAAGTTACAGCTTTACACCCAGTCCTTAACCCACAGAGCGAGACCAGGGATCAAACCTGCAACCTCATGGATACTTTATCAACTTTGTAACCCACGAATCCACAAGGGGAACCCCTAAAAAGATAATAATTTAAGGAATAAACTCCATGATATAAACTGAAAAGAATAAAAAAAAAAGAATAATAGAAAATAATATTCAGAAAAAGAAATGTATTAAAAAGTAAATGTTTTTATAGAAGGGATACTGATCCATTATATTTAGAAAGCCATTTATGGATAGAGACTCATAGGGCTCTTTCATATTTTCAACTCAGGTATTTCCTATTTTTTGACATCTAAAGAAATCAAATGATCAAAATACAAAAAAAAATACATCAGTACTCTTACTGAAAAATAAGGCAACATAAATGTTCAGTAATATTTAATAACAAAGCAATCTAATGCTTATCCATAGAATGGAGTATTATGCATTCTTCAGCTTGTATTTACACTACAACAGCCAGGTAGATATAAAATGTTGATAAGTAAGGGAGTTTCTGCTGTGGTGCAATGGGATTGGTGCCATCATTGCAGTGCTAGGGTGCAGGTTTGAACCCTGGTCAGGCACCAGTGGGTTAAAGGTTTCAGCATTGCCGATTTCAGCATAGGTGGAAACTGTGGCTCAATCAAATCTCTGGCCCCGGAACTCCATATGCTACAGGGTGGCCAAAAATGAAGAAGAATCAAAAAAGAGTATCATAAACAATATGAGCAGAATTATTTTAAATCTCTAAGTAGAATATCAAAATGCTAATAATAATTCATTTAATCATCAGATATTATCTACTGTATTTCCAGCATTCAATTACCATGAATATTTATCTTCTTGAATTTTCTGTTTTGATAGTAAAAAAGGAAGATAGCAATTGTAGTGTTTAGTGTAGGGACAGTAAATATGGAATCATAATGATCAACTTTATGCTATGATCTTGAGATGCCTTCACTGCATTTCCTTACTATTAAAATACTGTTTATTTCCCTTTCCTGCAAAGTACTGTATGAGATATAGCTGTATAAGATGATTGTTATTTCTCTTAAGCATTTCAAAGAATCCCCCTGTGAAAACTTTTGAGCTTTGTGTTTTCTTTGGGGATAAGTTTCTTAAAGAAAATTACATTTCTGTAATAAATGTAGGAGTACTGTTAGTTTTTGTTTGATTTTGTGTCAGTTTCATCCAGAAATTTATCCACTTCTGTTACAAATTTGTTGGAATAGATATGTTCAAAATATTCTTTTACTATATCTGAGGGTTGTGTAATGGCTTGACATTCCTGACTTCTCTCCCCTCTCTTTTACATCCTAGCTAGGAGTATCACTTTATTTTTCTGTCTTCCAAGAACTAATATTCATCTTTTTTCATTTTTCTCTAATTTTTTAATGCTGTTAATGTTCAGTGTTTCAGGCTTTTGTTATATTACTGCAAATACATTGTATTTTGTTTCATTTAGCAAGAGATAACCTCCTTAATTGCAAAGTATAAAATCTGTCTTTTGGGTAAAAGCCAGAATCTCTATATAGTTAATGTATCCTTAGCTGGGCTATTTTGAGCCCACCCCTTGCATATATATTTCTACCATTTGAATCTAAAGAGGGAAGCATAGCATCCTTTCTCTGTTTTTTTTTTTTTTTTTTTTTTTTTTTGATCTTTTTAGGGCTGCACAGCAGGAATATGAAAGTTCCCAGACTAAGGTCCATTCAGAGCTGCAGCTGCTGGCCTGTACCACAGCCACAGCAATGCCAGATCCAAGCAGCATCTGCCACCTACACCACAATTCAAGCCAGATCATTAACCCACTGACCAAGGCCAGGGCTCAAACCCCCAACCATGTGAATACTGGCCTCGTTTGTTACCGCTGAGCCACTACAGGAACTCCTCTAAATGTGTTCTTTTAGAGCTGCCCCCCTCACTTTTTAGGAGCACTAGTTGCCCCAAATTCTAACATCTCTTTTTTAAATTGGAATTTTACAGGTTCTTTCTTTTTTTTCTGACATTTCAGCTTTCCTACACATAGCTGACATGATTTTTCCTCAAGTTAGAAGCTGTAAAAACAAAAACAAACAAGAACACAAAAACTCACTCTGTGCTCTTGTCCTTTTTCAATGTCAGATGGTATTGAGAATCTGTTTTAGGTATTAACTTTTGTATTCTGTTCAGAGTTGGTGATTATTATTGATGGATAACTTGTTCATGATGAAAATGGAATTTCTCCCTTTTCCCTACGAGCAAGTTTCCTTCTTCTTTAGAAGACTGCCTTACTCCCTGGATAAGCTCAGGAGCAGTCATTTAACCATGAAGTCCTAGACATTTTTCTTGAATAATGGTATTTACAAGCTAAAATCTTGGTGCTGGTTGTGTTCATTGCTATTGAAGTATAAGTAAGTATACATACGTAATTATTTATTTTCATGTCTATTCATTTCTGTTTTTAAAAACACGTTCTCATATGGATACCACCGTGCCAGTGGATTCATTCTCCAAAATTGAGAATGTTCCTTTTGCTCAACCTGGGTTCATTGACTCCTGCAAATGGAAAGTGTTTTGGGCAAAGAATGAAAGAGTAAAGAAGAAACGGGAGAAAGAAAGGAAAATGGAAGGAAAAATGAGGCAGGCAGTAGTCCAGACGCAGTAGAAGAAAGGAAGTAGTAAGCTTTTCAGAAAATTTTATTAAGTCATGACATAAAATAATTATTGCAATCCGAACATTTGGTTACATCCCAGGAAAGTGATAACACGATGCTTGATAAAATGATGTGGAACTAAAGTATCCTTAAAAATATAACTCAGAAGTGGCCACTGGACTAGTTTTTCTATGTTAACTGGTAAAGATGGTCACTGGAAGATAAAAAAAGACTATAGAGATTTCAAAATTTTGTCACTACTTCAGTATGAGATTTGATTATTTCAGCTGAATGTTATAATGCAGATGAGTGGAAACTAGACTAGGAACTCATACAGAGCCAATGACTTATTTGGTCTGTTTAATTTAATAGTCCACTCTGGACCCTACTTACACCTCAGAAAAATAGATGCCTAAGAAGTCACCTAAAGTGTAGGACAGACTTTTTTTGACAAATAGTTCATTCTTGGTTTTTATCAATAAGCATTAATTATATCTTTGAGAACGGGAATATAATTTCCATTGATCTTATAACTGTTTAAAAGTCTGTGAAGTTTATTTAAAGTGAGAAAGAGTGAAAAAAATTCCACCCTATTTAAAGGTGCTATATAGTTCCCCAGTAGAACTCACAAATAATTTTGATATAAGAGATACATGTGTGAGAAGACAAAGTGTTTACTCTCATCTGGACCCAATTGGAATATTTTCTAGGAAGACTTCTGTTGTCTCCTGGATAAACAATCCCTTCTTTGTAATCCCCCAGTACTTATAAAAACCTTTATTGCGATAGCTAATATGGAGTGTTATGAGTGTTATGAGAGTCTTTCAAAATGATTTAATGGTTAGACAGAATTTCTGATTAAGTTGAAATGTTACTTCCTCCTGATCGGTTTCATTTATTAAAAAGTCTTTAAAAGAAATATTCCTTCAAGAGGCTCATTAAGTTGTAACTTTAAGCAAATTGATTGTACATACTTAATTGTTTAGCTCCCTCGAGCACTGTATCCAGGGTAACAATATGAAAATCATTTTGACAGCATGTGATGACTTAACTTTCAGTCTGAAAGAAAAATGTTGCATCATGAACTAAGAACGATATATAAACACACACAAGCATAAAGGGCTATCCATGAATGTGTGATACACACACGGGCACACACATACACAGAGAAGCATGTACATCAAAAGTCCAACCCATGTATACGCAGTGAGCAACATTCATGCATTAATGTTCTTAGACTTTGCTTCCATTTGTCCCCTAGGTAGGAACCATCTTTGTTCCACTGTGTTTCATTGTCTATCAGTTAACAACATTGACCCAGCTTCTACTAAAGGAGTCTTTAGGTTTTGAATGTATATGGAGTCAGCTGCAATGGACAAAGGATGTTTTAGGTGAGTTTTATATGGAATGTTGTGAAGAGAGTCGCAAAGTTAGAGACTGCATATAAGAGAAACTTAATTGGCAAAAGAAACAGAAAAAAGATAATTTCAAAAAGGGTGTAATGTATCAACCGCATATCTTTTATGCAGCATTAAGGTACAGAACTTGAATTTAGAAAGTTTTTTATTCTTTAACTACGCTGTCAGTGTAATTCTGGTCCACATGGGGCTTAAATTTTTTTTCACAGTTTAATTTATGGCTTCTCCTATGTTTATATACTTATATTGGTTAGAATTTTAATATATCAATGTGTATTTACAAATTCATATCTCCATACATTTACATTATAAATATATGTGTGTGTAAATATATATCATCACATGCCGTTTGTAATTATTTAAATGGCAATTACTTTTCTTTTTTTACTTATTTTAATATGTTTGAAGCCAGGATGCATTTTTAAATCAGTAGTGTCCTCAAGTGTGTTTTATTTGCAAAATTGTCCCTTAGTTGTCCATAAAACATTATTTTATCATACTGTATTTAGCAACCTAGATTTAATCAATATAGAGATTTACTTTTATATGGAAACAGTTATTTGATTGAATCGATTTATGTAATCAACTTGACAAAATCACACCTTCCCAGTTGTTTAAGTTGGCTTTTAAGGATCAGTTAAATAATGAAATCAGAAAAGCATTAAAGAAAATGAAGTAAAATTTGAAGAAATACTTTTCATAGCTATATAAAGTAGGCATTAAATGTTATGAGCAACATTTATCTTTCTGCCAAATTTCTAATGCCTGCCAAATTTCCTGCTTTTTCAAAATGCCACAGTTTGAGATCAGTAATATGTTACATTAAGAGGTAAAATTTGATATTAATTTTAATTTATATTAAGCTATAATTTTTGAAAGCTAGTGTTATTTTTATTATTTAAATTTTATTGGAGTATACCTGACTTACAAAGTTGTGTTAATTTTAGATGTAAAGCAAAGTAAATCAGTTATGCATATACATTTATCCATTCTTTTTCTAATTCTTTTCCCATATAGATCACAACAGATTACTGAATGTATTTCCTTGTGCTATACAGCAGGTCCTTGTTACTCATCCATTCAATGTAATAGTAGGTATATATGTCAATCCCAGCCTCCCATTTTATCACCCTGCCCCCAGTGTTTACTCTTTGGTAACTATAGGTTTGGTTTTGAAATCTTTGAGTCTGTTTCTGTTTTGTGAACAAGTTCCCCTGTATCATTCTTTACTAGATTTCACATATCCATCTGACTTACTTCACTTAGTATGATAATTTCTAGACCCACCCATGTTGCTGCAAATGGCATTACTTCATACTTTTTTTATGACTGAGAAATAGTCCATTGCATATATATACCACATCTTCTTTATATAATCCTCTGTTGATGGAATTTAGGTTGCTTCCATGTCTTGGCTACGTAGTGTTGCATTGAACATTGGTGTGTATGTATCTTTTCGAATTATGATTTTCTGAGGATATATGCCCAGGTGTGGTATTGTTGGATCATATGGTAGTTCTTATTTAATTTTTAAAGGAACGTCCATACTTTTCTCCATAGTTATTGCACCAACTTATATTCCTATCAACAGTGTAGGAGTGTCCCCTTTTCTCTACACTCTCTCCAGCATTTATTGTTTGTAGACTTTTTGATAATGGTCATTCTGACTGAAAACTGTTTATTTTTTAAAGATTTGTTCATCAATCCAAAAATTATCAAAAAGGTATGAATTTTTTTATACTGATTTTTAAATGGCTTTAACACATTGATACATATGCTTATTTAAAAAAAATTCCCGGATCAGGAATGAACACACACACATATACACAAAGGCGTACGTATTAAATATGCACAGAAACATGAACACATGCAATCTGATGGAAAACTCGTTCAATTTTAAAATTATTTCAGGTTTCTTCTGAGTTAGTAAATTACTTTTTTACCATCAATTAAATTGCAGCATTTTTTGTAAAAGGTTATTCCTTAATTTGATTATGTTTTGTTTTATGGCATGTTATGGGGAAGTAAGGAGTGGTGCTGTGTCTAGGTAACATTCTCAGTTTTAATAATATCTTTGAGCACTTAAATATACTAAGGACTGAGATAAGGCCCTATTATAGACGGAAGATAGATAGATAGATAGATAGATAGAAGGAAAGAAAGAAAGAAAGAATCTCTTTTGGAGTATAAACAGTTTATTTATAGGTACTTAATTTAGGATCATAGGCTAAAAATAAAAGATGGAACATGGGAGTTTTACTTCAAAATTTATTCTGTTCTGAAGGATATATTTTATTTGTGTTATTTTTTAAAATTCTTCCATATGTAGACATTCATATTTTATTAGGTACAGATTTAACCATTTCCCAAATAGCATGATATCTATGATTTGGAATGCATAAATAAATCTGTGAAAATCAATAATATTTTTAAACTTAATTTTTTATAATCTCTAAAGAACTCCTTGGGCCCATATAATATTTAATAAAAACTTAAATCATGATTATTTTTCTTTGCATGCATTCCCCCAATTGTATAAAATATTCTCTGTACAGTTACCATAAGAGTGACTCAACAGTGGATGTTGTGACAAAGCCAAAATGAATAAAAAATGGACAATATTAAATTTACTTATCCACTGTAAGTGGCCTTATAATTTCTCCTTCATGTCGTTGCATGACTTGTCCAATGTTACAAAGTTAGTTTCTGAAGAATCAGGACAGAACTGGTATACTTATTTCTGATTTATTTTATGCTTTTCATACAGGTATATAAAATATAGAGTTCATATATAGTCATTTATATTGTCAATTATATTAAAGGTGACATTACACTCAAATGGATAAAAGACAGTCTTTTCAATAAATGATGCTCAGTTAACTGAATATTACAGGAGGAAATAACAGTGTTTATATACTTCACATCATACATGAAAATTCATTTCAGATCCAATGTGATATAAAATATAAAAGTTAAAACAATAAAGTATGAATAAGAAAATTGAGAACTTGTTTCTCTGCTTAGAACATAAACTGATATTTCTTAAGCAAGATACCAGAAGACCTATGTATCAGTAAATGGTCAATAGTTTAAACAAGATTCAAATCGAGAACTTTCTTTTATTAAAATGCATCATTGGTATTCCTCGTGGGTTAAGGACTGGCATTGTCACTGCAGTGGCTCTAGTTGCTGCTATGGCTTGGGTTCTGTCCCTGGCCTGGTAACTTCCATATGCTGTGGGCAAGGGCTAAAAGAATTAAAAAAAAAATCATTTTTAGAGTGAAAGGGCAAACTGTGTATATTTTCAATGCGTATATTTGACAATAACTTGCCTTCCTAGACAGATACGCAAACACGATTCAATAAATGGACTACAATCTTGACAGTCATTTACAAAGAGAATGTCTAAGTGACAAGCATATGAGAATGTACTCAGTCTCATTTGTCCTGAAGGAAAGGCAAACTAATACCTCAATGACTATTGTGCTCAACCAAGTAAACTGACTGGCAGTTCAAGTACTGTGGGACCTGGAACATCAGGAACTGCTAAGATTTTATGTTGGTTCAACCAGCTTGGAAAATCATTCTCAAGAACACACCAATGCTTCATTTGGGCATAGTGTATGACCTTAAAGATCACACTTTTAGGCATTTCCCTATATATGTGAGTATATCAGAAGACATTCAGAAGACATTTATGAGAGCACTATGCTGACTGATTCCCAAGAGGAAATAAGTCAGATGTCCATGAGTGTAGGCTCTACAAATAAATAAGAAGTGACATATATGTAAATGCAAACATATACAGAAGTGCACCCAAAGAATATCTTCTACACACAGCACCATGAATGAACCTCATAAAAATGTTGACAAAAGGAAAACAGACTCAGGAGGGTCAAGATGACATGAATCTTTTTAGGCAGTTTTCAATGTAAGTGAAGCTGGGAATACATAAAACTCACAGGAAAGAGTCAAATTAAGCAGTATATGACTATTCAGCATTCACAAAGGAGGTTCTTCTAGTTTAAAAAGAAAATAACAGAAGTAATTATGTTTTGGCATTAGGACTATTTTTTTCTCATAATTTCTATATTGATCACACATAACATTGGTCATGAAGAACAGATATTACAAACAAATATATTTTCATACAGTTCCTGTAATTAGCAAGAATACTCAGACTTAAATTGTTAAGGATTTAGTTATTTTGCAGTGCAGTGCAAAAGCACAGAAATGTTTATAAAACCTCTTTACACTTTCATAACAGACCATTTGAGAAATAAAAATCGATAAAGGCCAGCTTATAATTACAGTATGCCAGTTACATGTTTAATTTCTTAGTGAACCCTTCTGTGGTAAATAAGTTACCTGCTGAGGCAAGGATAAAGTGAATGTTTAAAAACACCAGGCTAATACTTGACCTACAGCCCCCTTCCAGTGTGACCCCTTTGACCTATGTTTTTATATTGCCACATTGTGTGAAACATTTTCCTTAATGTAGTGTTTGTTCTCTCTTGTTCTCATTAATAGAAAAGGTTTATCCAATACATTAATCAGTGAACACAAATGATACCCACTGGCAATAAGAAACTATTTGTGATTTTATAAGATGTGCTTATTATTAATGGTGTTTTGCTGTTATTGCAATTAGGCATGTGTAAAGTTTTCAAAAGTGACTTATGATGATTAATTTCTCAGATAGCAAGCCCCCCCATACTTTTTATAAATGAGGAGACTCTAAGATTTATAGATGTTAAGTAGCTTCTCCAGATTTACAAACAAAAGATAGCAACGAAAGAACAACCATCACTGACAGTGTCCTTGCTCTCAGATTTTCCACAGGAGCAGGATTTGCTTTATCAAAAGAAACAACAATAAAAATCCTGCTCAGAACATCAACCTTTCTAACGTATCTCATGATTCTTAAAATTTTCTACTAAGGGTAGCAGAGGAGAATGAACTTCTGTCATAGGAACAGCCAGGAACTACAGTCTAAAGCAAACACTGAACAAATTTCCTTCAAAAACTCGTGTTTTATCTTTCAAGTTAATGCATATTTTGCATTGTGGCCTACTGCTACTCGTGTTTGCTTTTCATAGAAGTGTAATGTATAAACTTATTCACCAGAAAAGTAATACAGCTCAGTTATCCAATAGCTGCATAACCTCTAATGACAATTATCTGAGAGAGAAAAACAGTCCCTCTAAAACAAAGAATTAACAATTAATTGTATGCCTATTTTCCCTTACTTTGGTCCAGCAAATTATGTGTACTTATTATAAGGTACAGCATTTATCAGGCTACAAACCTATGATAACAGAGAGAGTCAGTGTGCATAAATTTGGAGGAATCTTGAGTAGCTCTCTTTATCTGTCTGAACATTAATTTCTTTGTATATAAAATAAGAATGGTAGATTTTATAGAGTTGTCACAGGGATCTCAGGTGACAAAATGCATGGGTATAGAGAAGTATTTCTGGAAACCATGAAGGGCTATTAAGATTCAGTAATTAAATATATGTATTTATTAAAGATCGAATTTAGGTACTGAGGATAGAGTAGTATACCAAATAGTCGAAAATTTCTGCCCTGATGGTGTTTACATTCTCGTGAGGATAGAATAGAAGTTACACTATATATATATATATATATATATACACACACACACACACACACACACACACACACACACACATTCAGCATTGTAAGGAAGTTCTTGATAGTGCAATGAGGAAAAAAATTAAAGGTATACAGATTAGAAAGAAATAAAATCTTTTTTGAAACATTATTCATCATTGACTAGTATACTTTAATTAATACCAGTCCAGATCACTCCACCTACTTGCAATTAAATTCCAATTTTGTTTATATGCAAGAGGAGAGGTTTTGTTCCATCCAGAAAAAATCATGTTGGTTTAAGTCAGAGCAAGGATTAGCCATTATGATAGGTTCTAAGTATGTTTGGGCTTATTAAAAATATGAGTATCACCTATGTTTTGGCTTTGTTTAGGTCCTGTATCTTTATATATTTAACAATCTTACATAAAGGTTTGAAAATTATTGGCCCAGATGACTTTAATTCAGTTAAGGTCCCCACTAAATTTTCCACAATAGGATATATTTCAATTTCATTCAGTTAAAATCCCTGCTAAATTTTCTGTAATGTGGTGGATTTACCTTGGCTGAAAATTAGAATCTCCTTGGAAGCTTTTCAAAATTCCCGGTAGCCTTGTCTCACCTCTAGCAATCCTGATTTAATTATTTCAGGGTAGGGCTCCTACAAGGGTAATTTTTAAAAATTTTCCAAGTGACTTTAATACAAAGCCAGTTTTGAGAACCACTAGTTTAGGAACTGCTACTATTCGCATTACCAAATATTTCCTGGCATCTCTACCTATAAAATTGGTCATGAGCCTACTTCATGGCAATTTCCTTTACCCTTCTGGATTAGGATATGCTAAGTATATCAAGATGAAGTATCTTAAAAAAAAAAAAAACTACTAGTACGTTCTCAAATGATACAAATCCCATGTAACTGGATGGATCTGCATTTTAGTGTTTCTTGAAATTTAATATATAGTTAATCATGTGGGACTCTTTTTAAATTGCATCACAGATTCTGATTTACATGTTCTTGAAGAGGGGAATGAGTTTCTAAATGTTTAATAAGCTTCTGTATAATGCTGATTATGATCCTCCCAATCCATGAACTACACTCTAAGTAAAAAGACAAGGTTGTTCTTTCAGCTACAGAGGCCACAGTTGGGGACCTCTGGCCTTAGCTGCAAGGTGTCAGTGTTCTAGTTCTTCAGTCACTCTTTCTGTCCTCAACATGAAGCAGGAATTGCACGCACGCACGCTCTCAGCATTCTGATGAAAAAGCATGGCATATACTTACTTCACATATTTTTTCTTATTTAAGAAAGCATATTTGTATATGTATGAGAGGCCATATTGAGATAAATTTAATTTTTTCTGATTATTAAAAATCAAATCATTTGCACATGTAGCCACTTAATGGATCATTAATTATAGACTATTTAAAAAAAAGGTAGTGCAGTATCTTCATTGTAAATACTTTATATCATGTGAATGCATTTGGAGCTTAAGTTTGGGGCACTTCACTGAGAAGCAGTCACCTTGTACTTAAGCTTTGCATTTGGTAACTTGTATCCTACAATCTTAGCAGTAACTTTATTTTGGAAAACCTAGAATAATAGATCAGTAAATGTGGTGATGGAGTCAGTGTAACAAATTGAGCCGTGAAGATGAGGGAAAAACCAACTTAAGATAAAAACAATTAATCCAGTTTCTCAATTAATATGTAGGTAAATATAGGAATCAGCCAAAAATTTGAACCAATGTAAATTATATTGTCATGAATTAAGGGTTCTTTTTAGCTACTTCTCAGGCCATTTTTCTCTTTTAATTCAAGAACCTTGACCATATTAATTTTCAGCTATGAGACTGGATAGTTTATGGGCAGAGAGCCCACTAGGTTATAACCACCAGAGTTTATAACGATACATAGAAAAACTAAAACTTTTCCAAGAAAATTTCTTTTCGAAGGTAGCTGTCCAACTTTAATTGTCCTACCCAGAATTTGCTGAAAATATATATTGCTTTCCTGGGATCATTTCGATAAGATAGTAATATTCTGCAGCTGTTTCTTAATTCAAGTGGAGATATTGTAATAAACTGATTCTATAAGCATGCACAAGGACATCTAGGTGGCATTCACACAATTGCTCCACAGATGCACCCTTGCAGGCAATTACGCTCTGGCACACAGACTTGTGCTTAATAATGTGTACTGTATTTTCAGATACATAGTTGTTTTAGTCAATCCAGGCACTTTTCTCTTTCCAACCAAACATTTTCTAAGCTCATTAACACATCACTGTATAAATATAATTCTACTCGGCACAGCAATTTCTTGTTGATTGCAGGGTGGAGAATCGTTCCCTTTGGTGCCTTTGTCTCTCATCTGGAGCAAAGAACCTAACTGCTGTGACCACTTATGAGAAAAACAAAGGCCCCGTATGGAGGTCATTCCAGTGTGTTTACAGAGGCAGTATCTGTATCTTCCAGTGACTCTGGGGCTGGCTCCTTTAGAGAACTCCTGAACTGCTCTAGAGTTGACATTTAGAATAGCCGTGGATTTCCTTTTTATGTTAAATTCAAATAACCTGTATTCATTACTAGATTAACTTGCTATGTCTATTGATGAAAAACATACATTCCTAAAAATTTGAGCAATAGTCTGTGAAAGAATATAGCAGTATATAATACAATCAGATTAATAGCCATGCTTTTAAAATTGCCATTCCTCTTCAACTCCTAAAAAGAGTCATATGACATGCTCTGCTGGACTGTAGACTGTCAGTGATTTTTTTTCTTGTAATCATTGAATCATAAAATGTTAAAACTGCAATTTTGACTTTGTGAAAAGAAACTTTGTAGGATGTCTGCACTTGCATTTGTTGATCCAGTAGAATGACTGAATGGTTTCTAAAAAGTTAGTTAGACTGATGTGATAAATTCAGCAGTTAGACTTCAAAGTTTCTATCTTGGCAAGAAAGAAAAGGCTTCAGTTTAAAATCAAACTATTTTACTCTTCAATGTTGAGATCATTCCCAATTAAAAGCATAAAGCAAAGGTTTGTTTAATAATGAGGTGTTAGTAGACTTACGACACCATGAAAAAAGTATGTATCTTCAGAGATATGTAAGATTCTGTAACTCCAGGTACCAAGGCTTTGTTAAATGCACAGCATAAAACTGACTATATAAATAAGTACTTTTGGACTATCACTCTATATCTTATATTTTTATTTTACTTTGGTTATGTGAGTATAAAATAGGTATGATTAAAAACCAAAAGAAAACCTGCAACAAAAAATTTCAGGGTGACTGCAGTTTTATTTCAATGTCATATTTTTTTTAAATTAATCATTCTTCAGAATTGCTTTTATTACAGTTCTCTTCCTATTTCTATTTCTTTATTGTTTAGGGCTCATGAATTGACAGCACAGTCTACACAATGACTTGTACCTTAATTGAAACTGTTGTCCCTCCCAAGTGCAGATTTGGGCTTCTGTAGCTACAGCAACTCTTTGCTTCTCAAGATCAGAAGCTAGACACTCATTCATGCACTATTCCTAATGCTAAATCTCCTTTATATATAAAATCTGTGATTCAGTGCAATAGGTTTATATTCAATTTTTTTTCACTCACTAATTCCACCATTTTCTTATTATGTTGGCAACATTAATGACCCTTTTTATTCATCTTAAAACACAACATACATGAGAACACTTGTATTGTGCAATCAGCTTTAACTCAGAATTAGTTTATCACCTAGTGATCATTATTAATAAAAAGTAAAATTGCTTCCAGATAATGATTTATGTGTTAAAAAAAAAAAACTGAATACCTAGTATAGTGTATGCTTTGAAATAAAAGAAAACATTGAAACCTTCAAGAGGGCACACAGTTTGAATTGTGCCTTGAATTATGGGTGATGGGAGTAATTATTTAGTTCTTAGTTCTAGTCAATTATATAAAACACATAATGAGCATGCAAGATATTTACTACTATTTTAATTTTCTAAATGAGAACTAAAATTTGCAAACATTTAATAAAGTACCAAAGAAAACACAGCTAGTGAATAATTGGTTTGGATTTTAAGCTAAGTTGGTTCCTAACCATTTTTTTTTTCTCTATTCTACCATGTATGATATTTAAGGAAAAAAAGAAAAGATGATCCTTCTGGAGAAAAATAGAACTATATATTATGCAATGGGCCTATATTTATCTAGGCCGGTCCCCTTAGGCTACAAATAAGCAGACTGTGATTCATATATATCAAGAGAATTTCCCAAAGACATATCCAAAGTAATGTTGGAGGTAGGACTAAACGTGTGTGTTTTGATTCCTAGTTAGATTCCTTTTGCTCTTAACACCCTGTAGATTGATGTCAGCAAAGCTATAGATGAGGACATATTTAGGAAAAATAAATATATGTAAGAACATTCACAGCTCTCTTCTATCTGCTGAACATTAGGAACTTGTGAAATTTACATGGCTCTCCAAATTAAAGGAGCAGAAAGTTCTGCCGCTGGATATGTATTGTTTCATCAGAAAACAAAGCCCGAGGAACATTTGAATTATTCAGGTGATCAGAATAGCAATTGCAATAGAGAAACTACTAAAGTTTAACTAAAAAAGAGGTTATATTCTTGAGATATAGCAGGTGGAAAATGGAAGAGACATGGATATCTTGAAGAATTGCTGAAAGCAGTCTTCTAGAAGAACACCTAATTGGGGGCTGTTTAATCAGGATGTTAGTTATTGCTTATTGAGTGGCGAATTTTTCCTAGCACTGTTCCATAGAAAATGCAAAGAAGTCTCAGTCCAGGAGGGATTTTAGGATTGAGCTGAAGAAATACATTGTTAAGCTATTTAAACACAAGGTATATGTTTGGGAAAAGCTAATGATCTTACTCAGAAATTTTAGTGCTAAATTTATACAATTGAAATATTTTCAGTAATGGCAATACATGTCAAGTTTCTAAAAGCATATAATACAATTTAAATATTTTCTTCTGAAGCAGGCATATAAACTAATGCATTTGCCAACTGGTACTAATTTCTAGTTTGGAATAATCTTCAATACAACAAATATTTTTCAATTTGGATCTAAATAGATTTTATTCTTAAGATCAGCAACAAATATAAAGGCATGAGCAAGGCCTAGGATTAAGGATTTTCTTCCAATCTCTACCTGCTGGAAGAATCCTACACTATGTAGTCTATTCTCTATTTACTTTCATCAGAACCTTTTTAATTATTCTTTGTGATAGCTAGATAATGGTGAGGTGTCCAGCATGACGACTTTATTCTAAATTCACCTTTCTGGCATGATTTTTTTTTTCAGTCTTTTTAGGGTTGCACCCATGGCATATGGTGGTTCCCAGTCTAGGGGTAGAATCGGAGCTGAGGCTGCCGGCCTACACCACAGCCACGGCAACATGGGATCTGAGACATGTCTATGAACTACCACAGTTCACAGCAATGCCAGATCCTTAACCCACTGAATGAGGCCAGGGATCAAATGTGTGTACTCATGGATGATAGATTTGTTTCCGCTGTCCCATGACAGGAAGTCTTTCACCTGATTTTTTTTAATGGAGTAGATATTTTGGAATGTGAGTCTAATATCTTTTTTGTACTAGCCAAAAGTCTCTTTATCTCACTTGACTATTGCCTCCCAGACTAATTATAAGAATAAAGAAAGTGAAAAATCCTTCATGGTATGATACCCCAGGTGCCAAGAGACGGATCTGATTGTTTATTAGGAAAAATATTATTCTGAGAATTCCAACTTAAATATAAATATGTAAGGAATCTGTAAAAGTGATTGATCAAAATCATGTAATATTTTCAATACTATTTTAAAATACCTATTCCTATTTCCTTTGCAAGTTAACCTGAGGTTTATGTTTTATTTTCTATTTATTTCTTATTCTATTCAACATGTTTAGAGTCCTATCTTATTACACTTTTAGCAGCACTGACAAGTTATTACTGAATCTAGCCATGTTGTTTTCTTATAGTGGAATTTTTTGGGGATTTTAGTCAAAAAGAAGAAAAGAAGGAAAAGTATATTTAAATCAAGTTGACTCATAATCAGAGCTTCCTACTTTTGAGTGAAATGGAACATATTTAAATGCACAGCTTTGAGAATTTCATATACCACCTTGATACCGTGGATTGTCACATTGATAGAACGTACACATTGAGATTTATTGCCATTTATCTGAAAGGATAAAAGAATGACTAAAGTAGACTTACTGTAAATTTCAACCTTCATAAAAGCTTTCCAGGCAGTAATACTTCACAAATGACTAATCACCTGACAGCCATTTTGTTTTTACAAATGAACATTAAAAAATTTAGTGATTGGGATAGAATATAATTTTAAAATAATTAAGAATGCCAACTGTATTTGACCATTTGATTTATTATCCTGTAATATTCAAATTAATAATCATTAACTTCCCACTAATATGGAAAGTTCAACTTTTAAGAAAGTTTATATGAGAGGAAAGTTATTTGAAATATTGGTAATCTTTTGGCAGTCTTCCTTTTTAAAGCCATAAAGCTTGAAGCATTTATAGGTGTCTGATGTGAATCCAGAAATTATTCTGGAAACCTAGTAGAATCATAAAAATGGCAATATCCGGTGTCCTTACAGTAAGGACAGCTATTGTTTGTGAATTTTAGGTTTATGGAATTTTTAACATTTCAGTGGAGTAAAACAGAGTTGATTAGTTTTTATCACCTTGACATTTACTTTCAATCAATAAGAAGACCATGGGGCTATTATTCACTTTAGAGTCATTTAAGTCATTTAAATTAGATTTCAACCAATATCTTGGAGGTATGATATAAAATGTCAACATCTGGGTAGAATTCAAGAATAAAATTATTCTAGCCTCACTTGAATATACACACTTTCATGATACATATTTTGGGGTTTTCATTTAATTCTTTTTGAATTTCATTTTGATTTCAAAAGAAAACTAAGAAGAGTTTCCTCAGGATCCCAAAGACTGACTTGAATTTAACCCTTACCATAGTTTAGAAGTCAAAAGCAGGTGAAAGACATAGCATGGAGGAAAATTAAAAGCCTAAATTGTGAGAACACAGAATTGAAGATTTTTGGCTAAACTTCGTTGCTCTGTGCAATTTTCTGAAATACTATTCCCCTTCTGAATACTATTCAATAGAGAGCAAGGTAAATCCTTTCTTCTGGTGTGTGTATTTGGATGACAGATAATCCCAAAGATTAGCTGTGGTTTTTTGATTCTCTGATTCTAATTGAAGTTTGCATATAGGTGTCAACTTGAAAAAAATGCAAAACCTGAAAGTTGAGAGTTAAGGTTTATTTGGGGCCAAATTAGTATTTAAGGCCAGGAGACAGCATCTCAGGTAACCCTGAGAAAACCACTCTGAGTAGGCCTGAGGGAACTAGGATATATAGGAACTTTTTCAACAAAGGGCAGGTAGTAGGAACAAAAGATTATAGAAAAGCAGATACCTCAATTAAGAAATTCAGTGTGTTTCCATGGGAAGATGCAAAGGTCTGGGTTTACTGGAAATCACTCCTTTGATATGCACCTCAGCTACCAGGCCAGTATTGCTTGTTTCCTTCCTGAGTTCCATCAGGGCTCACTGTCTCACCCTTGGGAGTGACTGCACTCATAGATGACGGTGACATCTTTTTGCTTTTAAAAAGAATAACCCAGGTGGTGATATTTCAGAGGCAGGGGAAATAATATCAGTGTGTATGTAATAAAGGGGAAGGTGCATGCAGCCATGCACACCTTTTACAAAAGTTTGCTGCAGGTCTCCTGAAGTTTACTACTAGTCGCGAGGACCAGGCATCACCATGAAGGATTGTAGTGTTTTTCTAGATTTGAGGAGGTGCAAGAAAATTGGGCACATAAAAATCCTTACCAGAGAACACCTACCTATCTGAAGACCTGTTCTTCTGTTATAGGCTTCAAGTCCCTTCAGGGAGATTAAACCCAGAAGCCTCTGGCCATGTCTCATTGTAATGCCCATTCCACCACCTTGAGCAGCCTGGGCTGCTCACTCCCTTCCAGGGCAGGAATGTTGCCCATTCCTCACCCTACCTCTATGTAACCCATTCCCCATGTGAATAAGGTATCTTACCTGAAACCAATCAGAAGATCAAATGTGCTCCATACAGAGATAAAACAACCCTCGGCCCTTACACATGGCCTAGAGGCTGGGACAGGAGAATTGGGTCTCCACTCAGGTCGGCAGCGTGGAGTAATTTTTGTAAAAGTAGTTGTTAAGGTGAGGCAGGCCCTCTTTTTACGCACACGCGCATGTGCATGTGCTCTTTCTCTCTCTGAAAATGTACTTTTGCTTTAATACATTTGTTTGTAATGGCAGGGCAGGGACCCAGGAAATTGAAATTTTATCATCCCGGAACAAACTCTACCACTTGCAGTTTTCCCAGAGCACAGAATGACCCACTGCTGTTCTCCACCCTGAGATCTGCTCAGGGTGCCACGGATCATCAGCTGCAGTAGTTCATGATTTAATCCATGTAGAGGCAGATGCCAAGGGCCAAACTCCAGTTCATATAGGCACATCAAGTTATATAACTACTACTTGCAGCTGTTTCCTTAGTTTTGAACTTGGACCTTTTTTAAAAAAGTGTGAGAGGAGGTGAGTTTTAGGTCCCAAGAAATTTGATTTTAAATATGGTTAGTGTGAAGATGACGTATTTTATGTAAGTGGGATAATTGCCTCTTTTATCCTTTGGTGAACATCAACTTTATTTGTATTGCAGTATTCTTCATGGATTTACTAGAAGGATAATTATGATTACTGTGAAATTGTTCAATGGTATAAAGACCTCACTTTTAAAGTTTTTTTGAGATGAAATAGTTTATGAATGAGTACATACAAGAACACGACAAATACATGCATAAAATACAATGTTCATACTGGGGAAACTTATCTATGTGCCCATTATGTCACAGTGTGGCAGGAAGAGACCCCTTCTAGGGCCCTAGAGTGGGTTCTCACCTAACACTCAGAAGTGAATTGAGGAGACACATGTTCTGACAAAGCAAAAGACTTTATTGGGAAAAGGCACCCAGTGAAGCGCATCAGGGTAAGGGAATCCAGGAGAACTGCTCTGCTACATGGCTCAGGGTTTCAGGTTTTATGGTAATGGAGTTAGCTTTCCTAGCTGCCTCTGGATAATCATCTCGCTCATGCCTATATCGAGTCCAACTCAGGCTCTTCTTGGGCGTGTGTGCCTCTCTCAGTCAAGATAGTTTCTGGGATGTTGGCAGCATGTTATGAGCTGGCGTCTCATCCCTCCTTTTGGTATATCCCAAGTTCTTCTGGTTTGTGGCAGCTTGTCAATTTCATATTCTTTATGAGGAAGCTCTGTTTTGAAACAACCCATGCAAGTGATTATTATCATGATTGACCAGGACAGGCAGTTTCAATCAATGGTTCCCTAATAATTAAACAATTAAAAGGAGTCATAGATGGTCATAAGGTGCTAAAGCCTGTCCTACATTAGCATGCTTTTTAGCGTTGTACTTTCACGTGTGCATATTTAACACAAGACAATTTTAGACAATACGTAAATTATTTTTCTGAGAAAGACTTATAGGTAACATTTTTCATTCTGTTTTAAAATCTGAAGAATCCCATATTAATCTTATGTAAAACATGCCTTACTAGAAAAATAATTTCAGATATGTGTTCAGCTATATGAGAACATCACAGTCCATTACACTGATTAAATATTTTTAAGACATTTTTAGTGAATTCACAGTCAATAGTTATGAATTTAAGGAAGGAATCAAGTTTAGTTTCTTATGACAAACACGGTTTGGGAATTTAAATGAGAAAAAAAAATCGCACAGCATTCCTTGTAACACATATATTTTCTTGTAAAGAATATTTATAATTTCAAGATTATACAAAATGGAACTACTAAACAAGCTGCTAAATAGTATAGAAAGTGCTTTGCCCATACACTATAGATCCAGACAGAAATTTAACTAGATGATAAAAAAAATACAGAATAGTAATATGTAAATTGTATTTACCCTTATTTATTTGGACAAAGGTTAATAGCTAAATTAGTACATTGCATTGTCAAAAGGTCTCAGGTTCTCAATTTCTCTTCCTTTTATGAGCACTAACTTTAAAACATCTGATTTCTGGTTCCAATCTTAGGTTTCACCAAGATGAAATTAAAGATCCTGGAGACCCTTCATACTCGGTGTTTCATAACAGAAGAGTAAGGAGGCAGAAGAAGGAGCACAGTATCATCTCTGGCTACATCAGTGAGTAGTGGAAGTTCATACTTCCCGAAACGCTCTTGTTCTTTGCTTCTAAACCACGGTATTTCCTGGATGTCTCCTAACTCTTTCACTACTCCTTCTCAGAGTTTTAATTTAACAAATTACGCAGCTAACCAAGAGTAACTTTTCCCCAGTGGTGGTTCTTGATTCTGGATGAAGGTTAAGGATTAGGCTCATCCTAGGTAGAGAGGTGTTGCTGGGGGAAAGAGAACAAGACGTTTTCCAATGGTCCTTCAGGACTGGTATAAAAAATTAGAGACCTAGAGACTTCAGGTAATCAGCTCACTTGACATGAGCAGTTTTTCTGAGTTGCCGGTTTCCACACATGAGGCTGGGAGCTAAGCGGAGAATGTCAGCTTTCCAATGCTTGTGAAGTAAAGACCGAAAGAGGAGAGAGTCTGCCTCCAACATTCAGCCAGTCTCTAGTACTTCCTACACTTGGAACTACATAGTGTGGGAGCATGGAGAGACAGTCTAGGAAGTAGAATAAATGGACTTATTGTAGACTTTCAAGGCAAGAAACTGAATATCAGCTGGTTCCCAGTCAAAACTCCAGCTGTCCTTGCAAGAGAAGTAATGCTGAGTAAGAGCTAGGCTGAGACTTACTCTAAATCTAGACAATCTTGGCTAAAGTTGTTCTGTTTTTGACTGAGATGTCCATCCTTATCCTATTTTCCTAATAAAGGAAAGATAGTATGGGAGAGGCAGTAGAAAGAAAGGAAGAAAGAGGGAGGGAGGAAGGAAAGAAGGAAGGAAAGGAAAGGAAAGGAGAGGAGAGGAGAGGAGAGGAAAGGAAAGGAAAGGGAAGGAAAAGAAAAGAAAGGAGAAAGGAAAAATCGTATCTCTGGAAGTAGAGAGTATTGCATGGAGGGCATTTGCTGCTTTAATTCTAGGTATAGCAAGAAGCAAAAAAAATATGACTAGTAATCAATAGAAGATAAAAGAAAATAATGTACAGGTGATATTGGTATTGAAGTTACCTGGTAAGAATTTTAAAATAACATAAAACAACTGTGATTGATATGTTATAGAGAATAGAAAAGGGATAGAAACATGAAATGTTGATGAATTTCAACAGGCAGTTGGACCCTATATTAATAAATTAAAATAAAAAATAAGATTAATTTTTTTTTTTTAAAGTGCTGTGGTGCAGTGTGTTAAGAATCTGACGATGACAGTTTGAGCCTCTCTGGAGGCACAAGTTCAGTCCCAGGTCTGGCACAGTGATAAAGGATCTGGTGTTGCTGCAATTGTATTAGGTTGCAACTGCAACTTGGATCCAGTCCTTAGTATGAAAAATTCCATATGCCACAGGTGTGGCCGTTAAAAAAATTTACAGAAAGGAAATTGTAGATTTGAAAAAAATATATATCAAATTCTGGATTTGATTATTTAAACACCAGATTGGCTACATCATAAAACAAGTTCAGTGAAATGGAAAACATGTCAGTAGAAAAATACCTAAAGTGAAAAGCATAGAGGGAAAGATGAGTTAGATAGTTAAGAAAACTTGGGGGAAGCTCAAAAATTCTAAGGAGCATCTCTTCTAGATTCCAGAAAGGGAAGAAAGACATTGATTATTTTACATTTGGTTCTGTTTTGTTTCAGGATTCTGTGAAATGTCAGGGTTGAATTTCCCACTGTATAAGTATTATGCTAATAAAAATAAAGAAGTGAGGTTATACCAATATTGACAAAAATGCCTGAGCAAGAAAACAAAATGCATGTTTTTCTGTTAGAAAGACATATCCATCCAGCAGGTTAGAAGTCTATTTGTCAATGAAATGGGTCATCCTTAGATTATCTTAAGCTCTAAATCCTTATAGAGTGTCTTCTCTGAAGGCTGTATAGATTTGAAAAATAGTGAGAAATAAGGGAACACATTTTTCTTCTGGTTACTCAAGGAAAGTCACCTTGGAAATGTAAAGGTCACTTTTAGTATAAAGAATGGGGTCTCTTTTGAGTGATAAACAATGTTGAATTATCTGGATTTAGAGAATTGGCAGTCAGGAAGAACAGTATTGCCATAGTCTAAGTCTCTACTGTATAAATCAGTACAAAAAAGATCTGGGTAAGAAAAATAGCTTGGAGAAGGGAAAAGAAGTAAATTATGTATATTCAAAATCCATTTGGTATTAATAGCTGTAGTTCATAAAATTCTGCTGCTGCCCATTGAAATTTCAAAGTCTTTTTGGTAGTGTGATTCAATTATAAATGAGACTTGATTTCAACTGCTTCAGTAAATATTGCATCTGTCTTAAATCACATAATAAATTACTAATTTCCTCCTGCTTGAAATTCCTGTAGCACCTTGTAAGAAAATCCGAATTCCATACATATATATGTGTGTGTATATATATATATATATATATATATATATATATATATATGGCAATAACCACAGAAAAACAAGTGATAAAGAAAATGACAACAAAAAAATGGTAACTGTGGTGCCTTAAACAGGTTCTAGAATGTTTATGAAAGACCTTTCACTTATTTTTATCAGTGAAAGCATTTGACAATAAAACAATCAAAACACCGAAGAAAAAATACTGCACAAACTCTCTAGACAGTGGTTGCCAGAGGGATAATTAGGAAATAAAAAAATCTTAGCAAAGAAATAACCCCAGTTTTAGTTACAGCATAGACCCTAAATCACAAGAAAGCTCCATTAAAGTAGAATGGGGCAATTAAATATAATATTTAAGGTTTGGTATTTGTTGCGAGAGTACATTTCAGTATAGGTTGTCATCATGTAAACATATAAGGTACAATCTTTACTCTTCAGATTTAAGTACCTGGTCTATTCCACTGTGCCTATT
Source organism: Catagonus wagneri (assembly GCA_004024745.2). Taxonomy (NCBI): domain Eukaryota; kingdom Metazoa; phylum Chordata; class Mammalia; order Artiodactyla; family Tayassuidae; genus Catagonus; species Catagonus wagneri. The sequence continues at coordinate 11,769,750 of PVHT021183666.1, forward strand.
AGTGAATGGGCAGCAGTTTGCAGTGATATAAAAAACAGAGGTCTATGTGATACTAATTACTAATGAGAGAATAACTGTTGGGTGTTTATCACGTACCGGTAATAAGTCATGAGAGCAGAGTGCCAGCCCTCAGTGAAAATCAGTGACCAGGTAAAATAAAAGGGATGCATGTATAACGAATGGATCGGGGAAGAGTTCAGCAAGAATACACAGTAAAGGAAGTGGACAACTTTCGTTAAAAGCATTCCCTAAGTGAGTCCTTTTCACTATATAATTTTTGTCATTTAAGTTTTATTTAAAACTTTAAACAGATAGCAGCTTGTTTAAATTCTAAGAAATAAAATAAATCAAAGCTAAACTCTTCTAGTTAGAGAATGGGCTATTCTTTGAAAAATGAAACTCATCTGTCAGACAGAAGGGCTAATAAATAAAATATCCACTTTCATATCAGGACTGAATTAATTACCAGTAATGGAGGGGAAAAATAAGAAAACCCTAAGCAAACCTTTGTGATCGGGTTGTTGGATGTCAGTCTGATAACTCCCTCTTTTGTACTTCCCTCAGTACTTTTGGGACCTATAAAATATTTAGAGCTAAAAGATCTAGCTCATATCATTTACTTCTCCAAAAAATTTCAACAACTCCCTGTTATCTGCAGAACAAAGTCCAGGTGTCTCAGCCTAATATCGTGGGCTCATTCAGTCTTGTTTGAAATAAAATTTTCAGCATCATTGCTAATTATGTTTTTCCATATCCTTCATTTTGAAATACAGCATCAGGCATAAGTCTAACTGATGCTGGTTAGAGGAAAAAAAAAATCTCCTCCTTTTTCGAGGCTTCAAGTTTTATTATCTTTGCAAAACTCTTCTTGATGCTTACAATCAAACTCAGTATAGAGTGTTTTTCTCTGTAGTCAAAAAAATCTTCATATACACATCATTTCAGAATGTCTTTCTTTAAAAGAAAGTATAATTTCCTCTGTTTTAAGAGACAAAGAGGCAGGTTTCTTAGTCACATTGATTTTGTATTCCTAGCAATATTATATAATCGGGATTTGCTAAAAGAGAGTTGAATCATTGGAGTTCCCTTCGTGGCTCAGTGGTTAACGAATCCGACTAAGCACAATGAGGTTGTGGTTCGATCCCTGGCGTTGCTCAGTGGGTTAAGGATCCGACGTTGCCGTGAGCTGTGGTGTAGGTTGCAGATGCGGCTTGGATCCCGCGTTGCTGTGGCTGTGGCGAAGGCCGGCAGCTACAGCTCCTGTTAGACCCCTAGCCTGGGAACCTCCTTATGCCGCGGGTGCAGCTTTAGATAAAAGGAAAAAAAGACAAAAAAAAAAAAAAGAGTTGAATCATCAAGTGAACTGAAAAAAAAAAAGACTTTTTTAAAAATTTTATTTAGTATTTGGGTGCATAGGGACTATTACAAGTCTATTGCAGACTGTTTTATTTCCTGAATTATAGATGATATAATCACATTTTGCAAAAATCAGATCTCCAACTATGTGGAAGCAGTAAAAGTATGCTGTGTGTGTGTGTGTGTGTGTGTGTGAGAGAGAGAGAGAGAGAGAGAGAGAGAGAGAGAGAGAGAGAGAGAGAGAGGCGGTGGAGAGGAGTGAGAGAAAGAGAGAGGCAGAAATAGCACAGTGTACATTCTGAGATATTCTCATCTGGGAAAATATTTCTAGGTGGTCTTCCTATAGCCATTAGTAACAGCATTGAAGTTCTCTTTCATAGTATCTCCTTCTTCTAGGGTTATTCTTTTATCCCATATTTTCCTTTCCTTATGTAATAACACTAATTCTCGAAATGTACAATAGAGAAGATTATTGACAACAGTGGCAACTTACCTTGATAAATTGAAGAAATTTATAATTTCCACTGACTTCTAAATTACACATTGTATTCAGTTTGTGGAATTTCTGACTTTGGTCACATCAGAATAGAATTTGAAGCTTTTTTGTTGTACTCTTGTCCTGAAGACTTTATAAAGGGGGGGAAATCTCATAAGTAAACCTGGTCTGGAAAGACATACAAAATAATTTTTGTGTCTCAAGAGTGGCAGATAGTTAAGATAAGCACACAAACTTTGAAGTATTTATCTAAACCAAGCAGAAAACCCTACTCCTAGTCCAACCGATCAATTTCTGATTGTAGAATGATAGAGAAGCTTGGATGTTTAAGGGCCTGGAGCAGAGGATGAACAGGAATGTGATCTAAATCATCTTGTTTGGATCCCTTGCCTGTTCTTTTTATTTGTTATCATGATGTGTGAGCAAGCCTCATACCTGGACTTTTAGGTGAATTCTTTGTTTTTTTTCCACACAATTAGGTCATATATTACTTGATTTTCATATATTTAGTTTTGAAAATAAATAATTCTCCATCACCGAAACAGCTAGCACAGAATTTGCTTTAAAGACTCCTGAGATTGTAAAAGTTAAACTAGAAGAAAAATGCTCTAAAATTTATGTGAGCATTACTTGTGGTAGACACAGTAACCGATATGTTACGTACATGTTATCTTATTTAATTTTGGGAGAAGGAATAAGGTGGAATACTTGCGTTAGCCTAGCCTCACAGGTGAAAATTACTTATATTAATTAAGAAATGTACTCAAAATGAGTATTCCTGTTGTGGCTCAGTCGGTTACGAACTCCTGACTGGTATCCATGAGGATAGAGGTTTGATCCCTGGCTTTGTTCAGGGGTTAAGGATCCAGCTTTGCTGGGACTGTGGTGTAGGCTGGCAGCTGCAGCTCTGGTTCCACCACTAGCCTAGACCTTCCATATGCTTTAGGTGAGGCCCTAAAACAAGAAAAAGAGAGAGAGTGAGAGAGAAAGAGAGAGAGAGAGAGGAAAGAAAGAAAGGGAGGGAGGAAGTAAGGCACGAAAGGAGGAAAGAAAGTAAGAAAAAAAAGAAATGCACTCAAAATGGAATACTTAGTAGAGACTCAAATCAGAATTCATACCCATGCCCCAGTGTGGCTTTAGTCAGTGAGATGGAGGTCCATGATCTTTAATATTAAATCTGTCCCTCATAATTTAAAAATTATCAAGACATCTATAAGAACTCCAAAATAAACATTTGTAGCTTTGTTAAAAAATTGCTTCCATTTTCCAAATTCACGAAGATATCATGTAACTATTTTATTTCCAGGAAAACTGAGTGACTCAGTGGCTGTCTTTACTATTACATACATTTTGCATTTTGCTTAGAAGTTATGTTAAAAATCAAGATACCATTAGAAATTAATAAATCCAGTCATAGTCCTTTATCCCACATCCATTTCAAATACTTATATGTAGAAGGTATTCGATGATGAATAATTCCTGCATCTTGTTCTAAATCCAGTCATGCCTATGGATTCTGACTCATAGAACTGTGAGCAGTAATGATGGCTGATACTAATGGATCAAGGTAGGTTCATCAGTTTTAACAAAGGTACCTCTGCTGGGGGAATATTGGTACTGGAAAGACCATGCCTCTGTGGAGGTAGGGGATATAGAATTCTTTGCCTCTTCCCCTCAGTTTTTCTGAGTCATAAAAGGCTCCAAAAAGTAGTCTAAAAATAAAAATAATCAATAATTAGAAAACAAAAAAAATCCAACAAAAGTATTCAAAATTTTGAATGGAAACTTTTTCAAAAGAAAATATACAGGTAAATAAACATATCTAAAGTTGCTCAACATCATTAGTCATTAATGTAATGGAAATTGAAATGATAATATATACTGGTATATATCAATAACATCTATATTAAGACTAAGACTAATTGAAAAAAATCCTTAGAATACCAAATACAGCTGAGCATGACGGGCAATTTGAACTCATACATTACTGTTTGCATGTGACAAAATACAGTGGAAAAGTCTGGCATTTTCTAATAAAGTTAAACATACACTTACCATATGAATTTGCAATTCCAGGTATTTATCTAAGAGTAATGGAAACTTAGGATCACACAGAAACTCCAATGCAAATATTACAGCTACTATATTTGTAATCCCCAAATCTTGGGAATAATCTAAATGCCTTTCTTTTAACTTGTGAATGGAAGAATTGACCTTGGCCAATCCTTACAGTGGCATACTATCCAGAGATTTTAAAAAATCTTCTGATACATGGAGTTCCCTTCGCGCTCAGTGGTTAACGAACCCGACTAGGATCCATGAGGTTGAGGATTCGATCCCTGTCCTTACTCAATGAGTTAAGGATCCAATGTTGCGGTGAGGTGTGGTGTAGGCCGGCAGCTCTAGCTCTGATTCGACCCCTGGTCTGGGAACTTCCATATGCCATGGGTGCAGCCCTAAAAAGCAAAAATAAAAAAATCTTCTGATACGAACAGTAACAAAAGCTTCTGATAAAATATGCGACAGGAAAGAAACAAGACTCTGTAAAGGCTACATGATATATAACTTCATTTTTATTTTCTCCAGAAATTAAAGCTATACAGGAAAAGAAGACAAATCAGTTTTTAGCTAAGATCTAGGTGCGAATCAAGGACAAGACTGATTATAAAGTGCATGGAGGATTTGGGGATTATGTATCTTTCCTATATCTTGATTACGGCAATAGTTGCATGACAGTGCATCTGTAAAACTCATAGAAATGTACAATAGGTGAATTTTATTGTGTGTAAATTAAACCTTAATTTTTGACCACATACAATGATGTTAACAAAAAACTCAAAGTACTACTTCCCTAAAAATATATAAAAATTTCCAAGTAAACATAGATTTATATGATTATCTATAAGATAAATTTGAACTCACTTCACAGTCACTAAAATATGTACAAATAAAAAGACTGAGCATGTTAATTGTGGAGGATGTTGAGTAGCTGGGATGTTCATATATTGTTTATAGAAGTATAAAATGGCAAAACTTGACAATTATTTTTAAAAATTTACTTACAGTGCAAAAATTTCAGCCCTCCATATTTTCATAAAATAATCAAACAAAAAAGTCTAGGTCAAGAATAGTACTATAATTTTTAGAGGAACTTTAGTCATAATAGCCAAACTGGATGCAATATTAATGCTTATTTATACATTAGATTCACACAATAAGATAGTATTCAGAAATAAAAAGAATCTCACTGTTACGTGGTGACAACATGAATAAATCTCAAAATAATCATGCCACGAAGCAAGATACAGAAGAATCTAAGTTAAATAGTTTAATTTATACTAATTTCTAAAGCATATGGAGCTGAGCTACATAATAACAATCATGAGAGTGGTTGTAACTGTTTTCATAAGTTATTATATGGCTCTTGTCAATCTGTCCTGTTACTGTTTATCCTGAAGTCGGTGGGTTTTGTATACTGATAGACTCCTTGGTTTGTCTTAAGTCTGAAGTCAAGGGCAATTCTGTCAGCAACAAAGGACCTCTGTTCCATTCCAAACTAATTTTTCCTCCGATTTCAGGGGCTTATCCCTATACTTGTGCTACTAAGTATATAAAGGTATCCAGTTATATCACTTCCTAGATTTTATCTAATTGTTGAATACATTATGCAGTGTTTAACACACTGCACCCTTAAAGCTGTCTGTCCATTTATCCTTATTTCAGAAATATGAACATATGGCCAACATATACTCGAGCTCATTGATGGTGAAACTTAAATGTTAGTAATATAGTATACTCATAAAAAAGTTATTGTAACTAAGTTCTTACTGCTCCACTTTAGATGGTAAAATATATGGCCTAAGATATTTATTTAGTCACTCTAATAAACACTTCTAGAATACTCTATTTATTCTTTCATAATCCATAAGAACAAAATTGTCTCATTTGTAAATGGAATTAATGATTTCTTACCAAAGTAATTACTGTAAGGATCAAATGAAATAATATATGCAGAGAACTTGGCACAATTTTTGGTCTCTATTAAGTTCTCAATTAATTGTAGCTATTATTGTTTTACCTTAAAAAGTAGTAAAGTTGGGAAAAAGTATGCTTTTTTTTTCTCTAGGCTCTGTTTACCAGGGTTTTTACCTCTAAAACACTAGGTGTGTTACTTAGCTTCAGTCTCTTTTTCCTACCTATAAAAATAGGAACTAGCAACATCTACCCCACAGTGTTTTGAAAAGTACATAATTAAATGAAAGACTTTAACAGCAGCTTGGGAAACCACAAATGTCTATAAAATCACATCAATTGCAGAATTGTTGTTTTATTAATATTTCTGCTTCCTGTTATTATCTGAAACAAACTTCTAGTTTTGCAGCATTTCATAGGGCAATTATAGTGTCTAAAACATAAGTTTTCCCCAAGTTAGATGGAATAATCCATCTTTTGGCCTACTTTAAATAAATTGGGTTAAATTAAGACATTTTGTTTGGCTGCCTAAGGAAATCCAAGTAAGGCTTTCCAAAGCCCGTGAGTGCTCCAAGCATTTGGCATCTCACGGGTGGAAGAAATACCTTACTTGCATTAGCTAAGTAGCTGTGTCCTTCATTGCATCAGCTGTCATCCTCCAGAGTAGCAAGGCACAATGGCTTCCAGGCAGTTTGGGAACAATTGTCATGCCGTATTAACAAACATAAAGAGAACAGTATGTTTTCCTCTGTTATCCAGGGCTGTACTTTTTACTGCTGCCTCTCTAGCCCTTTATGGTACTAAGCAGCAGGCAGAGGGACAGTGATAAGTTGAAGGCGACTTCAGGCTTCACACTGAATGCTAGTGATAACCACATGTTGCCCGGAGCTAAAAGATTAGTTTCCTTTGCTCTTTGTACTCAATATAATCTTATGGGAAAACACTGATGAATGTACCCAGAAGCTGTTTGATTTTGTTTTAAAATCTCCTCGGATGAAGGATCTAAAAATATACCTTGTAGGCTGGTAACAATTTGGCAGAACCATTTGTTAGGACATGTAAATGTTGAACTTCAGCCAAAGGAGAGTGTGGTTCCACATGATGCATGAATTTTGATTATTTATATTTTTATGAAGTTGTTATAAGAAACATGGGGAATTAAAGCATAAATACATAGTAATTAATTACAAGCCAACCAAAATATTAATTCTCTGCAGAAATGAATAGCCTCATCAAAAAGCACATAACCATTTGCAAAGATGCCCAACAAACTCCTGAGAATAATTACCAATTTGAGAGAAGGGAAAAATCAGAATCTACACAGCTGCCCAAGAAATATTGAAAGTGAGAAATTAATGTAGTATATAATAATAAACAATATAATGATATACAGTGTGATCATATTATTGTTATTAATTGCAATAAGTAATTAAATATGAGAAAATTCTTCCAAGTTTGAGGAAAGAATACTGTTAAGTTATAATTATAATTCACATAGGATGCACCTAAATATGCATATCAATTCAACTGTTACTTGCACTTAAGTTACTTCTGTTTGGTGCCTGTTATCACAAGTAATGGAGCCTTTGATTATAATTTGAGTAAAGTCTGGAAAAATCTTAAACATTTGTGGAGTTTTTTTTTTCTTTCCCACATGAAATAATTTCATCTTTTATTCCCCATTTTCTTTTTTTCCCCATAGAACTGTCTTTTCTTTTCATTATATTACTGACCTTATTTATTGATTATTCTAGAGGGTTTTTTTCACATAACTCATAAATGTCCTTATGAATAATTGATATGCGATTCATTTCTTTAAGCGGCTGCACCTGCAACATATGGAAGTTCTGGGCTAGAGGTCAAACTGTAGCTGTGGCCTATGCCATGGCCATAGCATCACCAGATCCAAGCCATATCTGTGACCTACATAGCAGCTTGTAGCAACACTGGATCCTTAACCCAGTGAATAAGGCAGGGATCAAACCCGTGTAGTCACAGAGACGTTATGTCCTTAACCCACTGAGCCATATCAGGACCTCATAGATGCATGATTTGATTGTGTTTTTAACTCCCAGAGGGCTGGTGACCACACTTCTTTCTGTCTTTTCTCGAAAATCTGATAAAATTTTAGACTATTAGGGAACTGGTGAATATATCCTACATGGTGATGATGTTCTTTAGTTTTCAGGTTTAGCATCCTTAAACCAAACTCACATTTGTACACTTGTACATGAGTTCAGTCTGCAACTAAGGAGTCACTATCAAAATATTTTTATTTGGGTTGCTCCTGACTTTATAATTACCTTGGAAGAGAGTCCCATGTAACAGATGATATACATCCAGTCAATATGAATGATATTCTATCTCCATTTACTGTGTTGATTCATTCTTTTGGCAACTTGTAGAGAAAACAGTTTGACTCCCAAGTCTTTAATGCTAATACTGCATTCAAGATTTCTATACTAAATAACAAAATCAAAACAGAATGGAAAATCTGATTAAATCAAATTGCTAATCACAAAGTTATGGAATGAATGATTTTCTTTTTTTTTTCTTTTTGGCATAGGACTAGCAACAATTCCTCACAACTGTACACCCAAACTGTAAGTCCAGTTTGTGGAGTTCCTAATGATATGCTTCTTTGCAGCAAGTCTTTTATACATAAAGAGAGCAGGCAGAAAAATCAAACTGGAAATTTCCATTGTGAAAATCAAGTAGCCTTGTGAAATCAAGACTCAATAACCACTGATTCTTCTATGATCCAACCAATTTTTGTTCTTTTTTAAAATTAGAATATAGTTAACTTACAATATTGTGTTACTTTCAAGTGTACAGCAAAGTGGTTCAGTTTGTCTTTTCAGATTTCCTAAAAGTAGTGTGATAAGTTATTAGGAAATATTTTATGAAAAGATACACAGAATGGAGAATAAAAGTGGAACTTCATCTAAATTTAGGCTTAGTCAACAGAAGGACTAATAAATGAAGGCATTCATTGTACTATGTAGGTGTGAAACATTTCCTTCTGTATGTTTATGCTAGTCATTATTCAGTCTCCTGGGCTCAAACATCAAACAGGTTTCATCTTAACAAGTAAGTTTTTTTTTTTCATGTTATTGGAGTATAGTTTATTTACAATATTTTGTTAGTCTCAGGCATACAACAGAGAGAATTGATTATACATATACATGTACCCATTATTTTTCCCTTAAATAGGTTATTTTTCCTTTAGTCTTAAAGTTTGTATAGGACTGTTCTAGAAGCAGAACATGTAAAATAAAATAAGAATGTTGGATGCTGCATATTTTGAAAGATTTTTTTATAGACATTAAGACTAGTCAGTTAAACCAACAGAATAGAGAGTAGAATAGTGGATATCAGGGGCTGGTGCAAGGGTACAAGCCTTCAGTTATAAGATAAACTTTGGTAGTCCAATGTATAGCACAGTAGCTATAGTTAATAATGCTGTGCGGCACACTTGAAATTTGTTAAGAGAGTAGACCTTAAGATTTTTACTGTGTACACATGGAAAGGTAACTGTGTGATTTGATAAATGTGTTAATTACCCTGATTGTGGTGATCATTTCACAGATTATACATACGTAAAATCACCACATTGTATACTTTAAATATATTCGATTATGTTTGTCAATTATACCTCAATAAAGCTGAAAAATTACAAAATAAATATTTCACTAAATAAAATGTAATGTAGGGGCAATTTATAAAACAGATAAATACAGAACTTTTCCATTGAATTGATGATCCATTAGTATATAGTCTCTCCTTTACCTATCAAGCCCCACATGTGAGTGTATGCAAGACACACAAATATTCATACACTCACAGAGAAGGAGAGAAAGAGAGAAAGGGGAAGAGAGAGAGAAAGCATGGGTGGTCTATGATATTCTTTTAAAGAGGACTTAGATCCAAAAAACCCAGTTTTATTATCTCTGCTCTCTGTTGTTCCTGCTCTCTAGCTGTATGCAAATAAATGTCTTAACATTTATAAAACAAGTTGCTTCATAATTCTAGGTCATACCTAATTTATTTGCAAAATTTTTATGTGTGAAGGCAGTGATAGTGCAGATATGTTCTTAATCAGAAAGAACCACTTAAGTGGACCTGTTTACAGTGACAAACACTAGCGAGTATTAAGAATGATGATGAGTCTAAATAACAATTATCATTAATTGATTCACTTGCAAAAAAAAATTAACTTTGGATACAGTTCTAAACTTATGTACTTTTACTCATTTAATACTCAAAATGATCCTATGGTATAAATATTATTATGACTTCCAAGTTACAGATGAGAGAAGGAAAGCAAAGGTAATGTAAGTAACTTTCAGACAGTAACAAATGCTGAAACTTGAAAACTTCTGCGTGAGATTTCACATTACAGTCCACATAGAATTACACACAAAACTGTTAACAAAGCAATGATATAAAATATAAAACTTTGAGAAATATGTGGAACACATATACACACGAACGCACAGAGGAAACTATATGCCAATTGGAGCAATGTTTAAATGAACACTCACTTTGTTAATTTCTCGGTGATATTTAATGAATATTGGATGATTTTCAGTTATACATTCTCTACAAGTTTTCTATAAATTTAGAAACACTCCGTTACTCTCCATAAGAACAATGCTGTAGTGGGATAATTACAATATATGCTATTGTCGGAGGACTTCATCTCAACTTTATGCCGCTAGATTAATTGAACAGTTCCCATTTTAGCATGTACTATGTAGGGCTTCTTGAAGAAATCACTGTGAATCTCTCCATACTGAAGAAGTTATAAAAATATTTGAACAAACACTGGTATATTCAAAAACAAGATAGCAAACAAACAAACAAATCCATTATTTAAAGCACACCAACATCGTTAGTATCTGATGAGGAAAAATGGTGTTGTGCTGACATCTTCTCCGTAGCTGCACTTAAAACCATCTTGTAATTCCTACGGCGGAAATTTGATGAAATATTATTTTCCAGCCTTACTTTATTATCAAGGTATGGTGAAGTCAAAGCAGTTATTTCCAGAGCACCTGGAGATTTCTTAATCTCTGTACAAATCAAGAATAAGTTTATTTAACGAAAAATTATACTTTGTATTCCTACTTCTTGGCAGGCATCATGTTAGGCATCTGGGATACCAGCTGAAATGATATATAGTATCAGTCCTCAATGGATTTATAGTCTCTTAAGGAAGATCATACAAAAATAAAGTGCAATAAAATATGATGTTTTCATGATAGAAGACTGAGTAACAACATGTGGGGGAAAATACGAAGAACATCTGAATCAGACTTTGATTCAAGGGTCAGGGTTGGATTCCTAGAGGAATGTTAAATTACCTGACTTGCCAAATTTAAACATTGCTTAAAAGTGTACATCATCAGAGAAATTAGCCTATGGGAACTCATGGTAACATGACATCATATACCTTCCTCAATAAACCTTATGCTGTTTATTATGGTAAATATCACAAATGGAAGTGTGATCTGAGATGGGACATGAGAGGAACGTGTGCTAAGCTACCGAGTTTGAAATTGATCCAAAAAGTTATGCAGAATCCCTGAAAAATTTTAAACAGAATATTAATATGTTAATTTTTAGAGCATCTATTTTGCAGACAGTATTGTAGATAGATTGGAGGGGATCCTAATTAGAGGCTGGAAATTAGTGATGCTGCTGTACTCATCCAAGTTTTCAGACATGAGCTTAAGGTAGGACAAATGGTGATAAATTTAAGAATTATTGTGAAAGCAGAAGCTATAGAGAATGATCAGATACAGGGCATCCAAAAAGGCAGCAAGAATGAAGAGGACAAATATAATTCCCAGCTTTTTGTTTTTGGATAAATATGTTCTCGCTACCATTATTTACTTAGAAAAAGAGATACTGGAAGAGAAACACGTGTGGAACAAAAGATGATGAACTTGGTTTCTGACATGCTAGGTTTGAGGCATATCTAGGAAAACCATGTCTGCTAAGCTCCATAAGTAGTGGTTATCGGAGAAGTCTGGAATAAAGATGCAGACTCCAAAGTCATTAAAATTTCGCATGGCAATGAAAGCCATAGGTTTCAGTAAGTTCACTGATTAAAAATGCAGGCATCTAAGGGACAAACTGAGAAAGAATAAACCACAAAGGAGATCAAATCAGATTTGCTTAGGCAAATATGACAGTGGTATCTAATAAAGTGATTCATATAATTTATTGCCTAAGGGAATAGACATTACAGCCAAACTGCCTTGGTTTAAAATTTGGCTCTATATCTACCTAGAAATAGAAATATTTGACAAGTTACTTAAATTCTTTGAACCCTTGTATTAATCTGCCACGTGGGCATGTTACATAACCACCAAGTTTCTGGTAAGATCAGATGCTAAATGATTTAATTCCTGACATAGGATAAGAACTCTAAATGTTAGGTTTTGTTAGCATTTTTACAGATCTAAATGACACATAAAATTTTATTAATTTCAGGTGCACGGCATAATAATTTGGTATTTGTATATTTTTCAGTGTTCACCACAATGTCTAGTTTGCAACATATCTGGTGATTCAATAGTATGCATCAAAATTCTTTAAAAATGTATCACTTTTTGATCAATAATTCCTCCTTAAGTAACCCTAGAAAATAGGAAGAGATGTGAAAAAGTGCTTAAGCATTATAATATTATTTGGTTTGTGGAAATTGTATATGAAAATATGATAGGAATAACACAATGAAACTCATCAAGTATCAAATTTTGTAATGAACAATGGGTGATGCTGAATAATGGAAGGGATGAAAAGAAATGTGAATGCAAGTACAAACTAAGCTGTTGATCTGTGCAATTATAAGACTCAGTGAGTTCTGAAATGCCCAAATTTAACCTATTTAAACTTTGTAAACTTCTATTAGGTTTAACTAAGCTTGAACATTTTACCATGTGTATTTTGATTCCTCACTTTATGGTATTCCATAGAGTTGAGCACTAAGAATGACAGTCTCATTTTTCAAGGAACTTGACTTCAGAGTCAAGGTGAATTGGAGCAATTGATCCTTCAGTTATAGTAAACATTTTGACAATATAAATTACTCAGAAGCCCCCAAGTTTCAGTATTCTGTATTTTTAGCTGCTTACATTTTTAATCTGAGAAACCTAGAAATAAGTCCAAGAGGAAATTTTTTGTTTTGTTAGAAAATGCATCTTTAGGTCATACTTAGAAAACATGGACAACCTCATAAAATATGCCAAAATAGTAACTTCAATATCAATAATAATAATAACAAATAGATAAAACTTTGTACATATCGGTTCTCTACATGTTTTCCTGAATGTTCCATTTAATCTCTTAAAAGCAAATACATAAATAAAATAACATGATATAGCTACTATTATAACCATTATTTTACCTGTTAGGAAACTAAAGCACAGCTCTATTGAAGTATCCAAACTCACAAAGGTGATCCGAACAAGATGGAATCTGTGCTACTCCCACAAAGGCCACACTTCTCAGTTTCAGTCAGACTAGAAGCAGTTCTGTTAGGGTGTGAAGTGCCACGGCCTCTGTCTTCACCTCTGTGCTTAAAACATTTACATTTTGCTACTAGATGAACAATCAACACAAGATCATCTCTCTTAATGAATGTTTAGGTGTATAGTATATCACTGTTGACCGTAAGTACAGTATTGTACAGCAAATGTCCAGAGCTTATTCATCTTGCTTAACTGAAACTTTCTGCCCCTTATAACTCTCCATCTCTCTCTACCACCAGTTTCTGGCAACTACCATTCACTTTTCCATTCTATGAATTTGACTATTTTAGATACCTCGTGTGAGTGGAGACATTATTGTCTGCATATGACTTGCTTATTTCACTAGGCACAGGGTCCTCAAGGTTCATCTGTGTTGCAGAAATTTCCTATTTTAGCTTGAACTATTGTTCATGAAGTGGTGTGGTCAGGCTAAATGTAAACTGAGACTAGTTACATGGGACTTATGAGGCTTCTCTAAAAGTACACATTTACTGAGGGAGAGAAGAGGTATTCAGTGTTTCATAGTGCTTAGGATCACAAAGACCAAAAAAAAAAAAATAATTGAAGACAAAGGATGAAATCTACCTTATCAAAATCAAGGACAATGTCTAATTTATATGGAATCAAGATTTTGAGTCCTGATGCATGTGGGCTCTGAAAGTTCTCATTTTGTGACAAAGTCCTTTAAAAATGCAAGTGTGTTTTCAACTGACAAAGGACAGAGAGAATCAAATAGATTTTCATTTTTGCATATAGCTAAGGATTTGCTAGTAATAATCTACCAAGGAGGCTATCAAAGACCGTTATGATTTAGTATTCCTAAATTGCATGTGTACTATTGGAGGTATCAAGGCTCTGATACAGCAGTTTAATGAGTCATCGGTGTTTACATGCAGATGACCAGAGAGTATGTGTTATACAAGAATGATCTGGTGGTATCTTGACTTGGTCTTGATTTCCATTTGCTGCCTTTTTAACTCATTAATGATAAATCATTATCTGTTTAATATGATGTGGACTGTTTGTATAACCCTAGAGCATGTGCATATTTGCATATTTGTGGTCTGTAACTTTCCCGTAGCTAGGCTTTAAGACATTTATATGCTGTAGTTAAAACACGAATCATCCATATCCTGACTGCTAAAAGAAACAGATATATATTCCTCCAAAAAATGCTTATACAGGGTGATACTTCTAAGGTGATCTGCTAGATGTGGGTTTTCAAAATGCATATGAAAAATTGCAAATAACTTCAAGGTAAGTATAATAAAATGACTCCCCTATTTTAACATTGGTGGAGCTAAAATAAAAGGTGTAATCTCATAGTATAAGCCCTATGATGTATTTTTAAAAAAAATTGATGTACATGTTTTGTTCATTATCTTTTGCTGCATTACAAATTACCCTTAAATTAGGAGCTTAAAAGAACAATAATATTTATTACCACTCAGTGTCTATGGATCAGTAATTTTGAGTGGACGCAATGGGGATGGCTTGTCTCTTCACTGTGATGTCTGGGACTTCAGATGGAAGCCTGGAAGTTAGGGGCCTAAAATTAATTGAAGGCTTGATTAAGACTGGACAATCCATTTCCATGTTGACTCACTCACATGACTGGTAAGTTTGTTCTTTTCTGTGTGAATTTCATATATGAACCTTTCCAAGAGGCTACAAATGTGTCCTCCAGGCATATGCTGGCTTCTCTTTGGAGAGGGTGACCCAGGAGAAAAAGATGGAGAGGGCGAGGAAGCTCCCTGCTCTTCCCCCTTACCTCGCTCTATGCATCACTTCTCTCTGGCTGCTCTTAAATTATGCTGTAACAAACTGGTAATCTCATGAAAGACAGTGTTTCTCTGAGTTTTGGAAACCACTCTAACAAATTAATCAAACCCTGAGGAGAAGGTCATGGGAACCTCTGATTCATAGCTCTTCGTCAGAAGTGTAGGTGACAACCTGGCCTAGTTATAGGTTTTCTGATTTGGAGGGGGTCTTTGGAACCTCCTATGTTACCTATGTTGGTTAGAAACATAGGTAACACCCTGGGTTTTGATTAGTGTCTGGAGTACAAGGACAGTGTTAGAGGACTGAGCCCTCCACTTGATACTATCTCTGCATAGATCTGAATTGGGTTGAATTATTTGACACCCTGATAGTATCTGAGCATCATTTGGTGTCATGTAGGGAACCTGGTCCCTCAACACACACATTGGAATTTGGTTTCAGAACACCTAAGTAAATTCCAGCTTTGGAAATAGGGCATATCAAAGTATTTTCGGATGCATTTTTATGAATTTGGGGGTATTGCTTACTGGTAGTAGGAACATATCCTAGGTTAGGAAGGCCTCTTTTGTGGATCTTATCAGCATCCACGAGAATGAATCCATCAAGTGACTTTTAAATGGAAGTCTTCCTTCAGGAAGTGGTAATATTAAGACAGTTTCTTGGAAAAACAACCCAAAAATAAAAAATAGAAATATATGGTGAAAATGTGACATCTGAAGTTCTGAAGTTATTCAAGTCACTAGGATGAGCTAGAGAAATGTACTCCTCTGAACCCTCTCTTTCACTCCCTTCCCTCCCCCTCTTCCCTTCCCCCTCCCCTTCCCCCTCTCCCCCTTCTCCATCACAATTTGAATCATGTGCTGATGAGGTCTAGAATCAGTTAGTTGAATTAATCATATTAAGAATGCTTTCCAGGGATCAATTGCAAAGAATGAATTGTCTGTAAAATAAAAGCCCATTAGTATCGAAATGCACAAGAAAACATTTTGAGGAAGAAATTCATGTCTAATAAATTTGGATAAAGAAAAGCACAGATATGAAAATGAAGGCAATAGTAAAATTTTAACCAAAATAAGAACTTTTTCCAAGGCAAAACATCACGGGGAATGAATTGAAAAGGTAGACTTAAAATGCAAGAATTTTCTAGAATACCTAAAAGCTAAATAATTACAACTTGATTAAAAATTGTGTAGTTTTTATTTTTTAATTAGTATTTTGTAATCTATTGTATTTGCCATCTATTGTGATTTGTTCACTTTGTTTACAAAGTAAAGTGAATCTATTAATTCTATAATCATGGATATAAGCTCAGTAGCTACGAGCCCCACTTCTTTCCCAGGCAGTCATTTCATAATTAACTCATATGTAATTTATTACTCTATCTCTGTCATCTCTTTTGATGTTTTAGATTTCATTATTATAGAAGAACACTATTTTACAGACTTCTAGAGAAGGTTTATCTCGTTTAGGAATACTATGATAGCAGGGATGTGAACCTCTTTATATATATATATATATTGGCCATTTGTATGTTTGTGTTGTTTTTATTAAGAGAAATGTCTGTTCAAGTTTTTTGTTTATTTTAAAATAATTTTGTTTTTTAATTTTGTTTTTGCTACTGAATTGTAGGAAATTTCTACATACTTTGGGTAGATATCCCTTATCAGATATAATGTCTTGCCAGTTTCTCTTCCATGGTATAGGTTACATTTTCATTTTGTTGATTGTTTCCTCTGCTGTGCAAAGTATTTTTAGCTTGATGCAATTCCACTCTTATATTTTATTCTTGTTACTTGTGTTTTTGGTGTCTATGAAATCATTGCCTATACCAATGTCATGAAGCTTTTTCCCCTTTGTTTTCTTCTAGAAGTTTTAGAGTCCTTTTGTTCATTCTTTGCTGTAACTCTATTAAATTAATCAAAGCTACTGTTCCAAAGCATTTCCTCTCCTCTCTTGTTCCCTGGCTGACCTCTTTTGCTCTGAATAGATAACATCACCAGTTCTAGAGTAAAAGAAGCTTTATGCTGTATGTCTCCATAGGGGGAAAATTGTTCCTTTTTTAAGCATTCCACCTATCTTTTCTTTCTCTGCCAAACTATGCCCACATTTATGTCCCACATTTATGCAAACATCTAAATTCATGATCTGATATACCATTTAAGTTATTTGCTATTATTTATTTTGCTTCTTTATATTATATATTTTAATATTAAATATTTCTTCATGTTAAATATATTTATTCATATTAAATATTTTTCATATTATATATTACCTTTAATCTCTTTACTCTCAGATCTAATCAGAACATTTTTTCTCACTTACCCACTTCAAATACCGACCTATTTTTCATGTTTTCTTTCCACTGACATTCTTCAATGAAGGTTTACTTCTATTTCCTTTCCCTCTTAATTAGTTTCTGTATTGCCTTAATCCTTGCTTCTGACTCCTGCATTCACTGTTATTGTAAAAATGCTCTCTCCAAAGTTATCTATATTCCTGTAATTCCTAAGCCCAACTTCTTTTTTCATTCTTCATGATGTTACTGTAGACTTTGTTACTATTTTCCTTCATCTATCCCCTTCTCCAAGGTTTAAGAGCATCTTTCATCTTATCCGCTTATCTGCCTGACTCTCCTTTTCTCTCTAGTGTGTTAGCTTATCGCCAATGAAAAATCTAGGCATTCTCTAATCATCCTGAACTGTTATCTTGGTCTGTGTTTTTCCTCAAAATTTTCATTTACTCTTCTTGAACCATTACTTTATGTGGATATCATCTAAAGATGAGCATGAAAATCTTAATTCCATCCTCCCACTTCTAATGCATATATACTACATGTTGGTTAACAACTTCAGGAGTTTCTTAGGTGAAATTCAAGACAAATTCCCCCCTGCCCACAACCTCATACATGAAGAGCAAGAAGAAATCAGAGAAGGAAGCAGACCACTCCAGATTAGTGGACGGCACTTTTAATAAGCAATAGAACTTAACACAGGAGGCTTGTCTTGGGTAGTTGAAAGAAGACTATATCTCCACACCTGCCCGCCAGAATCTTAAGAGTTCATATGGAGGCCTTTTAGGGGTTCAGTCACGGATTCAGTCCAGATGGTCTCAATAACATCTTATTCTCTTAAAGCTGTGTCCTTGATGTGGCTCTAGAGCAAGAACTGAATGGAACATACATTCCAAGGACAGGCATAGGTAAGGAGCCTTTGGTGGTCCGGGTCTAATTCTTGCATCAGCTGGTGGTTCCTCTCTTTTCATTACCTCCTCCAACACTACTTCCACCTGTCTGGCCATTCTACTGATACCTTCAATCCAGCCTGTCCATAACTGAATTCATTATTGTCCATCATTAACCAGTTTTTCAACTTGACATCCTCATATTAAGTTTTGGCCTCATGAAATTATCCTTTGTGCCATTCTTTTCGTCATTATCCATAACCTTTTAGCATGTTTTATACTTTACATGGAAAGCTGAGAGGTTATGCATTATGCTCTCTTACTCTAAAGTGGATTATATTTTCTTCAGATAGACAATGCTGAGGGATCGCTTTGATTTTGTCAAGGGTTTATCTTATTATGGGTATGTTTAAATTTTGCCTTTGCCCCCTGTGATGGTTAATTTTATGTGTCAAGTTGCCTGTCTATAAGGTACTCAGATTAGACATTTCTAATGGATGTGTCTGTTAGAATGTTTCTGGATGAGATTAGTATTTGAATTGGTGCACTGAATAAATGCAGTTCACCCTCACCATTGTGGATGGGCATCATCTTGTCCATTAAGGCCTGAATAGAACAAAAGGGGAAGTAGGAAGAAGTGCTCCCTTTTCACCCTGCCTCACTGACTGGGCTGGGACATCTCTTCTCACCTTCTGGAGCCCTCGGAGAGGGGTTTATACCATCTCTTCCACTGGTTATCAGGCCTGCAGACTCAGACTGAACTACACCACCAGCCTTCCTGGGTGTCTCCCTGTCAGATGGATGATTGCAGGACTTCTCAACATCCATAATCTCATGATCTAATCTCTCATAATAAATGTATATATGTATATATGCATATATGTATATATGTATATATGTGTGTATATGTATATGTATGTATATATATGTATATATGTACATATGTGTATACATGTATATACATGCATGTATATATGTGTATATGTATATGTGTATATGTATATGTATATGTATGTATGTATGTATATGTGTATGCATGTATATGTATGTATATATGTGTATATGTATGTGTATATGTATGTATATATGTATATGTATGTATATATGTATATGTATGTATATATGTGTATATATGTGTATATGTGTGTATATGTGTATATACATATATATGTATATACATATGTATATATGTGTGTGTATACATGCATATATGTATATATGTGTATATATGTATATGTGTATATATGTGTATATATATATATATATGTATATATATGTGTGTGTGTGTGTGTGTGTGTATATACATATGATCATCTCCTGTGATCATCTCATCTGAAAGCATAGAAAGGTGATCTATGCTGCACCTTATAGTGGATTGAACTTCTGTTGTCCCACCTGGAAACCCAGACCTGTGATCTAGCCACCTCTCCTTAGAGATGCTTGAACTCTGTCATCTTACCTAAACCCTAAGGTCACCTAACCTCTTCTCCTTAGAAGAGTTTCACATCCAACAACTCTTTCCTCAGGAAAGTGTAGCTGCTTAAAAGTGGGTTTTCTTTGGCCAAGCAATGTCTGTTTCATGTTTGGTTGTTAAGAGCTTTGCCTCATACACAAGTAAATGCAGTGTGAGCCAAAAAATGGGGGGGGCGGTGAGACAGATTTAGGGGCTTCTCTGTGATCTCTTGCCCCACAGGATTTTGCTATTCAAAATTTGGCATTTCTGAACTTCAGTCCTGAGGCTTACAAGACTGATGCTTTCTTCTGTTTTGTTTTTCCAAACTTCCAAGTGGAAAATATCCTCAGGGAAAAAGCTAGAGTAAATGTGGGTTTCTTCACACATTGCTTTCTTTCTCTCAGTAATTGCAAGCCCATGAGTTGTGTGCCTGTGTTAATTCCCTTCCAAAGATTTCAGATGGATGCTTCTTGTATTTTGTTTAGATTTTATGGCTGTCTTTGGCAGGAAGATAGTCAGTGTAGGCTATTTTATTGTAGTTGTCTTCCTCTTTTGGTCTTCTGAGAGATTTTGTGGAAAATTGGTATTATTTCTTCAGGATCGTTTTGATAGAATTAGCAAGTGAAATCATTTGGGCCTGGAAATATCTTTGTCAAAAAGGTTTTGGTAAGAAATTTCATTTTTTGTTAGATATAGGAATATTCAGACTTTC
Source organism: Catagonus wagneri (assembly GCA_004024745.2). Classification (NCBI taxonomy): domain Eukaryota; kingdom Metazoa; phylum Chordata; class Mammalia; order Artiodactyla; family Tayassuidae; genus Catagonus; species Catagonus wagneri. Next base: position 11,790,242 of record PVHT021183666.1, read on the forward strand.
TGGGGTTTTTTTTTGCATTTTCAAGAAATTGGTTCATTCATGTAAGTCATTAAATATTTTGTCATACGGTTTTCATAATAGTCGCTTAGTACCTTTTCACTGTCCACAGGTTTGTTAATATTAGTTGTAGATTTCAAATTTTTAAATAGGAAATAAAATATAAAATTGTATCAAAATAAGTTTTCCTTTCACTTTGCCCTTCAAAAATCCAACTTTTCATAAAATTGATGATATCCTATACAAGCTGTTCAGCATCTTATTTTGTTAATATTATTTCGCAAAGATTTCTATATTAGGACATAAAAGCTTCCTCATTCTCTTCTATGGCTACAAATTATAGATATGTCATGATTAATATGCATCCCCTATTGATAAACATCTAAGTAGTGTTCAGGCTTATTAACAATGTTGCATTGAATAACAATTATTATGTGTAGTTCCACTGATGTATGAATATATCTTTAGAGTAACTTTCTATAGTAATTTCTTAGTCAAATTTTATATGCATTTGTAATTTGAATATTTCCAGATTTTGATCTTTAGCAATTTATCCAAATTTATGCCCCCTCCAACATTGCATGAGAGCCTGTTTCTTCACATCTTGTCTTGCCAACACGATGTAATTAATACTAGTTTGGAAAAAAAAATGGATTCTCAATGTAATTTTGATTTCTGTTCATGCTATTCTAATTGAGATTTTTACTATGTTGAAAAAGTGCTTGTATTTCCTCTTTGTTAAGTATCTATATCCTTTTTCCATTTTCTGTTGATTCTAAACTAATTAATTAATGGATGCTCTTTAAATATGAGAGATACTTTCTTTTGGCCTGAGATAGAAATTACATAACTTTCCCTCTAATTTTTAGTAGGTCTTTGACTTTGTTTGCAATGATTTGCCATGCAACTTTTTGTTAAATTTGTATATAGTAAAAGTCAGTGTTTATGCATGTAGCGAGTGATAATATACTCATTTTCATTGCAGTAAAATATGGTTTTGTATAGATATACTGTGTCTTAAAATATTGTTAATTTTATTTTTGAAGAATGTTTGGAAGTTTCGATTTTAAAGCTCATCTAAATAATGCTTCTCTGGATATTCTTGTACCCAGTCTTTTGGTGAACTTATACATACTTTTCTTTTGGGGGCTGGGAGTAAATTTGTTGGTATTTTTATTAGTTATTTTCATGTTCAGCTTTAGTAAATAATGCAAAATGAGTTTCAAAGAGATGTAAAATTGTTTCACTTTGCCACCATACTTGATATGATTAGACATTTAATATGTGTCTTGCTGGTTTTGGTGTTCATTTCCTTCATTACTGAAGAAATTAAGCACCTTCTCATGTATATGATCAATTTGATGATTTTTTAAAAGTGCCTAGTAAAGTCTCTTCCTGTCTTTTTCTTAGTACTAAGCAGGGCTTCTTATAGTCTAGCTAGAATGCTTGTGATTATATATATTGTAAATATTTAATCTTATTCTATCTTTGTCTTTTTTCCTCTGAGCCATGTCTCTTGATAAACAGAAATATTAACGTTAATCAAATTATCAATCTTTGAACTCAATTTTTTTATTAAATTGTCAGGTTTTTTTTCTTAATGGACAGATGTTTATATGATGTTTATGCAGTATACAGTTCAAGATATCTTTGTCTTTTCAAACTTCATAGAGGAATTGTCTTACATTATTTTCTTGTAGATTTATTGTTTTTCTCTTCTCATTGACATTTGGAATCCACCTGGAATTGTCTTTTGTGGGTAGCGTGAGGTAAAAATCATTTTTTCTCTATAAATATCCAAATACCAAGCATAATTTATTGACTATATCAGCATTATCATTAATCAAGTATCTTTATATGTTTTTGTCTGTTTCTGGGCTCTATTTGCTTTCGTTAATCAATTTATCTATCCTCATACAAGTATACATTTCTTCAAAAATTAGAAGAAAAATTACTAAGTAATTAATTTGAAAATACTAGTTTTATATTATAATCTTAAGTTTTACTCAGTCATTGTATAGTAAATGAACTATTATGGAATTGATTTTTCCCTCCCATTTTTAATCCTTATAATTTGATTTTATTTGATTGTATAATTCATTTGTGTCTACATTTAAAGTGTTCACTATGTTCAGACCTCTGTTGATTCCTTTAAAATATTTTGGCCTAAAGATAAGGAAGTCAGCAATTCTTAACACTTTTTTAACCATTTTTTCTCTTTTCCTCTGTTAGTTATATTGTTACAACTTTGTCAGACCTGACACCACTTCGATTCCGTTTTGGGACCACTGTCCCCTTGTTTAATTATTTATTTGCTTATTTGCTTTTTAGGGCCACACCTGTGGCATATGGAAGTTCCCAGGCTAGGGGTCAATTTGGAGCTGCAGCTGCAGGCCTGCACCACAGCCAGAGCAGCACTGGATCTTTAACCCACTGAGCAAGGCCTGGGATCCTCATGGATACTAGTCGGGTTTGTTACCACTGAGGTAGAGTGGGAACTCCTGTCATGTCATAATTCCTAAAGACAGGCATATTATTTCTTAATATCAGTTATTTTGCCTTTGTAATTCTCTCTTGATTTTCTCCCAGTGGATTATTTATAGAAGAATGGCCTTTGGAAAATATGTCCCTTCTTCTTAGGTATTTAAAACAATGCTTTAATTATGCAAGATAAGTGAGTTCTAGAGATCATTTTATATAGCATTTTGCCTGTAGTTAGCAATACTGTATAAAAATATGGTAAGTGGCTACATCTCCTAAGTGTTCTTACCACAATAGAACAAACAAAGAAATGAAAAGAAAGGGTGCAGGGAAACTTATGGAGGTGATGTGTGTATTTAAAACTTGATTGTGGTGATGATTTCACAAGTGCATATGTATATCAAAGCTCATCAAATTATATATCAAGTTATATACTTCAAAGATGTGAAGATAGCTTGGCTGGATATTTTTGTTCTGTTTTCTTCCTTTTTTTTATTGATTTATTAGGCATTTCTCCCACTATCTTTTAGTGTCGAATACTGCTTTGCAAAAGTCTAGGCCAGTCTGTGTTTTGCCCAGTAAAATTATTTTATGTTTTTGCTTGACTCTTCAAAATATTTTATTTTTTTATTTTCTAGGATGTGATTTAATGCTGGTCTTCATGGATCAATATTCCATGAAATATGCTATATTTAAAATGTAGATTCAAGTTTTTCTTTTAATTTTGGGGAAGTTATATATGAGAAATTATGTTCTGTTTCGTTGTTTAAATTTTATTGTTTAGGGAATTTGATTGCATATGTATATAAATTGTCCTTTCCTAAATATATATCTTTTTACCTCTTTATTACGTTTTTCCTTTTAAAGTTTTTTATTTCATTAACATTTTCACATATTTTCTCCAAAATTCTTAGTACATTTTCAATATTGTTTATCATCCTTAGTGTCTTTTTAAGTTTGCTTTCTTTTTGTGACAGTTTTATTTATTTATTTATTTTTGCATCTTTTTTGTGCTTTGACAACACTGGAGCACACGGCTGAAATCCTTCAGATGTATCTCTATATTTTATAAAAGTTCTTAGATTTTTGGTATGTTTTCTTAGTTTTCATATAAGTGATTGATTTTTGTTGCTGTTATTGTTTTGTATTTCATCCGTTGCAGAACAATTTTAATTGTCCTATATTTCATAAAAACATTTCTCTAGAAAATATAACAAAAAATATCTGACTTTTTAAATATCTCATCCATTTTTGACTCGTAGTATCTTTATATGATCCTTCGCTACCTCTTTCCAACTTCTTATTTCTGAAGCATGTCTGTTCCACCTGGATCAGCTATTTGAAACAAATTCCTATGGGGAAAGAAGCCAGAACCTGTTCCTGTCTTATAGGAACTTGACTCAGGATGAGATTGTGACCCAATGAGACTATTAGACTTCACTCCCACTAACAGATGTTAATAAGAAACTGGAGTTTATTCAAGATACAAAAATAGCTGCTCTTTCTTGTCATTCCAGGGACTTCCTTTAAATATGGTTTATCTCTGTGATTCTTTCATTAGCTTGGATTCTTCTAATTCTTTGAATTTAAACTCATGTAGGAAAGATTCTAATTCCAGCACAATCACTTGTCCCTGTTCTTCCAAACAAGAGATTTATGTTTTTCATCTCAAATGAATTCGCCACCTCTGATAAATATACTTCTGTCACTAAAACCCACAATTGCGGTATTTCCCTCTTTTACTTCGCTTCAGTTTGCATAGCCTACTGCTCAGCCTCTACTTTTCCTTAGAGATTTCCACTCATTTTGTAACTTAGTGGTTTCAGTCTCTTAGTATCTTTGTGTCTGTTTCTCAGTGCTCACATTGCTTGGGGGAGATTTTTGAGGATGATAATGGGAAAATGTTATTTTTTAGTTTGCCATCTTCAAAGTGGATGTCCCTGTTTCTTTTACTTCCATCTTTATCTTTCATTTGTGACCTACCTAATACTCTACATTAAACTGCAGTATTCTTCTGCTCTTTATTTTTTGTCTTAGATTGTAAGCTTCAGAAGGCAGTTTTTAAACTCATTTAGATGATGTGAAGTACTTAGCATAATGTCTTATACACAAAGAGGAGGTAACTATTCAGACACAATCAATGATGGTTGAGAAGACAGATGATTTACTTCTATGATGTTTTTTTTAAGTTTAGTCTTGGAAAACTTTAAGATTTACCAAAAGGAGATTGATTATAAAATACCAAAGTCAGTTTTTTTTTTATGTTAGTATATGTGAGATTTGTAGAATGACAATATAATTTAGGTTAAAATTATTGAAAAGGCGGAACAAATTTCAAGTTAATTGAATTGAGTATTGTAAAACTACTAATACATCTGATCTTATTTGAAAACTGGAATGATCAGGACTGCTCTGACTTCTGATCTGTGTTGAATTGAATTGAGTTCAATTCACAGGAAAGGAAAAAAAAGTATTTCTCTGATTGAATCAAATTAAGTAAATTTTGCTAAATTAAGTAAGTTGGTTTGGATTGTTATAGTTTATTATGCTTTGATCAGATGGAATCCAAATGAAAATCTGTAATAGAATGATATGGATTAGGTAAGTGAGGCCTGGAATGTTCTGAATTGAGCAGAATGTTGTAAAATGAGCCTGGTCTAGGTGATATGGTGCACCTTAGTTGAACTGAAGGAGATATCTTATCTGGAAATAATTTAATAGAAAGTTCTTTCTTATAGAATTATTCTGAAATACACGTACTTACAAAATCAAACAATTCAAACATTTTAAGAGAGAAAAATCACACATACTAATTTTATTTTAACTGTCTTTTTTGCCCATTTCAACTCACAATTTTGTAATTAAGTACTTTTTCTGATCTGTTATTCTGGCATTATTAACTCTTCATGGATACAAAATAATTCTAAGCAGCTGGATTATGTATTCATAGGAGAAAGCCACATTTTTATTTCTCATGATGTCTCTCTCAAGTAAAATATTCCCTTAATTTTGTCTTAAGAAGCCACCTCACTACAAAAATAAAAATAATTTATTTACTTTTAAATTTTTTATTAAAGTATAGTAGATTTAATAATTTACTTTTTGAAGTTTTTCTATGTAAGAATTTTAAAGAATCCGTATAATATTTTAGTGAGGACTCAGGAGTTAATATGAACCCAGTTGCTATGGAAATGTCAAGTTCATTAACAACAACAAAAAAGAAGGTAGGTTGGTTCATTATGAAAAATAGACATTCTAAGTTTTAAATACTTGAGATGATCTAGACAAACAAACAAAAAGGAAAGTACAACATAATGTAGAGTTCCTATTGAAATTGAAATCTTGTATCATCACAAGACATAAATAAGACATTCTAATATTATAATCTTGACATTTAATTGCAATTACCTCCATTGACTACAGTAAGAAAAGTATTTTCTCTTTCTTCGGCAGAATTTTATGTTGAAACTTATCCATCAGTGTGACATTCTAAAAATTCTGACATTATGCCTATTTGTAAAATTTCTGTTTCTGTTTATATAAGGTAACTCTCTTACATGTAAAGGGAGTTATGCATTAAATCAAAATATTGACCAAATAATAAAGGAGCATCGTTCTAAAGGTCTGTTTCTGTTTTTCAGGGAAAAATAGAATTTCCCTGCCTTTATTAAAAAAAATAGCAACTATTAAAATATTTTCATCAGCTAAACCATAATCACCTATTTTGTATAGCTAGCTCATTTAAATATAATTTTGTATGTTAGATTTTTTTTTATACTATAGTTTTTTACTCTTCACATTTAAAATTCACCTTTAGGAATAATGAAAATTAATGCAAAAATAAATGACTGTGACCCAATTAAACTTTAAAACTTTTGCATAGCAAAGGGAATCATAAAAAATAAAAAGACACCCCACAGAACAAAAGAAATTCTTTGTAAACAAAGCAATTGACAAGGGATTGATCTCCAAAATACACAAACATCTCATGCAGCTTTATATAAAAAAGAACTTATCAAAAATGGTCAGAAGGTCTAAATAGATATTTCTCCAGAGAAGACAGACAGACAACTAAGAAGCACGGGAAAAGTTGCTCAACAGCACTAATTATTAGAGGAATGCAACTCAAAACTACACTGAGGTATCATCCTAACACCAGTCAAAATGATCATCATCAAAAAGTCTACAAACAATAATTGTTGGATAGGGTGTGGAGAAGAGAACCCTCTATAATGCTGGTGGGAATATAAATTGCTGCAACCACTATGAATAACAGTGTGGAGGTTCCTTGAACAAAGCAAATATAGAACTATGATGCAGCAATCCCACTCCTGGGCATAGATCCTATGAAAACCATAATTTTAAAAGATGCATGGTTTCCAAAAGGGTGGGGGAGGGAATGGGATGGTAGAAGGGTCTGGGGTTAATAGCTGTAGATTGTTGCCTCTGGGCTGGAAAAGCAAGGAGATACCACTGTATAGCACTGGGAACCGTGTCTAACCACGTGTGATGTGTAACCCTGTCACCACGCTGTACGGCTGGGTATAATGTAAAAAAATAAAAATAAATAAATAAATGAGCAAAAAAAAAAAAAAAGATGCATGCACCTCAATGTTCCTTGAAGCACTATTTACAAAAGCCAAAGACATGGAAGCAACATAAATGTTCATCAACAGATGAATGGATAAAGAAGATGTCATTTGTACAGTGGAACACTACTCAGTCATAACAAGGATAAAATAATGCCATTTGAAGCAACATGAATGGACCAATATCTTAGTATATTAAGTGAAGTAGTAAGTCACAGAAAGACAAATATGTGAGATCACTAATATGTGGAATCTAATGAAAAATGATAAAAGGAACTTATTCACAAAACAGATTCAAAGATTTCAAAACCAAATTTATGATTATCAAAGGGGAAACATTGTGGGGAGGGATAAAATTGGAGGTTTTCATTGACATATATACCTACTAGATGTGGAATGGTGAGTAATAAGAACCTGCTATATATACCACAGGGAAATCAACTCAATAACCTGTAGTGAATATAAAAGAGTATGAAAAGGAATGGATATATGTATATGTATAACTGATTCATTTTAGTGTATGCCTAAAGCTAATCCATCCTTGTAAGTCAATTATACACCAGTAAAAATTTTTAAAAATTAAAAAAAGAAAAGTCGGATATAATTGTCATGCTTTCCTCTGTAGTATCACTTTTTGATTTAATTTGATTTGGGTTTTGTTTTTGTTTGGCTTGGGGTTTTTTGGTGGAGGTGAAGTGAAGTGAAACTCAGACAAGATATAGCCTCAGTGACCACTGATACTAACAGATAAAGTTATCTGATTCTGACAAAATAAAAATATTTTGAGCTGAGACTAGAAATATAAATTTATACACACCTCTTCTTATACATACTACAGGTTGAGAACATTGGCATTACTCTTTCCTATGCATCATGGTAGGAGGTATTTTAACTATTTTGAATGAAATCCTAAAGAGGGTAGGGGAAATAATATTAAACAGATTTACAAGGTCTGGGTTTCAAATCTGATTCTACTATTGAAGAGATGTATGACTTTAGGCAACTTGTTTTTTAGTTTTTTTGATTCCCAGTTTCCTTGACAGTAAATGTGATATTATCAGTCTCAAAAAAAAAAATGAATTATCATGATTAAATTATAAGATCTAAAAAAATTACCTGGAAGAGTATAAGTATTGAATAGATGTTACATGAATTGGAAAAACAAAACTGCTTCAGTGAATATGACACTGAAAGAAAAATCCTGATAGAAAAATCTGTTCTTTAATTAAATAATTTGAGTTGTAAGTTTTCCAAAGTACTACTGCTATTAATTTTCTTCTAGTTATATGTTATGGGAACTTCTTTTTCTTTTAACTCACTAACTTAAAAGTATTCACTGTTGTCTACTTGACAACATACTAATTCCCATTAGGAAAATATGCTTAGAGCTCCTCTTCCTATATATTATTATATAATATGATGTTACTATATTACATCATATTTTTTAGCTTTTCTGTTTTATTTTCTCCAAATTCTTTTTACTGAAGAGATTCTAAGTATTTTTAAGTCCCTGCTATGTGCTGAATCTAAAGGGAAAGTTTGCCTGGGGAAATGAAATTGAAGAAGAGAGAAACTATTTTTTCATTTGTTTTCAGCTTTTACATACTTTATTATTGGGGCTTCCCAGATTTTAAAAAGTAGAAGATCTAAAATATAAAAGCATTTTGATGTCCCAGTTACTTTTCACTAGCCTATGTCAATAATTATTTTATAGAAATTTAGATAAATATTAATCCTGAGTTCTTTAATCCCTATGAAGGAATTGTGATGTTAGCTTCTATTATGTTGCGTCTGATTACAATTAATCAGGAGGCCTTTCACCAACAACCACAGTCGGGAAGAATTCCCCACTAAGCTTTGTTTTGAATAAGAACTTATTCCTTCCACCCAAAAGTCAAGATGCAAAAAAGAACCAGTTTTGCCAAGTAACACAGAAATATATGCAACATGCAAAGATTGTTTGGTATGGGTTGAAGAAATTAAATAATTATATTGTGTCAAGCTGAGGACATAAAGGCAGGACACAAAAAGGAATCTTTGGTTGCTCAGAATAATCTAATATTCATTGAGCAGAGACTGTATGCCAGACAATTTTATCTCATCATTGTCACAATAATTTATCAGAGGGGGGGAAAAGGGATATACTGGTTTGACAACAACTTAAATCTCTTTAACCAGGGCTTTCCATATCCCTTAAGTATTGAAATTGTCATTGTCCTGGGACCTGAAAATATTTGTTGTGTGTGTGTGGTCTGCCTGGAGAGACATGCAAAGTATAATCAGGAGTGTTCTCCCTGGAGGTTGAGGAATGAGCCCAATTGTTTACATCAAAGCTTATGCAGTGATAAATTCATACTTAGGAATATCAGGCAATATATGAAGTAGACAGAGACCAGAAAGCTTTTTCAGTAGAGGGTCAGATCGAATATCTTAGCTTTACACCTCATGTAGTCGTCATCATCTTTGCCACTGTAGAACAAAGTTAGTCGTAGATGGCATGTAACTGAATGGGTTTACATGTCTTCTACTAACACTTTATTTACAAAATCAGACAATGGGCAGGATTTGGTCTGTGAGCCAGTGTTTACTGAGACACATAATATGCCAGTAAACTTTATGTGTATGAAAAATTATTGTGCTATTCCACCTGTTAATCTTTTTTTTTACTGTGTACCATGTATCTTTAAGAAAATGCCCATAACTTCCATATATCTATTGGGTGACTAGCATTATGTTAGTTTTTATCACTACAATATTCCTTTTCAATAGCTTATGCCCTCAAATGTTCCAGCCAGCACCCAAAACTGCTCCCAGTATTTTTTTGTCTACTGGTATTCACACCCTGTCTACTCCCTTCCTGTATTCAATTAGGAAAAACTTATAGCCAATAGATATCACAGAGATGATCTTTTGAAATTTCTGTGGATATGTCATTTTTAAAATGCTGATTTCCACCTTGCATTCTCTTGGATCATTTGCTCTGATGGAAGCCAACTTCATGTCATGAACCCTATGGAGGTATTGAGGTCTTCTGTCAACAACATTAATTTGCCAGCCATGGGAGTGAGCTGACTTAGAAACAGATCCTCAAACCACAGTCATGCCTTCAGATACCTGACCAACATCTTGATTACAACTTCATGAGGGACCCTGAACCTGAAACACTCAACTGAGCCATTTCCTGATTCCTGATACAAAGAAACTATGCAAGATACTGCTTTAAGTCACTAAATTTTCGAAGTTTTTTTTTTTTTTTTGTCCTAGCAGTGATAACTCAGAGGCCATGTATAGATGAAGAGGTAGCAAGTGTTTTTTTGTTTGTTTCTCTGTAAATGGCCAGATTTTAAATATTCTATGCTTTCTAGGCTCTGTAACAACTATTCAGCTGTGCCATTGTAGTGTGATAACACCCACAGGCAATATTTCAGGGACTCAGCATGGGTGTTTTAATAAAACTTTATTAACAAAACAGATGATGGGTCAGTTTTGGTGTGTGTACCAGAACTTTTTGATCCCTGTTGCATCTGGGAAAAAATCAGAGAGTTTGAGTAACATCTCCACAAAACTAATACTCAGTTTGCTCATTTAATGGGAATCATCAAAGAAGGAATCTTAAGGAAGGATGGCTTTCTTCACATTTTTTTATCAGATTACTATTTTATTTTACTTTGACCTAAGTTATTTTCTTATACAGGTGTACAACATTTAAGTGTAGAGTGTAGAATAATTTTTTGTCCTGCAATAGCCCACTAAAACCGAAGACTCAGTTTTCACATGGTGTTCTCTGCAGCTATTCTAGGGTTATCTTTTAAAGTTCTTAACTTTCATCAGAGGGAAGAAATTTAAAGATGGATTGAAGATACAATAAAAAATAGCAATAGGAGGTTTAATGGGCCTTTTTTCTGCCAATAAAAGGAAGACAGCATCACACTCATCTCTACTCTTCAATTACAGGGAAGGTTTCTCAGAAGCACCACACCTACATGGTTATTTATAACATCAAGACACTGAATTTGAAATGGGCAGGATTCTCCATTCTCACTAATAAAATGTCTATTGGCAATATCTGTTTAATAAGCATAGCAGCAATTTGACAGGTAAAAACCTAATAGAGTTGTAAAATGATCTTAACACTAAATTCTATATATGTTTTGAAGATATTTTAATTGACAGTTTTTATTAATGAGAATAACCAGGTACTTCAAGCAAAGATTACATTTTTAGAAATTCAGATTAACAATAGAACCTTTAGAAACTGCTTTGAATTTGAACCTGAGAGACTGAAGTTGTAACCTTGCCAAGGAACTCCACTTTCAAGACGTGAGTGGATGGCCCGTGCATACAGATGTCTGTTTAGTTTTTGTGCCTGCCTCCATCCACCTCAAGATTATACTTTCTTTTGGAAAAAAAAAAAAAAAAAGATATGTCTCTTCTAGCTTTTGTTCTATATATTTCCAAAAGTGAAAAATAATAAAGTGAGATCATGGCTCATGTAAAGCAGAGGGCTTCAATCAACCTGTCAAAGTCAGTGAACAATTTCTTTGCTTGAAGTGCTGCCAAGACTACATCAAATCTCAGTTTCAGTATATTCCAAAAAAAATAGGGGTTATTCTAGAATTTTGTTGTGACAAACAGTGGTAGAATTATTAAAAAACAACTTGGACATGACATTTTTGTGATCAATAATGACTATCAAAAACTGTGCTTTCATTGAATGGATTAATTTGCCATTCATACGCTTTGACTGCTGTGAATCAAATAGGCTTTGTTAGTGTTTTTCACATGGAGCTTTAAGGTGAGTTCCTTATTTAGTAAAAGATCTTTGTCTAAAAGGTGAATTGTGTGACTTTGGAAAAATGGAAGTAGATTAGGCTGTTGATCTTTGATCTTTTAAGAACTTTTTATTTTTTTTGTCATTTTAGGGCTGCACCTGCGGCTTGTGGAAGTTCCCAGGCTAGGGGTCTAATTGGAGCTACAGCCGCCGGCCTACGCCACAGCCACAGCAACGTGGGATCCTCCGAGCCACGTCTGCAACCTACACCACAGCTCACGGCAACGCCGGATCCTTAACCCACTGAGCAAGGCCAGGGATCAAACCCGCAACCTCATGGTTCCTAGTCGGATTCGTTAACCACCGAGCCACGATGGGAACTCCAAGAACCTTTGTATAATAATTTTCTAGGGGTAGGACAGTAGACAAAAAAAGTCTTAATTGAATCTCCTGAGAGTTAACATTTAGGAGCATTAGACTTAAAATTATTCAAATGACTTAAGGTTAAAAGTGAACATGTGTCAAAATAAAGACCAAATACTGAGATCCCAATCATCTATTTTCCTTATGTAACACAGCTTTAAATAAATACAGGGATACTGAGTTTGGGGATCTCAATATTTGGTCCCAGTAGACCGAACTGATAAGAGACAACTCGTACTACAGTGAATTCTGCCACTTAGCTTACGACCTTGACCATCATAAGGATTATGAATTGGCCTAAAATATAAATTGGTATCACAGCCAATTAACTGCACATGTTATGCAATGTCATTCATATATATATTTGATGTTCATAATAATGAAAGTTCATTCATCCATAATCCAGAAACAATTAGATCTGACCTAGTATCAGTTCCACAAATTTTTTGCTGTGTGACTCTGGTCAAATGGTCCTGAATGTGAGTATCAGAGTTTATATGAGGATCAAGTTAGGTACTATATTGGTTCCTAATAACAGAATAATCATTTTTAGAAAGCCATTATCACTGTGGAGTCAATGATGTATGGAGATAATTAAACATTTTAAAGATGACTCTCATGGTCAAGGGAGCATTTTGCATAGTCCTTTGAATATTATTCAACCTCTATATGGTAAAGCCTGACCTAGTACACTGCATTGAAGTTCATTTCATTTCCTTATCACATTGATTAGAGTGCTTTGTTTCATCAGACCTTATGGTTCTTGAGGGATCATGTGTAATTTTTTTCTACCACATTTCCCTTACCTAATACACCAGTAGGTACACAAAGACCCTTAATAAACTTAATGTGTAGAAGAACTTCCTGAAGAACAGGTACCACCTGACTCTCACTCACAAAGTAGTCAAAACAGCAACTCTGGAGTTCGCACCGTGGCGCAGCAGAAATGAATCCGACTGGAAACCATGAGGTTGCGGGTTCGATCCCTGGCATCGCTCAGTGGGTTAACGATACGGCGTTGCCGTGAACTATGGTGTAGGTTGCAGACGCGGCTTGGACTGGTGTTGCTGTGGTTCTGGCGTAGGCCAGCAGCTGTAGCTCCAATTAGAACCCTAACCTGGGAACCTCCGCATGCCGGAGGTGCGGCCCTAAGAAGACAAAAAGAGAAAAAAAAAAAAAGAAATCAGCAACTCTGTGTATCTGTCTCTCTCTCTCTCTCTGTGTATGTATCTTATCTATCACATACTACAAAGATTTCTTTTGCAGGTTAAACCCTATGGAAAAATCCTAGAGGATGGAAAAATATCCAGGAATGTGGACTGTCTAAAGATAAGAGTGAAAGTATACAGATGTTATTGCTGTGGCTGCAGCTCTTACAAACAGCTTTGTGACATATTCTCCTTTTAGGCGTATGATTGATTTTGAGAGAATTTATATAATTATTGATTTCTTCTTTGCTTATCTTCTTTTTAGGCAGATATCACTCATGCATCCTTTCACTTTTGTATTTAGCACATTACCAATCATGCACATAATTTGAATTGTTAAGTCTAAATTACTGAATGTATGTAAGAAATGATGATGGTTGAGAAAGTAAAGAGTAAGGCAATATTTATAAGAAGGAGTTAGAGTGGGAAAGAGAAGGGTGATATAGGAGAAGAATAAAGAAGAGAAGAAGAAAGTGGGATGGGGATTACTATTTCATTATTTTTCTAGCTCTGGAATTTACAAGGCACAGAGCTGAGGGTGGATGTCTACTTTAAATAAATGTGTAAATTAGTAAAGCAGAATTTACATTTCCTGGATTTACTGTCAATATAATACTAGTGCTAATAAAAACAGCTTATTTAATGCTATGCTAAATCGTATTAGTGGATTTTATATTTTCTTACATAGATGAAGTTAACTGGATCTCTTTCCTTACCTGATTCTGTATTAGGTATATTAAGCAATCCTGATTTTATGTATGTGTATATATGTGTGTGTGTGTGTGTGTGTGTGTGTGTGTGTGTGTGTGTTAAATATATATATATATTTGTCCTTTTGTCTTTTTAGTGCTGCAACCACAGCCTGTAGAGCTTCCCAGGCTAGGAGTAATCTGAGCTGTAGCTGCCAGCCTATGACACAGCAATGCCAGATACAAGCTGCGTTTGCGACCTATACCACAGCTCACACTAACGCCAGATCCTTAACACACTGAGCAAGGCTAGGGATCAAACCCACGTCCTCATGAATACTAGTCAGATTTGTTAACTGCTGAGCCACAATGGGAACTCATGATTTTATATTTATTTCATTTATTTGATGCCTGACTTTGTCTCTGGTCATTTATTTTCTCACACTAGAGAAAAAAAATCACAAAATAACACTTAAAAATGCAGTTTTAGAATTCTGAATAAAAGTGTCATGTGATTGTAAATCATTTTCCCAGATCTTTGGAAAGTGTGTGTGTATGTGTGTGTGTATTTTTGCATATCCACTTGTTAGAAACATCAAAGAATTTGTCACACACTAGTTCAGATTCCTTTAAATCAGAGTTTCCATATAATAGAGGTCAGTTTCAACTGTTCTATGATATATTGTGAAGGTGATATTAATATTTAATGACTTTTAAAAAACTCACATTAATTTATTCAGAGAGCTCTAAGTTTGACGGTGCCAGAAAATGTATGTTATTTTCTTTCAATGTATTATTTTCCTTATTTTTCTTTTATATTAATAAATGGCCATTTTACATTGTATATTACAATGTATGGAAATGAATATCTGACATTGTGCAATCATATTATTTCTAATGGAGTCATTTTATCATTAGTTTTTATCGATGATATTAAAAAAAATATGACCTTAAAATCTTACATTTGCTAGAGAATGAAAGCATGTGTCTCTGAACCTCTAATTCCTGAACATTAATTCTTGGAATTTAATGCCCTTTAAATTCATTATGTCTTTCCTTCCTTTAAAAGAGGCTAGATTGCTCTTCTAACAGTTCCATTTCACTCAAGTATTTGACTACTTTTCATTTTCTTTTTATCCTGGGCTGACATCGTTGCAGAGTCTTTCATTTAGTTTGAGTTTTCTAGAATTAAGAAATGGTCATCCTGGAGTTCCCTTCATGGCTCGGTGGTTAACGAATCCGACTAAGAACCATGAGGTTGCGGGTTCGATCCCTGGCGTTGCTCAGTGGGTTAAGGATCCGACGTTGCCGTGAGCTGTGGTGTAGGTTGCAGACGCGGCTCAGATCCCGCGTTGCTGTGGCTGTGGCGTAGGCCGGCGGCTTCAGCTCCTGTTAGACCTCTAGCCTGGGAACCTCCATATGCACGGGTGCGGCTCTACATAAAGGCAAAATGCCAAAAAAAAAAAAAAAAGAATTGGTAATCCTGGACATTGATCACAGTACATCAGGCTTACAGAATCAGGCTCTTATGTGTACCTTTTTGAAGGGGATAAATGTGTTTTAAATTACATTTATTAGCTAATGATACTCAGTAAATATTCACTGAATTATTAGTATTTGCCAGACACATCAGTGACCCGTTATGTCAGAGATTCAGGGTATCTATGGTATGGGCAATACAAATATGTAATTAATAGTCTACTTGAGAGTCCTGTACTGTATTCTTTGGGTCAAATCCAGTCCACAGTATGTTTTTCTAAACAAAGTATTATTGAAATATTTATTATCTTAACGTGAGGAAAATGTTTCCTAGACCTTTGTATAATTGGTTACATTGGATGAAATAGAATATATTCATCTACTTTCATACTTACTGTTTTTGTGTTAATTTTTATGAATGGTGAACAATAAACTGTACACACGTACAAATATATATATATATAGTTACATGTACATATGTATATATATTTCCTAATTATACATTGAGCATTAATAGAATTTCTTGATGATGTAGTTTAAGCAACCGAGCTTAATTATTTTAATTGAACTGAGACAAAAAATAAAGTCGTAGGTCACTGCAAAGAT
Source organism: Catagonus wagneri (assembly GCA_004024745.2). NCBI lineage: Eukaryota > Metazoa > Chordata > Mammalia > Artiodactyla > Tayassuidae > Catagonus > Catagonus wagneri. The sequence continues at coordinate 11,806,485 of PVHT021183666.1, forward strand.
CATGGCCAGATCTTTGTTTTTTTTGCTTTTTAATACCTAAATAATTATTTTTATCACAAATCAGCGTGAGGGTTGGAGGGTATGACAGAAGGAAAAAGGGGCAACCTAGGAGGCTTCATCAGACAGCATTCTTCCCAATAAGCCTATTCATCCACTATTTTTTGTGATCTGTCATTAATTCATTTAAGATCAAAATAATCAACCATTTTTTAATGTTGTTTTATTTACTTTTTATTTCTGCTCCTCATAGATTTAAGCAAGGGATTGGCACCTAGGTAACGTGCTAACAATACTTGTTGAATTGTTTTGTAATCCTTCTAATGGCATCTTTGGTTTCTAGAATTAGAGCAGTTATATTTTAGAAGTAATTGTTTGCATAACACTTTTATTCAACTTTCACATAAACACAACATAGACCAATGATTCATTAGATCTTCAGTTAGCATGTATAGATAGTGACTCATTTCCTCACTACATGACAGAATTTTTTCCTTCGCTAAAGTAAAAGACGGTAGCTGTGATTATGGAAGGCAGCAAGCTCCACTGAACCAAGATATCCAGTCAGGGAAGGGAACAGGGGGAAAATACATTACCCCCTCCTGCCTTCTCAACTGTTTTGTCTGGGTCATTGCCATAGTCTCCTAACCGATGCCCTATTTCTTCTGTGTTCCCCTTATGTTTGTCGTCAGTACATAGCTGGAGTGATCCTTCCAAAGGGAAGTCAGACCATATCACTTCTCTCCCCAAAATCCTGAAATGTTTTTTCACTGCAATTGCATTAAATGTCAAAGTTCTTCTAACAGTTTAGAGAGCCCTGATTAATTTTTTTTTCTGTTAATATTCCTTTTACTCACCGTATACTGTGCTTTCTGACCTCATGTCCTTGTACTTTCTCTGGCTCACTCCACTCTAGTCACACTTGGGGCTCTGCCTTTAAATTCAGACTTGTTCCTCCCTTAGAGATTTTGCTTAGCTGTTGTTCTCTTATAACAGTATCTGTTTTGCTTAATGTCTCATTTTCTTCAAATTTTCTTTCAAGTAGTGTCTCCTCATTGAAGCCGAACTTGACCACATGATTAATATTGTAGCCCACATTTATGTTGACTGATTTCTAATACCCTGCCATAAATTTCCTTTATATGCATAGCACTCCTCACCCCCTAACGTATTATAGAGTACCCTAATTTATTTTACTTTTAGTTTTCTGTTTATTGTTGCTTAGTCTCTGCTGGAATGAATTTAAGGGTCTTGTTTTTTGCTGATGTTGCCAAAGCACCTAGAGTACCTAGTAGGTAATCAATAACTATTTGTAAGGAAAGAAAAGGAATGTACAAGACTAATCATTCCCTATTGACCTAAACAAGTGATTACATTGGTCTTGATCTTAGGGCACATGATCTAAGCTATGAGAGAAATTGTACCAACTGAAAATTAAGAAGAGTAATGATTTTTCCTAAGAACTCAAAATTTTTGTTTGAAGACAATGCTTGGAAATGTTTCAGTGTAAGGCAGTTTTTCACGTATGTTGGGTAGCAATGTATCTAATTCATTTAATATTGTTTTATGTTTTTTTTTTAAATTTGCTTAGTAATTTATTTCTGAAATAGAGTTTCGATGTCCCCAAACTCTAGTGATTGCTCAAAATATTGTGAGTAAATCAACTTTACTGACTACATTCTGAGGCAGGCTGCATGCTATTTGACGTTCTATTCTTTGTTTTCAAGGGAGTATGTTAGCCAAAAAAAAACTGGAATGTAACAGGTGAAAAAGGAATTTGTAGAAGTTATAACAAGATGCTTATAACTCTTTCTAGGGAGAAAAAGAGATTCTGGGAAAAAGTTGCCCATTTTTATTAGGGATATTTCTGTAAATTCTGGTTTGCTATTTTGTGGATAGGTGGCCCTCTAAGGATTGTCCATTTGTCTTTCTGACACCAGCTGCCATTGGCAAGTCTTAGCTAGATACTTGCCTCACATTGTGGGTGGGAAGATCCATTAGAATTTTAGTCATCCGCTTAAAACCTTATTTAAGCCTAAATGGGCTGGTTGTTATGGTCACAAAGAGTATTCTTTTGAGCACTGGAGACTTGGGTTCTACTACTTGCTTAATTATGTTCTAGCTGTATGGTATTAGGCAAAGTTCATTTAACCAAAGGGTCTAATTTCCACATGTATTTATCAGATTCTACCAAATCTGAAGTTAAAATCATATAACATTATATTTTAAAAAGTATTTTTAGGAGTTCCTGTTGTGGCACAGTGAGTTTAGTATCCAACACTGTCTCTGTGGCAGTGCAGGTTTGATCCCCAGCCCAGCACGGTGGGTTAAGGATATGGGGTTGCCATAACTGTCGTGTAAGTTGTAGCTGTAGCTCAATTTTGATCCCTGGCCCAGGAACTTCCATATGCCATGGGTGCAACTGAAAATAAATTTTAAAAATATGTATTTTAAAGGCATTGTTCACCTGTTAAATTGTTTTACTAACATACAACAGTATTTTTTTTTTTAATTTCATGGTATAATTTTAAAAAGAAAATAATTTGTAAGTCTCCCAGAATAAATTTAGCCAAATAATATTCAAAGACAAAAAAAACGAACAAACCCAAACCCACCACATAATAACGTTATGCTAAAAAATTTTCAAACCTCCTTGTGATTGATAAATAAATCCAAAAGTTTCATGATTCCTAAGGGCCACTGTTATGACCAGTAACCTTACTGACTTCAGAAGAAAACTATAGAGGTTGTTGCCAAGGATGGCCACATAAATAACTTAGGTCTTTCCAGGTGGCATTGAATTTTGGTGAATTCACCATTAAGAGAATAGTTGCTCTCCAGTATAATTTGCATATCCTCTACAAAATTCCCTGAGCTTAACAGAGATTAAGTTAGAACTGACTTGATGCTGTGTTATTGTCAATCATAAAGGACAGTAAGATCCTTGCCTATCAAAATTATAGCTGATATGGAAATAATGTCTTTTTGATACAACATGACTCAGGAATAGACTCCAGTTTATATAAATTTGAGTTATGATCTATTGCCAGTAATGAATGTAAGTAACATTATTGACAAAAAAACCCAAACTCTTATATCTGCTAGTCAGGTACTATTAGTCAGCTCCTTCTTCCTTTGAGAAATATTCGTAGGGTATAAACGTGTAATTAAACATTTGTTTTTTAGGCATAGGCTCAGAGCTGTAGTGGAGTTTGAACGTGAGTAGTAGTGGAATATGGATTAAATGTTTAATGTTATCAGGTAATAACAGAGTATTTTTGCATACATAAATGTATGTAAATATATGTATATATTAGCAACCTAGAAGAGTCTTATTTTCTTCCAGTGTCTTGACAGTAATTTCATGGACATGTGATCTCTGGATACGTAAGATATTGTTATAAAGTGACATTTCACTTAAAACTAACTGGTTACATTTCTAGGAAGTCATGATGGAGAAAACAGTTAAAAACTGCTTATGAAGAGAGCTAAAATACCTCATATTATTTCCTAAGTGGTTTTGCTCTAACTTGCTGGATGGAGGATTCCTTAACAAAGCTGGAAAAAATCAGCTGAAAGTGAATTTCCAATGACAGAGGCCATTACAAGGTAGCCCCAACTATTAGTAAGCTAAGCTCAGTTACATTTCCTCTTATATCACCTTTGAATTGTTCTTGAGGCATTGCTTATTCTCTGGACAACATTGTCAATACAGTTTAGCTGAGTGTGAGGCCTGCCTGTCAGCCTCCCAGCTCTGTTTTGCTAAGGGTTTGGAGAGTAATTACTCCCCAGAGGTTATACCCTGCCCTGTGCAATATGTGCTGAGCAGTCTGACCAGAAATTCTGATAGATCCAAGCCTGGTCTCCTGCCAACTCAAGCAGTAGGAAGATTCTTGGATCCTAAAATGTTTTCAGTACACAAAACCAAGCAAGATTTTCTGGATACCTTCCTGTGATTTTAAAAGCAGGGGTTCCTTGAACATGATAGTTTACAAAAGAACTGAATAGTTCCACCTAAAATTCATTCCTTTTCACTTTCCTACATAATGCAAGCTTTTGGAGCTAAGGGATTTCCAGTTGCCACCATCCTGTTGCATTAAATTGGGTCATTTTCCAATAGGATATAAATGATGTAACTTAATACGATATACCAGATAGAGATGTATGCCTTGACTGGTAGCACATAAGCAGATACAATAAAGTAGCCAAAACTTTTGGAGAACATATCAATGAAATGCATATTATCTTTGAACATGTATAGTTAAAAAAATACAAATCCAGATGAAATGTTTTACCTTTTGGTTAATATATGGATATGTTATTTTTCTAACAGTCTTAATATTCATTTAAAATATTAAAATAGTACATAGATGTATATAAAGAATATAAATAGGATTTATTAAATTTCTTATAATTTTTGATATTATTTTGGTATTGCCTTGCTTGAAGCTAGCTAAATAAAATATCTTTTAAGATATTGAAGAGAAGGAAATTCTGTTTTAAAAGAAGAAAACGAAAACTCTAGTTTTTAAATTGCCTGTTAGAATCCTTAACAAACTAGTTACTTATTTGTTTATTTTGGTGTATAGTTGATGTTCAAAATTATGCTATAGGTGTATAATTTATATATCCAAATTTTAACACACAATCATTAATAAAGTTTTATGCATAGTAAAGGTGAACACCCACATAGTATCTTTAAAACTGAGCCTAGAAACTAGTAAAGTAGCATATAATTTTAAAATACTAGTAAATGTTAATAAAACAGAAGTAGTTGATTTCAGAAATTTTAGGACATTATTAGGAATTAATTTGCATGTGATTTTATACATCACATGTTAACCAGGTTGGGACAATTGGAAATGATCATAACTGTTAAATTATTTTTGCCTAGAAACTGAATTTTAGGCTTATTTATTTGGTCAAAAAAAGTCTTTTATTTAACAACATTTTATTGAACTTTTAATTAATGTGGCACTGTTATATACTCAGGAATAGCAGCAGTGGCAAAGCATAAAAGGTTCTGCTCTTTTATGCCTTTCTTTTCACAGGACTGCTATGTCTATTCCCAACCTATTTCCTCTATAAAATGGTAGTCTTATACTGTTACACTATTTCATAAAATGCATTAAGTGAGAACATTTTGCAGAGGAGCATGTTGGTAGCAGGTGGAGGGAAATTTATTTTTTTTCACTAGCCTACCAGGAAATTAGACTATCTTGAAGGATAGTTTACTTGAAGAAGGATACTTGAACAAACAATTACTCAGTGGAATGTGTTTGACTGGTACTATTTTCCCTTTTTTTTGACTAGTACTATTTTTCTGCTTGAAGGCCGTAATGACTAAAATATTGTAAAAAGCTGCCTTGTGAAAAAAAATTAAAGTATTAAAAAAAAACATAGCAGGCTACATGCAACTCTTAAGTGTTAAGTTACCCACTTCTCCTTCAGTCTTTTTGACTTGTTTCATTGACTCTGTTTTCAGAGTTAATCTTTATTAGTCTAAGCCAATTATGGGACTCCATCTGTCTTACCAATGATAACTCAGAAGGCTTGGCTTAAAGCAATCGACATATGTTATTCCCTGATGATTACTGTTGGTCTACAAGTCGGCACATAGTTTACATTAGCACGGTCAGACAGGAGAGAAGCCTTTCTGTTCAGTGGTTAAATGAACAGTTCACTCTACTCCACTGAATATGATGAGAGACTCTGTCCCCACTCATACTGGCAGCTATTTCAGTTATGAGAGAAACCAGGATGAAGGACAAACCAAGAGAATCAGAGTTTCCTCATCGTTTAATGTCACACTGTGTGTGAAAAAAAAAAAAAAAGCTTCCTCCCCTTTACCATTTTAAGTTGGGTTCTTTGTAACTTGAAGCTAAAAAGGAATCCTGAACTGTTTGTAAGTGGCAGATTAAGTGTCAGAGAGCCTCTTTAGAGCCCAATTCTGTCTGACTTTAATTTAATTATTTTTCATGGTCTTTGAAATAAGTTGAATATATAGTCACTGACATTGTGAGCCCACTAATTCTAACTCAGAATTCCATGACTTGTCATGTCATGTCAAATAACTGATTAAATAACAATAACTACATGACCACCTTCCTATTTAGCAGACGTTTTTGGAATTTAGATTTCTTTAGAAAATCTAATCAAGATCTAAATTATAACCCATATTCCAAGTAGTTTAAATTTTCATTTCTTTATTTTTTCTGCCATAAATAATTAAGTTCAGTATTACTGCCCCATGTTCTTGCTATTATTTTCTCTTTGCATGAAAAATACAGTTGCCAATGTGTTTTCGCTTTGCAGTCATTTTCTACAGTGATGGAAAGGACCTTTGTGCATTTTTTTAAGTCTCAAAATTACATGTGTAGGTATTTGTACAACTATCCTTAAGGAAAGTTGGTCAAAGGGAAGAAGGAGGAGGATGTGAATAAATTGTTGAAAATAATTTATTCAACACATAGCTATCAGAATATACTACAGGCTCATTAAATACTGTGATTGATTCTGGAAAAGTGAATCATATGAGAAATTAATGAATACTAATCAGAAAGGAAAATACAAGTGAAAAACGTTAAAATTATAAGCTTATTTTCAGAGGAGATAAAAAACGTAGAAAGACATATTGATAATCAAATAGTACGTATTGGATAACATTGATTAGAAGAGAGAGAGAGAACATTTAATACTCTGGAGAAAGGAAATGTATTTTATATCTCACACATATAATAAAAGGAATGAGTTCAGCCATTTCAAGGAACTGCGGACAGGTCAGCAAGATGCAGAGCACAAACAAGTATTAGTAAAAGACTGCAAACTGTTTCTACTCTCGGGCAAGTTAAAGTCATGTGAACCAAGAGCAAAGGTGAATTTAAAAAAATGGAGCTGGGGAGGCAACTGAGACTGACATGTATTGGACAAAAGCTTTGTAGTTTTGTCAGTGTTTAGGTTTCTTCTCCATGATAGTGATATTACAATAAGAACCTGAAAATGGATTTAATTTTCGAAGTGGAGAGAACTGAAAAGAGAATAAACTGAGTCTGAAGTTTTGGAAAATTCTTTGGTACTGCTGTCAAGTTTTATTTCCTTCTGAAGTTGTCACAGTAATTTAAAATAATTAAATATTTGTGGACAAATGCGATTTAACTTGTCTTTGTTATCACTGTAGGGAAGAAAATAGGTGACAATTCATTATGTGCATTATAAATTTGTTAAGGTACAGATTCTGTTGCTACAAGAAAAGTCAGGTTAACATGGTTCCTCAACAAGGTAAGGGTTCATTACTTTTCCTCGTATGGCAATTGATGCATAAGTAGTCCAGGCTGATATAATGGCTCCAGTTGCCAAAAATTCAGATTTTTTTCTGTAGTCTGTCTACAATACCTTACACATGAGCTTAAACGCTGCTCCAGCTCTTGCTATTGTATCTGGCTTTAATAACCATACGAACCTCTACAAGATCCAATAGTGGCTTTCAAAGTTATGTGGACCAATTCATTTCCATTTTGAATTGGGTTATTTTTAATTGTGTTTCTTTTATTCACAGTTGAAAGAATTCTAGCTCCTTCAGTCTCTTAATCACCTATAACTTAAAAGTCTAACCTTGAAACATTTAAAACTCTTCACAATCTGACCTCTAGTCTGTCTAGTCTGATGGCTATAATCCTCTGCCATGTAGGTAGTATTACAGTGGTACAATAATATCTGGAATTTCTCATAAATATCACGGTCATTCTTTCCTGTCTGTTTCTGTTCTTTTTCTATGCTTGGAATGTTCAGTTCTCCACACCTGTTTTTAACCTGTTATCTCTCAGTCATCATCTGAGCTTGATCTGAGGCATCACTTCCTTCATGAATCTTTCTCTGTTCGTGATTGCATAGTACCCTTACTCTCTTCCCTCAGTGATAGCCTAGCAATATCTCAATCATTGCATTTACTATATGTGCAATATTATTTATTTTGAGACTCTAGATTGTGGGCTACAGTGAGTTTTGCTACTGTTTCATTTCCCTCCCAATGTGTGTTCTGACCCAAAGTTGAAGTTTAATTAAAAAAAAAAATTATTGGGGTTCCCGTTTTGACTCTGTGGTTAACGGATCCGACTGGGAACCATGAGGTTGCGGGTTCGATCCCTGGCATCGCTAAGTGGGTTAAGGATCCGGCGTTGCAGTGAGCTGTGATGTAGGTTGCAGGCGAGGCTCGGATCCCGTGTTGCTGTGGCTTTGGCATAGGCCGTCAGCTACAGCTCCTGTTAGACCCCTGCCTGGGAGCCTCCATATGCCGTGAGTGTGGCCCTAGAAAGGACAAAAAAAAAATTATTGAATAAATGAACTAGATAATAAAAAGTTACAACTGTCAACTTCATAACGCTTGCTGCTAGATTTATTTTTGGAAAAAATTATTGGTTTGATGGAGTACCCTGGTGGCCTAGCCATTAAGGATCCAGTCTTGTCGCTGTTGTGGTCACTGCTGTGTTACAAATTCGACCCTTGGCCCAGGAAACTTTTGCATGCCATGGGCCATGGGCAGGGCCAAAAAAAAGTTATTAAAAGTCATTGGGCTGAAAACCAAACACTGAAATTGAGTTTGACTTTAAAACTTAGTAATTTTTTCTGAGCACATTCATTCCATCATCTGCACTGATGCTTTCATAAGAGGACACTTCCCTACAGATATCAGTGCTCTTGGCTTCTTTTCTTGCCCCTTACTCATCCCTCCTTATTCATGGAAAGTTAACTAAGGGGATTAATCTGGAAGAAGGAACTGTTAGTGGATCTACTCACTTTGACCCTTTTCTGTATTCACTTTGATAGATGCCAGCTTGCAGGCACTGGGTGTTCAGATTTGCTTTTCTGCTACCCACTGTACTACTATGCCTTTTTAGAGGAATCCTGCAGTTGGTCCAGCTATTTGAGTGACTGTGTTTGTATTTATGTATAATTTAGTGGTGAGGTATTAACAAGACTGCTTAGCCACAGACTAAGCCTCATCTTTCAATGACTGCATCAGTAATAGACATAATGTTTTCCTCTCCATCCTGTGTCCAGTTCTGAATGTGTTCTAAACTTGCATGAGGAAGAGAGAGACTCACCGATCTCAATACGCTCTATATCAGTAAAATAATTTATGCCCTGAGTTCATAAAATTTTAATTGCATGTACCTGGAATTATGTAAATGTTAGGATAATTAAATGAATAATACATATTTCACAACCTCAGGGAACTATAGTCTAGGAAAAATGAGAATCTTTCTGAACATCTGAGTTATATAACATTAGTATTTTGTAAGAAAGATTAGGGACTCACCAACCTAACTGGTCACCAGTCACTGGGAAATGTCTAATAACTAAAGACCCCTAATAATTTATGGAGCTACTCAATAAGACCCCCTGTGGGTGGAGATCAAGAATCCAGCCTTCTTGTTTGTTTTCTTGTTTATGCATGTGATTTCCACTATTAATAGTTTATCAAATTTTAGAAACTGTTAATTGAATGCCCTACCATGATCAAAATCTAAGACATCCAGTGATTGATAACACGGCCAGCATACAGCACAGAGAGTACTACATAATGAGTTAGTTTAGCTTTACAAACTTTTCCACAAAAGTACTAGTATCCAGGTGGCTGTTAATTGGTCTCACACATAGCACCTGCGTGTGTACGGGCATGCATGCACAAACATAGACACAGACATACTCCTGGACACCTTAGAGATTCTTATATCAAACACATTTGGAAACACTGGGAAAAATTAAGTCCATGATTTTCATTATATTTATTTGAGATTTAGTATCTTGTTGTGCCTTGACACTCTCTAAGAAGGGATTAAGCTATCTCTAATTTCCATTTATATTTGATCCTAAAATCCTATTTCATTGGAACACATTTGAAAAATATAAAGTTTGGATATGCAAAAATGTGCTATGTATTATAAATATTAATAATTATATAATATTATTATACTTCAAAACTGTTTCCAGGTTTGTTTAGATTGGTCAAATCATATTTTAAATGCATTAAAGAAAATTATCAACAAAATTTTCAAAACTGAAATTTGTGTGTGTTAGCTTTCCATAAACTGTAACAAATTATGTAAATAAGATAATGACACAAAATATAAGAATATTAGTACTAAGTTATACAAAAACAATTACTAGAATAGCATTAGTTAGAGTCAGACTTTTTTGGTAATTAAATTTTTGCTAAACTTATGCAAATTATTTGCTATAAGAGATTGTATAGTCCATTGACTGTGTTCCAAGTTAGGACTAAAGTCTCCGTGCTTAAAACATAGGAATATTCAGAATCATCATTTTTAATCATTTGACGTATTGTATACCAAAAAAAAATCAAATAAGTGTAGATGGGCAAATAGAATCTTGGGGAAATGAAACAAAATATGAATCTTATAATCTGTCTTTTGAAGTGCATTCTTATAGAGTCGATAACTTTTTGTCTCAACTCTTTTACCGTTTCTGGAGTTGTTGAAATTGTTTCCAGTTATAGTAAGCAAAGGCAAGTATGAAAACGGTAAAAATTTTAAATAAATAATTGTAATATAAACATAAAAATGTAAAAGGCAACTGTTTTTCTTAGAAATCCAATTTATCAAGTCATTTTTAGCCATTAGCACTTTCCCCCTAATTAGTTTATCAGTTTCCTGACTCAAAATATTGGCCCAAGGTAGCAAAGCAAGTGCTCATAATGGATTAGCTATTCAGGACATTTAGAGAAGGAAAAATAAGCAAAAAAAAATTTAATTCCTATGATGATGACCCACTGGGGACTAGCTAGTAACATAGAACTTTTGTTTCAGATTCTTTAGGATCATGAGACATTAACATCAATAGATAGCGAGAGAAACTTTACTGAAACAAACATTTTAAAACACAATACAGCAGGCACCTGATTAGTTAGAATAAAAAAGACTTTCTTGGAGTTCCTGTCCAGGCACAGAGGTTAACAAATCCGACTAGGAACCATGAGGTTGCGGGTTCGATCCCTAGCCTTGCTCAGTGGTTTAATGGATCCGGCGTTGGCATGAGCTGTGGTGTAGGTCACAGATGCGATTCAGATCTGACATTGCTGTGGTTGTGGCCTAGACTGGCAGCTACAGCTCCAATTAGACATTAGACACCTAGCCTGGAAACATCCATATGCCACGGGTGCGGTCCTAAAAAGCAAAAAAAAAAAAAAAAAGACTTTCTTATTGAGATGTCAGGAACTGAAAGAGGCCACATAAGCATGTAACAGACTCAGCGTCCATTAAATATGTAAAATGGAGCAGGAAGAAAAATTCATGGCTATTATTTTTTAGGGTCAAGGAATATCTTAACATTTTACTGATGGGGATAGAACCTGAAGAAATATTGCAATAAACTCTCCATTCTAAAACACCATTGATTCTACAATACACCAGTTCATAAATAACTGGGTTTTGTGTGGATTAAGATATATAAATTATACACATTAATTACCTTAATATCCCCATTTTACAGCATTACAAAGTAGAAGGAAAAATGCCTGAGTAAAATAAAATTTTCTAAACCCTATGGGTACCCAAATCCATTGCAGATATATTAACCAACATTTTATTCTTAATTTGGGAAGAGGCTAACAGCTAAAAACTTAAATATAACTACCATAGGAAATAGGACCAGGGCTAAGTTATTACTGGCTTTTTGTTTTTAGTGAGTATTTGTTGATTAAAGGAAAATGATTGGAAGGAAAAATTATTGCATATTTCTAGGCAAAGTAGTGTTAATATGATATAGAATGTTAAATAAGAATAGGGATACTTTAATGTCAGTGAAACTGAAGAAAAATAATCTTCATGTTTCTGTACAGTTGGGGTTATTTATTTATTTATCTTTGTCTTTTTCGGGCTGCACCCATAGCATATGGAAGTTCCCAGGCTAAGGGCTTAATCGGAGCTGTAGCCACCTGCCTACACCACAGCCACGGTAATGCTGGATCCTTAACCCACTGAGCAAGGCCAGGGATCAAACCCATGTCCTCATGGATGCTAGTTGGGTTCATTAACTACTATGCCATGATAGGAGCTCCAGGGCTTTTTTTTTTAAGTGAAGGAAACAAACCTCAGTTAAAGGACACATTTGGGGAGTTAAAAAGGTGATTGAGAACCTAGAAAATCTTTTAGCGTTGTAACAATTTACCTCCGCAGGTTTATATTTTATAAAATTTGTGTTTATATTCAAAGAGTAAAACCCTGAACCAAAGGACTGTGCCCTGGGGACCTTCCCTTTCTCTTCCCCAAAGTTTTTTTACCTTAGAAAGTATGTATTTCTCACTCTTTCAGAAGAGGGGGAGGGCTTTGATTACTCCAGGGGTCTCCTCTCATAGCAGCAAAAAAAAAAAAAAAAAAAAAAAAAAACAGGAAGAAGAGGAAAGAAAGCAACCATTTTTCCTATGTAATACGTAGAAGGAAGTTCTCATCGCATCACACTGAAAGGGAAAGATATGAAGTAAACAATGCAGTTATGTCTGTAAGTAATACTAATGGTCTAACCCTAATTAAAAACCTCATGTTTCCTTTTGAGCTAAAATAGAGGTATTTTACAAAAATATCAGTACCTCCAGGTGTTTGTTCATTCTATTCTTCTTTGTTTTTCCCCAATATTTTATTATAAGAAATAAACATATAACAACCTTGAAAGGTTTTACATTTGAATACCCACAAAATAGGTTCTACGATTAACATTTATTAAATTTAATTTGCATGTCTGTACACTTATTCATTCATCCAACTGTTAATCCATCTGATTTTTTTTTTTTATTTTTCAACTTGCATTTAAAATTGCATTATCTTGGCACACTTCCATCTAAATACTTCAGCATGAGTTATGACTAGAGTTTAATAATTTATTGGCATTTAATATTTATTTCCAATATAACAGTGACCTATACAAATCTTAAATGCTCATCCGCCCAATTTTGACAGTTGCACATAGTCCCGTAACCCACACAACTGTTAAACCAGAGAATATTAACATCATCCAAAATATTTCTCAGGCCCTTTCCCAGTCAACTGCTAACCTTTGCCCCTCAAGTAAATCCCTGTTCTTCTTTTCCCATCATTGAATATTCATTCATTTTCTAGAATTTTGTATTATACATATGTATTCCTTTAAGGCTTTTTTGTCTAAGATTTTTGAGAACTGTTTATGTTCATGATCCTGCTGTATCAATAGTTTATACCTTTTGGTTGTCCGATACTCTTTCATTATGTAGATATATCACAGTTTTTGTCTATTTTTTATTATAAATAAAAGATTCTGATACAAGCCTTATTTTTTTTGTACATATTTTAATTTCTCTTGATTAAATACCAAAGAGTAAAATTACTAGGTCAAAAGATAAGCATATGTTTGGAGTTCCCTTCGTGGCTCAGTGGTTAACAGATCCCACTAAGAACCATGAGGTTGCGGGTTCAATCCCTGGCCTTGCTCAGTGGGTTAAGGATCCACTACACCGTGAGATGTGGTGTAGTTTGCAGACGCGGCTCGGATCCCATGTTGTTGTGGCTGTGGCGAAGGCTGGCAGCTACAGCTCCTGTTAGACCCCTAGCCTGGGAACCTCCATATGCTGCGGGTGCGGCCCTAGATAAGGCAAAAAGACAAAAAACAAACAAACAAAAAAGATAAGCATACGTTTAGTTTTATAAGAAATTGCCAAAAAATATTCCAAAGTGACTATAACATTCTCCGCTGCTGCCAGGAATATATGAGTTTTATTTGCTTCGCATGATCAGAAACATTTGATATCACCAGTCTTTTATTAGAATTTATTCTGCTGGGTGTAGTATGGTTCTAATTAACATCACCTTCATGACTACTAATGTTGAAAACTATTTCTTACCCTACTTGGTCATTTGTTTAAATGTTTTGGATGTGACAGTTGACTTTTTTGCCCATTATTTTGATTGTTTGTCTTTTGTTATTGTTGTTAAGGATTCTTTACATATCCTGAGTATAAGTCCCCTGTCAGGTTTAATTTTGGCAAGTATCTTTTCATAGTCTGAGTAGTATATTCATTTTAACTGTGTTTAATAAGCAGAAGTTTAATTTTTGACTATGTCTAATTCATTGTGTTTTCTTCTAAGACTGTTGCTTTCTGGTACCCGTTGGGGAAATATAATTAAAACTAAATCTCTTCTCAATTCAAGAAACCTCTCCACAAAGGTAGACAAGAACACAGTTTTATTACTGGATGGGCATTAAACTAGAATCTGATGCACGTCACAGACTGTCCACTAAAAGATTACAAATATAGACAAAAGCTCACCCTTTATGAGTCAAACAGATGCATCCTGTTATGTACACGCTCTCAGGATAAATAATAACTAGTCCTCAAGAAAGTCGACTTGATAGCACCATTTGTAACATAATATAGTCTTAAATTCACCAGGTAATTTGGGTGATCATCAAATTTTTATAGTTTTATGGCAAGAGGTAGTTTTGCAACTTGAAGGTGGGCATCCACCTAAATTATATTCCTACTCTCCTAAAAAACTAAGAGATTACTATTTTTTGAGTTTGCTTTCAAGTCCTTGGATCATAAAGGTGGCAAGTGGCTTTGCAAAGGTTTACATATATTTCAAAGAGGTAGAGAGAACTTAAGAGTACTTTCTAAAGTAAATATTAAGAAAAGGGAGTACAGAAGTTTCTTCTTCTTAATTTTCAACAGAGAGAATCATGACTCTTCTTCTTCACTTGTATTGGTCCTCCTTTTTAAGGCTGATATTCCTTCTGTTGTCCTAGTCCATGTGCTCTGGTATCCCCACGGGGAAAAGTACGGGTACTAAGCGAGGCTGTACCACTACCTGAGTATTGGTTTTTGAAGAAATAAAGATGTTGGCCATTTGGATATCATATGCATATGGACGTCCCCCAGCCAGGGATTGAATCCAAGCTACAGCTGTGACCTACGCCACATGCTTTAACCCTCTGTACCTGGCCAGGGATCAAACTCGTACCTCCACAGCAATCTGAGCCACTGAAGTCAGATCATTAACCCACTGCACGACAGTGGGAATTCCCAAGAGTTCCTCCTTTTATGAGGCTGAATAATATTCCTGTGTGTGTGTGTGTGTGTGTGTGTGTGTGTGAAGTGTGTGTGAAATTTTCTTGATCGATTCATCTATTGACAAGTATTTAGGTTATTTCTATACCTTGGCTATTGTGAATAATGCTCTAACAAATACAGGAGTACAGATATGTCTTCAAGATAATGGTTTTGTTTCCTTTAGATACATACCCAGAAGCGGGATGGTTGGATCATATGGTAGTTGTATTTTTAATTATTTTGGGAACCCTCTATACTGCTTTTCATAATGGCTGTACCAATTTACATCACCACTAAGAGAATACAGGGTTCCTAATTCTGCAAATATTCACCAGCAAGTCTTATCTCTTACCTTTTTGTATAAGACGCATTCTAACAGATGTGAGCTGATATCTCATTGTGGTTTTGATTTGCATTTTTTGATGATTATTGGTTTTGAGCCCCTTTTTCACATGATTTTTATGTCTTTTTTGAAAAAAAGAGCCTATTCAGATCCTTTGCTCATTTTTAAAATGAATTACTTGGTGGTTTTTTTTTTTTTTTTTTTTTTAACTGTTGAGTTGTTGAGTTCCTTGTATTAGGCTTGAATATTATCTCCTTATTAGACATATGATTTGCAAATATTTTCTCCCATTCCATAGATTGTCTTTTCATTTTGTTGATGGTTTTCTTAGCTGAGCAGAAGCTTTCTAGTTTGATGTAGTTCCATTTGTTTATTTTTGCTTTTGCTGTTTTTGCCAAAAGTTTATTCCTGCATTAAAAGTAGAATTTTTAGGGAGTTTCTGTTGTGGCTCAGCGGTAGCGAACCTGACTAGTAATCATGAGGATACAGTTGATCCTTGGCCTTGCTCAGGGAATTAAGCATCCAGTATTGCCATGAGCTATGGTACAGGTCGCAGATATGGCGTGGATCCCACATTGCTGTGACTGTGGTGTAGGCAGGGAACTGCAGGTCTGATTCGACTCCTGTCCAGGGAACTTGGTATATTTTCAGAAAATTTGAATAATAGTACAAGTTTGGGTTTGTTTTTAAATCTCTCATAAATGCTGTTGATCTGTTTGTTGATCTTCATGTGATCTTTTATTTATAAAATTATCTCACTTTTAACTTTGACACTGAACAGTCATTTGATACAGAACGATAAGGATGCTCTATCTTTTTATCTGTCTTTTATCTATAAGGAGATAAAATACACCCAAATTTAAGAGACTTTCTCGGGGCACTCAGCTATTCCCTTATCAAGTTTCTCTACCTAGAGAATCACCGTGGAGCAACATCTGACTTCAGATTTGCTTTGTGCTGAACTCATTATCCTGTGAGAGTATTCTTCCTCCTGATTCAACTAGTTCTATGAGTGTCAGCAATAGAGAGAAGCATATAGAATCAGGTCTTGTGCAAGCATGGAGAATAGTGTTTTACAAATTTACTGTGAAGTTATCATACCTGGAAATCGTAGGATTCCTCTATAATTAATGGGATAAATAATTATAGTTATGGTAGAGATGTTTTAGGATTATACTCCCCTATTGTTTTGACACATTTCCTCTAGTCTCAGAGAAAATAGGTTTACATCTGCTGGCAGGCAGTCATATAGAGGTTTTGCCAAAGTTTTCTAAAATATGCCTAACCTAGTTTGTAATCTAAAGAAAAGCAACCTAAAATTTGAGAAAAAAATGTGCAAAATCTGAAGTTCCCATCGTGGCTTGGCGGAATGAATCTAATGTACATGAGGACACAGGTTCAATCGCTGGCCTCGCTCAGTGGGTTAAGGATCCAGTGTTGCCATGAGCTGTGGTGTAGGTTGCAGACACGGCTCAGATCCTGCATTGCTGTGACTGTGGAGTTGGCCGGCAGCTCTAGTTCTCATTCGACCCCTAGCCTGGGAACCTCCATATGCCACGGGTGCTGCCCTAAAAGCCAAAAAAAAAAAAAAATGTACAAAATAATAATAGTGCTCTGAATTACTTTTACCTACCAAATATTAAATTCTGGAGATACCTCATATCCCATAAACATCCTTTCAAATGAGGGCATCTTAGTAAAGAGATTACATTTCTCTTTACTTTGTCTTCTTCAACAATAAATATCTGATAATGCATTCTCCATTAAATCCAGCATTCACCTCCCCCACCCCGACTCTTTAGCAGGTAGATTAGGGAATTTCAAACATGGAGTTTGGTGTATTGGTATGTTTCGTGGCATGAAATGTTGTTCAGTTAACAATACACATTTATGTGTTTCTTGAATTTCTTCCTCATTAATAAAAGGAAAGATAAATGTATGCTCTTCTGGGACTCCAATAATGGGTATCTATTTAAGCTGGCCTCAGAGATCTTAGTGTTTCTAGATTATATTGTTCAAGGGTTGTGTAGTTTAATCAGTCCTTCCTTCTACTCTTCCATGGAAATATTTCCTCTTTAATAACATGACTGGGCAGCCTCGATAGTGGTCAGAAGTTACTACAACAGGTAACATTCATTTCTACTTTTCAAGCAAGAAATGAAAAATATCCACAGATGCTGTTACTTCAATCCTCCTGCAAACGAAAAGACATGTGTGAAGACGTCTGAATTACTTTCATTCAGTGTGCTCCGCTCCTGCTTTGATTTCAAGGCGCTGGATCATTGCCTCATCCATTATTTTGTGTGATCATGACAACAGTCATGTGATTCCAGCCTTAAACTCATGAATTGTCTTCTGAACCTATGCTACACAATCTTGGTCAGTTCCATTTTTTAATAACTTTGGTGCCTATATTATAAAATTACATAAGGAATTGTCACATGTGATCCTTGGTAATTTTTACATTGTAAATACCTCAGATCACCCTGATAATATTTCTTTGGCATATGCCCACACTTCTTACATCTGTAATAGTTCAGGAAGTGTTATCATTTGGACTACTTCAGTATGCCTTTTCCAGTTTGTGTCCATTTTAAGGCCTTCTAAAGAACTGTCAACATCCATCCCTAATTCTCCCTAGAAGAATCTTATGGAGTTAGAGTAAAGGGAGCTTCCCTTTTTAGGGAAGCTCCCTGTTCCTCATTTTTATATATTTTTAGAAGATTCTCCCTCTTGCCTCCTTATTTTCTGTCATTTTGTGATTCTCTGTCATTGACTCAGAGTGCAGTTTCTTTGGAAATACAAAGCAAATATCCATTGACTGATACCTGGGACATCATGGAAAGTGCCTAACTTATTAGTTCTTATCCCTAGGTGTTGAAAACAGGCTTTGTAAACATTTCCTGATTCACTGCTACGTTAGCAACTAACTTCAGTCACTCTTCTGAGCCATGGTACATAAGCAGGCACCTCCTCTCTAATGAGCAGTAATTTCACTTGCACAAATCTGTGTTCTTGACACGCTCAAATCACAGACTAAGTCTCAACTCTAGTACCCTTCTCCCGAAGCCCTATTCATCCACGGAATACAAATGACTTCACATTTCACAAGTTCTTTCTTTTTGCTCCTTGCTAACTGGAGTACTTCTGGCCTGTTAGTAGACTGTTTTATCTGTGTATATGAAAAACTTATCTTCCCCTGGGATTGAAGGATCACTCCTGAAACTTGATTCTTCTTTCAGAACTATTACTATGCTTTGTAACTAATGCTTTTCTACAGCTTGCCCTAATACGTTGGCCCTTGCTTAAATGATGAAAATATCAATTTTAGCAATAAAAGTATCCTGTTATACCCTAGGAGTCTGATAATATCAGATTACACTTTTTTTTTTTACAGGAAGAGGCTTAAGCTTTAGGATTTCACAGTCTGAGCCTGAGTCAATAACTGTAAGATGTATATATTTAGGCTGTTCCCTTTCAGCCATCTTCCTGGAAGTTACAAGAAAATCATAGTTTTTAGTAAGTTTTTTAGGACTCCTGGAGACTTGGTAGTTTTATCCAAAAGTTTTAGTATGATGCTGAACTCTGGCTCTATGTTTATAAAGATACAGATTGGCATTAGAAATAACTTAGGGAATACTTTTTATGCATGTGTAATGAGATGCTCAGTTTTTATAATACATTGCACAGCAGTGCCAGAATTTATTGGATAAAATCTGGTGGAATTGAAGTCCATGTGTTGATGATCAGGTTTTATGGCATCCCTGTTGCCTGATTTTACATGATTACGCCTCTGTTCTCTAAGCTCAGAGATGAGACCAGGATTTTTCCACCTTGACTACAGATGATAACATTAATACCATATCAGAGTCTTCCCATTCAGTTATTTTTTCAGTAAATGAATTACAGAAAGTGATGGGATTGAGACACAGAGGCCTTTCAAGTTTGCTGGACAAAAAACATCTGTCTTTGGAGAAATGAATGTGGATCTTCATATTCTTGCTAATATTATTAATCATCTAACATGCACTGAGCTAAACCTCTGTGTTTGTGTTAATTAAATTAAATAACCATCACAGAAAACCTGTTACACTGGTGCTATTTCTTTTTTTCCATGTTAAAGATAGAAAACTGAGATGAAGAGAGTTAAAGTGACGTTTCTAAGTTCAAGTGGCAAGTAAAAGACAGGGTCAAAATTCTAACCCAGGAAGTCTTACTCCAGAGTTTATCCTCTTACTTATTAAGCAACACAGAAACACCCAGCCTGACCAAGTACAGTAAAGCTGAACTGAAATTTTTAGAGAAGATTTTGGTGAATGTTGTCATTTTCTAGTTCTATTTAAAAGTGTTTCTTAAAAATGTATAGGTTGTTCTAAAACTAAGAGTGGACCTGTACTTATCCCTGACTATCAATGTTTCATCAGGGTCATGGGTGTGGGTCCAATTCTGTAGGACATAGTTGCTTTAATAATTCTGGTAAAAAAGTTATTTCACTTTCATATGACTATGAGTCCCACATTGCAATTTATAAGCAGCCTATTAATCTCCTGGGAATTCTCTTAATATTCACAAGGACCTCTGTGGTGGCTCACTCAGTTGGAATGAGTCTCCATTAGGTTGCCTGAAAGTCTGAATCCGTCACGGAAGCATCCTCTTTTCCTGTGTAGTTGCTTTCTTCCGCTATTCTTCAAGCTCGGATATGTGATTCAAGTTTACCTAGAGGTATCCAACACAAATAATTCTTTTCCCTAAAAATCCCTAAAACGAGGGATAAAAGCAGATTATACGATGCAGCCACCAAAGGTCAACAACAGGCTTCTCAAAGTCTTGAATATTGAGTTAGTCCTATATGATGGTCCCAGTGGTCAGAAGCTCTTTTTGTGAAGTAAAATATACTCTTTTTTTTTTCTTTTTAGGGCCACATTCACTGCATATGGAAGTTCCCAGGCCAGGGGTCGAATCAGAGCTGTAGCTGCTGGCCTATGAAACAGCCACAGCAACATGGGATGCAAGCTGCATCTGCGACATACACCACAGTTCACGTCCATGCAGAATCTTTAACCCCCTGAGCAAGTCCAGGGATCAAACCTGCATCCTCATGGATACTAGTCAGGTTCATTACCACAGGGGTTCATTACCCCTGCTGAGCCACAAGGGAACTCCCAAAATATCCCTTCCTTAAGTGTAAATCTATCTAAAGCTATCCTGAATTTTTATTAATATATATATATTTATTACTATACGTACGTGTGTATGCATATATAATATATATGTATTTAAATAAATTGTTAAAAAACAGCCTTTTTATATGCAATATACGAAGCCTTGGTATATATAATATATAATACCAAGGCTGTTTTTTAACAATTTTTATTAAAGTATAGTTGATTTATAATGGTGTCAGTTTCTGCTATAACATAGTGACCTAGTCATGTGTGTGTGTGTGTGTGTGTATATATATATATATATATATATATATATATATATATATATACACACATATATATACGAAGCCTTGGTATATATAATATATAATACCAAGGCTGTTTTTGTTATCTGTAGACTTACTAATGACGGTCATTCTGACACTTATATGGTGGTACCTCATTGTAGTTTGGTTTGCATTTCTCTAGTAATTAGTGATGTTGTCCGTCTTTTCATCTGTCTATTGGCCATCAGTATATCTTCTTTGAAGAAATGCATTTTAGGCCTTCCGCCTACTTTTCAGTTGGGTTTTTTCTTTTGGTGTTATTATTGAGTCATATGAGTTGTTTGTATATTCTTCAAAATTAAGCCCTTGGTGATTGCATCATTTCATACCTTGGAAAGATTTCCTACCATTCTGTGAATTGCCTTCTCATTTTTTTATGGTTTCCTTTGATGTTCAAAAGCTTTTGAGTTTAATTAGGTCCAGTTGGTTTATTTTTCTTTTTATTGTCATTAGTCTAGAAGGTGGCTCTAACAAGATATTGATGTGATTTCAAAGAGTGTTCTGCCTGTTTTTCTCTAGGAGTTTTATAGTGTCTGGCCTTATGTTTAGGTTTTTAATTCATTTTATTTTTGTGTGTGGTGGTAGGGAATGTTCTAATTTCATTCTTTACATGCAGCTGTCCACTTTTTCCAGTACCACTTATTGAAGGGACTGTCTTTCCTCCGCTGTGTGTTCTTATCCCCTTTGTCATAGATAGTTGAGCATAGGTACTTGGGTTTACTTTGGGGCTTTCTATACTGTTCCATTGATCTATATTTCTGTTTTTTGCTGGTACCAAAGTCTTCTGTTGATTCTAGCTTTGTGGTATGATGTGAAGTCAGGAAGCCTGATTCTTCCAGTTCTGTTTTTCTTTTTCAATATTGCGTTGGCTATTCAGGGTCTTTTGTGTTTCCACACAAAGTGTAAAATATTTTGTCCTAGTTCTGTAAAGAATGTCATTGGCAATTTGATAGGGATTGCATTGAATCTGTAGATTACCTTGGGTAGTAATTTTTACAGTATTGATTTTTCCAATCCAAGAACATGGTGTATCTTTCCATCTGTTTGTTTCATCTTCAGTTTCTTTCATCAGCATCTTATAGTTTTCAGAGTATAGATCTTTTGCAGATGACATGATACTATACCTAGAAAATACTAACGGGAAAGCTATTAGATCTCTTCAATGAATTTGGTAAAGTTGCAGATGCAAAATTAATATAGAGAAATCTATTGCATTCCTGTATACTAACAATGAAAGATCAGAAAGAGAAATTGAAAACAGTCTGATTTACCGTCATAGTAAGATGATAAATGAGATTGCTTACCATCTCATTATTATGGATTTACCATCATAATATATTTTTATATTCACCGTCATATCAAAAAACTGAAATACCTAGGAATAAACAAAGGCTGCTTTCAAAATCAAGGATATTATAATTATCTTTAAAAAAACGGAAGGGAGTTGGTCATAATGCATCTATATAAATAAAATATTCATCCTCATGTGTTTCCAGAGTAAAGGTAGTTTCATTGGCAGTGCTACCTTCACCTTCATTCTACCAAATTGCCAGTATTCCCACAACCCTACCTTCATATATTAGATTAATGCATTTTCCTATAAGCTTAACTCTAAGACTTAGAAAATTCAAGATATTATATACTAATGATTTTTAAATAATTGGCATGGGTTTTAGAAAAACTAATTCATACTTTCATATCGTATAACTTACTGTATGAAAGAATGTTTACCGTCTGCTTATATTGTTTTCAGAGGGAAGAGATGCTTTGAGGGATTGAGAGCAGGAGGACTTTGTGAATGCACCAAAGGGAGTAAACATTCTTATGATCATGTGGATTGACATTCTGTTATGGCAGAATCAGCTTGTACCTGTTTATATGTAACGGGTACTTTCACATCCTCATGAAGTGAAACTATTGTGCTGTCCCTATTTGCAAGTTACATTCTGTTTTACATTAGCAATTAATGCAACTCATTAAGAGTAAAGAATTCCTACATGGAAAAATTTATCATAACAAGTAGATTTGGAAGTCTAAGCTATACAATTTTAATGCCGTGTCTAACCCATAAGTTTATACACAATAGAAAGATCTGAGTAAATATAGAAAGTTAAAATAAATCATTAAGTAGGAATCAAAGAGTAAAATATAATCTTTCATTTTCTCCAAGCATAGTGCTTAGTGCTTTATACCGTAAATCCAATTAGTTTGAATTGGAAAGATATTATTCTTCTATGAGCATCAGATTTTGTAACAATGACTGAATTGGAAAACAACATCATGCTCTTAAGAAAATACACTTCATTGTTAGTAATTTTCCAAATTTTTTTAAAATTGTGTTTGGACTGACCAGCGCTCTTTTTCAAGTTCTCTCCAGTCTTCAGACATGTAAACACATGCACACAGATGCAGTCACATTTGTCTGAGGGAATCACTTAATTAAATATTTCATAATAAAACAATATGGTCTATAAAGGATTTAACTCTTACAAAGAGGCAGGATGTAGATAAAAAATAGACTTTACATACTAGAGAGAAAGGAAATGCATTTAGTGCGCTTTGGAGAAATGGGTGAAATTACTGGATAAAGTGAATTGAATCATAAAAGTGTCCAGACTCAGTTTTCAAGTACCAATTGGGAGAAAATGAAATTTTAAAGATGTGGAAATAAAAGTCATATTTTTAAAAAATTGCATAAATGCAATAAAAGAGTTACTTCTTACATGGTAGGGAGCATGAAATTTGGAATTTGAGATGCCTCAGTACTATTAGAAAGCAAGTATTCACTGACATCTCTAATAATGCTCTCTTTGTGCACAGAGATATTATAGTGACTCACTACTTTCTCTGAATTAGTTTTGTGATTAGGTCCAAGAATTGACTTGAGAATCCCTCTCTCTTAAATTTATTTGTCTTGAGGGCGCGTATGGGGGCCAGGCTTAAAGCACATATTGTGAACCCAAAGTCAAGGGCAGAGCTAAATTAGGATTCAATTAAAATCTTGTATATATTATAATATTCTCTCATCTAACTATACTGAACAAGGATGCTGACATCCTAATAAATAAGTAGGTGCACGATACTTGCTTACTGATTGAATTTCTAAGAAATCTAAGAACTAGAGGCTGGACTACAAAAAGGATATAAAATAGCAGAATGACTATATGAAAATCTCACAGCAAAGAAGAGCTAATGTGATTGCCAACCTGAAGTTAATACTGAATACAAAAAAATAAGCTGAGTCTAGAGTCTGTGTATGGGAAAGTCAAGTTGTAGAGAATAGATTGAATTGGAGATTATATTTCATTTGTCATATTTGTTTTGGTTTTTTTTTTATTATTTGCAAGGAGTTATTTTAACATTTTATGTCATCATTAACTCTTTTATTTGTAAGCGATACAAAACCGTATCATCATATTTGTAACTTCAAGCAATAATTGACATCCTCATATGATTGGAAGATTAAGTCAGATAATTCGTGAAAAGGGCCCAACACTTTCCCTAATTTAAAGCAAACCGTTATGAATGTTAACAACCATTATCACTACATAATAAATTTATTTCAAAATGTGAAATATTGAATTCAGTACTCTCATAAAAGTATAGCTTTCTTTCCAGTGCCTCTGACAAAAATTGATGGGATATATTAAATGAAAGTGTCTCCTCTAGGACTGTAAAGCATTTAAATTGATCTCCTTCCACATCAGATATCTTTCTTTCCACTTTCATCTCGTGAGATATTGTCAAACTATATTCAATTTCATCCCATCACTTTGTTCTATTTGACCAATTCCAGTTTTGAATTATACAGTATTTTTCTGGATCATTGTCTCAGTTTTTCCCCCTTTTTTGTTGATACAGAGATGAATTGAGTAAATTTACACTGTTACCCATTGCTTAAGTGTAATTTATTCAGTCCATCTGGGACGGGAGTATTGTGCTCCCTCCTTTGTGTTTCTGAAGCCCTCTGACTGTATCTGATATTACTTTTATTTTCTGCGCAAGGCTTATGTACCTGAGCCTTCTCTTTCCTTCTGAACTTGAGCATTCACCTGCCACCATACCACTTTTTGCCTTTTCTCTTATATCCTCAAAAGTTAGTGTGGAAAACATTTTGTTGAGACAAATTTGACCATGGCATTTTCCATGAACTAAATGGGATTGGAAGCAAATTTTTAAGATAGCTCACATTTCAAGTCATCTTCTAGGGCCCTAGGGGCTGCTCAAGCAATGTTTTCAAGTGGACACAGATTTTTTTTTATTATAGTTAATTTGCAGTGTTGAGTCAATTTCTGCTGTATACGATAGTGACCCAGTCATATGTATATACACATCTTCCTCTGATACCACCTTCCATCATCTTCTTCCCTAGGATGTGGACCTAGTTCCCTGTGCTATGAAACTGTGTCCAACAACAGTAGGACCCCATCACTTATCCATTCCAAATGTAATAGTTTACATCTGCCAACCCCAAACTCCAATCCATCCCACCTCCATCCACCTCCCCCTGGCAACAACAAGTCTGCTCTCCCTGTCTGTAATCTGCTTCTGTTTTGTAGATAGGATCGTTTGTACCATATTTTAGTTTCTACATGTAAATGTTGCCAGATGGTATTTGTCTTTCTCTTTCTGATTTGCTTCACTCAGTATGAGAATCTCTAGTTGCATCCATGTTGCTGCAAATGACATTATTTTGTCCTAGCTGAGTAGTATTCCATTGTGTATATGTAACACATTGTCTTAATCTATTCATCTGTCAATGAACATTGAGGGTGTTTCCATTTCTTGGGCATTGTGAATAGTGCTTCAGTGAACAGGGGTGCATGTATCTTTGAAAAGCAAATATTTTAAGATCTAATGAGGCCATTGTGTCATCCCAATGTCCACCTCCATCACATTTCTTTCATAGTATATAGGAGAAGTAGTTCCCAGGATATCTGCTGTCCAATTCATGGGAATTTGAGATGAAATTGGACACTTAGTTTGCACCAAGTGTACGTTAAGTTTCCATGTACATTTAGTAGGCATTTAGTACTAAAGATATGTGTGTGTGTGTGTGTGTGAGTACAAATAGACCCCAGAGATATCTTGGGTTTGGTTCCAGATCACTGCAATATAGAAAATATCACGATAAAGCCTGTCACCGAAGTTTTTTGTTTTTACAGTATAAAATTTTCCATAAAAATTTGTTTACACTATGCAGTAGTCTATTAAGTGTGCACTAGCATTATGTTTAAAAAATAATGTACATACTTTAAAGTATTTTATTGCTGAAAACTACACTGTGCCTCCAGTGAGTCATTGCAGTAACAACAAAGATCACTGATCACAGTCACCATAACAAATATAATAATTAAAAAGTTTGAAATATTGTGAGAGTTACCCAGATGAAACACAGAGACACAAAGTGAGCAAATGCTGTTGGATAAGTGACGCCAATAAATTTGTTTGACACAGAGTTGCCCAAATCTTCAATTAGTAAAAAATACAGTATCTGTGAAGTACAATAACGGGAAGTACAATAAAGCAAGGCCTACTTTTATGTGTAATAAGCACTAAACAAATATATGTATATGTGCGTGAATGTGTGTGTATGTGTGTTTGTATGAGTTGCATTCATTGCTGTGTGTAGCTAAGTTATTGTTAACCTTACCACCATAGCTACAGCTTTCATCTCACTGACTCACAAGGATGATAACACTTTCAGACCAGAGCTCGTCTCAGATTATGAACTTTTCCCAGTTTGCAGACCAGGAATAGGTGGGCATGGGATGAAGAACAAGAAGTAAATTGCATAGAGTCAAATTCAGAAAATTCTATACAATATTAGTGCTTACATAGAAAAGGTACTTGGTAGAAATTTTTCCAATTTTTCAACACTCCTAAACATTTACATGTTATTAATAAAAAATTATGAGCCTGAAAAAAATGGAAAATATTAAAATCAACCAAGATAGAAGAATGAAGGCTTGTCTCTTTATTTCCTTTGTGAAGAACTGTTTTGTTTTTCACAAAAGCAATGAAAGCTGAAAGATGTACTAAATGACTATGCCACTGAAAAGGAAAGAAAATAGTGTTAATAGAAATACTTCAGTCGATTTATCAATGAATATTTTATAATAAATTTATGAATTTGTGTCATTAGTGATATTAAGCATTTTAAAATATTTTATATACTATTGTTTGTTTTATCAAAATAATGAAATACCTAATTTCAAAACCTAGTTTTGTATTTGTAAATTTGTATTCTTTCCTCAGTTCCCAAGTTGTATAAGTTTCAGCCTCATAAAACATAGACCCTCCTCTGAAAATGAGGTGTGCTAGACATAGCCCTGACATCTTGCTTCAAGTGAGTCAAAAACATTATGTATTTAAATGTTAGGTCAATATGGAATATAGAGGAAAAACTCTTAAGGATGATATCAAATGGGAATTTTTGTTTGTAAGCTAAGTCAGGGAACTATGTAAGAAATTACAAAGAAAAAAGAGTTAAATTTAGTTAGTTATAAAGAAATGGGTTGTTAACCAAATTTAATTTCTTCTGTATTTTCCTATTCTATAAAGCTAGAATCCACAAAAATGATGGATATTATTTGTTTTCTTATTTTTTCCTCACTGGGAAATTTCATTTTGCCTCTTCAAAATATTTCTTCCTTATTAAAATATTTAATGACTTCTCTTCTACTAAAGAGATCATCTAACATGAAAGAATTTCAGAGTTTTAATAAGTTCTGAAACTTATCTAACCTGAATACTGATAGAGCAAATAAATTTCTATCAGTATTTGGGTTAGATAATTTTTTATCAACTGAATAATTTATGCTGTTCTTGTCTTTCTTTCTAGGGTGGTACCCGCAGCATATGGAGGTTCCCAGGCTAAGGGTCAAATTGGAGCCGTAGCCATGGGCCTACACCAGAGCCACAACAACACAGAATCCGAGCCGTGTCGGTGACCTACACCACAACTCGTGGCAACGCCGGATCCTTAACCCACTGAGCGAGGCCAGGGATCTAACCTGCATCCTCTTGGATGCTAGTTGGGTTCATTAACTTCTGAGCCACGACAGGAACTCCTCGGATGAATAAATTTGATCCCTGGTACTGATTTTGATAGCATTAATTATCCATGTATTCCATTTAATTTTGAATTAATTATATTGGAAAAGTATTCGACAATTCAGGTTAAATTTTTCACTTCAATACTTTCCATCAACTTTTCTCTTTCTTTTTAAAGCTGTATGGTTACCTTTCAGTCCCTTTTTAGTATAAAAAGTTGAGAATATTTGTCACATTACCCATGGATTCTTTCCTTAGGAAGACATTCTAAGAGTTCTTCTGGCCAAAGAATTTCCACTGTTCTCAATAAAAACCATATATTATGTAACTTCCTTACCAGTCTGACTATTTCCAATGTATTGATACAATTCATAGCATGGTTGTATTCTATTGAAAAAAAAGAGTAGAGAAATACTAACACTTCTCTTGTGGATGTCCTGTTTCTAGTCTTGTGGTCAGATAATTTACTTAACTATCTTACAGTAACCATTGGAAAAAAATCCCTGAATATTTATCCATGCTCTTCCAAGATTCATAGTGAAACTGTGCAGTTTATTGGAGGGCTCCTACCAAAAGACCTCTCATGCAGCCCTGTTAGTTACTGTTTCTTGGAGAAGTTCACTTGGCAATGAAATAAGGGTGACCTATCAAGTCAGAGAAGAACTGAGAATCTCAGTCCAAAAACTGTCAGTGATTGAATTCTGCCAACAACCACATAGCTTAGAAGATCTTGAACACTGAGCTTTCAAATGTGATAGAGCCTGACATGGGGTTGCCAAATTGAGAAAATAAGAAAGAAACAAACAAAAGTAAAGATGCCCATTTAGATCAGAATTTAGATAAATAGGGATAATAATTTTTTGGTATAACTGAGTTCCATAGGATAGTTGAGTTAAACATACTTTTAAAAAACTTGTTTACTTCAAATTTAGCTGGTGACTTGTATTTTATCTGACAGTCCTAACATAATACAAAGGATGAAGCTAAGCCCTGATTAAACTTCTGACTCAAATTATATGTAAAATGATGAATATATGTTGTTTGAATCACTACCTTGTGGGGAAACTTGTTACAAAATAATAAAGAGAAAGCTAACACATTGTCTTATTAAATTTGGCTCATGTTATAACAAATCAAGTTTACCCTGGATCTTGAGTCTACTGTACAACATTCGCCAAATTCTTATTCAAAAATCCATTTTCTATGCTTATCTAAGTTAAAATAATCTATTGAGAAATAGTTGACAGTAGACACTATTGTTGGCATGAATTAATTACATGAGCAGCATCATGTTACTGAGATTTACACAGCTAAATATGTATTTAGTTTGGTTTATGTCTTCTCCAAATGCTACAGTGTTCTAAATAATTCCAAAGAGCCCTTGTGTAAATGTTGCTGGAGCCCAGTTACATTTTGTCTGGCTGGCCTACTTACTGTCAGTGTCAAGAATGACTTTCTTTGACTTGTTTTTAGATGGTGTTTCTTCCTTGAGGTTACGGTTTCTTCTTCGAGATGCTCACAAACAGGTGGATACAAAATCAAGTTAGAATTTTGCCTCTTTTGAATATTCAGGTTTTCAATCTTTAAATTGTAGATTGAAAATAAGAATAGCAGCCATGTATTTCAATAAGCCCACTAGTTTAACATGCCATGGAAATCATTAATAGTGGTTTAGTAATGTTATTTGCAGGTTTTTTTCACTTTCTAGTAGCAAATATTTTTCCTCTCGGAGATCACCCAGTGTGGAAGAGTTGTTTCAAAAGAAATTATTTCATTGTTTTTGGCTTCTTGAACTTTCCAGGAATGTGGTACTGTTTACCGAAATAAATTTAGGATTTATTTATCTTTATCTACTGGATTTTAATTTTATCACGGTTCTTCTAAGTTTAATTTTTTTTCTGGTGAAAAAGAAAACTGTTTTAACTATTTCTCCATCAGATACTTTCTGACAAAATATGTTTTACTCTTATGAAGGGTTAAAGGAACAGAGATTGGTTTCAACCACAACGCCAAATATCTTAGAATTATGATTCATTTCCTATAAATCATTTAATCCATGAATCATTGACTTACTAACTGAACTGAATCATTAAATATATTTTTCTGCAATGAAGATGGAAAATTTTACTTACATTAATCAGATGTTAAATTAAATGTAAAAGAAAAATAATCTCTAATAGTATTTGAGAGATAAGCCGTGATATTAAAATGAGCAAATTATTTCAATACATATTTCTATGAATATTTCTAAAAGTAGTTTATGATTCTCAAGCATTGAGTGCATAGAAGATTCGAAGGAAAATGTTAAAATGCAGATTCCAGGTCCCAAACTAGAGATTTTTGACTCAGGTGGTCCGAAGTGTGACCCAGGTATACGGATTTTTAAACGGGAACCAATAATGATTCAAATGTTTGTCCTCATTTTGAGTACACATATTGTGTGTCTCTACACTTTTCATAATTTTTTCATGAAGGAAAACATAGTTTCTATGAGAGATGCCACTTTATTTCCTTATGTAAACAGTGAAAAGGAAGCCAGAGACTCAGTACACCAGGGAGTTCACAGTGGTTTAGTAAATGATTCATTTGAGTGAAGCTACAGCACGGCTTGGCATTACAGGCTTTGGGAGTCTGACCCTTTTATTTTTCCATATGCTTTGTGGAGTGGAATAGAATCAAAAAGAATAGTTGTCTCTATTCTAACTTTTACATAACCCGTGTCTCTTTGGGTTTGGAGAAACACTTGCTCTGTTAGGTCTGCAGAATCTAAGAAATTGCTGGAGAATACTAATGATGACGATGTGGAGTCCTTTCCTATTTGGAAAATAAAAGGACCTCTGCAGGTGAAGGTCAGTAGAGAGAGTCAAAGACTAAATTATTTCACTCAAAGACCTGTATTCTTTCTCTAGCACCTTACTGCTATCCTATTAACTGAGGAGGTCACATTTTTTTTTTATACTAGCGCCCCTATTTTACAATCTAAGTTTCAAAACATTCTCATTTCATTCTTTTTTGAATGCTTTGCTCCTCTGAAGTCCATGCCTTCACCCATTCTCCATAGCGGCATCACATTAACTTTCACTCACCAGGAGTGTTGCTAATGGACTCCCAATGTTCCTCTAAACTCTCCAACTCTGCCCTCAATTTGGATGGGTTCAACGGCTACCTGGTTGGCTTGTCTGGAAACACAGTCCTCATGACTTTGATGTTTATCCCACTCCAACTCATGTATACATTACCACTCTGCAGCTCCAGAACTTATCATCTGAGATGCTGTCCCTGTGGAATTCAGATGCCTCTCTCTCTAGAGAGAAATGTTTATCCTGACAATCTTCTGGATGTTATTTGTTGTAAAGAGCAAAATAAATAAAATAATTGCAATATTTGAGAAATATCATGAAAAAAATACGAGGTAGGTGAGTTAGGCTGTGAGAGAGGGTGAAAGAATAATGTCTCAAGAAACAGGAATTCTCAGTAATCCAAAGGAATTGACACTTTTCATTCATTACTATTATCGTCAGAGAATATTCTTGTATTATTTTTATCTTATTAAAATTATTAAAATTTAAGTTTTATGGTAAGGCTTGGGGAAATATGTACATGCATTGAAAAGAATGTGTTAAAAAAATGGAGTTTCCCTTGTGGCTCAGCGGTGGACCCGACTAGGATCCATGTGGATACAGGTTCAATCCCTGTCCTCCTCGCTCAGTGGGTTAAGGATCCAGTGTTGCCGTGAGCTGTGGTGCAGGTTGCAGACACAGCTTGGATTCTGCATTGCTATGACTGCAACTTAGGCCTGGTGGCTACAGCTCTGATTCAGCCCCTAGCCTGAGAACCTCCATATGCCACTGGTGCAGCCCTAAGAAGCTAAACAGCAGAAAGGAAAGGAAAGAAAAGGAAAGGAAAGGAAAGGAAAGGGTATGAATTTTATGGTTATTCATTATAGATTTCTAATAATTTCAAATATAATAGATGTCCTCAAAGTTATAATTATGCATTTTTTAAATTTTAAGTAAAAGTTCACTTCCTTTGAGAGTTTTCAAGTTTTCTTAAAAACCTCTATGACTAGGTTGAAAATCAAGAGCTGTTTTTTCCCAAGATAGTGGTGAAAAGTCTCGTGGATCCTTATTCGTATCAAGGAAAAAAATAAAAAAGAATTATCTTCAAGTCATATAGTTATTATTGCTTTTCATAATTATTAAACAGTTTCTACCCATTAATAGCTATACCAATCCCTTCATATACATTAACTTAGTCAAGTCTACCGCTGCCTAGTCAGCATTTCCACATAAATGCCTCACTGACATCTCAAAATTTATGTATTTTGAGTGTTTCAATTCTATTACTAAACTTTTCTCCCTAATCCTCCAATTCCTATATCATTAAATTATATTAAAATTGACCAAGTATTTATGGCATAACTCTAAAAGGTCAATAGCCTTCTCCCAGTAATTATTAGAATGAGTAGAAATATAAATTTCAATAAGTATATAAATGATTTAAACCTCAGTATCACCAACTGCACGAATCAGTTAACAAATTAAACACAGGATCGACACATGCAGCAAGCATATGTCTCACATACATTTAGTTGAGAAAATGCAGCCTTATGCAAAGATTATATTAGGTGATCCCTATTTTCAGAAATCCTAGAATAGGCAAAATTAATCTAATTGTGCTTGAAATCAAAAGAGCAGTTGTTTTCCCAATGCGGTGGTATTGGCTGGATAGGGTAGTAGGGAAACATTCTGGATCAAAGGATGGATTTTACATCTCAGTTTCTTGGTGTAATTCATAGGCATGTATAATTTTTAAAACCCAACATAAGAATAAAACTATGTAAGACAGAAATGCCTTTCAAAGATAACTCTTGAGTTCTACTTCTATGCTACTTCTTATGAACTTGTGCTATATTGGCAAATGACAGGTTTCTCCTCCTCTGTTAGACTGCCATAGTTCCTTTTAATAATCTACTGATCTTTCTTCTTAATTTCTGTTGACCTTATCACAGAAAAACACATTTTTCTTCTTTTAACTCATATTAAATCCACCGTATTTTCCTTAGAAGTCTATTATGTGCTAATTACTATTAGATATCAATAATTCAGACACAAATTAGATAATTTCACTATTCACAAAGGGTTGATAGTCCAGGAGCAAACAAGTATATTACTAGAAAATGGGAAAAAAATCTCCTATGCAACGAAAAACTCATTAACTTTAATTCAGTTAGATAATGCTGATAAGTACAAAAATAATGACATATAAGGTACCGTCATATTCTTGACAGTGATTACATCTCTGTTAATTTGAGGGTGTACTTTTAGATAAAGACAGACTGCTACAATCAGAAAGACTATCTTAGTTGGGTTAACTGAATGTTCCTATAAAATAAGTCATTTCGTGCGTAACTTTGGATAAAAAAGTTGTCAGTAGCTGGGAAGGGTCTTGCAAGTTTAATAGTTACCCTGCCACAAGTTCTTGTTTGGTAAATGTAAATCCTAGGTCAGAGAGAAAGGACTGTACCTCATAGGAATAACATTAGAGTGTCAGCATCTTATTGTCCTGGTTCCCTGAGCCCCAGTTCCTGCAGGACAACACAAAGCAACCCAGGTGACAGTTGTAGATTCATTGGGTTGAGTAACTGGAGAGGACCTTGAGCACTGGAAATCTGAATCTTATACAGTGGTCGGTACACACGCCTACTCTGTACTCCGGAGAAAGAGACCTTAAAGTTTAGAATACTGGAGAGTAAGTTAGCATACCTTTGATTTTCTCTGATGGGAGGCACATCTCCAAAGCTGATCAATATTCAGTCTTTGTAAAGGTAGTGTAAAACAAAGTCCATGAATGCCCCTATTCACAAATAATGCAGAAAAATGAAAGAATCATGGAAAATATTCTTCCAGCAAAGGTTAGGCATATCTCTGGATTGCTTTAA
Organism: Catagonus wagneri; assembly: GCA_004024745.2. Lineage (NCBI taxonomy): Eukaryota > Metazoa > Chordata > Mammalia > Artiodactyla > Tayassuidae > Catagonus > Catagonus wagneri. The sequence continues at coordinate 11,840,407 of PVHT021183666.1, forward strand.
AATGAATTCCTGTATGTATGTAGCATTGCATTTAAGTAACTGTATCTCAGGATTTCAGAAACACCCACCCTGATAGTTGTCATTGCCTATGAAGTGTATTTTCTTTCTGGATAGAGTCAAATGAGTATTTCAGACAATGCTCATTAGCAAGTAGCAGTGTACTTTTTTAAGTATCATCTGGAAAACTTCCTTAGTAATTGTGTTATTCACCATTGGTGATATTCTGGTGTATGAAATGCTATACGTAATTGTCACATTTAGGGTGACTCTATTTCTTATCTAATTAGATTTTTCACAAAAATGAAAGCATGAAGGAGGTCCCGTTGTGGTACAGCAAGTTAAGGATTCAGCATTGCCTCATCTGTGGCATAGGTCACAGCTGCCGCTCAGATTCGATCCCTGGCCTAGGAACTTCCATATCACTGGTACAGCCAAAAAAAAAAAAAAAAAATGAAAGCATGAAAATAAATATGAGCAGAAAATTTACTCGGGTGGCACTGCAATATTAATCTAGCAAATTTCTATACTTCAGGGTTTTAGAATACTGTTTTTTCAAGTTCTTGATATTTACTATTGTTTTGATTGTCCTAAGTGTTAATAATAATTACTCTTCAGAATCATATCTCATTTGTCTTTCATTCTCAGTCTGAAGAGAACTTCAAACTATTTGATTGAATGACCAGCATCAGTGCATCACTATGTCCCGTAGACTCAGTTTCAAAGATCACTTCTGTTTGAAATGGCAGCCTCTTCATCTACCTTCCACTGGTGAGGTTGTGGTCAGTGCATTTTTATAAGGAGAGCTGTTTGTGAACTGGGAAACAGTGTAATATTTCTGACTTTGCTTAGTCTCAAGAGCAATTAAATTTGGAGAAAGGACTTGAAAGTACAGGAATTATAGAGTGATTATTATACAAAGATACAAATCTAATTTATGTCTCCCAGCAACCCTTTGTGGTAAATATCATCCTGTCTGTTTTATGAATTAAACTAAAGGCTAGACATTTTGTGAGATTTATCCAGAATCCTATAGAAATCATTGAGAAATCACCCTACTGCTTTTCTTTTTTCTTCTTAATGGATTTTATTTCAGTTATAGGTGTACATAAATCATCACAAGTCAATTTTACAGATTTTGTATCCCAAACCCACAGTGCATCCCCTCACCCCACAGATGGTCTTATTTGAAAAACCAAGGTTTTCCAAAGTCTGTGAGTAATTGTCTGTTCTGCAAAGAGGTTCATTGTGTCTTTTTAGTTTCCACATGTAAGTGGTAGCATTGGGTGTTGCTGTCTAATTGTCCGACTGGTTTCACTTCGCATGATAATTTCTAAGTCCATCCATGTTGCTATAAATGTTGGCAGTTCATTCCTTTTAATGGCTGAGTAACATTCCATTGTGTGTATGTACCATATCTTCCCTATCCACTCCTCTGTCGATGGGCATTTAGGTTGTTTCCATGACCTGGCTATTGCATAGAATGCTGAAATGAACACTGGAGTACATGTGTCTTTTCGAGTCATGGTTTCCTCTGGATAGATGCCCAGGAGTGGGATTGCTGGATCAAATGGTAATTCTATTTTGAGTTTTCTGAAGAATCTCCATACTGTTTTCCATAGTGGTTGCACCAATTTGCATCTACTGCTTTTCATTAGTGAGGAAAATGAGTCCCAATCTGGTAGCTAAAATTCAGGACTTATTAAATGCTTAACGAGTCATTTTCATGTAATGAATTACCCATATTATTCCTTGCTGAATGGACTAACATACCTATATCACTATTCCATCATGGGATTCAAGCAAGTGGCACCATGTTCTGTTATTATAGATTGGCATCAGGTATGTCACCGGGAGGAGAGTGACCCTTAAGGCCTGAATAAGATATTAGTTTATGTTAACACAGTAGAAAAAAAAGTGAGAGAAGAAAATAGTAGTTACCCAAAAGTAAGAATATTTGTGTAAATGTCTATCACCATATATTAAGTACCAGAAAGATACATCAATTAGTCATTCTAACTATAGCATCATGTTCTAAATTCCTGGTCAGAATCAGATATCTAAAAGCAGATCCAGAGTCTCCTCTCTTCTCCTTAGAAATTGGGGAATTATATATTTAGCTATCTAGTCCGTAGTTTTGTACTCTTCCAGAGGAGTGGGAGAATTGACCTTAATTCTTTAAATAGGTGAAGTATACCATATGGCTTTAAGTGTTCAGGAGGAAAGGATAGAGGCTCTTCAAAAAAAAAAAAGAAAGAAAAGTGACATATTTGAAAAGGTTGTCTACTGAGTTCCATAGATAGGTGAATCTAAAGGTTATTGAGCATACAGTTGTGACTCAGGCAGTAGATCTTCTCAGGTTCCCTACTAAGTCAAGCAAAACCAAATGGTGGTGTAATCGACAGAGTCCAAATACTTGGATGGTAGCAAGTCCTTTGTGTTAGGGTCATAAAGCCATGGTTTGGGGTCAGGCATCACTTCTGGGGTGGGTTTAGTATCTTAGAAGAACAAGTTGAAGTAGACACAGTAGTGAAATAAGAGCACAGACTTAAAAACTAAAATGTTTAGGTTTTAGTTCTAAATGTCAAAAGTAGCTCTTGTACTCTCTATATTTGTTTCCTTTTATTTAAAGCAAGCTTATTTGGAGCTGAACAGGATGGTTTTGAGATTGTTAATACATGAAAGGGTACATTGTACATAGTAAGCTCTATATGTATTTGCTATGTTAGTAATATTAATTATCAAGAATTATAGCAACATGTAATTATCATTTAATAGTACTTGTTGCTATTATTACATTTAGTTCTATCTGGCTAACTGCCTTGAGGACACCTTTCTGAATCTCATTATATGCAGTTAATAGCACTCATCCTTCAAGGTTGTGATAAGAGTCAGAAGTAATAGGAAGCACTCAGCATGAAGTCTGGGCTGAGTTTCTAAGAGCAGATACCAAGGCAGATGCTAAGACTATAGACTGCTTAGTAGCTGCCACTGGGCAATAACTTAGGCACCTAGTTTCCTCAATGTCCCACCAGATTCCAGATCTTGAGAAAAAAAAATGGTTTCATTTTAAGCTCTAACCAATTGAAGTTAGAAAGATTCTGAACACTTGGAATTCCTTTTGCTTCAGTCACTACTGGCTCAGGAATTTTGATTGTGCACCATCACTGCATCCATCTTGAGAGAAACACATGAGGCTGAAACTGGTAAATATTTTGAGCTCAGAATTTCACTGCTAATCTAAGATGGACAAATGTCTTGCTTTACAAAGAGTGAATATGGAGATGATACCTCTTAGTAGATAATTCTTGGCAAAAGATTACACATTACATTTTTAGTACCATCAAGTATGTACTTTAATATGTTTTCAACGTGTTAAAATATTACCAAAATTTGTTAAGATCCTTCAACCTTGGTATATCTAATGCGTACATTTTTTAGACATCTTATTTACTAAGCGGGAAAACCTCATATAAAAGACGTTACATCCAAAGGACCTTGCTGTTCCTGATCACTATTCATCCTTACTGAATTGTTAGAAATATGACTCATTGGGAAGATTTGAATGCAAAGGTCCCTAAATTGAGTTCCAAGAGAGATACCTGGAAACAGATTTAGAATGTCAGTGATTCCTGGGAATAGTTTAGAATGTCTTTTAAGGTTACTATTCCTTCCGTAACATGAACTACTTATCAAAATAGTTGTTCTTTTCTATAAAGAGAATAAGTAAATTAAAAACTAAATTTCTGATTTCCTTTTTACACGAAACATCAGAGCAAGTCTGGTCAAAAGAAAGAGGGAAATATATTTCTTTCTTGCTTAATCTTATTTTCCCAAAATTGAGTGCTGCTGATATGACTTTTTCCATGAAAAGACAAAAAAAAGGGCTTATGGCCATCTATTAATTTTGGCTTTTTTAAATATTTGTATAAAATAGAAAATGTAATTAAAACTGAGTTACTTAGTCAAAATTTCAGAATGGTCTCTTTTACCCTTAATGAACTACCAAATAAATAGATCAGTGAGCCACATGCAACTGAGCATTTATCTCTGTTTAGTTACAATAAAATATCCATAGTTAGATGCAATTATGAATCTCTTTATTCATTAAATAAATCTTTATTTATTACCAACCATATGACAGACCATATTCTAGAAAATGATGAGGAAAACAGAGTATCTGCACAGTGATATATAATTTAAAAGATCTGTGCTTTTTTATTCAGAATTTGCAGTCTAGTGAGGGAAACAAATATATAAATATCTTTTCATATATGTGTTTGACACAAGAAATGCAGCATATTAAAGACAGTATTAGAGGGGGTTCCCGTCATGGCTCAGTGGTTAATGAATCCGACTAGGAATCATGAGGTGGCAGGTTCGATCCCTGGCCTTGCTGAGTGGGTTAAGGATCCGGCGTTGCTGTGAGCTGTGGTGTAGGTCACAGACACAGCTCGGATCCCGCGTTGCTGTGGCTGTGGTGAAGGCTGGTAGCTACAGCTCCTGTTAGACCCCTAGTCGGGGAGCCTCCATATGCCACGGGTGCGGCCCTAGATAAGGCAAAAAGACAAATAAATGAATGAATGAATGAATAAATAAATAAATACCGCATTAGATTTGGGGGCAGAAAACCTGTAGTTTAGCTGTATGATGCTGAATGTGGTTACATTCAGGTTATATTAAATTATGATATTAAATGGTAGACTTTAAAGGGAGAAACTGAAAGTTAAAAAGGCAGTCAAATGATGTAAACTAAGATCATCAGTATCGAGAGTTAGCTCTGCAGATGTTGACTGATAAGTCAATAACAGAGTTAAAAACAAATACAAATAAATTAACTGTATTATTATTTCCACCTCTCATTTATTCCGCCTCCCTCTCTTTTCCTCAATCCCCATAGTAAGTATTAGGCTTCTTTTGATGTTCTTCAATTGCAGTCTTTGTTGGGGTTGTCAGTCTGATATGTCAGTCTCACCTGGTTTAACAAACTGGTTCTTCCACAGCTGTGGTACCATGGTGCCCAGTTATTTCAGTCTTGATAAAAGATGATTGTCAAGCTATAGCTACAACCAATTTAGGAACTTCTCTATGCTTGCTATTTCTGAATACACAGGTGTTGATTTTATTTATTTATTTCCCATTGATGGAATTACTCTCTTGCCTTCTGGGAGTTCATTCTGCACTCAAAAAATATTTGGAGCTCTGCCTAAAAATAGCCACCTGTAAAATTCTAAATTGCCAAACTATCATCCAGACTTTGGTATAATCAAATGTTGCTGTCATTTCTACGAAGTTGAATTCCAATCCCAATAGAGAATTCTAGGCCAACACCCCTAGAGATGAGATCAATATAAGAGCATGAAATTTAATGAAATTATTTTTTCTAAATGTTAATAATAATTAATTCAAATATCTATATGTCCTTATTTTTACACATCATTGAAACTTTAGTATAGATTCCTGGATAATAATTACAATGATTTGTATAGCCTGACATCAGTGTGACTCAATAATCTTTTTAATTAATTGATTTAGTTATTCAGCACATAGTTATTGTTTTCCTGCTGTTAGGTAGTAAAGGTAATATCAAATGAACAGTCATTGACTTAGGTGAATTTTCAATATATTTTAAAGGCATCTATTACAGAAGTCAGAAATTAGAATGACACACAATGAGTCCTTTGCTAGAAGTGAGCACAGATTCTTAGAGAAGTTGAAGGAGGGTGACCTAAATTATAGCCCTGGTAGATAATATTACTGAGCACAGATTTTATATAATGATTCAATTAACAAATAATAAAGGAAGAAGGAAGTCCTGGTTGAAGAAACATCAGGTGTAGAAGCATGAAGGCGTATAGTGTATGTCACCTTTGTACAAATTCAAATAGTTTGTTTTTATTGGGATGTAGGATTTACTTTAAAGTGTACAGTGTATAGAAAGAGACCTTGCCATGGATGCCAGGAGTCTGCAATCTAATTCAAATTCAATTTGAAGATAATAAGAACTCTGGAGGGTTTTATGCAGAGTAACATGATGATACTTGGGTGAGAATGAACAAATCAGAGGAAGAATCGGAAGGCCAGGGTGAAGGAGTGGTGGTGAAATTGAAGGCTGGAGACTTGTTAGTAGAACGCAAGTTAGAAATGAAGAGTGGTGATGTAAAATGATGTATCTACTTTGGAAAACAGTGTTTAAATTCTTCAGATGATGAAGCAAAGCTGCCATGGGACTGAGCAATTCTATTCCTACTCGCGTACTCAATAGAAATGAAAACATCTATCTACACAAAGACCGGAACACAAATGATCACAGCAGCTTTAATTATAACAGCAAATAATGGAACGTTATCCCTTTCGTTGTTGACTGTACACCCCTGCCTTCCACGCATCGCCAGTGGGGCAGACACATACTCTACCTTTGCACCTACCACAATGGGATCAGTCTGACACACCAAGCACTCCAGAAACCTGGTAGCTGGCCACATTCTAGGAAGGCAGCCTGGTGAGTGAGTCATTCCTTCTGAGTTGCCTGTTTAATTTGAAAGACTGATCAGGGTCCGGAGTGATTCCAACATGCTGATTTTATTTTATTTTACTTTTTTGAGGGTGATGTCCTATGTTATTTTTAATTTAACTTTATTGGCATATAGTTGATTTACAATGTTGTATTAGTTTCAGGTATATGGCAAATTGAATCAACCATACATATAAATATATCCATTATTTTTTCCCATATAGGTTAGTACAAACTATTGAGTAAACTTTCCTGTGCTGTACAGTAGGTTCTTGCTAATTATCTGTTTTATATAGTAGTGCATATTTATTCTTCCCATCCTCCCAGTCCTTCCCAGTGGTCAAAGACAAATATATGATATGGCTTATATGTGGAATCTAATAAAAAATGATACAAAACAACTCATTTTAAAAAGCAGAAACAAACTCACAGATTCCAACATGCTGATTTTAGGTGACTGCTGCTCACATTAGATGCAAGAAAAGCTCAAGGCACTGGGGTATCAGTCATGCATCACTGATTTCCCCGTCCCAGGGCCTATACCTCGGTCTTCATCTATCTGTGTTCCCATAGTCACCTTGGTGGTAGCAAGAATCATCTTTTATCCCTTGTAAGCTCCACATCACATGTCAGGCAGTCATTCAAGGATAACCTCTCATTGTCCTCAAAAGGGTTTTTTGGAGGCCTTTGCTCTGCAGCGCCAAGGGGCCACTCCTTTTATGGTCCTCTCTTACCTCTGATATACATGGAAATGTTTCTCCCTCCTGGAAAAATCTTAAACCATGCAGAGGAGGGACAGAAAAATAGATCTGTGGCAAACAGAACCACTCATATTACTTCCTCTGCAGATTCCTTGTGTTTCTGCCCCACCGGCAATGTGTGGAAGGCAGGGGTGTGCAGTCAACAATGAAAGGGATAATGTTTAGTGATGCAATGGGTATAGCCTAAGTACTTCATGAAAGATCTAGAAAGATGTATTGTTCTATCTTTGCCTTATAAAATTCTGAAAAGAAAATTCAGCATGAATAGAAAAAGAATTTCCTATTGCTCAAATTTTCCAGCACACTCAGTCCAGGGCTTTGATTCATGGTCATTACCAACAGAGCACAGCAACAATCTTTGTGTGAAACTTTGGAAACCGGTATTTACTAGTAGCCTGAAGAATGATGCAGCATCATGAGAAATGATGTAAAAAGCATTAAAGGATATTATAGAGCAGTAAAAGCTGAAGACCTTTATCATTTTAATAAACACTCTCTCTGGTATTAGAGGTAATACCAGCTGGCTAACTTCTTCCCATGTAAATTAGGTTTCTAGGGCTGCCATAATTAAATACCATTAACTAAGGGGCTTAAATAATGAAAAATTATTGTCTTATAATTCTAGAGGCCAGAAGTCCAAGATCAAGGTATTAGCAGAGACGTGATCCTTCTTAAGGTGTTGTGGCAAATTCTCTTCTGTGTCTCTTTCATAACTCCAACGTTTTTTTTTTTTTTTTTTTGTCTTTTTAGGGCTGCACCTGCGGCATATGGAGCTTCACTGGCTAAGGGTCTAATAGGAACTGTTACCCCTAGCCTACTCCAGAGCCACAGCAATGCCAGATCCGAGCCACATCTGCAACCTACATTACAGCTCACAGCAACACGAGATCCTTAACCCACTGAGCAAGGCCAGGGATCGAACCCGCAACCTCATGGTTCCTAGTTGGATTCATTTCTGCAGCACCACTACGGCAATTCGTCTCTTAACTCCAATCTTTATATAGTGTTCTCTCCATGTGTTTTTGTGTCCAAACTCCCCTTTTTTATAAGGACACCAGTAACATTGCACTGGGGATCCACCCTACTCCAGTATGACCTTAAATTTAACTCATTACATCTGCAAAAGCCCTGTTTCCGTATAAGGTCATATTCAGAGGCATTCAAACTTAGGGACCTAGCATATGAGTTTGGGTTAATATTTTTTAACTTACCACACTAAGTGTCAGGAGATATGACATTACCTAGCAACAGTTCATTTAACAAGCAAGAACACACAAAAAAATAGGTTCTTAGATATGAATAGTAGAAGATGGCAACTGAATACTATGGAGGAATGTTCATGTTACTGGAAAATAAAACACATGACTAAGTGTCTCTTCTCTATCAATTATTTTAACTGTTTATTGAAAAATCAATATATCTCACATGGGCCAATTAATTTTATAAAAACATTTTGCCCAATCAACTATTTAGCCAGGGCCCTACCAAAAAATACCTGCCTGAAATCCATACACCCAGAGGACAACTCTGATAGTATCCCCAACATTTTTTCTTTACTGTTAGGATTTTATTCCTACTTTTTAAAATTAACTAATTTACTTTTGTTCTTTATTTATTTAGTTTGTTGTCATTTGAACAGAACCCTTGGAATGAGTACTTGCATTATGTCCTCAGTTTGCTAGTTTTTGACGGGAAGACCAGTTAATGTTTTCTAAGCTAATTTAAATGCATCTAATTATCAGCTCATTTTAACTCCAAAAGTATAGAATAGGCTATTTCTGGTAAATAAATAAATAAATCTCATGAAATAGGTGCTTAATTATCAAAAATTATGAAAAGTTTTTTTATCATTCTCTTTCAGATGCATGTAGCTTATATATATATCTTCTTAATTAAATATTGTAGGGATGTGGGCTCCTAAGACAAGGGCTGCATCTCCACTGCCCCCTTGCTGTCACCTGGATATGACTTAGTACTCAGCCTGTAATGGGTATTCGGTAAAGAGGTAATGAAAAAATATTGTGCAATCGTATAAATAGGAAAGCAACAATGGGCTGAAGAAATGTTATTTGTAATAGCAGAATACGTTGCCTTTTTTCAGTCTAAATATTAAAATTAGGGTAATTGAGTGAAATAAGTGAGGTAATAAAATGCACTGTGCCATAAGTTAACAATCTCCAAAGTTTCCTCAAGAATAATGAATGATTAATGGGAGGTAGTGGCCAACATGTCTGAGTAGAAAGTCCTCCAGTTCACCTCCTCCCCTGGGCACACCAAAATTACAACTATTTTCAGAGCAACCATTGCTGAGAAAGTCCTGATGACTAGCAACTAAAGACACCAAGGAGGAACTATAACAAGACCGGTAGGAAGGGCAGAGACACAGTGCAGTCAGTATGCATATCTGTGAGTGGAAGACCCAACAATGGGAGGATGGTAACAATCACAGAGGTTCTTCCCAAGGAGAGAGGGTTTTCTACACCAGGAAGATGAGCCCCCAGAATGTTTGGCTTTGAAGGGCAGTGGGACTTAATTTCAGAAGAGCCGGAAGACTGTAGGAAATTGATACTTCATTCTTAGAGGACACACACAAAATCTCATACACACTGAGGTGCAAGGAAAAAGCAGCAGTTTGAAAGGAGCCTGGGTTAGACTCACCTGCTGATCTTGCAGAACCTCCTAGAGAGGCAGGAGGCAACTGGAGTCCACCCTGGGGACACAGATGCTGCCAATAGCTATTTTTATAAGCTTGTTATACTACTAAGACAAAGGTCCTGACAAGCACCATTTTGGAATCCTTCCTCAAGCTTGTTAGTGCTGGAAACTGGCCCCATCCACCAGCCCATTTCCACCACACTGGAGGCCTCAGGCCAAGCAGCTAGCTGGGTGAGGACACAGCCCACTCACCATCAGGCTGGTTGCCTTAGGAGCACCTGAGCCCCCAGCCATCCCAAAAGCTGTCCCAGTCCACCAGATGGCCCAGGCCCCGCCCCACATATCTGTGCACTAACATTAGCCCTAAGGCTCCCAGAGTCCACAGCCAGCCTTTGGTACCTGGCCTTGCCCAAACTCACTCTACAAGGCCAGCATCACCCTGACACCAAAACCAAACAAAGATATTACCAAAAAAAAAAAAAGAAAATTACAGGTCAGTGTCACTGCTGAACATAGATGTCAAATATCCTCAACAAAATATTAACAAATATATAAATATATCTCTAATGTAAAACTGTGATTTCACTTGGGGAACTTAATTAAAGGAAAATGACAGTTAATAACCAACTTCAAAATGTGCTTTTCTTTATTTCACAGTAACTTGAAATTAAGATTTATATACTTACTGTGGATATACCACTGACAAGATAAAGACCAAAATAAGTATTTAGATAGTCATATAACTTCTTTTTGAAAGAGAGAGAGAAAAAGCTTTTCTCTCTTCTCGACTATAAGAAGACCTTATAATTATGTGTAGTTCCAGTGAAGAAAATGGGTAAGAAATTGTTACCTACAGCTTAAGTACCCAGTTTGATTTTCTCTATCTGAATTTTTAAGAAATGCCATTTCTAAATAAGGAAAATATTCTATCTTTATAAAACTTAAATAATTTATTTCAAATTTAATGTGATTCCTCTTAAAGTTATATTTATATCAGTGTATAATAAAATGGAAAATTTTAAATGGAGAAAAACCTTGCAGGTTTTTCAACAATTTTAGGCTCTCACATAGATCTTGTTGACAAACCCCTTTCATAGAGTAATTTTGGCATCTCGCTTGAGCTGAGGACAGCATTTGGAATGTCTGTATGTGTATAAATTTGGAAGGTATAAATTGACAAGATGCTTGATGACATGTCAAGAAGTATTTGCCAATATTTCTGGTGTCAGCACAATTCAGATTCAAATAAGAATTTGTCTGACACAAGACCATTTATATGTAAACTAGTAAATAAGATGGAAAGAGAGGAAAGAAATGAGCTTTGTCACCCACTGCTGGACTTCAGAGAAATCAGTAAATTTCCTGTACGAAATAATCACTTGTCATAAAGTAAACAAATATGGAATATGTTGCTTATCTGTCCAAGGACTGTGCAATTAAACAATTATAAGGTGTCATCTAGAATATATTAATCAGAATGTTCTTTCTAATAAGTTTATTATGTGTGCTTCCAGTACTCATTTTTGGTTTAAGAGCGTCATTTGCTCAACTTTGATTAAATTTGCTCCAGCCCAATCTTTGACCTCTTCTTGCTTTCCTTCTTGTGTCTTAATTAAATTAACTGGAATGGAACTTGACAATTGTTGACAGGTCTCAAGGAAAGGGAAAGATGTATAAATTTTTCCTATACAGAGGACATTGAGTAGTTCCTATCATGTATATCCAAGAAAAATTCCTGAGAAATAATGTATATGCATTCATTACATGTATCACATTTTCAGTAGACAAAATGACATTTATAAAGTCCTTTACAATTTTTTACTTACCTAATGCCCCCAATTATAAATTATTTATTAAAAACCTTTTATGTGTCAAAACACTATTTTCTGCTCTTGGAATCCAGTAAACAAAATAGTTTAAATGCTGATCTCTGGCTTAAATTATAGCTGGGGAAGAAATTTTATAAAATATGGGTAAATTCATTAAAAGATTTTAAATAGTGATGTGTAAGAGGAAAGTGAAACTGTGCGATAGGAGTAGGGTGATTGTGAGAAAATACTTCTTGAGATTGATCATGTAGGCTTCTCAGAGATGTGACATATAAAATGATAATTTAATGGAAATTAACAGCCAGAGAGAAAACAAGTAAAAGCGTCTTAAAAAGGACTTAACTTGTTATGTTTATGGAAACCCAGTATAGTCAGTAACCCAGTAAAATAAAAAACATTGGGAGTTCCCATTGTGACTCAGTGGGATGTGAACCCAACTAGTATCCACGAGAATATGGGTTTGATCCCTGGCCTTGCTTAAGTGGGTTAAGTATCCGGCGTTGCTGTGAGCTGCGGGATGTCACAGATGTGGCTTAGAATCCCGCATTGCTGTGACTATGGTGTAGGCTGGCAGCTGAAGCTCCGATTCGACCCCTAGCCTGGGAACTTTCATATGCCACAAGTGTGGGCCTAAAAAGAAAAAAAAATCGTATTGAAGGGGTGAATGCAGGAGTACATAAACCCAGGGGCAGAGGAAGACTTTGCATTATTCAAGTTGGTGATTTCACTTTCTCTACCAGAATCTCTGTAATTTCACAATCATCATGGGGCTTAGTAGAGAACCATAGCCACCAAGAGGATGGCATAAAGCCAGATCCGTATCACACTGAGGTGGGCAGAAAGCTGAGCTCCGAGGCCCCATGCCATCAATTCTAAATGTGGCAATCCATGCAAAAGTTGATGTTAATGCTATGGATTATGGAATCTGTGGCCTGCGGGAAACAGATTTTTTTCCTCAGTTAAATGGAGAAGGTTTTGTCAATTAAAAATTTGCTCTCCTGAAACTATAGGCTTGTTCTAAATAACAGAATATACCTTTTTCCCTAAATATCTTTGGTTGTTTGTTTCTGGGGTTTCTTCTATCACTAGGAGGCTGAATATCATGAAGAAAATGTGAGAAAGTCTAGTTAAAAACAGCTAGTCAGAATTCTTAGAGATCTCCTAAATATCTTTGATCAATGCAATGTATTAAATGTGTATATTGCCAGACATAAAATGTTATATACTCAGAGGGACCCCCCTGAGCAAATGTCTTAATCTCTTTCAGTTTTCTCATTTGAAAAATAAGGATATTTTACACATAAAAGTTTTGGCATAAAATTCATACAGAAAAACTTAGCAGGTAGTAAGTACCTACTTGTTGTATGAATTAATTAGGTACATTTAATGTATTTACATATTTACACATAAGTTCAGTTCATCAAATGGAATGGTCCACATGACTATCAATACATTTATAAAGATTTTAATCATTGTCAAGAAATAACTAAAGTATGTAGTTTAATGATAAATACTAGCAAAATATTTGCAAACCTTTATGTATCATCTCACCTTTATAAACAATAACAATGAATTTTAGGGGGATTTGAAGTTTCTGTGACTAAGGTCACAGAAATCGTAACTCTCGGGAGATGGATTTGAATTCATGGCAGTCTGATTCCAAAACTGTTGTTCTTTCTAAAAAACCTTCAATAATTCGGAAATGCAGGAAGTGTTTTTTCTCGTCTTTTGAATGATCAGCGCATCATGAAGTGTTCTCATGTGTAATTACATGAGTTAACTCTGACTAAGGCCAGAGGTATAAATGTCCTAAAGCATAACACTTTTTTCTAAAATTGTAAATGAAGCTGTCAATCCATGAAGCTTCTTGGTGGCCTAGACAATAAAGAACAGAATAAGACATAAGTTTATTTGACAGCTATCTCTAGCCTCAGTGAATTCCTTATCAAGGTATCACAGCTGATGAATCTATCATTTAGATTTGCTAGAGTTGTATATTAATCAAATTAATAGTTTCACAATTAGAGCTTTTTTTTTTTTTAAGGTTATGACATTTTGGCAAGCTGAGATTGAACTCAGATAGGAAACACTGAGCCTGAGGGATGACTTCAAAATTCCAGCTGACACTTGGGAACATCATTTTAAGAGTGGTTTTAATATTGATGATAATAACAAGTTCCATAGGAATGCTTAATATTCTAGAAAATATGCTCATATAAACTATCTCTTTCCCTCTTTATAACTATTCTCTGAGGCAGTCAGGAAGAGTTTACCATTCTTGTTTTAAAGATGAAAAAGCTGAGGCTCATAATGATGAAGTACTCTGCCCGTTATCATGGGATCCTGACATGGTAAAGCTTTAATTCAAACGCACCCACTAGTTTAATCCATCACATTGTAAAAGTGTAAATAAAGGACTAAAATGCACCCAAGATTTAAATTCTGGTCCAAACAATAAATATGCAGATCTGAAGTTGATATCACAGAACTATTACATCTTAGACCATTTTAACTTCCTGTTGCGTATATATTTGAGAGGAAAGAAACCCCGGGATGCTCTAATAGAGGAGCAGACAGTAGGAGATACTCAAGTTGGATATAGGTAGAAATATACAGAAATGTTCTAAATGACCTTACTCTTGGTTGAATATCATAACTTCTGCAACAGAAATGACTGATTATAAGAAAATTTTATTCTTTAAGCCAGGGATCCCAGCTCTGCCTTTGTAGTTCCCCAGCTTTCCTTCAGATGTTTCAAAGATGACAAAAAAAATGTTTTAAAGCAAATCTATATTTAAATTTAAAATGTTCATGTGTATCGTCATTTTCTGTGTGTGGAGCGAGAGAGTAAATGGATATTCCAGGACTTAATTTCATTGTGAAGAGTTTTGCACATAGTTTTACTGGCATCGTGGAGTTATAGTCCACATTTGCAAATCTAAAATGCAGAGTGAAGCTGGGACTGGAAGAGGGTGCCACATGAACTTTCTAATCAAACAGTCATTGTGCACTGTGAGAAATAAGATCAATACCTTTTAGAGACCTCTCTCTAAAACCACTGGAGATGATTTGCATCATGTATCCCAACTGTGTGTAAGGAAGCTGGAGAATTTATATACCATCTCCTACTACATCATTGGCTGAGAGCTGCTTCCAGTATTAAATCTCGAGTAATTCCACTTTGCTAGTGTCAGTATGTACAGCTCTGTGAGGGGATATGGGCGGATTCCTGGAAGATTTTCTACAGTCTTCCCCAGGTTATTTATCCTTCCTTAAATCTGCACTCTGAATCCTTCCAGCCTTTGCTCATATTTGGGATGGACCCAGGATACTCACAGTAAAAAACAGATTCTTCTCAGAGTACACCACTTGCTACTCACCTTCACGTGGTGCCCTTTTCATCAGCAAGAGTTAAAAACTATCTTTAACTCCCTGTTTAGATATAATAGAGCACCCCCTTTCCTCCCAAGTCCCTCCAGTTACATATAAAAAGCTTGAGTGTAATAAAATAAACCAATGTAGGAGGACTAGAAGTGGTTGGAAAAAAAAAAAGAAGAAGAAACAGGAGCCTAGGAGCCTTGTCACTTGAAAAACAAAACCCACTTAGCTCTCTGGGGTTTTCATATTACCGTCCACATTTCTTGAGAAGGTGCTGCAGAAACATACAACCTAGAGCTATGCACAAAAGATAGCACCAAAAAGAGCCTGATACCTCTAGTTGAAGGACCAAGGAAAGACTAGCCCCCAAACAGCAACAACAACAACAACAACAAAATGTTTTTGGCGATATCTGCCCTACTTTAGCCAAACACCAAAGGAAACAGCGTACTCACCCATGCAGTTTCACTGATGTGTGAGGGAAGTAGATCATCCACCCAACCTTCACCCTTTCCTCAACTCACAGATGCAAGTGTTATACTACAGTTCCCCTGCCAGGTAAAATGGATAGGCCCTGTGAGGATCTACTCTTCCATGTTCTGCCTTGTATAACCATATGGAGGTCTGATTTCCCTTCTAGGATAGTGTTTCTTTTTTTTTTTTTTGAAGTGGGGGCGGATAGTGGGAGTACAGGGCAAGATGCCGATCTTCTATTTCCCACATGGTAGTAGCCAGAATGTCTTTTTTTTTTTTTTTTTTTTTTTTTT